>CADWAE010000479.1:0-742500 GCA_902982915.1 Phalloptychus januarius | reverse complement strand
CTTGATTCATCCTGCTGGTTCTGTTTCAGGCCCAGTTCCTCCGGTTCTGTCCAGAGCAAAAATCCAGAAAGATATTGTGAGATGCTAAACAGCTGACCCGAGTGTTTACAGGCGTGCATTGTGGCCTGTTTCATATAAATATCATTGTATTTTTTTCTTTTTATAAGCGGGGTCTGGAATCTGAACCAGAGTTTGACCTCTGACCCTCCCACAGTCCTGGGAGGAAATATGAAAACACAAGTGATTACCTGCATAATCACACCCACTAATTACCTTTCAGTTTCCCTCTTCCACTGTCACCAGCAATGTCAACACAGCGGATTACACACATCATTAGCAGCTACGTCTATTTGCCAAATGAGCTCAGCACATTTCCCTGATCCTGTCAGAGTAAACAGTCCAGACACGAAGCTTCAGTAAGACACGGACTAAAAGGCTCGTCCATCAATCACGCTCTCTTTACTCTCTGCAGCTCAATTTCTCCTGAGTTTCTGTTTCCAGTTTTGTGTCATTTAAAAGAAGGAATAAATTTAACTGACCTCTGGAGACAAAAACTCTTCATATTGGAAGATTTGAATAAAAAAAAAAAAGGTTTTTATTATTTAAAGATGACTGAATTCATGTTTGAGGAATTATTTTGACAAGTTACACTTTAAGTTATGGTTTAATACATACAGGATAAGTTTTACAACTGAAGGTAACAGTAACCAGACTGAGCTGTAATGAAAGCAGCGAATGGAAACCAGTTTATCTCCTGGAATCTGTTCAGCTTTTCTGCACAACAGAAAAGTCAACAGCAACATGAGCAGGAGGCGGTTCGATCCGACCCGGTTGTTCAGAGCCACTCGGCTGCACTTTTCACCTCCACATCCAGCAGGTCGGATTGATTTTCCTCCTCCTAACAAACACATCCATTCAGATGCATCTCTAAACTGAGCTGAATGTCAAAACCTTAACGCACAGATTACCTCAACTAAATAGATGAAGCGTTTAGTCCAAAGCCGCTGGGATGATGAGAATCGATCAGGATTCTACTCCATCGGTTTCTAATGGACGTTATTAGTGCAGCAGAACCACAGACAGAAAGCAGAGTTACTGTTCTTCACGTCTGTTTGAGTCTGCCTGTGTCCCGGCGAGTGACGGCACAATCAGTCTCTGGGTTAATAGATCTCATTCATCAAGCAGCCAGAAAACCAGGAGTTAAAAAACAAGCATATTAACAGCGACGCCGTATTTATGTCAGGGGCTAAGCTGGGGATGAAGTGGATCGTATATCAGAGGAGAACTGAAGTTCAGGCAGTTAGAAAGTTGATTCTGGTCTTTTCATTGACAACTTTCTGCTGCAATACAAAATAAGTTTGTTCAAATAAAGCCGGGACTCAAAATACAGAACGAAACTTTTCTTCTTCACATAAAATGAAAGATATGGAGGATATGAACGGTCTGAAAGTGCTGAAGAGGCCAACAGTGTGTGACTGAATGCGTCCTGATGGTTTTAAACTTGCCCAGAGCGTCTGGGAGGGTTTGATGGTTTGTTCTGCAGTGATCAGCCGGGGAGCCGCAGTAACTCCCAATCCTGCAGTTATAATGAAAGTCGGACATCAAAACACATGAATCAAATGACTGGCTCATTACCTGGCCTCTGGAGAGCTGGAGAGAGTTGGACACCTTTGGCTTAATGCATCCTGGCCTCATTGCAGGCTGCATCCTAAATTTATGGTTGAGTTTTCAGCTCTGTGTGACGAAGGCGGCCGTGGTTCAAGACTCTCCAGTGGGTTTTGTTTGTGAGGAGTCAGAAAAATGTGACACCATGTTTTCACTCCAAGTGTCAGCATTAACAACGCTGCCGGATGCTCCAGTGGCTGCAGAGATCGTGGATCTCACTCCTGTGCTGTTCGTGGTTTTCTGTTTGGTGACTGATGATGTCATTCTGAAGCAGCTGAGGAATTACAGCTCACCTTCTTGAAAACATTCATTTATTCTGTAGGAGACAGAAGCAGTTCTGTCAGTTATCAATGTGCAGCTGCAGTCATGTGACAGTAGATTTTATTTTTCTTTTCTTTAGAGGGATGATTAACAACTAAATTCAACTACATCTTTTTTTAAACTTCCTTTATTTGATCACCTACTTTGCAAAAGTAGCGCCTGCTGCACAAAGCGTTCTGCAGAGGGGCGCGACATGAGGACAAATATAAAACATACAGCCACCTGCACTAAGCCTCTGCTCAAGTCAAAATGGATAGAAGTCTGTCACCTAAAGCTGCAGAAAGGAGACAAATAAAACAAGACCAGGACCAGGCTCAAGGTGGATCTGAAGATACTAAACTGGTTCTGTTTGTAAAGTTAAACAGTAAAAAGTTAACAGCAATAATTTGAGTTATTTAGTCACAAGAGCAAAAGATCAGGGTTCATTTTCAAAGTCATATTTTCACTTTGTTATTCATTTATTCATGAAAGTGAGTTTCAAACTAAATATTTAGTCAGCAAGTTAAAAAATGGCTTTACATTAAATATTTATTTAGCAAAAAAAGTTTTTAGCTTGATGCTTAATATTTAGTTAGTGTTGGAAATATTAATTCAATGATGCTAGTTTTAACTTTGAGCACATGTTTTTAATATTTGACAGATCAACATTGCCTTGAATAGGATTTAATTTTAAGTTAGATTTAGATTCATGGCTTAATCAAATAATCTGATCAGTGGAAGATGATTGTGCCAGTTTGTATCCAGATCGGCCTGTTGGATGTTCTGGTTGGGGGAGAAACTCTGCCACCTCCTGTCACTTTTAGTTTACAGCCAGGATCTGTTTATTCAGAGGAGTCTCTCACAGGGTCTGTGTTAAGATAACCTTTTTCTGAACCCATATAAGAGTTAGGGTCCTGTCTTGTGTGGACACCTGGAGAATCCAGGATCTCACAGAGACGTGAAATGAAGCACATTGTCACTCCTCCTCCAGGCCTCGCAAGAAAAATCCTAAAATCATTTAGAGCATCTTCCCTTTGAAATGTGAAACTCCTTGTAGTCAGGGGAGCAGGAACCTCCCAGACTGCATACATTAGAGAAGAGACACACCTTCCTTTAAAAGTTTAGGAGCTAAAATAATTAATCAGATGGTTGGCGGCGCCGGCGCTCTCTGGAGACGAGATGCGTCTCCGTATTGGTCTCTGTATTTGTGCATTTTTCTGCTTCTTTCAGGTGATTGATGTTGTTTTGAGGTTTTGAGGTTCTGGTGATTCTGGTGCTGTTGGTCTGATTTGATGCATTTAATTGTCTGAATAAACTCTGGATGTGTCTGCAGTGAAACAGTAGATTGATGTGTTTGTGCTTCATCCTTACGCACGGGGACCCTCGACCCGGGAACGAGAGGAGACAACGAGCTCAAGGTTTCATAATTATCCTCTCATCATTAGCAAGCTAAATGTAGCTTCACATTAAATATTTATGGAGTAAGAAAAACTGTTAGTTTGAAGCTAAATATGTTTGAAGCAAAACATGTACAATTGGAACATCAAGTTTAGCAACAGCAAATAGTTAACAGCTCCTCACTTCTCTCTTTGCAGCTTGTTCACAGTGAACGCAGCTTCCGGTAAGCTTCATATGCATTGCAGCCAAACGTTAACGACTGGGTAAGATAAAAAAATGATGCTCCTTTGGTAACACCAGGGCGTTGCTGCACCTTTTGGCTCCGCCCAACACACTGATGTCACATGATCAGAGGAGCGAAATATGATTAGCTAAAACCTTTTTGACGAAATGGGAAATTTTTGGTGGTAAATTTATAATAAAACAAAAACCACAGATATAATGATTTTGTCATTTTCAGTATTTTAAATTTAATGTCTACAAAAGGTCTGATTCTAATGAGACAAAAAAATGTGTTTAGATATTTCCATGCAGTAATCAAAGTAATTAACTTGTAATTTGATGATATGTATACGTTTGCTGAAAATGGATAATAAGTTATGCTAAAGAGTGTAGATGTTTTTAACGTAGAATATTTAGAATCTAGGTTAGATTCTGCAGAACATCCTTGATGCAGGCTGTTCTCCAGAGCGTTGGTGGCTGCAAAGTCAAGCAGCTCTACAAGCCCGGAGAAGCCATTAAAGATATAAAGATGTTTCTGAGGAATTTGAAAAGGTCAGTGCAGCTCCAGCGTTTGCAGCAGCAGCAGAGTATTAACATGCTGAGGGCCTCACTGCAGAAACGGACTCAGTAGTGGATGTAAATTGTCATTATTTGTGGTTGTGAAGGCAGAATCACATCATTGCCTGATTCTCATTTATCTGTCAGTTTAAATTTTGTGTTGGTTTTCTGTCAGAAAAATGTTTCCACCCAGGACACGATTGTTAACGGGATTTTTAAACTGAGTAAGGCTTTTCTGGGTTACATAAAAGGTCAAATAAAAGTAAAGAAAAAAATGGCTGAACTTTTAAATGTGCAATGACTCCCAGCTGCAACGGAAACACAGAGGAAGGACTGAGTGGCAAAATGAAATACAAACAATCTGGATGGATAAAATAATCCTGAAGAAACAAGAAAGGCCACAACCTGGAGGCGGATTTCAGTCTCTAGTCCAGCTGGAGGGTCGAAGGTAAAACACACCAAGATTAAAAACTACTAAATAACGATAAAACAAGAAATGCATAAAACAATATTAAAATGTATACATCTTTATATATCATCATGTTGACATTTTAACTTCATAAGAGCCAATTTTTAAGAAGCATTTTAAATGAGATAAGTAAATAATTTATGTTTTTTTAATCTGATATCTTTTAATCTTGGTATTTCAAAGGTAAATATTCCTAATCTATCAAATATTTAATTACATTTTAATTACAACCCCCAGAAAATCCCTAAATATTAAAATTTTACTATTTTTACTATTTTTGTCTTGGATAAAAAACAAACTAGAAAGTTATGAAGGAGACTTTCTGATGTTAAAGTCTATAGATAATTCAGAAATTAATTATATTGTAAAGCTTTCCTTCAAAGATGCAATTAAAACTTAAATGAGTATAAATGAAGGCGAAGGAAATGTAATTATGCCACTAATGGCTTCAGTGATCAGAGAAACAAGCTTTGGCTTCGATATGCAACACATGGTGTATAAAGGGAGGCTTCGCTCCTTTATGAGGGGAACTTATTGTCCCGGCCTGACCCTAACGACCCACATTCTGCCGGAGCCGTGCAGAATGTGGCACTAAAACATGGACTATCAGGCCTGGGGGGCTGTAAGCGTGGTGGGCCAGCAGAACCAGCGGTCCAGTTCTGCAGTCACACAACTACATCTCCGTCTGCTGTAACAAAACCGGCTGGATGTGTTTTCCTAAAGCTCCCCTGTGTCTCTTTCCTGGGCCCCTGTTTGTTTTAATCCGTCGCTGTTATCTCCTCAGCAGCTTGTAAACTTTGATTCTCTGCAGGCAATCAGTCGCAGGGTCACAGCCGGTCCTGCAGCACACAGCCGCCTTTCCTCTTTCTTTATACTCGAGACAGAATTAAACCAGAAAGAAACCTTCCCTTTCTGAGCTGTGAGTGTGAGACTTTCCCAGCCTTGTGATTTCCTGACATGAATGCTGATGACTGCTGTGTGCAGCGACGCCCCTGGTAGGGAAACGACCCAGCATGCACTTGGGCGTTATTATTATTAGGACCTTAAACTAAAAAGTGTCAGACGCAGGTGAAGCAGGGATACAAGGCAGGTTTGGATTCTTCCAGCTTTTATCGTCATGTTACTGTAATAACATCGCAAACAAAATGGCTGCTAAAGGAAACTGTTTATTCTGATTCCTGTTTCCTCCATTCTGATCTTCAACTGAAACGTTCATCAAGAGTCAAATGGAAATGAGACTGAAGGCCTCTGCTTCCAGCACCACCGATCCCATCACTGTATTTAACTCATTATTTACAGTGGTGGTGGGTAGAAGAGCGCTTCAGCAGTTTCATTCCCTGAACAAGTTAAAGGATCACAAATTTAACAGGATTTATCTACTGGAACCTTTTTCACAGCAATCATTATGAGCCCAAACATTCAATCATGCAAGTGGAAAAGAGATCAATAAGGATTCATCTGCAGAAAACCAGATATAGCCAAAAAATTAGGATATTACTGAAAAGTTCATGAAAAAGATTCGTTACATACAGATTACCTTTAGTTCTGTTTAGTTTCAGTCTGCAAGTAATGAAAACCCAACATTTAAGTCCAGAATATTACTGTTCTATTGATTATTCTGGCGATTAATCAAGTAATTGTATAAAAGATGCGTCTGCAGTTTTCTAGCATCAACCTGTGAGCAGCTCAGGCTTTTCTGCTCCGTTCAAACAAACCTGCATTAAATACGATTTGGACCAGATTAAGTCTAATTGTATGCACTGGATGCATACTAATGCAACTGCATCATAATTTGAAGCTGCAAATATATTATTCTTAGCATTCTTCTGTGCTTATTAATAGTGAAAGTCTAAGTGTAATGAGACGAGATGAAAAATAATTTTTTAAAAAGCTATTAACTTCATAATCAACATTTAATTTCACAGACATAAAACTCAGTGCAGTGAATAAAATCCAGTCCTAAATTACTGACCTGCATGTTTTCATTTCTTCTAAAGTTTTATGTATTGAAATAGTTTTTTTCTTTTTTAAGATTACCAGTTACATGCTGAAGAACTACAGCTTCTTCATTTGATGGGACCTGCACAAACAGACGTCTTAAAGGTCAGTAAGTTCATCAAGAACACAAAATGTGCAGGACTAGTGTCTAATCAAATGGAAAACTAGTGTGAAATTTTGAAACTCTGCTTCATAAGAACTACTTTTGAATTCTAAAATTTGTGACTCAGAATAATAGTCGAGTTATTCAACAGAATTCATTCCATTTTGGACATTTAATTTTTTACCTTCACAGTTTTATTTGAACAATTATTTTAAAATTAATGTGCTGCACTTTTAGCTTCAGCCAAAATCACACAGGACCAAAAGTTTGATCTGTTAGATCCAGAGCGACTCTTTGGGTCACTTAATGGATTAAAACGATGAAATATTTTCCTGTTTCCATTATTTTCTTCTGTTCCCTCATGAAAAAACCTCTAGCCAACCATGGGGGTAATTAGGTGTTTAAAACACAGTGGCCTGACTTTGCCTTCCATTAATCAGTTATTGCATTCCTCTTTTTTTATTTGGGCAACCATAATTTAGCATAAAGAGCTGGAATCCCCGACTGGAAATCCTTTGCTTCAACCACATTCTGGAAAGCCCAAGCAGATAGTTTCAGCTTTCACAGTTTGCTGTTTTATATGGTTTCCAACACCCTTTTGTTTCCACAGCAACACTTCGATGAATCAAAACCTTTTAAATTATCCTCACAGAGCCAGACGCCCAACAAACAGCAGATAAAAACAGAAAAACCTGCAGGATACCTCAGAAATACCACAGAAAATAGATCCGTAGGGATGGAAGGAAACGTCCCTGTTAAGAATGGAGAGTGATGACTGGTGCATCTTTCTGTTCCTTCCTCTTCTGACACCTGGCAGTAAGAACAAGAAACCCAGAGCGCTAAATGACTGATTTGTAGCTGCCAGACAGAGAAGTTAAACACTAAATGAGACTTGCAGCAAGGAGAGAAGGAAACCAAAAACAGGAGAGATTTAATCGCTGTGTTCCACGACCAGGTGGTGCTTAGAGCCGAGCAGCGACGGCCGGATGATGGATTTGGTTTTTGCTGTGAGGGATAAAAAAAAGCACACATCTCTATAGAACTGTGTAGAATCATATTGGCTCTACTGAACTATTCCTTTTGAAAACCTACAGAATGACCTTTCTTATATTCCTCAACTCTTTGTTGTTCCTCCAGCTTTTAAGTTTAGCTGGAAGAAGGTGAATAAACAAATTAAAATGCTTCTAGAAAGTTTGTTTTTAATTCCTCCATCTGACTTCTAGGCTGACAGGATGCAGTGGAACAAAAGGTTCCTGCGTTCATAGCGTGCTCTGAGGCCTTCCTGCATGGAGTTTGCATGTTCTCCTAACTACCTGAGGTGTGTGTAGGGTCATGGCTGCTGGTCCAGGTGGAACCCGCCTCTCACCTGATGACAGCTGGAGATCAGTTTTCTGTTTGTGTCTCTGCTCCGTCTCCTTAAGCCTCCAGTCGGCCATCGCAGCCTGGTACTGAACCTGAGGTGAAGAATACCAGACAAACTGACATCGAATCTCCACAGGATGCCCCATCATTACATGGTCACATAAATTCTTTACATTTAAATTGCACACAACTAAGAAAGCAATGACGACTGAAGCCTGCCTTTAGCATCCAGGTTGCGTCAACCATTTGTCAATCAAACTTTTACAGTGTATAATGTTAACATTTTACATTACCTTTGTTTTATAAACTATGTTTCCTTTTTCTCATAATGAAAAGCCTTTTCACATTACCATCCTTCACTAAGACAACCAAGGTCTAAAGTATTAAACAGGATAAATAAACTGTTTTTAAAGCTTTAAAACAGCATTCAGAGGCATTTTGGACTCTGAATTCAACTTCATGATCAAAAATAGAATCACAAGACTCACAAAATATATAGAGAATTTAACATGGCATTGTTCCAACTTCAACCTCTGAATTCCCACACTTCATGAACAAAGACTAGTTTCTCCACCTTCAACATCAGATAGGCTCGTTTTACTCTCAGCTACTTTATGAGTCACCAAGCAACAAGCAAAATAAAACTTCTAAAACCGGGATTTAGTAAGATATCAAAGTCTTTTAATCACCTTGACTTTCCCGGCCCTGGTTGAAATCCTGTCATCTAAACCTCTCTGATAAAACTGACAACTATTAGCAGAAAGACGCACAAAAACAGGACTGCAGCTGTTTACCGGGCAGATACCCGGCGAACACAGGCGAACTTCTCTGAAGAGAAGCAAAACGGGATTCAGCGATGACTACCGACCCAAGTGTTGCCTTTAGCATCTTGAGGCAAACAGGAAGTCCGCCCCGAAACCAACATGGAACCAAAACCACCGAAACAAAGGTTCCGCTTCGCCACTACGTTTCCCATCCCAACCTCAAAAAAGCATTAAATCGAGAAAAATAACATGCCAAAATGCAAGCGGGTTTGCTTAGACATTTTTTTTTTACTAATTTGGATGAAAAAACTAAGATGGATATCTAGGATCAATTGGAATGTATGTAACTGAATTGGATTGACAATTTTTGTAAAGTGGACTCCAGGCTACATTTGCTGTGAATTATAGAGAAAAACTACAATGAATTGAATACAGTCAAACATGGTGGTGGTCGCATCATTCCTGCCTTTCTGCATGACTTCCTGTCATTGATAGAGCCATGAATCCTCTGGGTTAGGATTAGGTTGGTTTTTTACATTTTTCTGTAAAAAGTAAAATAATAATAATAAAATAAAAAAATTGTCTGAACAAGCATGAAAATGAAGTTTGTTATGATCCAAAGGCCAGGAGACATCTGTGGGTGTTGACCTTTGATCCGCTGACTGTTTCTTAATTTTTATAGCCGATGCACTTTAGAACTTTTTAAAAAGTTTGAAGGATTTTACCACAGAGTTACACTCAGCGTAGCGGCACACAGTAATTATGCAGCCTCAAACCAAGCTGGATGCCATTACAGGAGCAGAAGCCAGAGGAACAAGTCTTCAATCAAAAGCTTGAAGCCCTTTCCTCTCACCACAAACAGGAAACTAAACTTTGTTGTAAAAATCTTGGCTATAACTGCAGAGGAAGCATAAAAGTTCATCTGATACCAGCACCAATTCATTCTGACCTGAGCCCGGTTCAGGAGGAATTCCTCCTAAAGGATCGATTCACTTTGTTCAGCGTCTTAGATGATGATGCGTTCTGCCCTAAACTCAGTGGAGTCGTAAGTTTAACAGTGCGTTACATTATCCGTTACTAATCTGTCTGCAGCATTCAGTTGCCAAGAAATGTGGGTCCATGTGGGCCCACTGGAGCCAACCGAGCCGGACCTCCACTCAGATTAAAACAGGAAATGAGCGGTGAAAGTGAATGTCCTGAGCACAGGCTTCATATTATTTTATGTTGTGTGAATGTAGATGAACTGATCCTGACAACATGATCACTTTGAACACCCCTGACCTAAAGGCAATAAATAAAGTCAATTTTAGCAAAACATAACATATTTTTAAAGATGCCTGAGTTATAATTAGTGAAGGATTTACCTTTAAGCCAGATCATGTGCTTCATTATGTTTCACACATTTATTTCTTGAGATTTTATTATTGTTATGTTTTCAGTATTACGTCTCATTTCTTTTTCCACACCATCTCTTTTCTCACCTGTCCCCCTCTTCAGCCTCCCACCCACGTCGCTCTTCCACCATCTCAAATTAATGGAGCATGTAACAGGCGAACTAAAAATAGCCGCGCTACAATCAGTTCATTTTTTTCTTTCTGTCTTTCTCTCCTTTCCTCTTCCTAATGTTCCAATTTTTCTCTTTTCTTTCCCTCCCCAAGGAGGGGAATGAGTAACGGCGAGAAGGCTTGTCAGCTCATTTATCAGCTGTGCAGCTTGCTATACTATCAGGGCCAACCGACTGAGGCTCTGAGACCGAGGGCCCGGGACCCGGCCCCCGGCTGTCTGTCATGACTCTTACTTTATGGTCGCTGGGCTTTGGAGGACAGGAGGAAAACAAACGATAAGTTAGTGAATGTGGACGGCTGCACATCACCTCTTCGTCATGCGAAGGCTCTGAATTATCCAGGGAAAGCTGCTAGAGGACAAGGTGGGCACCAGATGAGAGAAACCACCGGCGCCAAAACGCTCATCCTGTCTTCGGAAGAAAGAAATAAAAATATTCTCTGGTGGCAAGATGGAGGAAGAAAAACATTTTAAATTCATCTCTACTGAAATAGGAAAATAAAAGCAAGTGACATGCAGGGGAAGCTACTGAAAGATGCTATGATATTGTGCTAATATGCTTATTAATCTTCTGAGTCAGGGGTGTCAAAGGTGAGGCTCCAGGGCCATTTGTGCCCCTCCAGATGATTTTCTTTGGCCCTTGACCATAGTTCAGTGGTCATTTGGTTTTAAAGCTCAGACGGCTGATGATGATACATGTTGAAAATGTTACAGTGCAACTTTCATGATTAGCATAATTAACTGACCTTCATGAATACTGGAGGCCTCTAGAAATGATCATAGCTGCTGCTTTAACTGGTCAAACACCAAACTGGAAATCATCTTGGCAGAAATACCGAATATGGCTTCATTCCTGCTGTAACATCCATCAGCCTGCCTTCACTGCACAAGTTTATTCATTTTAATTAAACCATTATTTAACCAGGGAAGTTATGAGGAACAAATTGTTATTCACAGTAATCACCTAACAGAGAGGAAGAACACAAGCAGCAGTTACAATAAACACATTAGCAAACTGTTGAAATGATAGAACAATGAAAACAATACAGAGACTAGGGCATAAGATGGGATTGATTCATTTATAAGCTGATGCGTGAGCTAAAAGTTAAACACTACCGTTACTTCTTGTTGGTCTTTCAAAGTGGGTCCTGGAGGCCCGGCATCCTTCATGTTTTATTCTCTCCCTGGTGGTAGAAACAACCTTTTCAGCTTGTCAATGTTCTTTTTATGATCCATCATTTGATCCAGGTGTGTTAAACCAGGGAGGAACTGAAACATGCAGGATGCCGGGCCTCCAGGACTCACCATGGGAACCACTGGTCTAGAACATAACAAAGTATCAACTTGTAGTTTTGAGGTTTCTCTGCAACACCTCAGATTATTCTTCAGGCATAAATACAAAGCAGCTGTTTTCATATTTTATTTAACCAAACATGCTAATTTGATGTGTGACTGATTAAATATTTTGCTGAAAAGCACAGAACCCTGAAGCAGCAACAGCAGCTCAGGTTAATTACTGATGGATGAATCATCAGCGTCTCTGATGATGCTGCACCGTTTCCATCTACACACAGTGAAAAGCAGAAACTGAGTTATGCACAGACAGCTGGAGAAATGCACAAACAGTCACCAGCTTTCTTTTTGGCACAGGAACATTTCAGCGCAGCCCAGAATGTTGAGCTCCTGTCACGGTTTAGATGGAGGAAAAGTTTGTGGTTTATTGTTAAACTCTGGTGATTGGAACCACACTGCAAGCAGAGACCCTTTATTGGTCACATGGCTGCTAGAAGTTATAGAAACACAAACACTTTCCAGCTCAGAGTTGATATCAATTAGAACAGCAAGGAATCCAACACTTCTGGAAACGGGTTCACTCAATAGAAACGCTTTACCTTTTCCTTTCCTCCTCCTGTTAAAAAGCCAATGAAATATCACCCAAAAAAAGTTTAATTATCAGAGAGACATCGTCTTACTGAGAAGAATACGATAATAAAAGTTTTTAGATTTGTCATAATCAGCTTGGCAGGTTTGTAGTTCTGCACAATTGTTTCAGCTCTGATAATAATTTGATGTGTTAAAAATGTTAATATTTAATCATTTGTAAAAACTTGGAATAACTTCACATGATGCTCAACATTCCTCATTTTAGTTTTTTAGATTGTTTTGTAGGAATTCTCATGAAATAACTTCATCATTCGTTCTTCTCATGACTTTCAAACTATTATAACTTTCTCATTTTATTACGGCTTTAATGCATCTTCAATGTCCTCATAAAAATTGAGAAATAATATTACAACTGAATTCTCACATGACTTTATTCTCATAATTGTTTTCCTTCATCCTGACCCTCACATGCTATTAGACTCAACACTCACAACTATTTTCCAGTGTCAAAAACTGTCAAACATTTTTTAGTAAGTTGATTTTATTTTGACCATTTATTCAGATGGTGCATTTGAGGCCTTGTGTGATTTTAAATTATTCTTCCTTCTCCTTCCTCCATCAGATTGATTCGTTCAACTGGGGTGAAATCATTTCCGTTATTGTCATTTTCAGGCCATCAGCATGTAATGAGGATTATGTGCAGCATCACCTGAGCCGCCTCACTGTGGCACCTTCAACATGCTGCAGATCTATTATAAGAGCATCTGCATTTAATACGCCTTGTTCTTCCAGACAGACTGAAGGTCAGATCCCATCACCTTATTGAACATCTGAAATGTATTTTAATGCTCTGCAAAGATGCTCAGATTTGAAAAAACAAGTGGTTCAGCAAAATCTTTCTAAGGGTTTGATGCCGTAATGTGCTTAATGAAAACTTCAGATAATCGTTTTTCTGACTGTAAATCATTCTAAGTATTGTTTCTTAATGATTTTTTTAATCAACCAAATCCAGCAGTTTTAATTAAATCCAGTTTCTTGGTATTTTTCACAGTAGGAAAGTGATTACTGACATTTTTCCAAAGGTTAAAAGTTGCTTCTCCAGACTGCACAGTAATAAAACAGAGTGATGACCTCTAATTTGTAAGATATCCATTACGTGCTTTCTGAGACACAAGCAGCCACTCCACAACTGGTGTGAGGTAAAATCTGCTTCACCCGACCACAGAGCAATTAGAGAATGCATCTTCAAAGCTTTTCCCTGAGCTTTAATCACGTTACAAAGAGCATTATCTGGAGCAGGTAGCAGGGGAAGAGGAAGCACTCAGTCTGAGGAATCAGAAGCCCACAAAGCATCATCTGTTTCCACGCCTGCAATAAGAGAGCTGCACAATGTTAGAGGAGACTGGAAAGAAAGACAGGATGGATGAACGGATGGACGGAAACAACTAAGCAGGTCTTGCAGTGCTGGTGTTCTGAAATACCCAAGATGGATCTGAAATCAATAAATGAATCTTTGATTCCAGTATTTTCAATCTAAAAATAAATCAATAACAAATTAGCTGCCTTATAAATAAACAGGATGAGCTTTTAAAACCTGCAGACAGGATTGTGGAGCCAATGAGGCATAAGATTCACCTGAGGAATATACATATACATTAACATACATTATATTAATGTGTCCATTAATATCCGGTTTAATCAGTCAAATAAAAACACTTCTTACCTTGTTGATTATGTGAAAAAAGTTCAATATTTAATTTGAAGAAGTTCCCTTCGAATGCATCCTTCCACCCATCTGTCCATTTCCCAACATGTCGTCCCTTAGTGGGTCGGGAGGTGCTGGTGCTAACGATCTGGGCGAGAGGCGGGTCACCTGGACAGGTCGCCGGTCTGCCACAGGCACCTTCGAAAGCAGAGACAGTTATTTATTTAACAGATAGTTTTATTAATACATTCTGCCACAGACAGCTCTTTGAGGATATTAGTGATGTTGATCTGAACCTGTTTTCTTTTCACTGAAAGCAGAAATATGAATAAAACTGTTCAAGCTGCAAGGCGGAGAGCTTGGTGATGAAGCCAGGGCTACAGGAAGAAGCTCATCTGTCTGACCAGAGGAAAATTTCAACTTCTTATCATTTCGACCTTCAAATTTCCCCCAAACACACCTCACTGTGAGGAACAGAGAGGCCCTTCAGCTGTCAGGACCGGAGGAAATATCAGCTTATTTTTAGCCTTTTATGGTCAGGTGTCCCTCGGTGCTATTGCTATCGGTTCACAGGGGGCCCCTGACTTTTATGAGAGCCGTTATGTGGACGATGTGGCCTTTATCAGTGAAGCTCACAGTGCTTAGATAAGATTTATGTGGATCCTGATGCCTCAAGATGGAGCATCGGCTTTCAAAAGATTCAAGAAAATGTTTGAGACGTTCCAAAAGATCCAAAAGATCGAGAAACAAAGGGGAATAAAAATGCTTCAAAGTTACATTTTTAAATAAATCTTCACTCTGAACATAAATAACAAGGGCTAATATGTAAAATTCCTTGATTGGATCTGTAGTGAAGTGCAGGCAGCGATACATGAGGCTGCGCTGCTTCCTCCCCTCTGATCTGAATGCCAAACCCAGAACCAGCTCTGCTGTCCATCATCCTTTGTGTCTGCAGCCTGGAGAGTCAGGAAGATAGCAGCCAGGTAGCTTATCATGCTGAGCCATGTCTGGACCATCACCATCATCATCCTCCATGTTTACACATGGCTGCGTCTGTCATCCGCCAAGTTTACCGTTTCAACTTTCACACATTTACAGTTTGAACAATTTCAGGCGACACCAAACACCCGACAGCAGTCCTGACTAATTTCATCCATGAAGGAACGACGAGCTCCAAGCTCTGGTTTTTACTGATCAATAGTTTAAGATTACTTATTGATTAGAGGAATGTACATCTACAAATGTATAAACATTCCCTGCTGAGAATGTGAAGAAACTCTGACTGTGCTGCTACATGTTTTTTGTTTTGTTGTTTAATTTTCTCTTGTAGATCTTTATCAAACATTATGAGTGGCTCAGATGCGTATGACAGGACACGTTTCTTTATCCAGTCTCGAGATTCTTTAACATAACCCATTAATAGCTGTTATTGTTCAAATGCAAACTTAACACCAAGCCTAAGATGATTAAAACAAATCAAACAAGAAAACAGAAGATTAATCCAAAACTCCTTCTCCCCCCATTTCCTCCAGAGGATGAATAGAGCCGTTTGCAAAGTTTCAGTCAAAAACTCACTTCAACAGTCTGAGTTATTTAGGAGTTCATTTTAAAGTCATATTTTCCCCATGTTATTCATTTATAACGTTTTAAACTAAATATTTAGTTTGTCCTGCCATTCAGGATGTGGTTCTGGTTCTGGTTCTGTCAGGAAGAACGGTCCAAATGCTAAAAAGGCTTGGGATTTTTAACATTCAGAAAAATAAAGTTCATTATTTGGTAATCTAGCAAATTTATGAAAAATTTCTCAAATCTCATTGTAATTCACTCCTTCCTTAATCCGTATTTGGTCTCAGGTTTGTAGAAACTGTCAGGTTTCAGGCTCTGACAGGAACTTTGTGTGAGTTTCTGCTCGTCTCGTCCTTCTGGATGCAAGCAGACTAATGGACACGCTGACGTTTTACACTTCACTCAGTGTGCAGGCCCAGGAAAAAGAAAGTACACCCCGTCGGTTCCTTTGTGCTGTGATGGAGAATGAAAGCTGACACTTTGCTCCCCAAACTGGATAGGAAAAGTTTGCCATGGGGCGTTTTATCTGCTGTCTGCAGACGTTTGGAGTCTGGAGCTTTGCCACAAATCACTGTTTATCCTCACAGCGCTTCGGGTCCTTATTGATCAGATACGTGGGGGTTGCAGGGCTAGCAGGCTCATAGACCTCAAGATGAAAGGAAGCAAACTAATCATGTGAAAAAATCACATTAACATTATCCATATCACTTTATTTTATCATTTAAGATAGTTGAAATGGAATATGAACGATACGTAGATCCCAAACAACGGAGTTTCTCAAACAGAGAGTTAGAACATCTCAAATTTGTAATTATAAAATTATAGTCAAAACTGAACATCAATAATTTGGGTTATTTAGATTGTCACTTGAGAAAAGAAATGGGGTTTATTTTTCAAAGTCACATTTTCACCATGTAATTTATAAATGTCAGTTCAATCAGGCACTTTGTCTTTAGTCTGTTCTAATTGAAACAGGAGCAAAATGTTTGAGGATGTAAAGACCTGCAGAGCTGAACGAGGGAGGAACGTTCTGCGTCTGATGGAGCTTTAGACTGAAACACAAAGTCCAGTTTCTTTTTAACTTTATTCCCAGCAGCAAAAATTACAACCGTCTCTAACAACCTTTAGTATATGTAGTCAGTTTTAATTATTCAGTGTTCCTAATTCTGTTTTTGAGAAAGAGGTTGTTGATTCTGCACACACAAAGCTTTTCCATGTGCCTCAAATGGCCCTGGAGCCTCATGCTGGGAACCCTGGCTTTCTAACCAAACCGGGATGTTGAAACTGGAAGTGTTTATACTTTCAGCCTTGAAATACAAAATCTGCTGAAGATTCTATTTTAACTGACTGTAAATCTGAGAAATAAGCAGTTTATAATCTATGAAATAAACAATCATGTTTTCATGTTTATATTACTGTAGGAGGAGGAACGACCGGGTCCAGTCCAGAACCACTAATCAGAACCAGAGCGTCTGCAGGTCCAGACTCAGCCTTTCATGTGTCAGTCATCATATTATTACATGCAAAGCAGAAGGTCTAAGTGATGATCCTTCCTCACCTCACTTCACAACAAAAAGGTTCAATCAGCTCTGAATAGAACAAAACCTGCTGCTTCTTTTTAGAAAGATTTTTAAAATCCCACATTCACAGCAGACAGGAGAACCAAACTCTGCAGAGAATACTTTTTAAAACCACGTCAGTAAGCAGATAACCATAAACCAAAGCAGTCACCTTTCAGCAGCTGATTGACCTGCTCCTGTTGGTCGCTTTAAAAAGCTGCTGGATCTTTTTCAGAGAATTAAAGTCCAGATGACAGACGGAGTTTTTTCTAAGCTACAAGCAGAATAAACAACCCCGATGATGACAGGACGGTTTTAACACGTAAAACAAAACCTGATAGTTAACATTCAAAGGTTGATTTTCCTTCCTCTCAGTGGAGCTCTGACTCCTCTGATGTCTGAGTTCTCCGAGAAACATGGACAGAAATCTGACGGTTTGCTGAGTTTTCCTGTCAGTTTGATCGCTGGTGTTGGGTCAGAACACACTCAGCGGTTCTGATGGAACATCTTACACTGATTCCTGGTCAGGAGGGATTTTAATGCTTCATTACTGAGTGCAGTAATGAAGCAGATTCATCAAACGTGTCATCCTGCTTATTCCCGCCGCACTGATCTGCGCTGATTATGGCTGGATGGAGAGATTGGGCTGCTGGAAATGAGGATCTGAGGAGTCAATAAGAGTAATAACTGCTTCAGCTGACAGTCGTCTGAACTCAGTGACGGCCAACATCGGCTGGAGAAGCGCCTCAGCTTATTGTCACAAAGCTTAATCAACGTTAGACAGGAGGATATCAAACACAAACCTTTTGAAAGATGATACTGAAAATGTTTTCTCAGCTTTAACCTTTCACCTTTAAACAAACAGGTTAAAGAACCATGTGTGTCCTCTGCTTCAGCATCTTCTGCATGTTTCATCATAACCCAGAGGGAACATCACGAGTTATTATTAGACCCACTGTATTAAAATTTAAAATGAAAAACCGAAGTTTAAGATCAAGTGCCCTCTGACAGCTCAGCTCTTCTGTAAATCATTTCTGAGAAATAAAACAGACGTTAAAACATTTTGCATGGCGGAGTGAAGCGTCCCGACCTCTGCTGCGGTGTGGAGCCGGGCTGCAGCATGTGGGCGCCACCGCCGCCGGCCGCCGCTCGGTCTTGGTGCCTCTTGGATATCTGCTACCCTCTCTGATGAATAATGGAAGAAGCGATGTGGGCGGCAGAGAGGGATGGCCTCTCCTCAAAATAGACATCAGTGCAAAAATGCAAACGATCTCATAGATGAGATGGAGCAGAACGGCTGTTGTGACCAGATCTGGACAGCATTCAGCTTCAGAAGCAAAACTCTGCAAACAAGTTGGATCTGTCATGTAAAATCATTTTATACAGCAAATAAAAATATATACACCCCTGAACTCAACCACACTGTATTCATGTAGTTAATGGAGCAAACAGCTGGTAGAAGGGGATCTGAGAGTAAACCAGACCACACCCATCACAAGGCATGGTGGTGGCAGCATCATCCTGTGGGGAAGCTTTACTTCAGAAGGAACAGCAAAGATGGATGGAGTTGGAGAAGACCTGAGTCTGGGCTGGAGGTCCGGCTTCCCGAACAACCACCACATCATGTGTTAGAATGACCTAGTCAAAGCCCAGATCTAAATACAACCAGTAATCTATGACAAGAACTGAAAGTCAAAGTCTGACTTTCAGTTCAGACTTTGACTTGAAAGCTGAAATACCTTCAGCTCCTAGTAGAAAGATTGTAGAGTCATTCCTGAAAGAAGGTTCTGCAACAGAAGAACATGGTGGCTGGACAGAAATGTATGCCACACTTTTCAGATTTTGTATTTTAAAACATTTTAGAAAAAGACAAAACCAAAAAGGTTGTAAGAAGAGAAAATAAGAGGTGGAAGTAAATTTTCAAAGAACTGAATATAGCTACAGTGGCGCAGCTGGTAGAGCTGCTGCCTTGCAGCAAGAAGGTTCTGGGTTCGATTCCCGGTCTTTCTGCATGGAGTCTCCATGTTCTCCCTGTGCATGGTGGGTTCTCTCTGGGTACTCCGGCTTCCTCCCACAGTCCAAAAACATGACTGTCAGTTTAATTGGCCTCTCTAAATTCTCCCTAGGTGTGAGTGTGTGTGTGCATGGTTGTTTGTCCTGTGTGTCTCTGTGTTGCCCTGCGACAGACTGGCGACCTGTCCAGGGTGACCTGTCCAGGTGACCCCGCCTCTCGCCCGAAACGATAGCTGGGGAGGCACCAGCAACCCTCCTGACCCCAGGAAGGGACAAGGGTGAAGGACAATGGATGGATGGATGAATATAACAGAGAAACAGATGAGAGAGAGAGAGGGTGTGTGTGAGTGTGAGTGTCCCAGACTCGGGGAACTTTCTGCGCCAGGCATTCAGCTTTCTGCTCCATCAGATCGCCGATCAGCTGATCAGACATCCGGTTCGGTTCTGCTTCATTAGAAATGACATGAACTGTGACGGAGCTGATCAGAGATTCTCCTGCTGATTTCTGAACACAGAAAGTCTCTCCTTCTCTCTCTCTCTCTCTCTCCTCTCTCTCTCTCTCCTCTCTCTCTCTCTCTCTCTCTCTCTCTCTCTCCTCTCTCTCTCTTCTCTCTCCCTCTCTCTCTCTCTCTCTCTCTCTCTCTCTCTCTCTCTCTTCCTCTCAGGCAGCAGAGCTGAGACTATTTTTAGAAACAATGTTGCGGTGGAGGAATCATTTAAACTGGGGGTAAAACATCGGCTTGGAGCGGATCTGCAGCTTTTTGTCTGCGCTCCTCCGGCCATGGGACAAGATGTTGCCGCTCCGCCAAGGCGCTCCTTCCCCTGCTAACTTTTGCGCCATGGAATCCGCCGCACTTTGTAGAACCGGTGGCAGCTTTACGCTCTTTGGAAGTTCACTGACTTTTCTTTTAGTCTTTTTCAGAATGTTAGAATATGTTGAGATGTTTGCAGTTTGGGGAATCGCTGGGAACTGTCTACCCGTGGGGAACTAAGCTCTCTGAGAGTTGCAAGCTGAAGGTTTTTCTTTCTATTCTAAGTGCACATATTCGCGGGCTCTTATGGGAATTAGACACTCGTCTCGCTGCATGCTCCTCAGGAGAAAAATGGCGGAGTCTGAGAGCGGTGAGGTAAGTGTCAAAAAAAAGAAATTTGATTTTCCTGGGAAGAAACTCGGTTTGTAAAAATCACAGCAGGGAGTTAAAGGCGTGAAGAGGCATCCGCTGTGGATGTTGCAGCACCGACCGACTGTCCGGGGATCAGGCTGCCTGTCTGTCTGTCTGCCTGCCTGCTGTCTGTCTGTCTGTCTGTCTGTCTGTCTGTCTGTCTGTCTGTCTGTCTGTCTGTCTGTCTGTCTGTCTGTCTGTCTGTCTGTCTGTCTGTCTGTCTGTCTGTCTGTCTGTCTGTCTGTCTGTCCAGGCGTCCTGCGGAGCTTCAGACATTAAAGAAATAATTACATCGCATCAGAATTAAGATGCGTTGCAGTGAAACGAGAGACAGATCAGCAACATCCAACCTGCCAAACATCAGCATCATCATGCATTAACACAACGTGAAGGTCCGAGCAGCTCAGGATTAACAGGACGGGTTGGACCTCCCGAACATTCAACAGAACCGTCCGGCTTCAGCCAGTCCGCTGGGAACTGCGCTGTCCAGGGTACTGCGGCACTTTGCGGTGGAGGAGCAGCTGGAGAGGAAGCAGCTTGACTCAAAGGGCATTTAATGATGACTTAAAGAGCAGAATTTCCTCTTTTCTGGAAGGAGTTTGGTCACGTGACCTTCAGCAGCGCTGAGTGAGACTCAGAGGTTCCGTTGCTTCGGTTCTTTCATCACTAAAAGTTCACTTTCACAGATTAGAGATACTTTCTGTGCAGGAATGCATTTGGTCCTCTGGGATCAGAGAACCAAAGAACCAAACAGGCAATAATGATAATAATAATAATAATAATAATAATAATGATAATAATAATAATAATAATAATAACAATAATAATAATAATAATAATAAAACAAATGCACAGGTGTCTGTAACCTTTGCAGTCTAAAGAGCTTTTTTATCTTTGGACAAAAAAAAAAAATCACAAAAGGCAACTTTTCATTTTTGATGAATATTTAATAAAGGAAGTTTATTTTAGCTTTTAAAAATATAAGATGTTGTTTCTATTACAAGATTTGAATCAAAACATAAGACAGTTGCAAAGGGAGAGCAGATACACCTTATGTGTCTTGGAAAATTATGTAAAAAAATGTTTTGTTTTACTAAATGCAAAACCTGCATGTTATTCTTATTACAGCCACATTAAAATAAAATGTTTTTAATAATCTCAGTCAAAGTTGTGAAAGGCCATTGTGGAAAGTTCAAAGAGCCACCAGTATGGAGTGAAAATAGTCTCAAAAGAGCCAGACTGATTTCCATTCTGGTCCTCAGATCATCATTTATCATGTCAGAATGTCTGTGGTTTTGCATTAGGCCGACTTTAACAGGCAGAATGAGATTCTGTGTTGTGTAAGAGAGGAAAGGACAGAACTGCCCTTCTCACATATCAAGACTGACCTCTCTGGAGCTCAGTCAGAAATAGAAGCATAAATGTGTTTATCTGGGGGTCAAAGGCAGATTGTTCCACCTTCCTCTGTTTCTACAGCTGCTCTCCTCTCCACTCCATGAAGCCTCAAGACCACCAGACTCATTAGATCCTCTGACTCAGCACACTTCATTTAATGAATAGTGATTCTGATCTGGTTATTCTGAATTTATTGGCCTCAAGCTGACTGGTTATCAGTCCTCTTGTTTTCCTTGGATGTGAGCGTTGAAACGACACGGCCTCTGAGAAACCTTTATGATCCACCATCCTATGGGTTGATTGAAATAGATGGATCACTTTGCATCAGGATACAACCAGGGCTCATATCTGAATCCAGATCTAACCCCAGGATGAACAGAGGAAAGAAGAGCAGCTGTTCATCCTTCACCAGCCCAAACCTTTAACCTTCCAGACCAGTTTTAGTTCTAAAACATCCGTCCTTGTCTACAGCTTTCACACATTCATGACTGCTTTCCTTGATTAGAAAATGTTTGTTGCTGTGCATCTGATTGGTGAGGTGAGGGCAGAGTGGCTGCTGTACGCTGAAGAGAGGCTGCGTTCACACAGCAGGTCCTGAGGCTCAACAATCACAATGTTTTTTCATAGTCGTTCATATTAATGAATGATCCAACCACAACCACACTTCAGTGACTGATTAACACAGAAGAAGAAACCCGACATCAGGCTGCAGGGCTCTGTTGACTCCAGTAAAGATGGCCGCCGGACAAGATGGTTTGTAAAGTTGCTGAGAGCGACAGCAGGCGGTCAGCAGACTGCCAGCAGGCGGTCAGCAGACTGCCAGCAGGCGGTCAGCAGAGGCCAGCAGGCGGTCAGCAGACTGCCAGCAGGCGGTCAGCAGGCGGCCAGCAGGCGGTCAGCAGGAGGCCAGCAGGCGGCCAGCAGGATGCCAGCAGACGGTTCTGATCCGGTTCTGTTTGGATGTGGAGCTGGACCAGAACTGGTCGGTTGGGATGTGATGCGTTCACTGACTCAGACTGATTCTTCACTTCATTATTTTCATTTTCAGCCTTTGTTTACGGTCAGATTGATGGAAAAGTCGGATAAACTGCAGATTTCCATCATTATCAGAAACAATTAGTTTCACATGTGGAAGTGGAACAGATCAGATATTTGGAAAAGACATTTTGCTGCAGGAGGGACTGGTGCACTTCATAAAGTAGACGGCATCATGAAGGAAGAACATTCTGTGAAACGATATCTAGAAACATCATCCAGGGATGTAATGTTGGACAGAAATCCGTCCTCCACATAGACAGAAACTCAGCATGGAGCCAAAATGGCTTCTGGACATAAAGTCCATGTTTGGACTCAGCATGACGACTTGAGCTCAGAGCCAGACGGTTTGTAGGCGGAGCTTAAAGCTGCCAACAAGACTGACCCAAATACAGGCAGAATGAGATTGAGACCGGGTCTTAACTGAGAGAAGAGAACCAAAAACAAGGCAGAAAGTTTAAAACATTGAAGAATCCTCAGAAAACTCTCTCATTATTCTGGTTTCCAGTAAAAGATCATTCAGATGATTCCACCTGGAGGCCTGTGTGCTTCTGACGCCCTTCCTGTCTGAACTCCAGCTCCACCCTTATAGCTTCTCTGTTTTTATGTTGGAAGAACGGCTCAGGAAATATTTCAGCTTTAGACGGAACAACTCCAACGATCAGAGGAAGAAGATGGAAAATGTTTTCCTTCCTTTAAAAAGGAGATATAAGTTCCTCTGCTGAGAGGCTGAAGCCTCACCGGTAGTCATGTGACCTCCATCTTGCCAAATATATGTTTGTTTTTTTCCTCATGTATTTTTAGACGCCTGGAAGCTGGAATGAGAACAAACAGCAGAGGAGCTTTCTGGGTTTTTCTGTTTGTCCAGACTTAAAGCAGCTCCACCTGTCAGAGCCTCATGGCTGCAGAACGTTCTGCTGCAGACTGACTCACTTCAGGAAGCTGCTTCTGTTTGTACTTCATGAATTCATCGAACGATTATCTGTTGAAGGAAAACTTGTTCTCTGTCGTGAAGAATCGTTTGTCTTCTTCTCTTGTTTTTTAAAGCATCCTCCATCCCAGCCACAGCCGGTCCGCATTATTCCGTCTCAGTCAGCTCAGCCGACCTCGCTGCCCAAGCCTGTGCCTTCTGTCCAGCCCGCGTCTCGGCCCGCGTCTCGGCCCGCGTCTCGGCCGCTCTGCCCCCTCGGACCTCCCGCGCCGCCGGCCTGCCCAGCTGCCCCGGCCGGGGCAAGATGGCCAAGTTCCTCAACCCAGACGAGATGACGTCACGGGACTACTACTTTGACTCTTACGCCCACTTTGGGATTCACGAGGTAAACGTGGTTCATCACACTTCATTCATGATTCGCTAAGGGACTGAACTGTTTCATGCATTTTTGCATCATCTCGGGTTATTCATGAAATTTCTTTGATGATCTGAAACATTTAAATCTGAAAAAAAGGCAAAAACAGAAGAAATCTTCTCCTCTTCAGAAGCTGTAACAGAGACGAGCTCTTTCATTACAAACTGCACAAAGTTTCTCCAGCCAGTGGATCTTCAAACTGTAAATACATAGAAAAGGGAATTCACAAATCTGTTGAATTTTGCACACATTTAAAGAACTAGCAGCTTTATCCACGAAGCAGATTGCAGCTCATGCAGACTCAAACATGAGCATCCAGTCGGTTGCAGCTGCAGCCGTTTCTGCATCAGTTGTTGTGGCTGCAGCCAGACACAGCGGAGCTTCTACCCGACAAATCTGATGCATTTAATGCTGTTACTGTACGAGTGCAGAACGATTCAGCTCTTAAATCATTGTTCTATTAATGCAGGAAAAAGGCAAAAATTAAACTATAAATATGCAGTAAAATATCTTCATGTGTTCAGAATAAACATCCACTCTACTAATTCCTAGTGTGGTATCAAATAAGGAAATATTTGAAGAATTAAACCCTGTAGTTTTTCCATAATATGTGCAACACAACGCACTTATCAGATCACTTTTCCTCTCTTTTTTTTCTCTTGCATCTGAATTAAACCAGCTTTTATCAGATAATCTTATGTGCATGAAATCTTCCTGATGCAAACAGAGCTATCAGAAACCGATACAGTTTTCAGAAATTCATGCATCATATTTAGTTTCTATGTGGGAAACTGCAGACAAATCATTTCAACTCTTATTAGCAGCTCTGTCTTTGTGTATAGATTGTGAATCGGAAGGAAGAATAAACTTTGGTTTGCAAATTTAACCCTGGTTTCCTCTTCAATGCCTTAAAATATTATTGGACCAAAGTTTCTGTTTGCTTTATTTGAGCCCAGTTTCTGCCTACAAAACTGCAGCAGCTGCACGTTAAAGCTTTCACATGTTTTATGACAAATATACAGAAATCAAATCTGAAATCAAGAAATGCAAACAAAAATACTTTAAACCTGCTTTGCATGCTCAGTAATACATAATGTTTCTGCAGATAAGACCTTTTCATTCCTTATTTAGGAGTAATTATGTTTCTCTGCGGCGTTGCAGAGTTACATAAATCCATAACTGTGTGATTTCTTGGTGAGGTCGGTCTCCAGGCTGCTTCTGCTCCTCCTCTTTAATGCTCAGAAGCTTTTAACTCAGACCTTTCTGTCATGGAGGGGTTTAGAGATGGCTGAGGTTATGATAGCTCAGCCTCTTCAAAAGGCCACAAATCTTAACCTTTCCTCTAACAAGCTCTTCCTGAGAGCTGCAGCACCTCAGGCAGTCTGAGCCGAGATCCATACAAACCGCTACATTTCATGAAAAAGGGATAAAAAAGCAGATTTATTTGTAAAACAGATAAAGTAGCCAAACTTTAATCATTATAATCACATATTTATCTCTCTCTGAACTCATATCTTTTTCTTCCAGCTCTTATTATTTCCTCAAATTGAAACCAGGAAATTGTGAGGGGAGTAAAAATAAAATATGTTCCCATTGTGACCTGTGAGATGAATTTTTTATATTTCAGGAATGTAGGTCAGGCATATTTTTGTCACTTTTGCATAGTCTCCTCACATCGGCGCTGTTTGAAACACAAAGGCTGAATCTGCTGGCTCACAGTCAGCCAGACATTAAATATGGATTTACATGAAGCACACAGCTGAGAGGAAACAGGGGAGAATAGCTGAAGGCTGTGCATTATTCCTCACTGCTCCACTGTAGATATGGCAGCAAGTCCAGGCTGCAAACAGCCAATCAGAGCTGAGCTTTCACTCTTGAAGGTTTGGAAATGTTCCTGATCCTCACTGTTTGGTTCAATTCAGGAAATGCTGAAGGATGAGGTGAGGACGCTCACCTACAGGAACTCCATGTACCACAACAAGCACATCTTCAAGGACAAAGTGGTTCTGGATGTTGGCAGTGGGACGGGGATCCTGTCCATGTTCGCCGCCAAGGCCGGAGCGAAGCACGTCTACGGGGTAAGAGGCCAGATTCCACTTCTGTTCAGATCAACAGCCAACTTCAAAGAACATTTAATAAAAACAATTATGCCTTCATGTAAAATAATGTAGACATATATAGTAATGAAAGAAAATCAGCATCATGATGTACATGCTGCTGGTAAACTGAAGGGGGCGTGGCCAAAATAACTGCATGGCGTCCAATCAGTTTGGTCATTCCTTCAGTGAACCAGCAGGGAAAGTCCAGGTTGTGATGACAGAACCTTCAGCTCATCTTCTTTGTTGGTTCTGGTGTCTCATCGTCTTTTGACTTTCATCAGGAAAGAAAAGTTCTGGTTCTGTTCAGTCCAGTGTATTGGATCCATAAGCATCTTGATGTTTGACAGTCCAGATTCTTGTGAAGTGAACTCTGCTGGATAATCCAGGCTGTGCTTATAGCTGCTGCACCTTTGAAATTTTACTCACACATTTCTTCCTTCCACTCAGCTTTCTTTGAACATCACATCAGTTCCACAATATTCAGATTTTCCAAGGCACTGAGTATTGGGTTTTAATCATTAAAATTAAGATGCTTGGAGTTATACTTGTTCATTATCATAGTTTATATATCAGCTTTAAAATGGAAACGAGAACCAAACGGACGAGGAAGGAAACAGAAAACAACTTTCTGATTAATCAAAGTCGACCCTGCAGCCAGTGATCAGCCGCAGTGATCCGCTGCAGGGAGATCAACGAGAAGTAAAGCCACACTGCTGGGAGGAAGATGCTGCAGAGTCTGAACAAACATGTTCCCAAGAAGTAACCCTAACCCTAACCCTAACCCTGCAGATGATCACGTGGAGCTTATTTTGGGCTCTACTTCCATCCACAAGCTTCAGGGAAGATGTGATTAAGTCGGGCTTTTTCTGAGCTGCTTGTGTGACTTTACCTCCAGCCTGCTGTTTGTTTTCTCCATCCAGATGTCTCTTTGGGTTTCTCATCTCTCCGTCTCTCCGTCCTTGTCTTTCGCCCCCAGTTGATGCTTTCCACATCTGCGCTGCCCCTCCGCTATGTTTCTGGGTTTTATCGACACCCACAAAGTTCAGACTTCAGAGATGAGCTCAGCTTTAACTGAGAGGATGCAGACTTTACCGCTTTGCCGTCTGCATGTCGATGCTTTGGATCTGCAATGATGTTGACATGTTTTAACTGCATCAGTTCTGTGAAATACTCAGTTCAGCTCTGAGAGCAGAGGGACAGAAATAACACTTCTAACATTTTAAAAAGGACTCTGCCGGTCGAGTCTTTATAAAATTGAGTCAAAGGTCAGCAGCGCAGACAGAAGGGAACAGAACTAGAAACCTGCCTGAGGCCTGGAGGAGCCTCCAGCGCTGACCCAGTGACAGTGACTCTTCCTGGCACTGCTGGATGTGTGAGAAGACACAACGCCTCAATTTTCCCAGCAAAGCGTGATCCTAATGGATTCATGGCGAATGGCGTCGACGGACTGAATGAGAGAGAAACCAGGAATTACTCAGAAGCACGCAGTGCAGCTGAGCGCCGTTCATTTGACACCAGTTCATTAAATCATTAAAGTCAGAATGAGTAACATAAATTATTAGAAGGAAAATAGTCAATATTAAATAGTGGCTAGTTGCGGTGGCTCTGCTGTTGATTTTCCTTAACGAGCCTTGGCAGCTCTACAGTCACTGTGACAGTAACTTCTCCCCCATTAAGCGTTTCTCCCTTTGTACTGTTTTACACTCCTCTATTCTCAGCTTGACTGCAGGGCATTTCCTGCAAAGCTAAATCAGCTGCAGAGCACGATGTCAGAAATAATCCCTTACCTGCTGCTGTCAGGCTCTGCATGTTTTAGAAGGTAAAGTTAACTTTAGCAAGACAGCAAAAAAGAAAGAGAAAAGAAAGAAAATCCTCTGAATGGGCTTTTAAATATTTGTAGATGGTTGGATGTTTGACGAAGCTTTTTCCTCCGGCTCAGTCCACTGCAGCAGTTTCCAATTTTACATAACAAAGACAAGTTTCAGAAGGAAATTATCTCCTGGTAGAAGACAAACTCCTCACTAACTGAGCTCACTTTCATTAACTTTATGCAAACCAACAATCCCACACAGAGCAAACATGGCATGATGGGGCTTTTGAACGGGACCAAAATGCAGACAGGAACTCACGAGGGTCACGCTGATGAGAATTGTAATAAAAAACAAAAGGCAAACTTTCAGAAAAAATAAAGACACTTTTAAAATATCTGAGTTTAAAAGCTCAGCTGGTTCAACCCAAAATGTCCCCATAAAACCTTCAAGCAGTATTATGTGTTTTCCAGGCACATAGTGCCATTTTGTATGTAATGTATTATAATATATGCCATTTCAAAAGACATGTTTCTGTCAGTTGTTATAAAAATTTTCTGTTGGCTTTAAACGTTTAATTTTCTGTTTCTACCAGATTGAATGCTCCAGTATATCAGCGCACTCAGAGCGGATCATCAAGTCCAACCACCTGGACAGCGGTAAGCTTTCCTGACAAGCTCTAAACTGTTTCTGTGTCATAGAAAATTCCTCATTTTTCTAAATTTAAACCCATAATAACCAAAAAAATGACGTCTGGAAATGCTGAGAGTTTGTGATGTCATAATATTTCCACATGGAAGGATGTCCGTTGAGCTTTGGCAGGAGTTTACACCTAACTGTGTTTGTTGAGATCATCAATAGATTTTAAACTGTTTACTGTAGAGATACAGCAATGCATTCTGGGTACAGAGTAAACGTCGCTTCCTGCATCATGAGTGGAAAACATGAGGAAAGGAACCAGAACTGCTGTTTAATTAATGGATTAATTCATAAGACACTGTCATAAAAATGAACTGGACAAAAAGAGGGAAGGAAAGCATAGAAATGAAATAAAAAGTGTTCACTGAAGTAAACGTGATTTCATGAATAGGATCTAAGACACACCTCCGTCATTACTCCATTATTACTCCGTTATTACTCCGTCATTACTCCATTATTACTCCGTCATTACTCCGTCATTACTCCGTCATTACTCCGTCATTACTCCATTTTTACTCCGTTATTACTCCGTCATTACTCCATCGTGTTAGTTTCATCAAACAAGCTCTCAACTGTCATAAATTCATGCAGTTTAATCCCTGAAGTCCTGCAAGAAAAAAAAACTAATTTCCTGCAAAGCCACCAAACACCAGCTGAATAATCGCTCCTGTCAGCAAATGTCTTATCTGTATACCTATGAATAGCAAACACACTGCAGTAATTTAGAAGCATGAGCAGCGTTAGCCATGTGGAGGAGCAGGAATCAATCAGAGCAGAACTCGCCTCACTCTGCTAGTCGCTTGTATCAACACAGAAACTCTCCAGTAACTCCTCACCAAATCAGAGCAAACAAACCTCAAGTCAATTATTTTCCAGCAGAGCAAAAATCCAATCCTGCACTGCCCCCCCACTGGGTCAGATTCCATCAGAGCTCTTTTCCCACCCTCTGCATTAATTCTCATTCTGCAGCCAGACACCTGCGACCAAACACCACAGGCTCCCTGTACTCCCTCTGTGTGTTTCAGTCATCACCATATTCAAAGGAAAGGTGGAGGAGGTGGAGCTTCCTGTGGAGAAGGTCGACATCATCATATCTGAGTGGATGGGCTACAGTCTGTTCTACGAATCCATGCTCAACACCGTCATCTTCGCAAGGGACAAGTGGCTGGTAAGGCCTGCAGACCGCCGTGTTAAAAATGCACCTCGGTTTGATCCGTCCTGCTGTCAGAGACCAGAGTCCAAATATTCTCAATCCGTCTTTCAATAATAATGATATTTTGAATGAATGGAGTTATCATTAATGGAGAAAAGCAGAAACTATTTCAGAGAGAATAAACACTTTGATTGGATTCAGCTCGATTGCAACAGAGAAGGTTTTCATGAGTTTTCTATTCCATCATAGTATGAAAGGTGAACTAAAAATCTGCATTAATAATTTAAGTTGTTTTTCTTCCAGTGTTTTTTCCTTCTGTTCTGTCCAACAGAAGACTGGTGGACTGATGTTTCCTGACCGAGCCTCCCTCTACGTGTTGGCCATCGAAGACAGGCAGTACAAAGACTTCAAGATACATTGTAAGAGCATCGCTTGTCTGCAGTCTGACGTTTTCCCTCCTCATGTTTCCTGAGAACCTTTTGGCCGTTTTGGCTCTGAAAACATTCAGATGATGGATGGACCCTATAGAAGCAGTTTGGGTTTGACGCTCCTGCAGATCCTTCCCTCGGGTTCAAGCCTGGGGGGCGATAACTGACATCATGGATCAGCATCCCATCCTGAACCGCCCAGGAGGATTGTGGGTGAGTTTATTGAAGACCCAACCAGCAGAAACAGCTGACTGGTCTCACATCTGGTCAGGAAGTTCAGGCTCTTCGCTGTAATCCGCTGTGATTCTGGGATGAAGAGCGTGACACCCTGATGTACTCCAACTCTTTCCCTGGGCGACGCGCCAAGAAGACCTTTACGCTGAGAAGGAGCTGTGTTTGAAGGATTTCTGTATTCCAGAAGCCTCCAGTGATCAACGCTGCTCCAAACTCTCTCAGATAAGTAGACAGAAAGAAATGCAAATACAGTAAATCATGGAATCCCTCTGGGCCTCTCTGACCTGCTCATCCTTCCCAGCTCTGTACTCAGGTTTTCTCTCCTTTTGGGCCATGAAGGGGATGTTTGCTCCCACGTCACCATCAGAGCTTGTATGAATAATTTATGGGACGATTTAGCTCAGGCAACAAGGATTTGCGACACAAGATTGAAGTCTGACTTTAATCAGAGCTGTGATAACAGAGTGTTGCCCAACAAAACTTTAGTGTGTCACTTTGGAAAGCAGCCCGAACTGTTTGGACGAGAATCTGAGGATTCATAGACTCTGGGCGCCTGAACGAGACATTCCACCTCCCGTCTCCCGTTGTGTCCCAGATGCAGCCGGGCTCTTCGTTGCAGTTGTCCTGGAGCAATGAAACGACTTCATGTGTTTGTAATAAAAGTTGAAGACAACAAGTGAAACCAGGTTGTAGAAATAACTCCATGATGCCATCATCTTCACCAGGGTGGGAGAATGTGTACGGCTTTGACATGACCTGCATCCGTAACGTGGCCATGAAGGAGCCGCTTGTGGACTTGGTGGACCCCAAGCAGGTGGTGACCAACTCCTGCCTGGTCAAGGTTAGTCTGAGTTAGTTAAAAGGCTGATTCCTGTAATGTAGGGGTGAGCGCAGCCACCGAGGCTTTAGCGCAGCCACCGATGCTTTAGCGCAGCCACCGATGCTTTAGCGCAGCCACCGAGGCTTTAGCGCAGCCACCAATGCTTTAGCGCAGCCACCGAGGCTTTAGCGCAGCGCAGCCACCGAGGCTTTAGCACAGCGAGGCTTTAGCACAGCGAGGTTATCGATTAGCACTTCAACCAACATTGAAAACATTTAGCGCTCTCAGCTTCTGCCAAGTTATTTTTCAGAAAGAAAAAATACTGAATTAAAATTATTTTGCAAGACAGAATGGGTCAAAATTCCTCCACAGGGATAAACATTAAATGTTTCTAACTGAAACATTTAATGGAAGCTGCTGCAACATTTGACTGTTTATTTTCTGCGTCATAAAAATGCTGAAATGATTTGAAAAGTGATTTTTTTCATGATTATAACCCAGCATGTCTTCATAAAACCTTAAAGCATTTCTTTAGTTTATTTATAAACTACATGAATTATTGAAACTCCTGAATTTCTCCTTTCACTTTGGCTGCAAAAACAAACAAAGCTGCATTCTCCAGAAATATAACATTATTAAAAATCTGTTTACATCCCAAAGATACATTAGAAATACTGTTTGTGATATGAATAAGTTTATCTATAAACCTTTCCGTATCGCTGTAAATCTCTCACGTCCAGGCCAGGCGGTAAATGCAGCTAATAAATACCTGCAGCTGATAAACATCCTGCCCGGCGTTGTGTGTGACCTTGGCGAGCGGCGCCCGCTCATCATGTTGCTGCACCCTGCATGACAATCGCAGCCCGTCTCGTCACCTGATTGTTCCCATCGTCATGGAGACCTGCTCATTACCGACACTGATTACAGCTTTCTGAAACAAAGCTGTCTGAAATCACCTAGACCTTAATCAGTCGGGGAGCAGGAATGTTTTAGTCTTCTCAGGTTTTTAATTGGATGTTAATCTGGACTTTGACTAGGCCATTATACCACCATTGCATATCTGGCTGTGTGTTTCTCAGATCTTCTGCAGCCTTTTTCTTCCAGGATCATCTTGGATTTGGCTCCATTCCCATCCCCACAGCATGATGCTGCCGCCACCATGTCCCCTGCAGCCGTCTTTATCACATAAATGGACTTTATTTTGTGTACCTGATTAAATGGGATTTGAATGCAAGACAATTTTCAGATTTCTATTTACTAACATTTTGAAAACCAGGCTTTCTTTTCATTCCATGTCACACTTCTTTCAGTTTTGTGTTTTGTTGCATTATTTCATTTTTGGTTGTAATAAGAAAAACTGAACAACTGGGACTGATTATCTGAAGGTAACTGACATGAGAATCTCTGGTGTTTCAGGAAGTGGACATCTACACAGTGAAACCTGACGACCTCTCATTCACCTCGGCCTTCTGCTTACAAATCCAGAGGAACGACTACATCCATGCTCTGGTCACCTACTTTAACATCGAGTTCACAAAGTGTCACAAGAAGACCGGATTCTCCACAGGTAGGACATCGCTCTGCAGGACGGCTGCAACGAAAATATGCAACGGTTTCAGCTTCTGAACTTCAGAGCTGCAGAGATCTGGAGCATCCAATCACATCTCACATTACTGACCAATGAATCTGCTCAATATCAAACTTTGGAAGAGTCGTTGTACTCTCTGAAATCAAGAATCATTTACGAAAACAGAATTCAAGAAGTGGCCAGATTTGGTCCAGTTACAGGAGAACTTTGGTCCGACTGGAGCAGATTCAGGTTTTTATTGGACCTGGTTTGGAGGAGCTCAGAAAAGATTATTTTCTCCTTATTGATATATTTGCTCACAGAGAAACACAAAGATTGATTTTACTGAGGTTTATGCTGTAAAGGATCAACATCCAAACATTTTAGTTGGACTGAATCAGTAAAAAGTGATGAGTTGCTGACCTCTAGTGGTGGAGGTGGAGAAGACAGTTTGTTTTGGCAGATGATGGTTTGGATTCTTCATGAGGAAAATTGAACTAAAAATGACAAAGAATCAACTAATGTTTGAAATACAGCTACAATAATAAATTAAGTTTTCAGCTGTTTTTCATTTTTGATTGAATAATTGCTCTGAATTTCCTCAACAGAATGACACTAAAGTTATTCAGCTACATTCCTTTACATCTTGTGCTTTTCAATCATTTTACACAAATAACATCAGAAAGGAAATCCTCCATCCTAAACTTAAACAGTGTAAATACATTTGTGATACTTTACAAATAGAAACAATATTTATTAAAAGTTGTTTTTCCTTTCTTGAACATTCTGTAACATTAATGGCTCTGAATGAGTTTTATTTTGCTGAACTGAGAGCTAAAAATGGCTCTTTGGATAAGAAATGTTTCTGGTCTCTGAGTTTGATGGATTTCTTGACAGTTTTGCTGGAAACAATCACAGATCTTCTTTTCCTAAACTAAACCCTCAGAGACTTTTCATCTCATTTACTTGGACACAGCTCTTCCTTTCCATCTCACTACCTTCCTATCGATTTTCTGTAAAAGATGTTTGTCCAGCAAGGTTCCCAATGTCAGAGCTGCAGCCTCACCTGCCAAGAAACTTTAAGATACAGATCTGAGTTTACACACACAGAGTCAGAATGGATCCTCTGGAAGAAAACGGCATCAGACTTTTGACACCCGAGGAGAAAAACAGCCCAAAGGTCAAAGACTCCATTTCACGGCCGTCAGTGGAAACGCCGTGTCATCAGCTGCATTAGCATAAGAAGCAGAGCCGGGTTTCCTAAAACCAGAGCCGAGCCCGTCCAGCTGCCTGACAGCTCCTTTCATCTCTGAGCTGAGCGAGACGACGGCCATGAAGCCGCAGCAAGCAGGAAGGCTGAAAGAAACTCGATTCCAGAGTCACTGATCTTCAGAGGCTCCCGGTCGGGTGAACACTGACCCTGTGTTCTGGTGCCGATAGCATGGAGGGCTGCTGTCTCTGGCCAGTCTCTGTCTGAGCAGATGGACAGCAGCAGAGTCCAGAGAAACTGACCAGAGATCTGTAGAACCAAACCCAGATTCAAACTTCTCCACTATGACCTGCAGCCGATGCTGCTCTGCATCAAACCAGAAACAGGGGAAGAAAACAATGTGAGACTTAAAAATTACACGTGATTAATTAAACCAAACCAACGCAGCTCCGTTATCATGCGCTGCTTTGTGTCAGTCTGTCAAACTCACTGAAGTGATTTGGTTTCCAGGTGACAGGTTGACAGGTGTTTAAAGGGTGTAAATACTTCTGCAAGGCATTTCCCAGAACATGTTTCACAAAGATTAAAAGTCAAATAAAAATAATTGTAAAGGAAGTTTAAGGATAAGGTTAGAATTGCACATTTAGAAGATGCCGGTTTTAGGAATCAGGAGGTTTGCTACTGAATGTGAGAAAGTTAGAGACTTTCCTGGGATGTTTTGGTCGTTTTATGTCAGTTTCCAACCAGGTTAAATAATATTCAATCTTCTGCTCATCTAAGTTTTCCTTCTATTGAAGCAAAACTTCTGGTAAATGATTTCTGTTCATGTTTGTTAGCATAAACTCACCTTGTTCCTTTGTTCAGATCCTTCATGCAGGACAGGTGTGTGGGCGGGGCCAGCCCAGCACTTCCTGTTCCTGTATCGGTTCATGATGTCATTGATGGCGTCTCTGGGTTCAAATGAAGGTTTTCTATATTTATTGTCTGTAAAGTAACTTTTGGAGCTGCACTCTGTGGAGTTTTATATTTTGAATATATTAATTTATAAATTAGATGAATAATCTGATTCCTGCTTCTTTGTTGACATTTTATTGCTTGCTTTAACATATTTTATAAAAACAATTATATTTTCCATCTGGGAACTTAAAATGGAAAAATGGACAAATCTTCTAAATATTCAAATCCAGCCAATAGAAGCTCAGTGCTTTCAAACACTCAGTCACACTGAATGAATTAAAAATACATAAGTTGCCAACTTTACATGGTTCAGATTGTGCTACAGTAAATGTTTCCCTATCCTGCAGCTACAGTCTTAAGAAGATTTAAGTAAAATAAAAATGTTTATTAATGTTTATTTTACACCTCCTTATGTTTGTGCCACTGGCTGCAATAAACCTGTACTCAACAATAAAAGATCACCTGATGCAGATGAAATAAAAGGCCTGTTTTTATTGCAGATGTGTTTGTTTGTGTGTGTTGCAGCTCCAGATGCTGCGTACACACACTGGAAGCAAACCGTTTTCTACCTGGAGGATTATCTGACCGTGAGGAGAGGAGAAGAAATCTCTGGCAGCATCACAATGAAGCCCAATGAGAAAAACATTGTGAGTGTTGAGTTGAATGGATCTCCTCATCATATTGTATAATAATAACTCACGCCTTATTTAACAGATACTGAGGCTGTTTGCACAGCCAGCAGGTTGTTTTCTGCAGCAGCTGCACTGCGGCTCCTTCAGCAAACAGCAGAGTTTACTGTTGACCTTCAGTGTCCGTCCCGCCTTTAAGGAACAGACAGACACTGTTTGCTTTCTCCTGCTGCCTGACATGAACGCTCCGTTTCTCAAACCCGCGGCGCCCTGCTGTTTGGTCAAAATGATAAACCTAATTGTTCTGCCAACGTCCTGAATTCCTTTGTGCTCTCTGCTGTGTGTTTGATCAGTTGTTGAATGAAAAACCCGCCCTCTTTGTCTCTCCATGCTCACTCACAGCGTGACTTGGACTTCACTTTTGAACTGGATTTTAAAGGGCAGCTGTGTGAGGCAGCAATCTCCCATGACTACAAGATGCGTTAGATTGGACAGCGGCGTCCTGCAGGAGACCAACATGGAGGACGGAGCAGATTCCTGAGGACAGACGGACGCAGCGGGACGGGACAGGCACCATCATGCCCTGTGATGATGATGATGATGATGATGATGATGATGATGGTGAAAATGAGACTTTTTTTATGTAAGGAGAGCAGGAAATCATTTTGCAGACTGTTAAAATTATTCTGAATGTAAAACAAGCAGGTCAGTAATATTTTCTAGCACTGATGAATGTTATTGATAATGATTGTGTTCATGTGAGATGGAGTGATGTGTCTGTAGAATGTGGTCTGTATTTGCTCATTACAATACAGCGCGTATGAAAAGTATTCACACCCTGGGTGTTTTACCCTTCTGCAATTACTTTAACAAAACAATAATGAGCAGCAAAATTAGGCTTTTTTGACAAAAAACTTTATCGTTAACGGTATTTAGCAGAAGCTAATGAATAATAAAGAACTAAATTAAGTCAAATTGTTGACCCTGCTCTAGAATCCACTAGGTTTTATATTTATATCTTGTTTTGTTGCATCTTATTTTGTTCCTGTATGTTTCTTATTTTAAATAAAGCTACGGGAGAGGAAAAAAAGAAGAGCGCGTGAGCATGAAGAGAAGAAACGGAACTGCTGCGTGAACACCCCTTCAAAATAAAAGCATGAAAACAAACGTTTAACTGCTTAATAACCTACAAGTTATCGAATGTCAATCTTTATTTGACCGAAAGTTCATAAAAAACAGTAAATTAGCACCTTACTAAGGTATCTGGAGACAGTAAGTTGGGAAAGCTAAGTGCACTAAGTAAGCTAAGCTAAGTAAACGACCTCAAAGTTAGCAAAAACATGTTTAACGATTTGGAAAATTAGCATTACTCTAAAAGACTAATGGAAGATTAGTCTTTTAGAGTCTTTTTTCCCTCTAAAAGACTTTAAAATTTGACTTAAAAGATTTTCATTTTGTCAAAAAAAGAGAAAAACTGTGATGATCAGAATTAATTTCTAGAAGCAATAAGAAGGTAAAACATCCAAAGGGGTGGATGCTCTTTACAGGCTGTAGTTTGACTTTTCCTCCATGTGCTGTTTTGGGTAAACAGTGAACTAGTCGCTACATTTAGGTTCAGTAATGCACTGTAGCCACTGACTGCATCGAAACTGTTTACATTTGTGAAAGTTTAGCAGTAGTTGGTAACATATCAGTAAGTGAAAAGAGCAGCAAAGGAAGAACAAACAGAAAATGTGGTTGTTCTGTTTCCTGTTCCTGTTTGTGAGTGAGCAGCTTGTGGTGACCAAGCCCACGTTGTGCCACATATAGAACTTTGTTGATGGTTTTACTTTGAGCTGTGAAGTTGTCCACAGTGGGGGACAAGTGTTGAATGCATGTTTTTCCTCATTAAATATATCGAATGGGTCCACTGACAGGAAATACCTACCAGATGTCATGACACAGGGAGTAAATGCTTATGGAAGCGATTGATTACTTTTTCTGTGGGTTGCAGTTGGAGCATTTTATTTTTAATTCCTTCTTTTACCACAACCATGTGTTGACAATCTGTCCCACACCATGATACTGCCACCTCCAGACTTCACAGTTGATTTTTGAGTTGCTGCGCAGCACCACCTCTCTGTCAAACTCTGTGTGTTCAGTTAGGGCCTTTTCTAACCACACTGTGTTCTCAGTATTCCACTAACTTTCTAAATTTTATAGGCGCTTCAACTCACCGTTTCTTTGGCGGTGGAGGCCAAAGAAACTTAGGTCACCGCTGACTGTGACCTAAGTCAGAGGTGACTTAGGTCACTTCTGATCCAAATCATCTGAAAAGGAAAATGTTGCTGGGCCAACCAGATGTCAGAGTGACGGTTTTGATATGGGTCATGTGGCTCTTCACCCAGGGTGCCATCACATGGAGGGAGCCTGGAATAAGATTTCCAGGTGTTTTCTTGCCCATGTAATGGGACATGAAAGCCTCCCTGTGTTGCCCAGGCTCTGCTACAGAAATGGAACAATTTGACAAATTATAGCTTTTAAAAATGTTTTCTTTTAAAAAGGTTAACATGCCAGCAAACGGAGAAGACAAGGATTATGGTGAACTATATTAAACTAATATATAGGAGTACTGGCATGAAAAGAAAAGCAGTTTGAGTTTTAATTTGCTGGTTTTTGGGTTATATCAAAATAACCTGGTTGACTGAAGTTTTGCCATTTATTTTTTATATTTTGTCACCTGACCTGAAGCTGGAATAAACTGATTCACTTTGTAATGTTTATGTTTTGTGACTTATTGAGCCACAACACTGATGAATTTCACAAACATCTTTATTAACATTTCCATATATACATCAACAAGACTTGAAGTAGTGAAACATTAGTGCCAAAAATAAAACTTAGACTAGATTTTAAACATACAAATTACGGAACATTTTCATAAAATACTTGGCATCTAGAATTAATCCAATCTGTTCTTAAAAGTTACAACAAAATAAATTAAATATTAAAAACTGTAATTTGATCAAATATAAATTGCCACCAATCAATAACAATTAGGAAAGGAGACATTAAATGTGGTAAACCTGGAACAAAAACCTGTGCAATTAAAGTACTTCTGTACACTGATGCCCTTTTCTTTTTTTAGACATTAAATTCAAACTGCTTTGAATTTACATCAGTTAAAACTCGACCAACCAAAGTTTTAAAGGTATAAAGTTTCATGCAAAGTTAATCAAATGATGCTCTGTGCTGCTGTGTCATTTTACACATGGTTGTAGAGGAAGCTAAACACATTTAGTACTTCTCATGACAGATCAATATCAACATAACTACATGTTCATAAGTGAAATAAATATGTAGAACAGCTAACTGTAATATTCAAGTGAACTAAAACAAATGTACTAAATATTTCAGCTAGTTGTACATTTAACCCACAACATCATAATGGTACTTATTTTATTCAACCTGAATGTGTTCTCACTGGCACGTGATTGAACTAGGACACTGGTTAAAGGGTAGTGCTACGATGTGTTGAGTGTTTTCTGTCTTAGCAGCAGGATCTCCTCTTTGAGGGGCTGCTGACCAGCTGCACCGTTTTCTCCTTCTGCTGGTCTTCCTGTTCCTTCAGGATTCTAAAATAAAAGAGGATCAGGTCCAGCAGGCAGGCAGACGCTTTCTACCCGAAATCAAACCTGTGGTTACCGCACCACCATGTTTTCACTCCCACTCCAATGGGTTAAGATATTCTTTCATTACATAAAGTTTCTGAAAGTTAAATCATTTGAGTTTTAGGGCTTGATTGTAATATTAGAAATAAAATCAGTAATTACAAACCAGAATTTAAATATTTCACAACCAAATTGTCAAAACAAATTTTTTACAAAAATATGACCACATTCAGAGGCGACACACATCTGCTAACGCGGCAACAGCTGAGCTCATTTTTCACTTAGCCCTTTTGCAAACTTTGAAAATGCTTGGTGTATTTAAGAGAACGTCATGTTTTATTTTTGCATGAACTGCTTACCTGGCTAAATGCACCATGGACTCGGCCACGTTGGCTCCAGAACATGCACTGCACTCAAAGAAGGTCATCTGGCAGTCCTTCACCCAAACATGACAGTAAGATTAGATATAAGGCAGTAGAGCAGATAAAATGCTGATATCAGAATGCTAAAATGCATTTCCAGGTATAATCCTGATTCTGACCCCAAATTAAAATGTAAAACTTGTAGAAATTATTTAAAATTAAGACCTTGGCGAGCCGCTCGCCCACTTCCTTCTGAACTTCCCTCTCTGCCCCTTTGTCGGTTTTATTTCCTAAGAGCATGATGGGTATTTCCCCACCGGTTCCCTCCTGAAAGGCAGTAGATGCAATGAGTCCAGACCAGGTAGCTGCTTCATACTGGAGTCATTTCTCAGGAAAACAGACGTTTTCTCCGTTACCTTGACGCTCGTCAGCCACTGCCTGACTGCAGTGAAGCTCTGCTCAGCAGTTACATCATACATCATAATCACACCATCAGCTTTGCGAAAGAACTGCTTGGTGATGCTGCGATACCTGCAAGAGGAACAGGAAGTGGACTATAAGTGGACTTTTGGTCACTTCCTCCTCATGTCATGGTGCCTAAAGCTGCAGAAAAACCTGCAGGAAGCTGAGGACTTTTATCCAAGAGACCAGAATGTCTCTAAATGTCCACACTTTCGTAATGGAGCTTACCTTTCCTGTCCTGCTGTGTCCCACAACTGCAGCGCCACCTGGCTGTTGTCCACAGTTATTGTCTTCACGCTGTAGTCAATGCCTGAAAGCACACAAGTTAAAAAGTGATGGAATTTATTTTAATGTTCATCTTCCTTATTTCAATGCGCTCTGACCATTTTGTGTTCACTGAGATATTAAAAATGGCTCCAGGGGCCACAGATGAGCCACTGCTGTGTCCAAACGAACCAGAGCTACGAAACCTTCTGGAAACGTATCTTTCTGGAAACATTTAGGTTGTTTATCAGCCAGTCAGGCCATTTCTTACATTTAATCCAGAAGAAGGAGAAGTTGGTGTTTAGTCAGGAGAGTTCCTGCAACAGGATGATTGTTAGATGACAAAATGTATTCAGTGAATGGTGGGCTTTACATCTACAATTAATGATGGAAAAGGAAGAAAAACTGAAGCAGAACCTGAGAATGTCAATCAATTTACTGCAAGACACATCTAATTTCATGAAACAGAATGAGATCAGAAATTATTTAAAGCATCACCGTCATGTGAAAGCAAACTCCATCCTCAGACAAATTTTAAAAAATACCAAAGTGGGCGGAGTCAAGAGACTGGGGGTGTGGCCAGGCTCTCATCGAGTCAGAACAAGCACCAGTGCAGTCAGACACATGATGGTTTTAGTTTGTCAAAGGCAGGAAGTGAAACATGTTCACGCTGCATACCGACAGTGGCGCAGGTTCCTGGGTGGAAGCAGTCGTCACAGAATCTCTGGAGGAGCGAAGTTTTTCCCACGCTGGAGTTTCCCACCAGGACGACCTTGAAGAGGCGATCAGGGGCCGAAGGAACGCTTTCCTCCTGGGAACCATTAGAGGAAACATTGAGCCCAGTAAGCCTGCTGGTTTACTGTAATCCAGCTTCATGTGGCGACGCTTACATTGATGGTGGTTTCCTTGCCAACCGGCTGCCCTCTTGGAGACGACGGGATCTGCCGATCCTCAGGCTGTTGCTCAGGGATGGGCGAAGACGTGCGGTGAAGTTCGCTCATCACATCCTCACCGTCTTCTTCATCCGACTGGGTCTCCACTTCAGCACAGTTCTGCAGAGCGCTGTGAGCCAGGCTGCTGGTCAGTAAATGGGGGAGGTGATCTTCCTCTATGGAGATGATCCTCTGGAAACGACTCCTGGCTTCAGCTGGGAAGGACGGCTGGCAGAAGCCGTTAAGGTTCTGCCTCAGGGCAGTGGAGGGCGGCTCCTCCTCATCCTCACTGCAGAAACACCAAACATGAAGCTGCTGCCGACCCAGAGCGTTGGCTTCGCTGTGAGGTTTACCTTTTAAACACATCAGTGTTTGCTTGCTTCCCTCCGTCGATCGAAGTCCGGTGCTTCAAGCTTCTCTTGGTTCCTTTTGGTTTCTGCAGAGTGAGATTTGTTTTTACATTTTTAATACACGATTCTGGAAACAAAGATTTGATTTGAAAAACAGAACATGTTTTATACTTCTCTGAACAACACACCTGAAAGGACATGTCCCTTTCATCCCGCAAATGTTTGTTCATTTCTCTGAAATAAAGAGACGGACGACAAACGGATGAAACACAACGGCTGATCAGGGTTAATGCTTAAAGGTAGAAACGGGTCGGCACCTTGCTGCATTACTGATCACCTCAAACATCACCTATTCATTCATGTCTCCTGACCACACATCACATGTTGAGACTGAAAACAGAGTGAATAAAGCTGATCTGGGAAGAGGAGCAGAAACACTTTGCTCCAATCTGACGGTTGAAGAATCTGAGTATCCAATTCAAAATTAGACATATATTTTTTTATATGTCTATTTAACAATTTAGCCGCAAAAAGGGCTTTTAAATTGAAACGTTACTTATTTTGTCATAAAATATAATTACAGACAATTAAATTGATTGAAAATCTGATAGTTCCCAGATGTCAACATGGAGTCCCACCTCAACAGGTCCAGCTGTTTGTGAAGACTCGCTCGCTCCCGCTGCAGCCCTTCAGTGAGCCTGTAGATCTCCCTGCGTTAAAAAGTTTTCATTTCAATTCATATTTGAAAACAAAAACAAAGAGGTTTTACCAGAGAGCAAGCCAGATGTTACCCTGACTGGTCTGAGTGTTTGCTCACATCTCCTTCTCCTCGTGAAGTCGGGCCGACTGCTCCTGCAGCAGACCCAGCTGCTCCTGCGCCAGCGTCAGCTCCTGGCTCACCAGCTCCAGATCTCGGGCCAAGTCGTCGTTCGTCTGCTTCAGCTTCACGTTTTCCACTTTGGTCTCATGTTGTTCACTGTGGAGCTCCTGACACCGAAACTCCAACTGGGCAGAAGATGTTCAAGAAAAATTATTCAACTTTTAGAATTAAATTCGTTTTTAATAGGAATTTGCTCTTATGATCTTAGCACTTTTCACCTTTCAGTGAATAAATAATTACATGCGGAGCCTCAATTTATCCTTTTCTGTCAGAATTTCTGCTTTGCTTTGATGAAACTATTGAAACGTGAAGTGAAGCAGCTGTTTGAGGGACTGAAAATCTTACTTATTTTGTCTCCAGTAAATATAGTTTGAGTAAAAACTGAAGAATAAAACGGATTAAAATTCAGGTTGGAATTAGTTATAAGCTCAGATCCAAACATTTTAATGAGTGTTGATGAAGAGATGCTAAATGTCACAGTCATGTTTTTATGGCTTCCTGTTATCAGTTTTCTGTGTCTCATTCTTCCTGCTCTGACAGTTTATGGTTTGTTTGATTTCCTATGAATGAAAAGTTTAGACCTGGAGGTTTAGATCTGGAGGTTTGGATCTGGAGGTTTAGATCTGGAGGTTTAGATCTGGAGGTTTAGATCTGGAGGTTTGGACCTGGAGGTTTGGACCGACCCGTCTCTGTTTCTGGAACAGCTGCTCCAGCTCCTTCTCCTTGCTGGTCAGCTGCAGCTCCAGCTCTTTGCTTCGGCACAGATATCGATCGTAGTCCTAGAACACAATGTTTACAGAAGAGATTTAATGGAAATATTAAAACCTTAAGGAAAATAATCATCCAGTTTTTACCTGCAGCAGTATTTTGTCTTTTTCATTTTTTATCTGCTGCTCCATTTCTTCATACAGATGCTGGATCTCATCGTCATGATTTGCTGTTTTCCTATAATAAGCAGTAAAAGGAGCTGAATTTGTAGTTAAAGTAAAGTTTGTGGGTTTTGTTTTTTAAACAGGTGACAGAAACCATGACTTGTCTGTGAGGTTGGCGGCGTCTCAGACCTTTTGAGGGCGTTTTCCATGTCTCTCTTCTCCTGGTTGGCGTCTCTGATCTGCGCCGTCACTCTGGCCAGGAAATGCTCAAAGTTTGACAGAAGTTGAGGCTCATCGCGGCGCAGCTGGGCCCACAGGCTGCGCACCTCTGCAGAGCTGATGACAGTTCAACCAGTTTTACTCCACCAAGTCTGTACTTTGACTAGGCCATAAATCAGCTTCAGACTCCCTGCTCTAAAGAAAGATGAACAGGATGAGACTTTGGCTGTTTCTGTAGCACTAAATGAAAACATTTAAACGAAGAGAAAAAAAGATTTTAGTAATTGTCTCAGAAATTAGTTTAAAAATCAAAACATTGAATTATTAATTTTTGTTTTCTGGAAATAGGAAAACCTATTCAATTGTTGGAAAAATGGCATTTCATTATTGCAGTAAATAAACTTATTGAAAGACAAAAACATGAAAGTCAGACTAAAATAAAAAAAGTAAAATACACCAAATTCAGAAATTCCACTTTGGTTGCATCCAATAACACTGAGCTGAAAACTTTGGTCTATGATTTGATTAGAATTTGAAATACTTTAATTTAAAATGATTTTTTGTGCTGTTCTATGAACAACGGGCATCTGGGCAATTTTATTAGGAATGTCACAAAAATCCTCTGAGTTTCATTAAATGTCCAACCAAATGAAGATCAGCCTGTGCTGCACAAACTGAAATGATCAGAAATGTCGTTCCTGCTGCCGTCATCCTGCAGAATCAATAAGTTCCTTACATGCAGCATCCAGATGGTAAAGAGACGACCTGCATCTCAACGCCTTTCATAAGATGCAACCTTTTAACTGAACAGTGGAAAAAAAAGCCATGAAAAATGTTTTATAAGTTTTAAAATAATTAAATTTAGATGCCGTTTTTAAAGTTCTTATTAATTTTCTACAGGTCTGGTACTCTTTAGGATCCCACCAACATCCTGCAGCTCAGGAAACGCTGAGCGGAAACTTCCTGTTTTACTTAACTAAAACCTCTGGCTGAGTTTCTGAAACGCAGCGCAGACGTTCGGACCTGAACCTGAACTCACTGTTCCAGGAGGCTGCTGGCCTCCAGGCTCTCCAGGAGCATCGCAAAGTGCTTTTCCTCGTCATCCTCAGCCGCGCCGGGACCCTCCCTCCACTGGGACTGGTACAGAACCTCCGGCACGCTTTTACTCAAGTTTTTCTGAGTCATGACGTCATCGACAGAAATCCTCCGGCCAAACAAAAACGCACCTACAAAAACACAAAACAGAGCATGAGCAACAAGCAGGTCAGCTGCAGGTCGGAGTATTTAGTTCTGGAAACTTACTGAAACCAGAGGAGAACTCTTCCAGCGTGAGGAATCCGTTCCCATCAGCATCCAGCGAATCGAAAACGTTCTCCAGCTCGTCTGCAGTCAGAGGGAGCTCACTATTCAGCCTCTGTGAGAAAGTACAACAAACCATCAGGTTAACAAAACCCAAGGACACTAAAGTCACTGTAGCTATAACAACTGCCATGCTATAACAACATGGTGCAGCAGCAACAGTACACAACCTGTGCCACATTATTTTAAATTGTTGCTATAAAATACATTCATAAATTAAAATCTATTTATGTTTGCGTCTCATTTGAAGCCATCAGGTTGAGAGGAAGATGTAATGAGATCCTCCCACGGGCCGGGCAGCCCCCCGGGCCGGCAGCCCCCCGGGCCGGCAGCCCCACGGGCCGGCAGCCCCCCGGGCCGGCAGCCCCACAGCCCCATGGGCCGGGCAGCAGCGCCTTCAGTGTTTACATGTATAATGTTGACTGAAGACGCCGTAAAACCCAGAGCTGGACACAGAAAGAAAAACGTTCTGGAGTCTTATCTGCTGGAGATACTTCACTTCAACAAACAGCAGCCCAGTGAAGCCGTCCGGCTGGAGGTTCTGGTCGGAACAACAACAACAGTCAACTACAAGCTAACCAGATGGAGCCAAGTTAAAACCCGACTCCTCTCTCCTGGGAGAGAGGAGTCGGGTCGAGTTCTCCTCTGCTTTGATTTTTATCCTAAATATTTCATGTAATCAAACCATCAACATCAACGAATAGATTTCAAATAATGATTTGACTGAACAAAGTTATCCTCACCAACCTTCTTGTTAAATCAAAGACATCAACCGTGTTTCTGGAGTGCAACTAAAGTGTGTCAGACCTGCAGAGTAAGGAAACTACTTTAGCAGAACCTGCCTGACAACATGAAGTAGGAAAACGTTCACCAAGCAGAACATCATGTTCCAATTCTGGAACACATGAGAAACTCCAACATCAGTCTATAAATGGTCACGTGTCCAGATCCAAAGCTTCCGGACTCCAGAGAACCTGAGGAAAACACGGAACAGTGGAGAACGTTCCGAGGAGATTCCAACCCACCAGAACTCCAACAACTCATGCAGGAGGCCCAGAACATCCGACGCTGGGATCCGTTTGTAGCCAGAAACTAAACTCTGGATTCCCAGTCAACAAAAGAAAAAACCCTGAAGTCAGACTTTCCATTCAAAGTACAATTTTCTTTATAATGGTGAATTATAGTTTCAATATGGCCGCTTCTTTGACCAACTGTGGTTGAAATCTGTTTACTTTACAAGACACACATGTAAGGGTGTTTCAGCATCTTTGCATGCAGCGCCTGCAGCTCTGAGCAAATTAAAACCTGCGTTTGCTTCTGGAAGTTAAAGCGATATGGACGTTCCTGATGGGAATTCTCCCCAGGTTTACCAGATGGCCGTGATCTCAGGTAAATCAGGTAGATGCAGCTTAAAGCTCTGCAGGTCTCCCTGCCTGAGTCAGTGCCAGAGGTCAATTTAAGAAAATCAGAGGAGACCCGGCAAAAATAGCTTTTATGGGAGAGTTCATCTCAGGTTTAAAATAAATAAAAATCTGTAGACTGAAGACGTCAGGCCAACATTCTGCCAACGTCAGGCCAACGTCAGGCCAACGCCAGGCCAACGCCAGGCCAACGCCAGGCCAACGCCAGGCCAACGCCAGGCCAACATTCTGCCAACGTTTGACCAACATTATGCCCACATTATGCCAACAGTCAAACAGTCGTTGCTGAATTAAGCCAGTTGAGCCTTTTTAGATTGGATCATAATTCCTCCACAAAGACGTGAAAACCTTCACAGCCGTTATCAGACGGATGGCTGCATGTTGCTGTCAGCAGTGGTGCAGTCGCCTATTTGCTTTAGGTAGCGATTAGTTTTTCACAAAGGGCCAGACAGGACAGCCATTTATCACTTAAACAACTCTGTGTATTTACTCAGGTTATCTTTGACTGAAAGATTAGTTTAATGATTGGAAACATTTAACAAATAAAGTATAAATCATTTAAACAGCATCTCATAACAGTTTGGTTGAATCGCCTCTAATTACCAGATCATCACCATAAACAGCAGATCAAAGCTGCTCTGAGTATTTATGAAGCATTGAAGCGGCTCATCAAAGCCCTGGACGAGCATCTGACAGAGAATCTGCACAATAATGCAGGTGGAGAGGCTGAGTGACAAAGCCTCCGTCTCTTTTATGTTGCTTTGAGTGAGCTGCACAGTAACATCACGCTCCTGTTTGGTATCGGTAATGAGCGCTCCGGCCGTCCCTGCTTTCTGTTCAGTGGTGGGACAACAAAGCCATGAATGATTCTTTATTCTGAGATGTGAAAAGCTTCTATGACAAGAAACAAATCAGGAGTTTTTCCAGTTTCATTTAATTAAATTTTTTTCAAATCTCTTCTGCTCTTAAAGTGACATTCAAACTTCTAAAACAATCAGGTTTTATCCGATTACATTTATTTAAGAATAAAGGTGTAATCCAACCAGCAGGCTCACCTGCATGTCCCGGCGGGTGATGAATCCCTTGTTCTCCGTGTCGCACATCTGGAAGAACTCGTGAGTTTTCTCCAGGATAGTGTTCTGTCCCACATCTGAACTCCGGCTCCTCGAGTCGTTCTCCTCTGCTCTCGCTTGGTCGCTGCCTCCTTGTGTTTGGAGCGTTGTCCGGGCCACGCTGATGTCTGGACACGGAGCAGTGAACGCTGCCATGGTGTCAGCAAGTGTTTTCTGTGAGCCAGCTGCAGACGGAGGGCTGCAGGAGCTTCAGGCTGCTGTGGAACCGAGGCTTTCAGCAATGCCACTGATTGTCATCTCTTAGCAACCACCTCTTTAATTAGTAGATGAAACCTATGAGGAACACAGAAGGAGGGTCTTTAGTTACAACCTCTGGTCCAGTAAATCCAACAGGAGGAATTTACTGAATCACAGAAACAAAGTCCTGCACAAACATTCACACACTTTAAACTTTTAACAACATACAGCCAGGCACAACCAGAAACCTAAAATAAAAAGCTTATAATAGTACACTGAGAGCTGCTACCATGAGGAATGCAACAGTATTTCAAAATCCTTCAAGTAAAAAAAAAAACAAAAAAAAAAAACTGAAAAGTGTGGCATGCAGGTGAATTTAGCCACCAAGTGGTTGCAAGCAGCAGTAGACGCTGCTAACCCCGATGCGCTAATCAAACATTAGTCCTGCTATGCTAAGTGCCATACCTATACAGCAGCTAGCAGAAGCTAACATCACTAATGTAACAATGTGCCTTAGCTGACACCCACCATGTGTCAATAACTGCTTTTCATTACTGGTGTTTACAAAACTGTTGATATTTCAGGACTTTCCTGGAATCCCAGGAATATCCACTTTGGCTTTTCTGCCAAATGATTGATTTCTCTCAGTCATTTGAATATTTCTCACAACTCATGTGGTGCAGAGTCAATTTTCACTAAATTGGCGTTTTGTGAAATTTACCAATTTCTAATTTAGAAATCTAGTTTTGCCTAACTGACCAGAGCAGGTCGTCGGTCAGAAAGCGACCTTTGCTCTTTGTGTTGTTTTCGGGGACGAGGTTCCCCACTGAGACTAATGACTTCTGGCAGGTAAACCTTTGCTTTATTGACTGGCTGATGTAACTCAGACTGGGAGCACTGGTTTGGAAGACTGCCTCCCACTTGCACTTCTTCAGTATGCCTGATTAATTTATGAGTGATGATCCATATTAATATAGATATGATGAAGGAAAAAAAATACATGTAAAGAGACTGACAGTAAAAACATTTGCTTCAGGAAAAAGATAAATGATCCAATTAAAAACATTTTATTCTGGTTGAATTTAAGTTAATTTGAAATTTAAGTCCAGTTCCTTCCAAACTCTGATCCCAAATCACACTGCAGCATCTTTCATATTCCACAACGTAAATGTATTCTGTCACATTTTACTAAAAGATAACAGTTCAAATATTTTTGAAGATATTTGACTTTTCTGAATTTGCCTTGAAGTTGAACCAAAGTATTTTCAAGCATGACGAGCCTCATGAGGAAACAGCAAGTCAGAGTGAGCAAGAAGAGAGGACATCAGAAAGGGAACCAGGTTTAAACTGTTTGGAAAGAGAGGCCGTTCCTCTGCTCATGATGCATTCACTGGAAATGGGACTTTTTCAAACCTAAAACGATAGAAGGTAGGGACAATATAATAAAAGGTTCTAGATTAATGCATTACACCCTTTCACCGAGTCAGTAATAAAAATAAATAAAATCAGAGGAATGGTGTGAAAATCTTGAACTTAAAAGCAACTTCTTGGATTTCTAGTCAGACCAGAAAAATATGAATCAAATAGCCACAACAGAAAAGTTAGCAACTTTCATTTCTGGTTAAGCTTGCTGAAATTGGTGGAGTGGAAAAGTTGGAGAATAAGGACAGCTTACATCAGGATCCATATTTTCTGACTGGAAACTAAAATGTAGTTAATGTCCAGGATTTCTGTTCAGTGAACAATGTGTCTAACTTCATCCTGGCCGTCATTCTGCTGTTTAGTTTCAGTAGCAATGTGCGCTTTGCATGCAGACTTGATCAGCTTTAGGTCTCGACATGTAACAGCTGTTAGACCTGCAGCAGTTAGCAGCGCTATGGTCTGAACCGCAGGCTCTGCAGTAGAGTCCAGACCACAACCAGGCTCTGCGAAACTCCTGGTCCAAACCACAACACAGTGAAGGTTTCAGTGACCTACATGTGAACAACTATCACCCATCGGATCATGAAACCTCATAGAAATAAGTTCAGGTTTTTACCTCAAACTGCGTCACGGTTGCATGGAAGCAGGTGTTTAATCAGACACACCTGAGCTGCTGTTTTCTCAACTCACCTGAAACTTTCCCCGCCTCATCTCCACATCCTGCAGGAACTAAAGCATCTGAGAAAGAGAAAGAAATGCATGTTAGAAAACAGAAATCACCAGGTCAAGAAACACATCCTCCAAATGTTTGACCCAAACTTCAGCAGCAGAAAGGATGAGTTACAGAAGCAGCTGTATGTAACAGAACATCGACAAGATGCAATAAATGAGCGCACAAACAAGAGACAGAAATAAAGCAGCTAAGTGAACCTGGTCCAATAAGATCAAATAAGCGCTTCCTCCTGTTATTTGGAAACTTCCTCTAACAAACTCAACCTCTCGCTCTCAAACAAACTTTAAGTGAGTCGCACTTCCTTGTAACATCTCAGACGCCGAGGTGTTTCTCACTTTACCTTAAAGTTTCCCCGGCCGGCTGGACAAAATTTGGCGCAGAAGAAGCGGAATTAAACGTCTGACGCTGAGCCGGACTGGACCTGTGCGGACTGTGGACAGGTGAAGTCGCAGCTCCTGGACTGCAGGAATTCCTCTGCCCGTCGGAGTGACGAAGCACATGGGGGAGGGCGGGGCTTCGTCATCTGCTGTCACCTTGGCAACGCCAACACGGAAGTTAAACCTCAGAAGACACGTGCTGTTGAGGAAAACCTTAAACATACTAATGTTTTCATGTTTGTTTCTGCAGTATGAGGAAATAACAGACAGACAGAATGCGCTCCGTCAGGTTCTGCTCACCGCCGAGGAGCTAAAGTTTATTTTACATGCAGCCCATATTTACAGACACATTTAATAAACGACAGCATTACTAAAATGTCAAACACATTGTGTATATTAAATAGACAATTATTGATGTTATAATCTGACAAACGAGGCTCATCCAGACGTAATAATCCAGATTATTCAGAACATTATTATTTAAAAGGCTTTCAGAGCACAGAAAGTCAACACACAAGAATAAATAAAAAAATTTAAACCATATAAATAGAAAGCCAAACAGAGATTGGTACATGTTGATATGTTAGCTATGCAGCTAATCTTCTTTGCAGCATTTAATTGAATTGTCCTAATTAACTTTTTTAGTGAACATTTTCAGTTTGTTTGGATTTTCTCAATGTTTACATTCAAATATGCAGATAAAAGCAGCTGATTGAACAAAAAGCAAAATATATGAGCAAAGAAGTCAGAGGCTAAACAGCCCAAAGTTTTACATCCAAAAAGGCAAAAAGACCAAAGAACGGCTCACACAGATTTAATAACTGGATAAAAACTGATATCCATATGGATTTAAAATGTTTTATTTGATCTTTTTGTTCTTGGGAGCCAAAAGTAAGAACAGCAGGATAGTCCTCTGAAGGTCAGTGTCTGAATGTGTTCATTTTGTGTTTGGATATATCTGATAAATATATTGCTATATTAGAACTCAACCTCATCATATTTATGTCCACAGCCAGTGGAGTCGTCATCCTGTTGCTCCTTTGGATCTTCAGCCAGCCGTTTTCACCACATCTGGATGCACAGACGTATTGATTTCCTGTCATGTGATTGGCTTTTGAGGTCAGAGTTATTTATTGACTTATTTGCTCATGACTAATTCTTGTCCTTTAGAACGAGCCACCCACACACTCCTGGGTTCTGCACCATAAGGTTGAGGACAACGTGGTAAAACTTCAGGAACTCTGCAGCAGGTTCTGGATGTGCTGTCAGGGGCCCATCTGGGCACTGAACCCTTTGGACACTTTCTGGAGACGCCCCTGTTCATTTAGGCTTTATACTTGACATAACATGTTTCAATCCAAGGCAATAATCTTATTTGTAATTTCAGGATGTGGTACTGAAACGGATCAACTAAGTGGGCAGAACCTTTGGCTCCCGTCTGTTAGGGAACAAAAAATTCACAATGTTCACTGATATAACCTGATATGGACAAAAATAATAGAGCATAAAAGTACCGATGATTATCCATGAAAATCAGACACTGATTCTGAATTGTGGTTGAGCAGAATAATAATAATACTGCTACTATTAATAATAATAATACTTAAAGCTAATGAAACAGGTCTGGACAAAAATAATGGCACATGTAACCTTTGAGTTTCTCTAAATGACGGTGCGTCTCCTGCACCTGTCCACAGGTATTCCGCTTTAAAGGTCGTTTTCTCCAGATGTTCCATCTCCTTCCACAGATGTTCAGCAGGATTTAGATCAGGGCTCGTATAGGCCGGTCCAGAACAGTCCAATGAGTTGCTCTCCGTTAATCTTGGGGGCTTTGGGTCGTTGTCCTGTTGGAAAATCCCTGACCTGAGACTGAGGCCAGGTTTTCTGACACAAAGCAGCAAGTTTCTCTCCAGAATGCCTTGGTAGTCTTGAGATTTCATCGTACTCCGTGCCAGTTTTCCTCCTGTGACCAGAGACGTTTCCTGAGTCCTGAGGATCTGAAAACTCTTAATAATCTGTGGATCTGTAGTCAATGGGGCATGAAGCTGCTTGGAGATGATTTTACAGCCTTTACCTTTGACATGCTGGTCAACTCTCTCCTTTCTGTGCCTAACAGCACAGTGACTGCATGTCCCCCTTTAAATAGGCCAACTGACTGATTAATCAGAGGACACATCATACTTTAACGTCTCTATCGTCATTTTATTTTCAGTCTTTTCTGACTGTAAAATCATTTCTGACCAGATTTTAAATTCAAAGCATCTGATCTGATTTTCACTGAAAATCAGATTATTTCTACCAACAGTTTTGTGAAAATAGATGGATGGGGGTTTTTTTTGCAGTTGTAGTACCAAGATAACCCAGATGAGGGCAGCACAGGATGGATTTTAAAATGGCACAAAAAGAAAATCATATTTTCTGTTTAACCAGGAGACCCTTCAGTTGTTCCCTGTTATAGAAGTCAATATTTTAACATGCTATGTCGAAGCAAACGCCTAAATGACTTTTTGTCACTTGAAAACATTTCATGTTTTACCCAAAAGGCTTCTTCTCTTATGACCTTAAGTTACGATAACTCTGATCATTCTAACTCTGGATGAGGGCAGAGGGAGAGCGCTGGCTGAGAGGTGAAATATCTTCAAGAAACAAGAGGGAAAACAGAGTCTCGTTGCCTTCAGTTTAGGTCCACAGACTCTTTTACATTTTAACGAATGCTGCATGAGTCTTCTCTCATTTGTATAAATCATATTGGGTCAATCTCATGGCAGGAAAGGTGTGAGAATGGACCATGAGACGGCTGAGCAGCAGGTTGAGGCGTGCCCCCATGCAGGACACGTTTGTCACATGTTTCACGGACCTGCATGGACGCTCCACACATGTTGTGAGTCTTTGCTTTGATTTTCTCTCCTTCAAAGAGTTTTTGAAATGCTGATCTGCAGGAAACAGATGAACGAGCCGCATTGCTTCAGTTGGAGCCAGATGTCTTTACACAGCTGGACACTCTGGGATTATTAACACTATGATGGCAATAAATCCTCATCCTGTGTCAGCAGTAAAACTTGAATTTATTTTACATGTTAGATGCTAAACTAAACTAATCATTTAATCCCCTGGAGGGAAAATAAAAACGTAGCTCTGCAGCCACCGCACTGCTGGGAACAGCTGACATCACACTTGGTTGGCTGGATGAGGGAGGATGTGGTTGCGGCTCCTGAACTCGTCTCTGTCTTCATCTTACTTTTGTCTCCGTGGTTCTGGGATTACGCTGATCAGATTTATGCTAAGCTAGAAGCATTTCTGTCAGTTCTCAAGTCAAACATAAAAACTTCTTGTTCTAGGTCATCTCAGGTTGAAGTGTACACTGACTGACCTCAGATTCAATGACCTTTAGGAGCCTCTAGGGGGCAGCCTTCCTCAATGCATAGTGTTGAATGAATTTTACCCCTCAGAGTTCATTTCTACAATCACAAACCTGACACAACTGGGCCTCTTATGCAACATAGCAGAAACTATAGTTTTAATGAGTAGTTTCAGCTCTTACAGTTTATTATCTGCACATATTTGCAAAGCAAAGAAACAAAGGCTCCATATTTATTCCTGCTGTTTTGAGGGAGCTGTTTACAGTGGAGTAAATAACTTTGTACTGTGGGAGTGTAAATATGGACTGTTGATTTGTTTTTAATGTGCCGTTGTCTGGGAGCTATAGCTAACTTAATTTGCAGTTACAGGAAAACACTCTGTTGGTATTTGTCTCTTCCTCGTGTTTCATTTGTTACGTCCATGTATTTCTGTGTAGCAGTGATGAAAGAGCTGACCCGATGAAAGAGGAGATGTTTGGCGTGAAGTTATGTGGCATCGTGGCAGCTTGCCGAGTTGGACTCACACATGCAGACCCAACAGGACGGCGGAGCGTTTCTCTATCCTGCAGCCTCTCTGAGCTTTACCTGCTCCACTGCATGACGGACACAGACACTGACAGGCAAAGTCCTGCGTCACCACGACACCAAAAACGCTTCTTTAAAGACGTTAACGTAACTCCAGCCTCTGATTCATGAAGCCAGAGGGGAAGATCTGCTCCCAGCGTCTCACCAGGGATTTCATTCTGAAAATAACTTTATACCTTCAAACATAAGAACCAAACAAGACAGGAAACTCATTTCCTTTCATTCAAACGGCTCCTTCAGATGTTTATCATGACAACAGCTGATCTTCCTATTATCTAATTGCAGATTTGTACATTACAGCTGGTAAAGTAAATCAAAATGTTTTTGGTTCAGATTATATGTCATAATATTATGACAGAGAAAATGAGATCATCCTCATCATGATGATCAGCGTTAACTGTCCTCAGCAGTAACTGAGTACAAACTTTTATTAATGTCAGTTTAACAAGTTTTACAAAGTTCTTACATCCAGAACTGCACAGACATGATGAATGAAATGAAATATGACGAAATATGACTTTCATGCCAACCACTAAGAATAGTTTTAAGTAATAAAAGAATCATTGCTGCCATGTCTGAATGTGTCCCACCAGATTTGTTTCCACTGACTTTGCTAACCTGTGTGTGTTTTATTTGACCCAGGCTTTCACGTGTCAAATTTTACAACCCATAGTAGTTAACTTTGGGCCCAAAGGAGAAAAAAGGACCATTTTCAAGCCTGCAAAAGTTGAGGATAAATGCTACTTACAAAAGTAAATTGCAGGTGTTATTTCAATTGTGCCAGAAATCCGTTTTTGGGACAAACTGTGAGTTTGAGCCGATGAAGCAGAAACTTCTGGAGGTGGAAACAAAGAAAATCACTTTTCACACATTGTGCTTTAAAGGAATACAAAAAAGCAACAGGGTTTCTGTGCAGTTTGTAAGAAAACAGCTTGATTCTATCATATTTAGGACAAGAGAAGGTTTGAGTTGGTTAGAGGAGGATTTAGCCTGCAGGAGGCCGACGGTCCTGAGCTGGGAGGACAGGGAAGAGGGGAGGAAGTGATGCCACATGGAGAAGAAGCTCCTAAAGGAAGCTGATGCTCCAGGAGAGTCAACGATCTTAAGGAAGCAGTGAGGAGGTTTATTCTGAACTCACAGTTGGTCTCAGGAGGTTTTAGGAGATTTTCCATCTGAGATCTGGATGTTGGAGTGAATCGTTTGGTTTTTCTGCCATGTGACTCCACGCCCCACACTTCGTCACCAAACCTCATCAAAATGGTGAGGATAAATCATTTATGAGTATAAATGATTTATCCTCAGAAATAAATCATTTATTTATGATTTAAATAAGCAGAGTCGGGCTGCCCAGTGGCGCAGCTGGTAGAGCTGCTGCCTTGCAGCAAGAAGGTTCTGGATTCGATTCCCGGCCCCGGTCTTTCTGCATGGAGTTTGCATGTTCTCCCTGGGCATGTTGGGTCCTCTCCGGGTACTCCGGCTTCCTCCTACAGTCCAAAAACATGACTCTATAGAGTCCTAAACGTGAGGACTCTATTATAAGTCAATCCGATGTGCATTTTCTAAATTTAAGCTAATTAATTCACCCAGTTGTGTGTCTATTAGTTACACAACATCTGTAGTCAAACTCCCAAAGAACATTTACTCCTCAGCAGTTTTCCATCCTTTCATAATGTGAGATTTTCTTTCTGCTGTGACACAAGTTTTAAATTCCATTCGTAATGATCTTAAAAGTTCTTCAAGTCGTAAATCTGAGTTGGCGAAACCTGCAGAAACTCTGAATATGGATATTTTGAGACGCAAAGGAAAAATGATCCGACCTCATCTGAAGAGATTTATGCGGGTCGAGGCGGGGAGCGACTGGACCTCCTGCTGACGCTCACTGTGCCGGAGGGTACCGCTCTCTGACTGGGTGGTACCACTTGTCAGACGTCCGCTCTGACCAGAAGTCAACAGGCGGCCGGGCCAGCTCTGGGTTTGGCCTGGCGCGCTGAAGGTCATCAGTCAGCGAGCAGCAGGGGAAGGAAGGAACGGTCCAAAACCTCAACCAGTGGAACACGGAGAACCCGCTTTCCTGAAGCCATCCTGAGGCTGGATTTAATAACCGGGTGCAGAAAGATCCTCAGAATCAAACATAATCTGGGCCATAATTCACCTCAAGGTTGATGGAGAGTCCAGCTAAAGTTAATTTATACATGTTGCAGCCGTCCAGTTAATCCAGTGTGAAACTCACTCGGCTCTAAAACTGACAAATTTCTCTATTTTCCAGAAAACGTCTCCTTTCTGTTCAGTCCGGATTTTAAGTTTCGTCCACTTTGGTTCAGCTGAGTCAGCAGATCCGCTGCTGGCCTCAGATGGGAAGCGAACATGTTGGACCAGCTCTTCTGTTGGATTGTCTTGGCAAGAGGAATATTTGGGGACTTTATAGTTAAAAAAACATTTTTGCTCATGCAGATATGAATTTTTTCCTGTGTTTGATCATGAAGCTCCAGATACAAAATGTGAGCAAATGGACTCAGAAGTGGCAGATGGTGGCGCATTTCCCTCATTAGAACCGGGTCGCTGATTGTCCCAGATTGGGATTAGAGGGGGATTATATTTTGTAAATCTTTATATAAAAAGCTACAAATTTATGAAATGTTCTCTGGCTGCTTTCATTGCTGACATTACGGGTTAAATTTCATTCATAAGCAGAATAATTGCAGAAGTGACTGAGGTCTGTTTTCATCAGCCACTAAAGATTTGAAAAAATGTTTGGTAAAGCTGCTTTTCACGCAGCGAGGATAAAACGACCAATTTAGTTGTACAAAAGCTTTCAGCACCAAGAACAATTACTGCTGGGTAATAATGAATGGAAAAATGAAGAAAGTTTACATGCAGTCACAATTCTGTGGTTCTTAACGGGGAGAAAAATCCTGCTGCAGGTAATCTTTTACTGGTTCTTTCCACACATAAAATGCTCCTTTAATGATGTTTGTACTTTCCCTCCAACTCGATCATTTACTTCAAATTGAGCTTTGACTAATTGAACCAAAGAACAACAGAGATACAGCTAACTGCCGTGGAAATGCAAGCAAGTGACCTGGAAACAATTAAAGCAGTTTGGTCAAACAGCAGGTCAGTCAGCTCATTAGCAGGGTGATGATCACTTTCTGTTCCCTTTGGTGATTGAAGTAAAAAAGCATGATGACTTTAATTCAGCCATAAAATGGAAAAGCGTGGAAGGATTTTATATTCCACAAGTGTCTGCATCAAGCGCTGTTAAAGGCAACACTGTTAAAGGTAACAGGGCGGCTGTGCAGGGCGGCTGTGCAGGGCGGCTGTGCAGGGCGGCTGTGCAGGGCGGCTGTGCAGGGCGGCTGTGCAGGGCGGCTGTGCAGGGCGGCTGTGCAGGGCGGCTGTGCAGGGCGGCTGAAGGACGCCCCATTAAATATTCAGCTCTTTAATAAGAAATGTTCACATAATGAAGACTGGTCACATTTCTGGCCTTATCTTACTCTATAACTGGGATCTGCTACATTTTGCTGTCAGTTCACCCAAATAAAGCTGCTTACATCTGAAAACGTCACATGATCTTTTGGGAAAAAAGACTCTCTACTCTCTTTCTCATGTTCATAGAACCATCTTTTATTTCAGTTTTTAGACGTTAGAATAAGGAAAGTTGCAGCATGTTGATATGTAGGGTTAGCTTTAGCCTCCAGCTGTTTTTCTTTAGATCGAAGGTGAATCTGTGAGCTGTTTGTGTTGCTGCTCTGTCCTCTAAACGCCTGTTTGGTTCCAGCAGTTCAAACTGCAGCAGGTTCTGCTGAACGACTCCTTCTGTTAAAACTGAGACGTTTCGTTTCACTGTCGCCTTGTGCTTGCTAAGTACGAGGCAGAGTTCAGTGTTCTGATACGCTGTGTGTCTTTAGATAGAAACCCTTTTGAAAAGTTGGCATTTAGATGTTCTGTGACATGACGGTGTCACGACCAGGATCAAATTGTTTACCAGCGTAAAAACAGTTTATCTGCTGGTTTAGTGAATCCTGAAACATGCTGGACCCAAATGAGTGCAGTGAGGAGGAAATGTGTCCAGCTCTGCAGAACAAACTAATCACTCTCACAAGCAATCTTCTGAAATGAAGTCACTTTTTTTAGACTGATGATGGATGGAGCACTTCTGACTTTTATTTCTGCTGCTTTCGTTTTCTTAATGGCGGTGCTGAGCTGGCCCCTCGGTGCATATTAATCATTTTTGAGTGTTGCTGGTTGAGGGAACACTTTCAGAGCTGGCCTTAAATAAACTCCACTCTGGCAGACAGAGAGCGCCACTCTGGGAAACTGCTGGGAATGATAATCTGATGTAAAGTGGCTGCTTTGGCTTCAATCTGCACAGATCTGGGACTATAATCTGTCACTTTCAGGGATATAAAGTTAAAGACGAGCATCAATCTTCTTCTACAGATTTGATGATCTTTACAGCTTATGCAGGAAATTTGTGAAATGTTTGTACTTTAACAGTAGTTTTTTTTTTTTTATCATAAATTGTAACATGTTCCAACGCCTCCTTCAGGCGCTGGAACAACCTGTGGATAAAGTCGGGTTCACAAAGCCAACATCTTATGAATTAATGAATAAATCAAAGAATAATATTGTTTTGTTCCTGTGCTCTTACCATGGGATAACTTAGTTCTTAAAAATACCCCCAGTCTCTGGCAAACACCTTCATGTAAATCTCTTCTAGCACATTTTTAACAAACCGTTTCAGCCTAAACATTTTTACTGATTCAAGAAAAAGAAATAAAATTGACTTGCAGTTTAAAAGTTTCATGTTGCACTTTTGTAGCAAAAAGCAGATGGAGGCAGATCTGGTGGACTGACAGCAACAGGTTTGTTTCTCTTGTCTTCTTTGCAGGTGCAAACAAGCACAGAAATAATTTAAGAAAAATTAACAAAAATATAAGTCGATTCATTCCAGCTGAAGTTGTTGAGAAGATCCCGGCTCGTTTCAGCCTGCAGGTTTCCATGATGACTGTTACTCCTGTCGAGTTGAGTCAAGGCTTAACGCACTTCTTGATGCAACAGCCATTTATTATGGACACCTCTGGTAAAGTCCCAAACAAATGCCGTCAAAACTAAAGAAAGCAACTTAAATCATTTCTCAATAAATGGAATATTTACATACATATAAACAAACCGTACCTCATTAGACTCCAGAGGAATAAACTAGCTACAATTAGCTTCTTCACACAAGCTAAATGCCCCATGTGGCTCTAAGTGCACCAGTCAATGTTTCCCTGGGCAACACATGGAACGAAACAAATTTGAATATACACTCAACCAGCCCTTAATAAGCATCAACTCAAATTTACTAAAACTACCACACATTTAAACTTAATGCTTCATATTAAATAAAATGTAACCAAACAATAAACCAGAAGCAGTTGCCTTGACAACAGCTACACTGAGGCGCCAATAAAAAGGGCTGGACTGTCTGCAGGTAGAGGACCTGAGAATTAGCTGCTACCTGCTAATTATGCAGGTAAAAACATCCCAGACTCAGAATGAAAATGTTTCACAGTTAAAGCCAGAATACCTCGAAGGCCTGATCCAGTAAAATGTTCACTAAAGCCAACAAATCATCCTGAAATGTGTCTTTTTCTGTCGCTCATTGTTGTTCACAATTATTTCCATCTACCGCTGTAATCTGAGGATTAAGGATTAATCCTTGATTAACAATTAATTAATTATTGTAGTTTCTCAGTTCTACGTTGCTGGAAATGATAATTAAATTATGCTAGCTTTAACTTTAAGCATGTTTAAAATTAAACAACATTGCCTTGAGTAGGACTCAATTTTAAGTTAGATTTAGATTCATGGCTTAATCAACATGATCTGATCAGTGGAGGATGGTTGTGCCAGTTCTTACATCCAAATCAGCCTTTTTGATATTCTGGGTTAGAGGACGAACTCTGAACCATCAGCCTCCTGTGGTTCTTGGTTTGCAGCAGCATCTGTTCTGGGACAGCAGGAGGGGGTCTGAGTAGAGATGGCCGTTTCCTGGGCCCATATAAGGGATGGGCCCTTTGTTATGTGCTTGTCTAAAAGGACACCTGGACAGATTCTAGGATCTCACACAGACGTGTGAAATGTTGCTTTTCTCAGGACTCACCAGTCCAGCAACGACAGTAATAAATCATTTAGAGCATCTTCCCTTTGAAATGTGAAACTCTTTGTAGTCAGGGGAGCAGGAACCTCCCAGACTGCATACATTAGAGAGGAGACACACCTTCCTTTAAAAGTTTAGGAGCTAAAATAATAGATCAGATCGTTGGGGTGCGGCGGCGCCGGCGCTCTCTGGAGACGAGATGCGTCTCCGTATTGGTCTCTGTTTTTCTGCTTCTTTCAGGTGATTGATGTTGTCTTGTGGTTTTGAGTTTCTGATGATTCTGGTGTGTTATTGGTGTGATTTGATGCATTTGATTATCTGAACAAACTCTGGATGTGTTTGAAGTGAAACCGTGAATGTTGTGAACTGCCCTTATGCACCGGGGAAACCCTCGACCCGGGAACGAGAGAGGAGACAATGAGCTACAGGTGTTAATCATTATCCTCTCAATAACGTCAAAAAAAGATTTAGTTTTGATTTGTTCTGAAATTATAATGTTTTGCACCTTATTTAAGAAGATGCACACAAATCATGTTAGTATGTTATTCAGTGTTTTGTAGTTTCCTATAAATGTCCAGATTCTGTTGCAGGTTTGAACAAAATAATTAAATGGAAAAAAACACAAAAATACCTAAAAGTCAGAAGTTTTGGAATCGGTTATCAATCAATCAATCAATCAACCAAAACATGAAGCGTCACATGACATCACCAGTGACTGACTTTAGCTTTATATGGAAATATAACGTTCTGCTGGCCAGCTCTGGTTGACGTGAAACAATTTAAGAGAATATTCAAGATTATCTGTAATGTTTGTGATTTTATGAAGAATCCTTTGTTACATGGTTCTCTCCAGAGGTCCAGACCAGAACCAGCTCTGGTTCTGATGCAGAACATTTCACTCCTCCACCGTTATGCAAATTCATCAAAAGTGATGAAGTCTGGAGATTTGAGGCTTTTACAAAATAAAAAATATTCCTCCAACCATGGTAAAAGGCACGCATAGTCAATAGAAATAGTTTTCTCCCTCCGTCCCCTTAAAACAATTTCTGCTTTGCTTAAAAACATTGACATATGTTCACTTTGATTCTGTGGTTCACAACCTGAATTCATTTAACCGGAGAACATGCTGCACAGCAAACCCAGGCGACGCTGCAGTAAATCACAGAACACAACATAAAGTTGAGTTTATTCCATGTTTTCATGTGTTTTTGGTTTCTCTTGTTTTTGTTCTTGTGAAGTAAAATGTGTTCTGTGAAAAAGATAAGAAGTTGAGCAAGAAGATATGAATCAAATATCTTCTTTTCCACGCTACACCAAAATAATGTATGGTGCAAATCTGCAGACCATATGGCCAATAAATCCTTGTGCATAAGCTGTAGATGGGCACAGAGGCTGACCCGCCTGCTGCTCAGGTCCCAGATAGATGCAGGCTGAGCGATGAGCTCTGATCTGCAAGCTTCAGAAGACATTCCCTCAGGTTTACAAGAATGTCGAACGTTTTCTTCCAGTAGGCCCATTCTTCCCTGACTTCTCATTGATTTATAAGCTTGAAAAAGCTTAAGTTTTCTGATGTGATGAGTTGTGCATTGTTAAGAAGAATGACGTGAAAAAGACGTTATTGTCCCTTTGTGAATTTTGATACAACAAATAGTGGGAAAAATATGATCTGTGTTAAAGTTTCTGAAATGCCAAAGGCTTCCAGCAGAAGCAGATTAAAACAGAAATTATTCCCACTTTGCATGTTTGTTTGCACAGATTGTGCTGTTTTACTGCCACAGAGCGAAAGCTGGCCCTGCAGGGCCCAGAGTCCCACAGCAGCAGGTCTCTGCATGCGACTCAAACCTTCTGAGGTTTTACAGATTAAAAACAACAATTTGATCTGTAAACTAACACTGAGTCACGTGTTTTGCTGTGATGATAAATTTCAGAACCATAAACAAATATGAAACCTGTTTTGTTTCTTGGAGGTTGAACTGTAAGTTAGATTGTTTTTGAGTCTGTGCTGACTCAGCGGGTGGGGAGTTTTGTTTCCCAGTAGCAGATATTGCTGCTGCTGCATCATTTCTGCTGTTTTCCGTGCGATCTGCGCTGACACACGGACGGTTCTGGGGCTTTTTGCTGTCAGTCGCTGAAGCCAAACCTCTGTTTGTTAGGAACTGATGAGTTTCAGATGGGAACAAACAAACTGTGGCTTTCACTGTGAGAAGAACAAAGCTGTGGGTGAAGTGTGTGTACGCGAAGCAGCTTTCTTTCTTCTGGTCATCATTCCCATCCAAGTTGGTTACTTTCAATATGAAAGCACCTTATGACAAATTCTGAGCATCATGAAGGGTTAGATGTTAAACTGGAGGTCCTGTTATTAGACCTTTAGTTCAGTTCTTTAACCCACAGTAATAATGGCCGCCACTGCGTATAGATGGATTTTACAGTCATTCAGAGTCGACAGCATCGACACCAGGTCATAAGTCAAAGGAAACGTTTTGACTCTGCCAGCGCCTCTTCAGACAGAAATCTCCTCTCTAATGACATGAAGTCGGGCAAGAAACGTCATGGCCGCTCAGGCTGCAGGCGCTTTGACAACCATCCGGTTCAGGTCCATAAATGTGGTAGAAATGAGATTTTTGGGGTAAAAATATCAGAATGCCTGCAGTGAAAAAGTGGGACATGGGAAGCATCGGCCTGCTGTGTGAACACATTCGGACAGGGAATCTTAAAACCAAATCCCCAAAGTTCATAACTGCAATGCTTTATTTTCTCATCAATTCAAAAATATTTTACACAACTGGCATGATAATGGTAGTGGACATTAGTTATATAAGTCAATAATCAGATTTATCTTTAGATTATAGGAATTTAGCCCAACTGGACAAATCAGACCCAGCAAATCAAAATCCTGATCACTTTTTATAATCTGTCAATCAGTTTGTCATAATCAACAGAACTGAGATCTAACAGCATTCTGAAATGTCTTGTTCTGAAATTTTACAGAATGTTTGCTTTTGGCTTTTCAGACAAACCAAAGTGAAGAACCTGCAGAGATCCACAGTCGACCCCACAGCTTCCTGCCCGGCTCAGTCTGGAATGAAAACGTCCCAAACAGGAAATGACACGGTTTGGTTTACATTAAACACATATACACACTTCAACTTGCGATGTACGGCTAATGAATGAGAGGGGAACTGATTAGAAGACGCTTCTAACCACCAGGAAAATAACGAATGCTGTCCAATTAAAAGCAGCTAACTTTTAAGAAGCGTGTGATTGAAGGACTGTAAGGTTTATGGAAGGAGATACGAGGCGGCAGCAGCAGCACAGCTGGTCTAACTGACTGATGGAAACATTGGAGGCGGTTCTGCGAGCATCTAACACATGAACGATAACCAGGACACCTTTCTGAGTCGGACTCGCTGTCCTGAAACCACAAACATCTGCACAGCACTCCAACCATGCATCTGCAGACATAATCACAAAAACTAACAACCTGAGGGCCAAATGGAGCGCAGATTAAATTAAGGCTGTTATAAGAGTTGGCCATGTGTGTTTATGTGTGCAATGCATTGGAGTAATCTGCACTGATTGAGGAAACCACATCCTTTTGAAGATTCTTTGGGCTTTTTGGACCAGACTCATTCAGAAAATGAAACAATGAAAAGTTGGTTGATATATGTGTCAGCGCGACTAGATGCTTCCAGGATGCTGCATTTAGCACAACTAAGTGCTAAATTATTATGAAGGATTGTGTGTCCATAATTTATTACAAAATATCTGCTTTTATTGTTTATGAAACTATTAAATTATGTCATTAAAAGGCTCATTTTTATTTTTCAGGAACATAGTGACATTTTATTGCACAAACCAATAATTATGTTGCCTTTAGTTGTTTTAAAAATGCCTATATTTGACTTTGCAATTGAAGATTTGTAATTGGGTACTGTCTCTTTAAGAAGCTCCGACTCTTTCCAACGCTCCGTCATCAGGCCGCCATCCTCTGCCCCCCCCACACGCCTCATGCTGCCTCACGGCTTCAAACCCACAGGTCAGATTGCTGAGTGGGGTCAAAGTTAAACACTTTATAATCCTGCTGGCTTGTTAAGATGTTAATGTGATCTGATGCCCTAAAGTCCACAGAGGTTATGAAGCCAGTTCTTTGATTTAAGTTTAAACAAGTTTAAACAAGGACAACATGTGAACTCAGGCTGGGATTCAAACCCAGAACCTTCTGCTGCAAACTGTCCCACCAAGCTGCCCTGCTTCAGCTCAACTGAACCGCAATGGAAAAACCATTAGTATGGATGAAACTACAGCTGCAAGGGAAGTGATGGAAACAGAAAGAAAATAATTCCTTGTTTTAAATCCCAAGAATCATTTCAATATCAACATGAATCCCCTTCATAAATATGTAAAAATGAGCAAGAATCGACTTTTATGCAGATCCTGTGATCTTCTAATGGCTGAGGAAAAATGCACAGATGAACCAAGACGATAGTTAAAGGAAGTTGGGATGTTCAACTGATCTGTTTCAAAGAGAATCACTTCTTACCAAAGTGCTGAGAAAAAATCCTCTTCACTCGCCTTCATCCTGCAAACCCCTTATCATGCAGTGGCTGAAGTTTACGGGATAAAAATGAATTAAATCAGGGAGATTAATGTGATTCCATGAGATTCCCACATGATTCCACAGAGACAGACTAAGGAGCTGAAAGAACAAAAAGCGATGATTATCTCAGTGAAGATTCATAACTCTGGAAGCGTTTGTCATGTAAGTCGGGTACATTCTGAGCTCAGTTTCATTTGTTTCTGAAAGCCGCAACTGAACCACAGACAATGTTGCTCCAGGTTATTATACTTAAAAGTTATAGCTTCATGATGATCGGCGTAAACGTAATTGTCTTATTGGCTCGATAAAGACCAGACTCCATTTCTGCAAGACCTCAGATCATCAGCACAGATGTTTTCTGTATCTATCCATCACTTTTCCAGCTGACAGTCTCCCAGATCTCATTGTGTGGAATTTCCTGTAATACAGGACAGATATGATCTGCAAAAATGTGTTGCACAACCTAATGACATTTAAAAACACTATGCATGCTGGACATAATACTCAGGTTCAACCCAGGGACATTAATTAATCTTTAGTTTTGCTTGACTTGGAGTCAGAGTGGAGGACGAAACCTGCAACTAATTATGACTGCAACCTTTCTGGCATGGAGGCCACTGTGGAGCAGGCTGATCAGACCTGGAACAGTTTTAGTCTTACAGCAGCTAAATAAACTTTCACACCTTCCCTCAGAGTTTCCAGACTTGGTGGGAGAAAGGTTCTTAATCTATTACTTGCAATTGAGTTCAATTTCATCTTATTGGCAGAACCGGTTCCAGCAGGTTGGCAACAGAACACTTGGTAAGTTGGACGTTGTAGAGACTGTGTGGTGCCAGTCGAGATACACATCCCCCAGACCCATAAAGACACACACACACACACAGACAACAAAGAGGGGGAACTTCTGACAGTAAAACATTTATCCATAATTATAGAACCTATTCTAAAGACTTTAGTGATGTGGCGTTCACGAGCGATCTGATTCATTTGAACGATGGGACTGGAGCCACTTAGTGACAGATGTTCTCAGCTTTCTTGTAATGCTCTGCACACTCTGCAGCTATTACTATTCTATTTACCTTAAAATTATATTCATTCAATAAGCAGATAAATAAAATACAAGAAAGTGCCAGATGTATGAACTCACATTGTGCTGTTTTCCGCATCATGGCACTTCTGCATGCAGGGGATGATGAGGATGGCACAGTGTTAGTGCTAGACTAATGTTTAGAGTTAAGTGTTGATCACCATTAACGCATCGCCTTAAATGTTATATTTAATGGTGCAGAAGAAGACTTTTATTTCTGCCAAGCAAATCAAATCCACTTTTTCCACTACCTTTTTTATTTTCTCTTAAATTTGCTTCTAAATTACAATTAGCAATAAAATGAATATAAATGGGTATTTGACATTTGTATTCTGAAATTTTACGGTTCATGAAAATGTACTTTTGTTTGTTCCTTCATACAGATGGTTACATTTTTGGGGGGTGAATTTCACCCTCAGAAACATTTAAGACGGAGCAAAATGAGGAATAATTTGACTTGTTCAGAGAAGAATGTAGTTAGAAAGGTGGAGCAGCTCAACGGCTCTTTGAAGGGAACAAAACGCCGTGAGACCCATCGGTCCAGGCCTGCAGGTCGTTGGGAAGACCTGCCTCTTCACTCGTCCTTTTGTCTGTTTCCAACCTTTTCCCTCCACAAATCCCTGCTAAGTTCAGAAGCACATTAGCATCAACTTCACATAAATTTACATGATCAGCAATCAGACGACACAACAACTGTCCTGTTAGCTGTTAGCTCAGCAAAGTGCTTTTCTTTGGATGGTTTGAATTCATTTTGTATTTTAATAACATGTCGCGTCATATAAATAAAAGTCTTAATACGAGGCATTACATAGCTCTGTCTTACTGAAGGGATTCATTTGGTTTTTTGCTGAACAGTGATAACTATGACAGCTGGAACATCTCTGCTGTGAACTCAGGCGGAGGTCCGGACGGTGTGGGGGGTCCAACGCTCTCGTCTGCATGAGTGGAATTTATAAAACATGTATTTTAGTGACGCTGATTCCGCCTTGACCCTTTGGTGCCATCGAGTGCTTGAATGATTTGTCTCGTGTGTTTCTGAGTCGACCCTGAACAGGAAACGGTGGAACAAACAGTAAAGCAGGAAATGGGTTAATTGTCATTTCTTATATTTAATTTCAGATTTTTTTTGTTTTTAATCTATATGTTAATACATTTACATTGTTTGCAGAACAGCTTTTGGATTCTTGAGCAGGGAATATTAATGGACTTCCTGGTGGCACGAATTTGTTTTTAATATTTAACCCTCACGTAAAGAAAGGGCTCCTGGTTAGTCAAGCTGTTGTTCTGTAAAGTTTTTTCTCTCTCTTTGCAGGTGTGGAGCCACATTGTGTTGTCTCCTCTAATCTCCCCACCGTTCTCCGTTTAGATTCCACCTCTGTCTACGTTTGAAATCAACTCAGCTTTCAGTCTTATGGATTATGTGGCATTTTCAACTGATAAAAAAATAACTCAGGTTATTTTTCTCTCTAAAATCATTTGAGAAGCAACGGAAAAAAACAAAAAAAAAAACTATACATGATTTTTAACAAAGTTTTTAAAGTTGCTGAGTAGCAGAAAATTAAAACTATTATTAGATTATTGTATGTAATTAATGGTATTTCATTATTATTCATGTTTCTGCTGTTTTGACGTTTTATTCCTTGATGTCCTTGCAGGTTGTGCCTCTGTCTGCTGCCAGCCAGGAGGAGGCATGTCGGCGCCACGATGTGCAGCAGATGGTTGGAGTGAGGAGAGCTGCAGACGATCTGTGGCTTTGTGATCTCAGTTCCCTGATTTCTGGATCTGCTGGTCAGACCTGCACAGCTCGGCTCTGTGTGAGGGAACCAGTGCTGAGGCTTTCTGTTTCCCATTAAAAACAGACAGAAATATTCCTGGCAGTGATTATGACACTACCAAGAAATAAATGCTCGATATGTTTCTGGGTGTGAATTTTACTGTGTCGCTGAAGCGCTGCTCACACGGCACTCTCCAGGTTATTTACGTCTGTCGAGTTCTTTCCTATCCTGTCCTCACATAAACTGAGTGTGAATGTGGCAGGATCCGTTATCCATCTTTCACATGGGTTCTAGTGATGAAATTATTGCGTTGAAGCTTCACATAAAGACACATTTTAGTCACCTCTAAACTACAAAATCAATAAATGAAATTAAGAGTTTGAGCATTAACGGTCACATCTGGGATGATTGAGCATCCAAATCCTCTGGATCCAGAGGAGCCAATAACTTCTGGATTGCAGAAGTTATTGATAGTTCAGCTTTATTCCAAACAATTAAACCCATAAAAAACCAGTAACGTAGAAATAAGCAGAGCTAAGAGAGTGAAAGCAGGACCAGGGAACTGTGTCGGGATCTGGCCAGGAGTGAAAGAAACTGAGAAGCATTTAAAGGCAGGAGATGACCAGTTGGACCAGGTGAGATCAGTTAAAAGACACCAGGAAGTCCTGAGAGAAAACAAACACAAATCCTAAAAGGAAATATGTAGAAAACCAGGATGAGCGCCGAAGAGTGAAGAGAATCCACAGGATGAGACGTAACACATCAAACCAAACCTCACAGTTCATGAAGGAATCCTCTTTCATTTGATCCATTTAAATAAACTGGACTGAACTGAGCTGGTTGGACAGCGGCGCTAAAATGACTTCAGCTAATTCTAAAGCGTCACAGTTCAGATTATATCTGCCCTTGAAATACTGTAAACCTCAAGCAGGAATTTCATTTTAGCATCATTTCTGTGTTCTTTAAAGTTCTTAGATATTGTATTTATACTCATTTAATGTTTACTACTGTTCAAGTTTTATTTAGCTGGTGTTTGAAATAAAGTTTATAAAATAATGAGAGAACATGAGGAGAGGAAATGAAACTGCTGATACACAACTTCAAAATAAGAGCATGAATATTAATGTCTGAGTGTTTGAAAAATCCTCAACAGTTCAGCAAAATGTAAAACTTTAGTTAACTGAAAATTTACAAAATGGCCAAGTAAACGAATACCTCAGAATTTATCTGGAAAAAACCATTTATGAGAAGCTAAATGCAGCAAACCGTTTCAAAGTTAGAAAAACTCAAAGCAAAAAAGATGCTCCACTATGAGCAGATTAGCAGAAGTTTGCTGAAAACCAGCAAGATGGAAAACAGTTTTACTATATGTAAAAAAAATATTGAAAAAAATCTTAAGAAGTTTCCAGAATGTGTCAAAGAGACCCAGGAGGGAGAACCTAACGGGTCTGGGCTCTGGATGTGGCGTTCACACTGCACTGGATGCGAAATTCACAATGCACTGGATGCAGCCTTCACACTGCGCTGGATGCAGCCTTCACACTGCGCTGGATGCAGCCTTCACACTGCACTGGATGCAGCCTTCATACTGGATGCAGCCTTCACCACCCGACAAGTTCTGGATGCAGCCTTTACACTGCGCTGGGCCTGCAGGCACAAACCAAAGTGGAATTTCGGTCCTCACGGGAAAATATCTGAAATGAGTCGATGCCTGTGTGCTAGTTACTATTTCAGGCTGTCAACTTATGCTGCTGCTTCACACTTGACCTTTCACCCACTGCAGCTGAGATCTGCCAATGTGGGAGACCTATTCATGCTGCAAAGCCTCCTGCTCAACTCTTGCAGTTCTGAAAGGGCAGCAACAAATAAAATCAATCACAGCGTGTCACCTGCAGGTTGATTGATTTTAATCCCTGAAACTATTTTGTCTGGGTCAAATCGGTTTGCTGAGACCTTAATGTGCATGTTTCTGGATGGGTGGAGTGTGTCCAGTTCAAACAGTTCACCACTTCTCTATAAGAAAAGCCACATGAAGAAAAAAGTCCTGGTTTGAGTAATTCAGTGTGTCCCGTGTTTGTTTAAAGCAGAGCGTAGGCGACGGCCTGGCGTTGTCGGGTCCTGGTTTCTGTTGCTATTCGTGTTCTTTCCCGTCTTTGCATGTTTGGGTTCATAGTCACAAAGCATGCAGATGCACAATAGCCACATTGTCATCACAACAGTAAACACACTCCATCACTGACCTCAGAGAGCAAAGAGACGTCTGAGAGCTCCACGAGATGCGTTCAAGAATGTGTGCTGAAAGCAAAACAAGTTCGCAGAGGAACGGAGAGCTTTGTTGCACAAAGAGTGGAAAATGAGCGCATTGGCTTCCAGAGGTCTTCTTCAGCATCTGAAAGGCATTACTCAAATGAACTGCTCTCCAAAAGCAGATGAAGTTTCTGTTTAGTGTGGTAACGTTAGAGAATCCTCTGACTTTTCAGATTTAAGAGCAACTAGTTATGTTTGAGAACAAATAAGGCTGAATTATTTTAATCACGGCAGAAAACTGCAGAAGGTCCAGCTGGATTTCTGGCCACTGGAGGAGATTAGAAATGCTGCAGATGTTTCCCAAATGTAATCATGAGGACAGACATGCAAAACAAAGGTGGAAAGAAGAGAGAAGGAACCGGCTGTAACCGCTCCAGGACAGTTTCAGTTTTATAGCCAGAAGTTTAACTTTCACTGCGTTTGTTCCCATTTCCTCAGGCTGATGCTTACCGACAGTCTGGACCAGGAATGTTTGTCCTATGACAACCTAAAATTACTAAACTTACTATAAACAATCTGCAATCCTATACATAGCACCAAATATTTGGCAAATCACATGATATTATCAAACCATCAAACACTCCGTTTTACCAGTGGCCAATTGTAAGCAATCAAAATGTCCTAAAAATATTTTCTTTGCCTTTAGACAGACAGTTGACGTTTTCAGAGTTGTAGGTTCTGATGGGTCCACCCAGGAGCCAGGAACCCAGGAACAGCTGGGTTTGACTCCAGGAAGTCCCTGAACATTATCAATAAAGTATGAAAAATATGATTAATAAATTTGTGGCTGGTTCAAAAATCCCTTCTGAATTTATAGCAAATTAGATTAGAAATGTGTTTATTTTATTCTACCTAAATGCTGCTAAGCAACTTTCCAGACTTTTAACACATTAATCAGCACCAATAACTTGATATTTCCTCTGTGTATGCATCATTTTTTATCCTAAATCCGCATAATGTTGCTACAGCAACAGGTTGATGTCGAGGCCTCTAAATAAAATGACTGGCATTCAGGAGGACTGAGGGGAATGTGGCCAGTTTGCAAATCTAGTTTGTCAGATGACACAGTGGCAGAGGATCGCTGTACTAATTTAACACAGGGAGGTTAAGTCTGCATGGAGATTAAATGAAATCCTGAAGACTGAGAAGCAGCTGTTCTGATATCAGCTCTGACTTTCATTAGAACCTGCAGATCTAACCACAGATAATCGGTTAAACTTTGACTACAATAAGAGGAACATGGCTGCTGTGTCTTTGTTTCCTTCTGGGTCCAAAAAACTGGAACTTTTCCCAAATGCAGCTTTCAGATTCTAGACACCAACAGTTTTTAAACATTTGAACAACCTGGAGAAAAAAAAACTAAAACTTTTTTACTCACTGAAAGTAAATCAGACAAAACTTGTTTTCGATCAGTTAGGATTAATTATATTTGTATTGTTGCTGTCAGAACAATAATTGTTCTAATTGTTGCCTATGGCTACCATATGATTAGTTGTAGCAATACAAATATTTATATTAGATGTAAAAACAATATCTTAATACTTTAAGCTGTTTAGTTTTTGTAAATTTTAATAAAACATTGTCACACGGACGTCACCATGTTCTTTACACTGCATTGGATTCTGGGTAAATGACATATGGTCTGGACCCGTCCAGCCAGGCTGAGTGACGTCATCAAACCTTTTCAATGTGAACCGGAGGGTTGAAATCCACCAGGATGTAAAAATCCAGCTTCCCTGTCAGATTAAAAACACTTTTTGAAAACTGATCATCTTTAAGCAGCTACTATCAAGGATTTTAAAAGCTTCTTATTGGTCTGATGTAATATTCTAATTATTAAATGTTTTCATTAGATATAAGAGGGAAATCAACAGAAACAAAGACTATCAAACATCAATCAGTGTGTAAACACCTTGTGAAGCACAGAAGTGGCAGCATCATGCTGAGGATTTGACTAAATAGATATCATGATGACAGTATGCAGAAATGCTTAAACAGAATGAATGAATGAATGAATGAATGAATGAATGAATGAATGAATGAAATGCCCTGATGGAAGTTTTTTCATCTTTCAAGCTAAAGTTTTATGCTGGACTTTGAATTCATTTCAATGTGTTGAAAAAAATTCACAGAAAAGTTCAAACAATCCAAAAAAAAGTTTCTCCCCCAAACAGAAACCAGAACAACAACATGATCCACACCGACGATCCCTGAAGCTTTTCCTAGACCCGCTTCCAGATGTTCTGGATGGGAATAAACTCAAACAAACATAAGGACCTGTGCGAGGCAACCTCCTGCAGGATCTGAAATGCTGCAGAAAACGTCCAAACATTATCCAGTCCTGTTTACGAACAGTCAAAATATTTTCTTCAACATCCAACGTGTCTGTCCAGAGCCACGTCTGCTGCAGGCGGGCCGCACGCTGACATGACATGCAGATTAAGGCGCCGTTAGCGACCGGCGACACTTTATCTGGGATCACTGGGGAGTTCTGCACAGAGGCAGGAGGTCAGCGTAATGCTGCTCCAGCTTACAGACAGTCAGAAGGCTCTGAGCCTCCTGCATCCGGCTGCAGGTAGCACGTCGGTGCGCCGCATGCACACAGAGGGCATGCTTCCTCTCTCATTTTTAATAATTACCTTCACTCAGTTACATCTCAGTAGAAAGACAAAGGTCTTAAACACACACACATAAACACATATGGTAATGAGATCAAAATGTCATTTTTAAACATTTTCTTTAAATTTGTCCCAGTGAAAACCCGAACACTGACTTGCAGTGTACTCATGATGTTACAACAGCAAACCTCAAAGTATTTTGTTACGATTTTTTGTCAAAGACTAAAACCCAGTGGAGTGGAGGGAAAATGATACACAGTTTGGTGCTGTTGGAAAAGTGAAAGCTGAAGGTTTTTGTGGAAAGCCTCCTGCAGTTTGGAGCGTCTGCAAACCAAACCGATGGAGAGGAGAGAGTCGTGTTGTGCTGTTCAGTCTGAAGACGGTTCTAAACGTTTTATCAAATATATTAGAATGTTGTTGACTTAAAGATGCTTCATTGTCACTTTAAACATCCATTTGTTATCTTCCCATTTTGATCCTGTGTTAGATCCTGCTGATGGTGTTAACCCCTGCTAGTGATGTTAGCCCCTGCTAGTGGTGTTAGCCCCTGCTAGTGATGTTAGCCCCTGCTAGTGATGTTAGCCCCTGCTAGTGGTGTTTGCCCTTGCTGATGGTGTTAGCCCCTGCTAGTAAACTGTAGATCCCAAGCCGATCATGTTAGTTTGTTTTAGCAGATATGTTCTTTATGAAAACGTCAGAATCCAGATGTTTTTCTGCGTGTTGATGATCTGATCATGGCTCTTTGTTTATCTGTATTCTCCTGGCAGAGCATCAGCTGCCTGCTGTAGAGAAATCCTGCAGGTTGATGTCGACGTGTCCTGCCTCAGAAAAGGCACAGTATCTATTGATAGACCTGGGAAAGATTCCTCTGCCTTCTTCAGGTTTTTGCTCATTTGTTTCATTAAAAGTGAAAATGTTCTCTTTCAGTTTGAGAGTCCAGCTTTTCTGTGTATTTCAAGTCGTTTCTTGTTGAAACTGACGTTCTTTATTCTTAAATTCCTCAATGGTCCCAAATGTGTCTTTGCTGGATGTCAGGTTTCTGGGTATATTAGTCAAGTAATATACATTTCTCCCACATGAAGGGCTGCAGAACAGCCCACAGTGTTACTGAAGCCCAGACTGAAACCCAGAGACACATGATCCCCATTAAGCATTCAGAATGAAAAGGGCAGATTTTTCAATCTTTAGTTTTATTGCATTTGATCCCCTCATTTGTCTCAGAAGACATTCATCTTTGTTCTGTCTCACATATAATGATATTATTACGAGAAAAGAAGATGTCGGTTTTCTCTGAAGTGCAATAATACATAATTATACCCTAGTTCAGTTCCGCTAGAAGAAGAAGAAGAGAGATTTTGGCATGTCTTGTAGCCATCAATCCTCTATGGTATGTGGCATTATTAGAGCAATGTGTGAACTTCTGTCTTTGTGGTTGAAGTTCTTGGAGGAATCAGAACCAGTTGGCTTTGCTTGTATTTACTGGTGTCTTAACTTAAACTGTCCATTTACATAAAAAGCACCATATGTGAAGCTGGACGGTTCTCAGAACAACAGAGACGAGGAAATGAACTGTGCTGCTGAAGGGAAGTAGCACATTAGCATGCAGCGCTCAGCTCGAGTCGTGTGTGTCGTCGTTCCACTGTGGGCTCAGTCCACCGGGAACCAAACGGCACAGCAGTTCAGCTGAGACCCTCTGAAAGCTAAATGTTTGACTTTTACTGGACGTGCAATTCTGGAAACCTCAAGCTGACGTCTGAAGAATTAAATAGATTTCACAAACATCAGACAGACGTCGTTATCCTGTTGATGTTCTGGGAGTTTCTTACAAATGCTTCAGTCTCTCAGTTCCTCTGTGGGTCTGAGGCTAATGAGTGCCAGCTTCGTCTAAAGCCCAGCCAAATACAGCTACGTTCACGTAGCTACGTACACATAGCAGGTCTTAATACTCGGTTCTGATTTTTAGCTTAAATACAATTCTCTTTCCTTCTTGTTCATGCTACTAATTAAATGCAATCAGATTGATGTGGAAACGGTTTGGTGCATGTGGAGAAGAAGAAAGTAGCACCAGCAGCGCTCCAGTTACGGCAGTAAAGATGGCCGCCATCTCTGGATGGATTGTGAAGTGGCTGAGCGTGACAGCATGGTGACCAGATGGTCAGCAGATGAAGGAAGCTGATAAACAGGAAGCTAACCGCTAACAGCAGTGGCCTTTAGTGGAGCTGCAGCCTCTGACCCGGTTCTGACCCGGTTCTGTTTGGATGTGGAGTCGGATCCGGAGTGGTCTGTTGGGATGTGATGCGTTCACTGACTCAGACTGCTTCCATCACTTCGTTATCATTTTCAGCCACTGTTAACATCCAGATTTGCATTTGGAAGTGGAACAGATCCGATATTTTTGTGGGGTGAAAAGATTGGAATCGGGCCGTTGAGCCTGCAGTGAATCAGTCTGATTTGGTCACATCTTGTTGCAGAAGCAGACATGCTAGCGCCCACAGTCACATTTCTAAAGAAGCTCCAGGAATGATCAGGGTTTCCTGAACGTATAGAGTAACACTTTGCTCCAATCTGATAGTAAATAACAGTAATAACAAAAAAGTTTTCTGTTTAGCTCATATTCAGCCTGTATTTAGTCATAATTTAGGAACAAAAGACTTAGTTAATTACAGACCCTAAAATTGACTTGGTTAAAATTTTAATAGACTCCAACAACTAATTATATTCAGTGTGAGTTTTAAGCCTGGACATAAAAAAGGCTGTACAAACCGATACCATGTTAGAGCCTGTAATGCGCAGTTAAGCTAACCGTCGTCCTGACGCAGCGAGCCGAGCAAACCCGCTGAAGAGCCCGAGCCTCGGCGCAGAGCCTCTTCTCTCCTGGCTTTCCTCTTCTGGCGTCTGCTGAAGGCATCAGTCTGGATCAGCTGCCGTTCTCATCACAGCAGCAAATACTAGAAAAAAACACAGAGAAAAAAGCAGCTAAGATTGGTGTATCAACATATCTCGACGGATCTGCTGGTTTAAGAGCCTGAGCAAATCATTCAGACACTCACAGCCTTTCTTTCTGCACCAACAAGACCTCTGAGATTCACAGGCATACAAACTCATACATGTGTTCCTGTGAATTATTGTATCTTTGCCCAATTAAATACTTCTGGTACGAAGAACTAATCCAGAGAAAACCATAAAGACTTTCACATGTGTCAAATATTAATCTGGAGGTGAAAAAAATCTATTTTATTTGATGGTCCAACAAAAATAACACGCTGATATTCAGGCATCCTGAGACGAGTATTTGTAGAAACGTTTCTGTCAGCTTTTCTCCTGCAGAGCCTGAAATGTTTTTCTCAGCCAGACTGGATGGAGTATGTGTGAACATCAATTACAGTGTGAGCTTTGACTAGGCCATTCTAGTTTTGCTGAAGATCATCTGCAAATGTTTTCAGACATTTGCTGAATGTTTAGTTTTCAAACATTTTCTTTGCTAAATGATTGGTTCAGTTTCTGATACCAGAATTATTAATCCACAGATTAAATTGACGCAGGTGGAGTCTGATTACAATTCACTGGATTAGAGGCATCAGATGGTTGAACAAATGCTTGTGTTCATGCCACTCTTTTCACATTTATATTAGGGGGAATTCCATTTATATCATTATGTACTAAATTCAAAGTTTTTCTTGAAGACTGAGATATTTTTAAACATATTTTGCAAGCATTCATCCCTGTATTTCATTTCCATCTGACACTAATAATCCAGGATGCGGCTGAACCAGTCGGTCCTCCTGCATATGGCAGAGGATCCAGGATCCAACTGGAGCGGTTGACTCAGCCGTGGCATTACCTCGCTGTGGGTGATTTGATTAGGCCGTTGCGCTCGTGCCCCCCCCCCCCCTGGCTGTGCTGAGGCGGCGCGTTGGGCAGGACACACACGGCCCTGCAGTCCAGACTCCACAGCCGCAGCCGCTCAACATCACTTATCTTGTTTCCTTGGGTCGAGTTGAGAGGAAAACATGGCACCCGGGGAAAAACCCCACAGCATTCCTCACACAATGCCCCAGTCTGCATAGCAGAAACAGATGGGAGCTCTGGCTCTGCAGCTCCAGTTTGTCATCCATTGTTTTTCGTCTTTTTAAAAAGTTTTATTACAGTCTAGTGCTGTGTTGGCGTTTTCAGCTTGTGAAACAGAACTTTACAGCTGCAACTGACGATTATTTTAGCCATCAATTATTCCGGTAATTAATCTGATAAAGAAAATTGCCACAATTTCTGCTGATTTTTTTATTTGGCTATTTAAATTTTTATATACAGAATTAGAAATACATTAAAGATGTGAGTAAACAAATAATTCAATTCCTTCTTCAAATAAGAAAATAAGCATTTTATTACCTAAAATGCCGTAACAGCATTCCCTTAGTGAACGTCTGATCATTTAGAGCAAATGATGCGTCTGCTGCTAAAATAATACTGGATAGCATCAACATGTGCTGCACAGCAGTCAGTGCTGATGATCTGACAGCTAATTTTTATTAAGTTTTATTAAAAAATGGTGATTATAGGAGTCTCTCTCTCTTTTGTTTTACAGAATTTCAACCAGGTGAAGCTAAAACTGCCAGGATTCTGGGTAAAAATGTATTTACATACAAGCAAGGGCTATTTTTATCATGAATGCAAAATGTGTTTATTTTTTGTACAGATTGGTTTAATTACAGCTCTGAGCGTGTTGCTCTTTAAGCAACTGGTCTCTTTTGAGTCTATAAACTCCAGTTAATGATTAATCAATCACTAAATGAGTTGACGATTATTTCAGTAACTGATTAATCATAATTAAATTGTTTCAGCTTTTCCTCTTTAAAGGGTAATGACTAAAGCAGATATTTAAATGACAGGTTGCACACAGATATCAAATGTATCATTTTAACTTTAGTTCCTGTCTTCTCCTGATTCTCTGTACTTCTAACATTTATCATAAATCCCAGACAGTGTGAGGCATCTCTTTGACCTTTCCATCTTTGCATCAAAATTTAATGTCTGACTTAATGCAGCTTGCTTAAAATTCAACAGGAGAGACAAGAATCTACCTCAGATTTGATGGGTTTTTTTTATCTTATTTTGAAGGCAGCATTGCACTCCATGAAACCGAGATCAAGACCTGCCTTTCAGGAGGAAGATCAGCATGGTGGGTGATGATGATGATGCTGCTGCTGCTGCCTGGGTATCAGGATCATTGAAATTCAAACCCGGCCTTGGAGTTTCCAGATGACTGTGGTGACATCAAAAGAAAAAGGAAAATCAAAAGAAAGAGATGGAAAAGGTGTTGGGTTAGATAATCAATAAGATAATGGATGTCTGCTGTGGAAGGTTCATTTCTGATCAGAGGCTAATTGCTTTTTAAATTGAAAATGCTTTTATGTCGGCTCTGCTGAGATTCTGGCTGGCAGATGTAGTTCTGCAGTTAAAGTCAAGATTTGTTCTGATATGAAAAAAGCAGACAGTTTGTAACTCCAAATATCAATTTGAACTACAAGACGATTTTCCGCAAAAGAAAATCTATAAAAACCAGGAACTAATGGGCCTGCCAACATGATCAGACCCGCTAACTCTGTCATTAAAAACGAACAAAGGGTTGCGTGAATGAAACCGCCGCCTCTCCGTGTTTGATAGACACTCTCCTCAGTTTCTGCACTTAATCTGTCCGACAGCTTCACATTCCCTCCAGCTGCACCATTAGCTCTGAGCAGAAAAGCAATTTAGTGCTGACAGTTTATTGCTGAGTAAGCCATATCGAGATGAATATTTGGGAGCTGCACGTTCACAATGCAGCCTGCATGTTTTCCCTGATTAAAGGAAACCAAGACTCGACAGAGCAAAGAAGGAAAACATGTAAAGATTGAACACGAAGTAGCTCCAAGTACAATTAACTTATTTTACTCTCTGTGTCTTTTAGAAAATAAACTTTTTAATTAGATTTCTTAAATCCAGCAAAGGCACCATAGAAACTTAAACTTTAGAGACTGATCAGGCAGTTTCCCCTTTTTGGATTGAAATGGCTAAACTTATCAAAGTTTAATAGTTTTTGTAAAAGAATATACTGCTTTTTGCATGAACTTAAAAACACATTAATTCAATAATAGAGATTGAATCATTGCCAAACAAGATGTACATTCTTCCCAATCAGAAAAACCATGATGCACGGTGGGCCCTCTAGTGGTCGGCATGAGAACAGCCGCACACTTCTTTTGATTTTCACTATAAAAGCTGGTTTTGCTTCACAACTTTGTTTATTGTAAATTGGGACAGTTTGTTGATCTTGCTAGTGAAGAATTGAGGTTTAATTATAAACCGGGAGAGCATAACGGAAGAACTGTTCTTCTACAACTGAGTCCATTGATGTTTGAAGGTCCTGAAGGGTCCCTTTATAAATCCACAAATTACCTCAAACAACTAGTATTAACTGTTAGTAGTAACATTAACCTGTATTTATTTTAACAGATTAATAAAACTATTTCTAAATAAAACGTGTTTGTTTTGTTGCACATTTTAATAACTTCATATCAAAATTCTACTTGAAGTACATGTCATTTCTCTTAACTGGATTTAAAGTCTGAATTCACCTGCATGTTTAAACCGCAGAACAAACTGGCCTCCCTACTTTATTGTCACTGTTTATTGGAAAATGATGGCAACACGTGAAAGCGTCCTGTTGTTGTCATGGCAACCCCTGCAACGTGTTGATACAAGTCAAACTGCAGCATGCTGCTAACGGTCTTCAGTGACTTTCCGCATCAGGATTTAGAATCCGGATTAACCCCCGCCATCGCTTGATGACATGAGGTCTGCGCATGCGCTGGATATATCCTGGCTACATGAGTTCAGGTCACAAATGCGTCAAAACAGCAGAAATACCAGTCGCAGGACCGGAAGTTGAGTAGGCGACTACCAAAATAAAACTCAAGAAGAAGGCGCAAGATTTTAACACTTCTTTTTTTCTATCTCATGAAACCTCCTGCTATTTTATGTTTATTCTGTAATGCTTGAATTTCTAGTAAAGTTTTAAGTAAAGCAAAACCAGGAGCCATCATGCAGGAAATATAAATGTATAAATATTCATTGAAACAGTAAACTGTATTGTTTTTGATTCATCGCATGTTATTGACTGTTTTTGTGTGAATCGTCAGAAAAACTGTCTGACGCAGATTAATTTTCTTTCTACAAGAAGATCAAAATTATTACTGACAAATTAAAATTCCAACAATAGAAAGCAGTACAAAAAACATTGTATTTTAATAACCAAGCTTTGCGTTTTCTCTTTAATAGTAAAAACCACATTTATTAAATTATTTAGAGAAACTAAACCAAATTTTAATTACTTTATTAAATCTGGCTTAAAACAACAAGCATTTCTAAAGAGAGTGACCAACTAGTTTTGGACCTAGACTTATATTAACTTCCCTTTCCAACTAAAAACAACAGACAATGCCCACATGCTTTAACAATCAATCACTCACGGCAACAAATGTGTGTGTAATCTGCCAGTAATTTTCCAGATTTGTTTAACAAAATTATTCCATTCTTAGATTGTTGTGCAGTGAAACAATGTGCTGTAGTTTTGTTTTTGTGGTGCATTCACAGCAGCCCTGTTTAATCCACTTCGACCCAACTCCAGTTTGTTTCAGTAGAAAGTCCCGTTCATTTGGGGAGGTGTGAATGCAAAATCCAACTCTGATGCGGACCAAAAAAGTGAACTCCAGTCCGCCTGCAAACCTCTGATTGGTCCATAAGCAGGAAGCGGACAGCACCACACAAGGCATTCTGGGAAAATACAAACATGCAAGTCTAGCTAGCTTAAGCAATGGCTCGTGGTTTATCACCAAATACAAAATGGAAAACTAACAACTCCTCTCCATTTCCGTCTACATTTCGTGAAGCAGTAGTTCAGTGTGTTACCTTCCCTCCAGAACAGGCCGGTGTCCGGAACAGGCCGGTGTCCGGAACAGACCGGTGTCCGGAACAGACCGGTGTCCGGAACAGACCGGTGTCCGGAACAGCTCGTGTCCGTCCGTCCCGCTCCGCCGGCGGGGCAAAAGCAGCGAGGAGCCGGATGAACGCTTTAAGGGACTTTGTTCCTCTTTGGTCTGGGTGAAACATGGACAGCGTGCTGAACGACTGGCTTCCAACAAACTACCAACCGCAGCTCTCTACAACCACCGGTAGTTTCTCCCACTCATCTTTTCCTTCCCAACAACATACTCTCTACTGCCCCCTAGATGCAGTTTTGATCTCCAGTGACTCGAGTCTGTCTGACTATCCCGTGTGAAAACATCCTTAATTGCTTTTGATGATTTGTGTGTCAAAAAGCTTGGCCGCCCCTCTACTGTGCTGTTTGTTTCGTCTCTATTGTCGTCTGTTTAGTTTCAAACTTTATTGTGAAAGTCTAGACGGAAGCAGCGACTTTCCGACAGGCAGATTGACCTCAGTGTAAATCACGACGTTTCTCCAGCAGCGGCGGCCGTTGCTCAGAGCATCAGATCGCTGATCCTCCTCTCTGTGTGTGTGTGTGTGGGTGGGTGTGCGTGTGCGTGTCGGGGAGGCGTGCAGCATGTTGTCACAGATCCACTGAACGCTGTTTTATTTTCTGCCCAACTCCCAGCAGGGTGTAAAGCTCCCACCATGGGTTAGACAGAAAGCCACCTATGGATTATCCACTTTATGCACTTCATGGAGGATGAAGGGCTCGGGTGGGGGGGACAGAATGGACTTATTTTCGGAGAGACATCCTGACAAAGACGGGCACTGAACAGTGACCGGGATCGGCAGCCCCCCCAGTCCGACTCGCTCTGCTCATTTTTCTTTTTTGTTTCCATTTTTCCTGTATTTTTTATTCTAATTGTTATTAATGTGATTCCCTGAAGTCTGCGTGGAGCAGAGATGTTCGCTGAACTGCTGTGCGGCGCCGTGGCTCTGGTCCTGTACGTCAACACTCTGGGAGCCGATTTCTGCTACGATGACAGGTACTTCCCTCACTGAACCAAGTGCACTCCGGACCGTTCGGTTCTGGCTCGGTTCTGTTCAGCTTTAACACGAATCCGAGCAGCAGAGTAGCAGAGGGCGAGCATCAGGTATCGGACAGGAATGTGGCTTTGAGGAGCTGCTGAGTGATGGAAATCTCTGCCGGATTACTCACACGTGTGTCTGCGTGGATCCGGCTCCTCTAATTTCATCCTACAGTTTAAATCTGCAGTGGATCTCTGTAGGATCCACTTTCCTTTAAGGAAAGTAAATAAGCAAACATCCTTCAGTGAAAAGGAGGCGCAGAGTGAGAACCTCCTGAAAGGATTTGTAGGATATTTTGGATATTGAAGCGTTTGCAGCTATATGTCCAGGATTGATCGATTAATTGGATTAATAATCAACTTCTCGGTGGGCGATTTAGACCTGAAGCTTTATTACGGCATTTTGTGGTTCTATTGTGAAAATGATAAAAATGTTGGTGGAAAAACTATTTATTAGTTCTTTTTTTAGTATCTATATGGCTGTGAGCATCATAGAAATACTCCTGATGCAGTGACTCATTTGAAATTGGAGCTGCTTACTTACAAAAAGTGTGATTTCTATCACTAAGATGCACACAGTAACTACATTTAATATGTCCTTCAGATTTGTGCATATTTATTGATCTTATGGAACAAACAGTGGAGAAAATAAAACTCGTGTTCCTGATGAGATCAGCTTTTTTTAATGTTAAAAAAAAGCTGATAATATAAATAAATCAAAGATCTTATCAAAATCCTTATTAGGAGTAATTAATCGATTCTGATTAATCATCAGAATAATCGATCACTGTCATCTGTTTTAATGCCAGTTCTCTTCCCTCGGGGTCAGTAGGGAAGCGTTGACCCGCATGTCTCAGCTTAACGCGCTTTAGCCTGGCAGAAGAAGCTGGAGTCGTGCTGTTGAGTCAAAGTGTCTGCAGTTTAAGACTTTTAAAATGTGAAAGTGGGAGCAGAATATTGTATTATTGTTAAAACATGGAGCGCAGTCAGCCGCTCAGCTGGGACGGGGACTCGCCTAATGCATTACTCATCGCTGGCCTTTTGATATTTGATGGCTGAATGCTTGTCACTGCCTCAGGCTCTTTATTCACCAGCCATGTCTTGATGTAGGTCACAATCATTTCCTTTTTTCATATCGGCTTCCTGTCTTCACCTCATGTTTTAAAGAGAAGCTGTTAAATGATTGAGCTCAGTTTTCTGCTGTGTTGTGTATCTAATGTTGATCTCAGGGAACAAACTGTGAATTAACTCCCCTCCTATCATTGTTTTTCCTTTGCAACTCCACTGACTGCTGCAGATTAAAACACTTCCTGTTCAGGACTTCCACGGCTGACAGACTGCTGCTTACTTCTTCTGACACTTTTGCCCTTTCTTTACATGGAAGATAATCTGACCTGTTTGGGAACCTTTTCAGCAGTAGGAGTAGGATCTCAATCTTTACACTTGGTTCCACAAATGAAGGCACTACTTATATTCCACTACTCCGAGCAGCAGAAAGATGGTTTACTGATAACTACTTCAAATTTTAGCAGGTGTTTCACTCCTCGAAAACATCTTTAAACATTTCAGAGACGATAAAACCCAGATTTTCTCTCTGAGTGTTATTTATGACAAAGGGAAACATCAAGTATCTTTAAAGAGTCGTTGTTGCTGCTGTAGGCAGGAAGGAGCTCCAGTAGAAGTCAGTCTCACATCTAATCTGAAGAAGCCTCTGACTGCAGAATTGTGCTGTATGACCGTCATGACAATCTAACATCTGAACAGCAGAGAGAATATTCCAGAGTAACACGTCTTCCATGTCGTCCACAAGCTAATCCAGCCCCTTTGCTTTTGCTGCTTCTCTTTAAATCTCCGAGGCGGTTTGGACTTCCTCCTTCTCTCTCTGCTCTGCATCCATGAAGAGTCTTCTTCAGCTTCTCTGGGGTTCAGGGTCAAAGGTCAGATGTTATTTGAGCTTTTGAGATGCTAATCAGCTTCTCCCGGTTGTAAAAACAAAATATTGTTGCCATGGTTACATCAAAAAGTCAGAGCTAAAATCCTTCCAGTTGCCAGAGAGATAGATTTTCCAAACAGAAACAATTCAACCAGCAGTGACACTGGTCTAGAAATAATCCAATAAATCTTTGCAGTACATTTATAAGGTTTTGTTTTTCTTTATGAATTAAAACTCTTAGATCAAGTTATATTTGTAGCTTTTAAATGACGAAGAATCAGTGAAGTTTTTTCAGACCGTGAGCCGTCAGGCTGTCCCCGCTCTGTTTCTGTTTCTGGGTCCATAAAGCTGTAAAAACAGGCGGGGGCTGCTGGATAATTTCACAAAGCCATATTCTTGTTTTTATGAGAAAATCTTATCATAAAGTCATATTTTATTTGTCTTGGTGTGAGTAATTGGAGGTTTCTCATGAAGCGTGCGGACGGCGTGCTTAGCCAGCCTCGGCTGACATAATTTTTTCATCTCAGGCTATCTGTCATCCAGCGTTATCCGTTTTTAACGCCACGCGTTCAGGCTTGCAATTAGCAGCCGTATGTCTCCACGGGCTGCACTCAGTGGGAGAGGGAGGGAGGCCGACTGCAGCCGAGTTTATTTATATATTTATTTAGGAGGGAAACAGTCTGGGTGCACAAACTGATCTAACTTGCTAATGTGGTCGGAGTGGAGATAAAGCTCACATGACTGGTGAAGAAGCTGGAAGACGATGAATGCATGACGGCAATAAATCAAACCATGAGCTTAGACAAACAGCCTGCAGGCATGTAGACCAGAGGTGTACATCATTTACTGGCAAAGACATCAGTCATAGATAATGCAACATTTTATGCAGAGAGAAGGAAGATCCATTGCTGATGCTTTTCCATTACGTGCCTCTAAGCAGAATTGAATGAATCTGGTTGATAATTTAGCAGGAAATGATTCTGGCAGCTTTGTCACAGAGTAACATTGATCTCTGAGATGATTTATGATGTTCAGCTTTTCCTGGTGTTTGATTGGCTCACAGAAACAAGATGAAGCTGCTCTCCTATGTGTGTTCAGTGGTTTCACTTTAATCGGATTGTACAGTTAACTAGCGACGGGGCCAAGCAGGAGGTCAGATTTTAACGACCAAAACAGTTTTGTGAGCATGCAGTCAGTTCCAGCAGCTCCCCGCAGAAAAATGGCTTCCTGGAGGAGTGACCCGCTCTGCCGTGCCAAATCGCCCCAGGGGATGCTCTTCCTCTTCCTCACTCATCAACCCAGCTTTGACACCTGCACTGGAAAATGGAAATAATGAGTCATTTAGTTCATATCTCTGCTGCTGTCCACTGCGGGTCTGACAGCAATAGATTGCACCGATAAAGTCAGACGAAAGAACTTTATGCGGTGCTGAGGTTACACAACACTTTACATTTTGTAATATTCCCAAAACAAAGCTCAAAATATATTTTTTCTTTTAGTATTTAATGCGACAGACCAACACACAGTTATGTAATGCTGGTCAGAGTTTATGGGAAAACAGATGGAGCTAAATCTGGATAATCCTGGAATAGAAGCTGCAGAACACCCTGATCTCACAGCCAGAGCTAAAGTTAAAGCTGCCCTTGTGTTGGAATGGACTAGTCAAAGTCCAGATCTGTGACAAGACTTAAAAACTGCTGTTCACAGATATAGAAACAGTAGAAACGAACCTCCAAATCTGCAGCTCTTTCTGCAGCAAAAGGTGGTTTCAAAGGAGCATTTTCTTTCTATACAGTTATGTACTGTTGGTCACTTACCTAAGGTGTGAATAAAGTGGGTTTATCCTTGTCTAGTGAGAAAATGTCTAGCATTTTTCCCTGGCCCTGTAAGTTTCACCTCCAGTCAGACAGACAGGTTTTATGGATCAGCCCTCCTGCCAGGACGGCGATATGTTTGACGGACTGCATCCTCATCATTGCTCTGTCCTGGTGTGGTAACGCAAGACCTGGCTGGGTGAGGATGTGTGAAGGTTGCAGGTCAAAAGGAAGGACGCAGCTTCCCCGAGCGAAGCGGTGATTTATAGCCAGGAGTCAAACTGTAGATAACAGCAAAACTACCACAACCCCTGAATTCACAGAGAGGACAGACGATGAAGGGCAGCAGAAACAGAGTTCTAGTTTCACCTTGTCCATCTCAGATGAAGAACGGACTGTACTGTCCCGGCTGGCCCGGTACCAGCGTGTCTGTGTCTCTGTGCGGTGATGTGGAACCAGACTCACAGCATGTTCTCTAGGTTAAGGTGGTTAGAGCTGCTTTGCTGAGAGGCCAAAGGCGGCAACCCAGCAGCCTCAGTATCTCTGGTCAGACTTCAGCGTCTGGATCCTGTAATTACCCTCCAGCCTGCAGACTGAAACTGGCTGCGCGGTTCGCTGTAGTCAGTGGCTCCGCTGTCTCCTCAGCTCCTCGGGCCTCCAGCTCCCATCATCCAGTGCTTCCAGATGTGCCCGGCTGGCACCAGTGTGAAGGGAGCGTTTGAAGTGGATTCAAACATAAAATGTTGTTTGCCAGAATAGAGACATCGATGTTCCCCCGACCCGGCCAGCCCATAACCGACTGAGTGAAGGTAGCACTGAGAGAAAGAGGCTCATGCATAAATTATATCAGCATGGATGTACCAGCATCAAAAAACCCACAAATTATTAATTGGATGTTTTCTCCACTGATATAAATCTTTGAACAACGTTCAACTCAATTTTGGCTTCTTGGATAAGAAACTTTATTTTTTAAATCCTTCAAAAAGAAACTTTATTTCACCCGTGTTGAAAAATTACGTTTTGTTGCAGGTTTAAATTAAAGGTGACATAGTATGCAAAATTCACATTTAGCATGTTTTTTTTTCCTTCCATTTGGGTCTACTGCTTCCAAAAACAACCAAAGTGCTTAAAAAAACACCCAGTCAGTTTTTGGCATTAAAATTATGTTTATTACTATCTGGAAAATGAGTCATTTCAAAAACTAGACTGTATAGTCACAAATCAGCGGGCACTGCCTGTCGCCCAGCAACCCTAGTGAAGCCCAGCCTGTTACCTAGCAACCCCAGCTGGTCATTTGCTCAGCTGGTTTTATCTATATGTGTTGTACAATGGCTGCTGGAAAAGATAAATGTTTAGTTGTTGACTTTGAAACCACTTGATTCATTCTGGTCGGTTGTGCAGGAGGCTCTACTAATGCTTTTTTATAGATGTACAGTTGTATAGTTGTGCCTCTGTTTACAGCCATTTTCCTTTGTGAGTGTAAATGTTGAGTTAGGGGGCGTGGCCAACAGCAACTTAGTTGGATTTAAAGTGACAGAGGCCCTCAAACAGCTCATTCTGAAACGATAATAGGAAATAGGCAGAATTGAGCAAACTAAAATCTAATTATCTAAGAATTATAATTATTTTGTCCAAAAAATGAAAAATATGTTTTGTAGACCTATCCTAATCTGTTCATTTAAGACGCCTACAGATGTGATGTATCAGCGGTGAGAGGATGGCATGAACATCCTCTCCCTCTGCTGCCCTCACACTCAGAGGGAGTCACATCCTTTGGCAGAACAGAAATGAGTTTTGTTGGATTCTCTTCTGCAACAGATCGGCTCTGAGAGGAGGGGAGCATTCCTGAGCGCCACAACAATTCACTTATGCTTTAGTTTGTAAATGTTCTGCAATGATTCCAGTTTATAAGATAAAGTTTAGTAGTAAGATCAAAACATTTCTGGATGCTCTTTCTTTCCACCATGCCCTCAGGTCAAACTCACTGAAGACGAGACAAAGTCCACAGAACCATTTTTAGTTAGGATACGTTAAAACTTGGAAGTTCGGTGAAAACTTGCATCATTTTCACCACAAATGGCAAAATCAGGCGTTTTAAAAGTTAATTGCTTAGCAGAGTACCACTTGTGAGGAGTTTTAATGTTTGTGAGAATCTTAATTTGCTACAAAATTTGTTTATGTTAATAGAAAACAACTGACTTCTTCTTCCAGTGACCAACTCCTTAAAATGTCTCAATCACTCTTAAAGTTTCCTAATGAACACAGCAGCACATTTCAGACATGTTGGCCGTTGTGCTGCTTTTTCTCTGGTGAGGAAAGATGTGGAAAATGTGCAAAAGGGATTAAACCAGTGTTGGTGTTTTATTGGCTGACTTCTGTGCTTGTAAAAAGTATGTAGAGGTACATTTTACAGGAATGTTTCCTTCTTCCCACCTCACAGGAAGCGTCTGTTTCACTGATGAATCATCTCCACATGTTGCTTTGTGTTCTCGTCTGAGTTGATATTTATTTGATTTCTTTGAAAACCATGGGTCATACACAAGTATTAAAAATTAAGCTAAGCATCAGCTGGAGTGGCTGAGGAGCGTCACCGTCTCTGACGTCGGTCTCAGGAAGATTTGTCCCTCTCCTGATCTCCAGGTTTTACGTGTTTGAGGTGTTTCTTGTTCTGGGTTTTGACTAGGCCCCATTTCCTAATTTTCTGTCAGTCGTTGGTCATTTTATGCAAACATCCTGTGGTACTTGGTTGTGGATTCTGCTGGTCAGGTCCTGCTCCAGTAAACCAACCCCAAAGCATGACACTTCCAACTGCGTGCTTTAGGCATGAGGTCAACATCTCGCTACGTACCTCAACCTTTGGCTCAGAACATTATTCCAGACAAACTTCAGCCTTTCTCTCTGTTTGTCTCAGAGAGAAAGACACATAAATATTGTTTGTGACGATTCCCTGCCTCCGTTTGCTTTGTTTGCTCCGTTTGCTCCGTCCTGTGGTGAACCATAGACCAACCATAGAATCGGATCCCTTTGATTTTCAGTCTCTGAAGCAGCTGAAGGGTTTTTTCCAGTGCACTTTCTACTAGTATAGAAGTAAAACTATTAGTTTTAGAATATTTAGTTTAAAAATCCAAACAAAAAGATTTTTCATGAAATCCATAGGAAGATTTATTTTGATGTTGCAAGAAAACAAAGCAGCAAAGCTTTGTTGAAACAAATCAAAGAAAAGCAGAAGCCCTGAGGTTGAGCTGACGGCTGCTGTGCTATCAGATATCAATATTAGTGGAATATTGTGTCGGGTTTATGGTTCTGTGAGACCTGTGGGAAAATCTCAAAGGAGCAGGTCAATTCAGACTATTTTCATGTTGCGGACATGTTGAACACTAGAAGAACAAGGCACAAGTTAAGCAGGCATTGCTCCAGTTAAAGATCTGTGTTTGTCCTGTATTGAGCTTTTAGACTAGAATATAAAGTTTTCTAAAGATCAAATTGACCTTTGATTTATAACTAACTATACAGATGTAAAGAATAAATCTGCAGTTTTGGAGTTTCAAATAGGAGGACATTTGATCTCTAAAAGCCTTTAAAGGTATTTCTGTCCAGAAATAATCACCAACAGCCAAACTGTTGTCACTTATACTGCCGTAATCCTGACGTCGTTTCACACAGAACCAGGTCCTTCCACATTGCTGGAAACCAGTAAACTGCAGCCCAGAAACCAGTAAGCTGCAGCCCAGAAACCAGTAAGCTGCAGCCCAGAAACCAGTAAACTGCAGCCCAGAAACCAGTAAGCTGCAGCCCAGAAACCAGTAAGCTGCAGCCCAGAAACCAGTAAGCTGCAGCCCAGAAACCAGTAAGCTGCAGCCCAGAAACCAGTAAGCTGCAGCCCAGAAACCAGTAAGCTGCAGCCCAGAAACCAGTAAGCTGCAGCCCAGAAACCAGTAAGCTGCAGCCCAGAAACCAGTAAGCTGCAGCCCAGAAACCAGTAACTGCATCCCGGAAACCAGTGAGCTGCAGCCCAGAAACCAGTAAGCTGCAGCCCAGAAACCAGTAAACTGCAGCCCAGAAACCAGTAAGCTGCAGCCCAGATGGCGTCTAGACGTCCTGCAGTCTGAAGGAACTGCTGAAGTCCAGTTGGTCACTGGATCAGTTTTCCTGGGAGTGACAGAAATCAGATTCATTCTAGTGAATTATGATCTTATCTGTTTTTTCTTGAGGGCAACTTGATGTTCAAACAATACTGATTATGAAAAACTCTCTGTTCCGGTTTCCCCCGTCCAGCCAGGCGGATTTAAAGAGGAGCAGCAAAAGCAAAGGAGGTGGATGAGCAGAGCTCGTTAACAGATGTTACTGAGGAAAACCTCCTCTGCTGCCCGGATATTGATTTTCATGTTGAACCAGCCTGTTGAATGTGATGGTAGCCAATCAGAAAGCGAGTTGACAGAAACTAAAAATAACTGCAGCTGTGACACCAGGAAGCCCGGTGGATGTCTTAGTATCGTTTTCTCTTTTAATGTCGTTCTTATTGCCATGGCTACTGCCAGTCGGCCATGTTTGTTTACTCTGAAGTCACGTTTGGTATCGAGGTTTTGTGAGATTTCCTGTCCAACGTGTGAACAGTGGTGAGTGAAATCAGGTCATGTTGCTCCTGACATGCGACTCCTCGGCGCACACCGTACGGTCAAACCTGCTGTGGCTCCGGTTCTCTAGCGCTATATGACGAGTCTTTAAAAATCCTGCCATTTGAACCAGGCCTTCTGATGTTTTAGTAGTTACTCTGCTGTCTTGAGTTTGTCCTCTTCACATTCATTCCTTCCCATGTCACCAACCACAGTGACTCTGACGATACCCGGATGCTTTGAGTTATGACAACTTTTAGTTTCCCTCTGGGATTAATAAAGTGTTGTTAAATTGAATCCAGACCGTTGCATCTTGAGCTATAACTTCCACCCAAAGATGGCGTCCAAGCAGTCCTTTGTGATGCTCTGTCAGACACTTTGAGCACTATTATGTCTTTGAGTACCAAATGCTGCAGTGTAGGAGTCACCAGGATCAGCGTTTGTGGAGCGGCCACGCTGCCTGCTGGCCTCGCTGGGCTAATCTGTCTTAAAGCTGCAGTAATCAGGTTCTGATGCTCTGTAATCACTTGATTGGTCCTCATTGAGATGAGAATCCGGCCATATGCAGGCTGGCTTCCTGGTAAAATGACGCATTAGTGATCGCCTCCAGTCCTCTCGTATTTTCCTTATTTTCTGTGTTAATTAAAAGCCAGCAGATTATCTTTCCTGAGACATCATGTGGTCATGGCAGCACACAGACTGACCACATGCTGCAGACAGTCAGAAACCTGCAGATAATTGCCTTAAATGGGAATAATTTGCCATGCTAAAGTGAGAGATTCCTCCTCTCGGCTGGTTACTGGTGGCAGAGCTTCAGGACGGTGTTCAGTTATGTGAGAAAAGCATCAAAGTTGCCAAGAAATACAGCAAGTTAAAATGACGGATGGACTGGATCGTTGCAGCAACAATAGAGGATTGGCCAAGACTCTGACTAAATGACATTAAACTCGTGTTGTGTGAGCAACAATGTTTTGAAATGGTCCACCAATTAGCAACAGCTGGCTTCAGGTTTCGCCGCTGACACGGGTTTGAAATGATTTGACTAAGTTGCTAATGGGTCCCGACAAGGTTTGGATTTCCTGGGCTAATGCCGGCTGATGGCTCTTGAGCAGTGGCCACTCTCAGGCTCTTGGCCCTCTTCATATTAATGGGATTACCAGCGCTGTTGATGAGAGGGAGCACGGCGTGTGAGCAGAGAACCCCGAGCCATTAGACACAAAACCTCCCCCCTCCCCAAGATCCAGCAGGGACGCTTTGGTTCAGCCTGGAGACGGAAACGTCCTCCTTCCCTCCATCTCTGGGGCATTGTCCCCCTCGAGGAGCGCTGGCTCTTTTGAAAAGGTTATGACACAAGCTGGCCCGTTCACAGTCTTTGTGTATTGTCAGAAGGTTGTGTGGTCCTTCTGTTCTGCCTGGACTCGGCGAGGGAGGCCATTTGTCACTAAATTGAGGAGAATTAATCTCTTGTTGTGTCGCCTCGTTGTTTATTAGGACCAAAAATGCGAGACCTCGGCATTCAGCAGAAGACTTGCAGCGCCGGGTGCCAGACCTGTCAGAACCGGCTGCGTAAACTCGATCCAGTCGAACGTGCTCCAGAACACATGTTCTCAGAGTTCTGGTTCTGTTTTAGTGGGACGAAGGATTCACTGAAGATGGGCTCACAGATGCTGCTGCGCCGTGGATCTGCCAGCCTGGCGCTGGTTCTGGGTGACACGGGTTAATTAGTGGAACATCTGGAACCAGTTGAAACACAAACCCTACAGCCAGTGAAGCAGATGGAAAAGTTTATTTACTGTATTTATTTCTCTTTCTTTGTTCAGCACTAAACTGGAGTAACCAGAAACCATGACTGGAGCAGAAATGATTGAATATTGTCTCGTTGTATGAACATCCACTGAGCTCACAGGGCAACAACTTTGAATGCAACTGAAGCAGCTTCAGGATTTAGTTTTATGGAAGCCCATTCCTGCCATGAAGGAACAAATAAAAGCCCAACAGGAAATGATAATGACCCGTTTCAAAATCATAATGACCAGCTTTATGTGTAGTTTAAAAATAACTTTTTAAAAACTCTTAATTTTGACTATTGTTGTAGTTGTAATATTAAAACTCAGAATTCTGACTTTAAAGCTCCTGAGTATGATTTGAAAATGAGCAATTCTGACTTATTTTTATTTAAACTTTAAAACTTGTAATTATCACTTGCTTTTGTTATTATGACTAAAACTCATAATTCCTTCTTTCTGCTTGGTTTTACTTTTTCTTTCATGGCAGTAATGGGATTCCATGTAATGGTTTTAATACAAGGGTATAAAATAAATCTACATGCTTATATCAGCTTAATCTTTTGGTGTGTGCTCAGTTTTCTCTGTCGGCCGTGGCAGACAGACGCTCACGGTTCTGGTTCTGCTGGACATTTCTTCCTGTTCAAAGGGAATCATTTCTTCCACTGTTGCCACATGCTTTGTCTGTAGGACAGATTGTGTCAGTAATCCTAATATATTGCATTCATTCTAAAAATCAGACATTTGAACTGTTAATTCCCTGGAGGAAGCATGAAATGTTCTGTTGTAGTTGCGGTTCAGGCGGTTTCCACGTATGAAAGCAGGCATGCAGCGCTCTGTAGGTGGCGTTATAACTCAGGAGGGCCTGTGGTTTCTCAGCCTGACCTCCAACTCTGAGTCACTAAGATTTTCCTCCTGTAGGATTATTACTATTTGCTTTTAGTGGAAAAAAAGGAAAATTGGTAATTGGGAGGGTCTGGTTGCTTTTTATATGAGAAAGCTAAAAGGCGAGGGTTAGCAGGGCCAGCTGGAGGAGCTGCTCCTCCCAACCTCTTTCCTCATTCCCCACCTCTCCCTACGACCACAGCAGCAGAGGAAGCACATCTTCTCACAGGCTGCCTCTAATTGATACTGCTGAGCCTTGGGAACGCACAGTGTGGTTTCAGTCCTTTGCAGAATGCGTGCGAAGCACAACAGCCCGCCTGCCACCCTCTGGGACGCCGCAGCCTATTTACAACCAGACAAGCAGTCTGGTCCAGGATGTGATGGGCTTTTTTTAAGTGAGGATGCAGAACAACAAAAAGATCCACCACATGATGGGAAAGTCTTCAGCCAGCGTTTTTAAAGACTCTGAGCCTGGTGGGACGTAAAAACGTAGGAAACTAAATTGCTCGTCTTAGTAGTTTGAGGTTTTTGCTTCTGTTCCTGCTCATCCATTACCTCCTCGGCTTCAGTCACATCTGCAGATACTTCACATGTGTTTTAGCAAAGTGTTTTATTTTGGGTGTTTTCCAGATTTGGGCTAAAGGTTTGGGCTCAGCTTCTCCCTGAGTGAAAAGTTGTGCCTAAACTTTTGACTGTTGGCGATTTTAGTGAGTTTCTTGAAAGTTGTGTGTTTTTCCAGGTGTAATTCAGTTTCAGATATCGAGAATCAAAAAAGCGAAATCTGGTTCGGTTCCAATGCACATGAAAGCAAAGCAGACCAGAGCAGAGCATTCTGGGTAAATAAAACCAAAACAAATGTATAGGTCTAGTAGGAGAAATGGTTTTAATAAAGACAAAAGAGAAATCTTCCAGCTGCTAAAATCATTTTGTTTCCATTTGGTGGAAGTTGAGTTCAGACGTTTCTGTGTCGTTTCCTTCAGTGGTATGAAGAACTTTTGTGTGTCTAAAGTGCTTAATTGCATTTATATTTTTAATATATTATCATTTTGTCATGTTTATCATTATCACCATCAATTACACAAAATATCATGATGAAATCCCCCTCAATTGGCCAGAAGCAACTTTTTCAACGGTGGAAATTTAAATGAATATTTGTTTTTAAGCAGATTGTTTCTGGACTCAGAGCAGATTTACATAAATCCTGCAACATCATCATATGGTTTCCTAACATCACACACACATCTCTAATAACGTTTACCAACGTTACTGGGTTTCACTTTATGGAACCCAGTCAAATGCAGATTGAATGAATTCAGCCCAGGCTTGGTGACGTTTCCACATGGGGAGCAGCTTGTTGTGTTTTGTGCTTCGCAGTCCGCCAGCTCTCCATCGGCCGCGCCTTCAGGAATAAAATCTACCAGTGACTGATTGATGGGATCAGCTTTTTAGCTACATGCTCTGTCAGTCTGGGCCTGAGATGTTTCTCCATCTCTGTCCATCTCACTTTCACCCTGACTTTTCCAGAAATTTGAATCTCAGATGGATTCAAGATTGTTGGGGTTGCGAGAAACACGATGCTTCAAACGCTCGTTATCGTGCGTTGTCCTGGTGATGAACTCCTGCAGCAGGAAACTGTACAACCTCTACCCGATGAAAGGTTGGGAGTTGCACCAAATTCATCCTTCATCAGCACTCAGCACATTTCCTCGCTGCACATGGCAGAAGCATCAGCAGCCAGTTTAATTAGAGCCGTTTCCGAGGAAACGTCCATTTTCACCTCTCCTGGCTTAAAAACTTTATTTTCATTTGAGTGAGTGACTGCTGGAGCCCCAGATGAAAAGCCTCACCTCTGTGCATCTCGGTTTAAACAAGCTGCCAGTCAGTCACCTAAAACCTTTGTTTAATCTGCCAGAACACGTTAGCCTCCAGAATCATGGACCGGTTTATTGTTTTAAGCTTTAGAAACTCGTTGCTCCGTGGTGGAAAAGGACAACGACCCGCTGAGGGCAGGACTGGCACCGCGCCACACTTCTGAAGACAAATTGGTTCCGTATGAGAAGAAACAAACGAATCACAGCAGATTTTCTTCACTTCTGTCAAACATTATTTAATATCACCTTGAAAAATTTGCTGATGCAGCACAAAATTCACTCCCCCTGCCTGATGGAGCTGGTGACTGGTGCTGCTCCACATCACAGCATAAGGAAGGCCGGCTGCAGTCATCTTCCTTAGCAACCTGTCTGCTTCCTGCAGACACGGCCTGGCTCTGGGCTGTGATTGGTGGAGACCTGAGAGTTGTTCTTCTCATGAGGTTCCAGCTGCAGTCAGCTTTGAGGAAAAACAGGTCAGCATGACTGGCTCTTCTTAGCTGAAAAAGATTTAGGGGAGAAACTCAATTAAAAAATTTAAATAAATTAATTGCAGGATCTGTAATTAATCAAAAAACATCCATCAACAAAATGAGCAACATTCTCAATTAAAAAACTGCTTTTTGCTGCTAAATTATTGACTGAATGCAAACTTGTAATCCTTGTAATGTCAGGATTATGTTTCTGCTTTGACTTTTGTATGTAAAAAATAAATAGAAAAGAAACATTAGTTTTGCTAGCCTGTTGCTCCAATCATAAGCATTAGCTCTGCTAGCGCTACACCAACTAAATAGATTTAGCAGACTCTGTTGCTCCTTATGTTCCATAAGCCCCTAAAATATTTACGTTTACGTTTACGTTTCTTGTTTGAAACAAAGTTACTGAAAAAAGAACGTGAAAAGAAGAAAATGGAACTGCTGCAGTAACAATACACCCTTCAAAATAAGAGCATGAATTAGAATGTTAATACTTATTGGGATGTAACTAAACTTTTAGAACTAGCTTATGAGAAGCTAAGTGTGCTAAACGTTTTCAAAGCTAGCAAAAGCGCTACAGCTAAACATTAGCTCTGCTGTTAGCGCATTAGTGGAAACTTTATGCTACGTTTCTTCAGCATCACATGGTGTATTATAGTGTCAGCAGTCAGTATCAGAACTTTAACTGGGTTTTCGATGTTTTAATGGTTTAGTAACAGTTTCTCTCTGACCATCGATTCGCCGCTCAAGGTTTTTCTGAGGTTGAGGGGCAACGTTAGCGTTCTGCCTCAGTTTTTATGTTTCTCAGCAATAATTTAGTAGAAAACATTTTTGATTTGCAGTTATATTTAATTGGGTGTGGATAAAACATGCTAAAAGAGCTGCTTGCATACTTCATAAACTTTGAACATTGTAATTATTAATGATGTGTAGAAAATCAGGTCTGGTTTAACAGAGCTGGTGCTGAACACGGCCAGAAAATGTGCAGATTGGACCCGGATTGACCTGCAGCTCAGTCCAGTTCTGGATCACATCCTGACATTTTCTTTTATCTATTTCATGTGCCTAGCAACTTAAAATCACATCTCTGTAGGAGACGAGTCGGAGTTGGAGATGTCTGGCTGTAAATCAGGAGGATGGATGATGGATGCTGCTTGTCATCCTGAACAGATGAGTTGGCAGCAGACAAACTGGCATCGTTCGCTTCCTCAATGAGCTTTTAATCTGCGGTAACAACTCGACATCAGGCAATTATTTGGAAATCAGAGAACCAAACCTCTAGGATTGAAAACAAGAGGAATAACTCAGACTGTTGAGAAACTGCAGGTAAACCTGAATATTTACACGTCACGTCTGGAAAAACCCTCAGGAACAAAAATAACACGTACATAAAACATTTAGTTTTTAAGACCAAGCTGGATAAGTAGTGGCAACATTTTCTTTTTATTCACTGTTTCTGAAGATTGTTTATTTCAGAGCTACTTTATTAAACCTGATTTAGTTTAACACAACTCTAATTATCCCTTATTCACATTTTGGCTTTTAGTCTCTGTGTGCTACACTAAACTGTAAACTCAGTTTTTATTCTCTACAATTACAATTATCCTTATGAGGGTTGTAATTTCAGCTGCTCTGCATCCTGCTGAAGGAAAGAACCTTTTAAACCGTCACTTTCTCAATGGAAATATGAGTATTTAAAATAAAAATAGGTTTCAAATTGTTTCCTTTCCTGGCTGATTTGTAATCTCTTGTTTTTGGTGTAACACAAAAAGAGAATTAGTTACTTAATTTTCATAATTTAGAAAAATACCCCATTGTACAGAATTAATTGTTTGAAAAGTTGAGACAAGCTGGAAACATTCGCTGAGGTTTAACCTTAAAACTTTGTCATGATACCAAATCCAAACAAAACTTAAATTGTCCTTAATAACAAAATCCTATTTGTTTCTTTTCCAAATGAACTTTTATTTTTGGATAAATATTTCACACAGACGTGAATAAATTATTCCCCTTAAAGCTGTTAGCCATCTGGAAGACAGCTTCATATTTTATTCAACTGCATCTGAACATTTTGAAGTTTAATTGTGACTCAAACTAAATCACATTGTATTTCTGACTAAAATAAACTGCTGATGTGACTTTCTCAGGTTGTAATACGAACATTCATCCGCTCTATCCAACTGGGAAACTTCATAGAAACTCTTACAGGTATCGGGTTTCTTTTCAAACTTTCTGCTGCAGAAAGTCAGTGCAAGACTTTTCCTTCATCAGAAAGCTGATGGATGATGCTCCATCCTCCAGGCCCACAGCATGCCGCTGCTTTTTCTCTCACACTCCGTCTGACTTCTCAGGTTTCCTGAGTGTCAGGGAACTCCTGGGTCCTCAGGCTGAATCAGATTCGTGCTGAAATCCTTCAGCCTGCGTTCATCTCTTCGTATGAATTCCTCCTTTCATTTCATTTACTGGAGGGAGTTCCTAAAGCAGCACTCCAATGTTTGTATTTTCAGCATTTAAGTGATGAGCATCAGAGATTTCACCATAAAAATGATCACTGGGATCAAAGTGCCACCAGATGAGGCAAATATTACATTCTTCTTGGAAAAGACAAGAGATCAAAGAATCCTGACATTGTTTTGATCCAAGCCAGAGAGAGAAAGAAGGAAAGATGAGAAGCAGTTTTCCAGCTGCTTCGACCTCAGCGAATGTCTGACGGCTCAAAACAGTTCAAACATTCTCAAAAACATCTTGTTGAGTTTTGAATGTTTGCTGCTGTTTTTCTGCCGTAATGTTCAGTGATTAAAATGCAGACGCTGCGATGCATCACAATGCTTCACCACGCAGGACCCTCCATTAAACCCAGAGAGTTCTGAATTGTAGCTCTGCGCTCGGGATTCTCCAGGAGCATCCAACGAATGAGTCCACAAACATCAGACGGTTTGCTTGGCTTCCGGTAGTTCCCTGTGCTAATCTGCTGGACCAGGATGTTGTGGTTGAGTCCATCAAATGGCATGGTGCCATGAACCAATGTATACAACAGCACACAGAAATAAATTAGAGTTGAAGAGTTGGCACAGCTGAGAGCTTTCACCTTGACGATCTGTGGGGCTGCAGTGATGCAAGTTGAGTTGTAGGTGGCGCCACCTTTGGCAGGTTTATGGCTGAGCTGCAACCAGCTTCAGTTTCACAGGAAAACCCACCTGAGGCTCCATCAACACGCCTGTGAGATGCTTTTCTCTACGAAGCTCCACTTTGCTCTCTAGCTTTACTTGCAGACTGTTAGGATTAGGCCTGAAATAATTGGTTTAAAATTAGCGTCAACTATTAATCATTTGTTGGAGTATACAGACTCTAAAAAGCCCAGTGGCTGACAGGACAACACTCCGAAAACCGTAATTAATCCAAAACTGAGCAGAAAATAAAACCATTTTGCATTTAAGATGAAAACCTCCATCTTCTTCCAGAGCTGGAGTGGAAATATTTGGTCACTCTCTGCATCTTTATCCGAAGTTTCAGCAGACGTGTCGGTGTAGTAAACAGACGTTGAGGACCAGTTGAGGCGTCGGGCCCATCGGGGGGGCAGTAATTGATTTGTTGCGCCGTCTCTCCTGACGCTAAAACTAAACGACGGCTCCAGTCCTGAGGCGCAGCGGAGTCAGAACCAGCAGTCTGGAGATCGATACGACGTGACGAAGTTGTGAAAACGGCTGCAGCTCTTAGAAGGCATGTGATCTTCATCACCCAACCGTTCAACACACCAGCAGTTTGGGCCACAAGAGGAGAGAAGTTTGATTACTGCTATGGAAGCTCTTCACTGCCAGAGATTGAAAATAAATTCAGCTGCAGTGTCTTGTTAAAAACGAGGTTTAAAAAAAAACTTGATTTTTATCTTATTAAACCAAAATATTTATTTTATTTAAATAAGAAAGTAAAACAGCAAAACCACCTGAGATAAATAAAGACTCTACGCTTCATTAACAAATGTAATCTATCAGAGGGGCGGATTTCTATATTAGTTAAAACAAGAAACTATTTCCCTGTCATGAAATTTGCATCCTGATATAATCAGATGCTGCTGTTGATTTGATCTTTTATTTTCTTGTCCTGTTCTGGAACAAGAAAATATTTTTTAGCTCCTTGTCTTTGCTGAACATCCTGATTCTATCTAAATCGCTTTCAAAGACAGAATCTCATCTGTTAATGCAAAACTTCACAAAATCTTACAAAGAATAATCTTCTGTTCTGTTGGTATTGCATAAAAAATGCAGCAAAGAATTGTATGATATGAATGCATTTAAAAGAAAAACACAAAAATTTTTGTCTGGCTTTGAAACCAGCCACTCAGACTTTGGCAATTTTTGCCTTCAAGTGAGCAACCTTCAGCCAAGAAAGGCGATCGGTCAATTGCAAGGGCACTTTTCAAGTCATAAACACCAGCACAGGAGAATTTTCAGAGAATAACTCGCCTGAGGAAAGGCAGCTGAGCGCTTTCAGGGAGTAATATCTCACTTTGCACCTCATAAAAGCAGAGAAGCTCACCTCAAGTGCTGCTGCTGAAGATTCCCTACAATGATCTCTGGATTTAAAAAGAGGAGTGAAGGCTTTAAATTGATACCGTCTGTCTACGCACAGCTTCATCTTTACCCAGAAATGCAGCTGATTTAAAAAGCAAAACCTCCGTCCTGATGGGCTGAGCATGCAGCTGCATCTCCCTGCTGGCTCTTGGCGAGTCCCCAGCTGCAGACTTTCTAAAACACTAAAAACTGCATTTTAAGCCAGAAAGGCAGCAGTCTGGCACGAATCCTTTGCTCCCGAGTTAAACTAAGTGTGTGCGCGACGTGGCTTTTGTTTTTCCACCCAGTTTGCATGATTTTCTCTGGCAAACGCCATGAATTCATTTCATAAAGTGAAAATGCAGAAACAGGCCTGATGGTGTTCGAGCTCTTCATTCCTGAAGCAGCTACAGCGTTAAAGTGTAACTAAACCCAGATAAACCGTCCAAATTGGTCCCGGAGGGAGATATCTTTATGTTTCTATGTAAATTATGACATTTTCATGTTAACTTGCATAAGTCAGCAATGTTCTGCCTAAAACCGCCTCAGTGCTGCCCTCTTTGGGTTGACCTCTGGCTACTGCAGCTGAATTTTCCTCTGGTTGAAACAGTAGAGTTTGGTTTGTGCCACTCAGACCCTGTTCAGGTGTGAAACCATGTCACTCAGCCACGCCCCCTGGTGGAGAGTCAGGAGTTGGACTATTGAGCGTTGATCATTGATCGTTGATCGTTTCTCAGCTTTACACATGCGACTCCTTTGCAACGTGAACATGAAGCGAACGGATTTGCTGTGGTCTGACTGCAGAGAGATTCAGAACAGCTACTGGACTAATTAAAGTAAAACATCGTCATTTCTGTTTCTGCATAAAACAAGACAACAAACCTCTGACCAATCACATGACGCTGCGTAGCCAAATGGCTCTCTGTGAACAAAACAGCCGTTTCCGTCAGCCATCGCTGACATCAGGACTGCGGATGAGTTACGTCGGAGCCTTAATCCCTCGCTTACGAGAAAGAGAACATTTATTTTGAAATATTTCTAGGTGTGGTCACACATGGACAGTGATGTTCTGGAAGCTAAAGAAGAACACGTCATATTTATGCAGGTAAAACTTTTCAAAGTTGCCTCTGAATTACCTGACATGCAGTCAGGCTACATGTGCAGAGAGCCTGACTAATAATTGTGTTGCTCTAAACCAACAAAAAGATATTCAATTCATTAAAAACTTTGTAAATGTTCTGCTAAATGAAGATATTGTTGCTAAGTTTATGGTGTTGAACGTAGAAAAATTATTTTATTACAATTAAGATGAGGAATAGAATTCAGGCTTTTGGGGTAAATCTTTTCGTGATGCATTTTTGTTTTCCATGTTGGGAAGAAAAGTTTGCGCTTATCACCTCGGTGAAATATGCTGGTCATACAGCAACACGATGCAAACACTGTAATAACATTTAGATGGATGCCTCCATCTACACCTGGGCTGTAAGTCAAAATCTAAAAAGGGAGATGAATTAGAGTTTGCATCATGAGGCCAAAACGTTTTGGCTGCAGCTGTAATTCAGCATTATAAACGACTGCGAGGCTGAAAGGAGTCCTCCCTTTTCCTGACTTATTTCAGGTCAAACAGGCAGAAAATGTTTTCCTCGGCGAAAACTCGTCCTCCTCTGAACTCTTATCAAAGATCTCTTGTTCACAGCATCATGTGATCAAATCGGCTCAGAGTTAATCAAGCTGCATGCAGCAGGCCTACAGGCTGTTTTCTGTCTTGATTCGAGGTCCATGTTTGTGGCGGACAGCATGTAAACAGAGCGAGGCCACGCTGCTCTCTGAACCTGATTAGATCAGCAGAGGATTAATGGAGCGGCGCGGATCAGTGACACTAAAACAACAGGAACACAAACACTTTGAGCATCTGCTACAACTCCACATGACATCACAACACAGCCAGAAATAACTCAGGCTTTCAACAAGTCAGCGGAACTTTGTCAGTAAGTTCCCCAAAGATTATAGCGTAAAAAAATACAAAACCAAAAATGATCTTGCTTTTCATTTATATTACTGTCCTTCATAAAAACTTTGCATTTATTTTTCTGTTAATAAAATGTGTTTCCATTGGTGGACACCTTCTGCTAATATGCTAATAATGGAGCGACGGTTTCGTTTAGCGCTTTTGCTAACTTTGAAACGTTTAGCGCACTTAGCTTCCGCTAAATGAACCTTTCCAGATAAACACAGAGGATGTGTCGATGTTTTGGTTATCAGCTGCTCACAACTTTAAATGTTAACGTCCAAGAAATCCCTCGAGTAAAAAAGTCGAGTCAAGTGCTGAGTTAAATAATAATACTAAAATAATAAACTTACTCAGTAAAAAGTACAGCACAGTTCAAAATACTCCAACGTAAACGTAACTAGTTGCTGCTATGTTGTTATTGATACATTGTGGGTTGGTTGAATTTAGCGTTTTAGCTTCTAGTAACTTCCACAGAGCATTTAGTGTTATGAGCTGCTGTGTGTTTCTGGGATGCAGCTTCATCAGATGGATTCATCATTTTGGGTTTTCCTGCTACAGAAGCTTGAACTTGAGTCAGAGGATCACAAACCGCAGCCACGACGTTTCTTTCTCACCTCTCTGTTTCATCGATGAGCAAAACCCAAACCATGAGCTGAAAACAGCCGTTCTGTCAACATGTTCCTCTGCAGATTATGGCTTCCTCACTCCTTCACTGGGAAATGAGGTTGACACAGGGAATTTCTTTCCGTTTAAGCCGCCTTAATAGTTAATGCTGTTTTGTCTGCCCCTGGGGCCCTCTGAGTGCGCTTTTTCATGAGCTGGCACAGAATCTCATTACCTCTGGAAAAACTTCCCGTGTTCATGTAAAACATTGCAACCTGAGCCTGTGAAGGGCTGCTGGGATCCTGGCTGACGTTCTCCTCCTGCAGCAAGCACAGCGGCAGAAACAACCCAGCAGGTCGGATCCATGCAAACACTCAGCTCAGGTGGATCTGAGATGAGTCATAAAATAGGAACCGTTTCCTGTTTGCAGCGTTAGAATGGAAATATGATGGAAAAGTATTTGTACTTCTTTGTCATGTTTTGCCACAGACTACAGTGTATTATACTGGGATTTTAACCACAGAGGCTGATGAGCCTGTCATCTATCAGACCAGTAGAACCAGTTTGACTCTAGAAACCAGTATCAAAGATTCTCCCTTTCAATAACGCAGCGTTTCCTGGATCAGCTCAGTTTGTGTCGGTTTTGCCTCCAGATCCTCCAGAGTGAATTTAGCATCTTTTATGTGACTAAGCTGGTTTTGACTGGGAGCTCTCCCTGTGTTGACTGGGATCGCCTCCAGCACATGCAAACGCATACAGGATCAAGTTATTGCTAAATAAATGATCTAATGCACAGATGTGAGGAAGCCCACAGTTCACTGGCTGATTTACACATGTTGGCTTTGAGCAAAGAGCCTGTGATTTACACCGTAAACAAATTAATTTGTTCATCCCACTCTGAAGGCCTAATAAAACACAATTTACTCAGCTGAACTAAAAAGTGGATTGAAAAAGTGGTTTGACTGTTAATTGTTTCCATCTGCAGGTCCAGTTTATGTTATTCCACTCAACACAGATTTAGTGCATCTAACGAGAGAATCGTCTGCACGAGGCAAACATTAATTCCTGCAGAAAGCCACTGATCCATGAATGTGTGGAGAGTTCGCAGCCACCCATGGAAATCCGTTTCAAACATCTTTATGTTGATTTTGTTGAATTAAAGTTAATCATATTCAGAAATGGTTGTATTTGTTTCAATTGACACAAGTGGAAGCATGTGGGACTGCAGTATAAACATTGCAATTATCTAAATCATCACTCAGACTCAGAAGGTCTAATGTGACTGTAGTAAATCCAGTGTTGACAGAATGGAAATTTAATGCATAAAATCTGAAACATGCAGCACGGCGCTTTGCGTATTCATAAATTAAACCTTTAATCTGACGTCTTTTAGTTTTCAGTCTTGAAGATGTGAATAAGTTCAGTGTGGTGAAGAACTGAGGATGTCCCTCTTATTGGTCCTATCTTTTATTTTTTTGTTCCATAATTCATCAACTCATCACCTCAGCTTTACTGCTCCGGGTTTCAGCTATCAGCCGAATCCTTCAGAATCTGCTGTGATCTTCTTCAGTGTAGACAGCGCTTCTGCAGAGCTTAGAATCAGCCTTCCATTGTACTTGGCTTAGATTTTTCAGTGTTTATATGTATTTATGTTCAGTTTATTACAGATGATTTGTCAAACTTCACAGCCATGCTGGTTTTCAAGCTTGATTTTTTAATAGCAATATATTTGCGAGCTAAGAAGAAGAGCGGGTTGGTCAACATGTTCGGCAATTTAAAGTTTTTCATCTGAAAATATTAAAACGCATAATGTTTGATCTTTCAGTGTTTGCAGCCAGTGTCTCTGTGTTATTGCCTGATAAACAGTCCTGCCTCGTATTGTTTTATGTAAATGATTTCCAGCCTGACTTCAGAGTGAACTAAAGCATCAGTGGCTTAAAACTGCAAAAACACATTCAGTCATGTTACAAGGGTTTTACTTTCCATCCTGGAAACGGCAAATGTCATATTTCTTCATCATAAATGCTATTATGTGTTAATGCAATGTTAATGAAATATGAAGCTCTTTCCTTCCATATCTGGTAAATGCCAGATGGTATCCATCTTTCTTCTACTTCTTTCCTGTGATTCTCTTCCAGCAGAGATTGTCATCAATAAGTGAAGTAATTAGCTGCCTGAGGTTAATTAGTTCAACTAAACTTAGATATAATTGTGCTGCAGAGATTTACCAGCCTCAGGATCTGCTGTCTTTTTCCTGCAGAAATGAGATCATGTTCTACTTCCTGTTTTCCTTCTTCATCTTTTGTTTGAGATGTTTGCTGACATCTCCATTAATGGATCTCTACGGGATGCTGGAGCAGCGCCGTGTGCAGCTTGTCTTTCGTTTTAATCTGAGCTCATTGGCTGATGTGACGTTAGGACGTATGGATTCTCCTGGGTTTGTTCTGCTGCTGCTGAGGTTTTCATGGAATCTGATCTGAAAGCTTGAGAATAGTTCCCGTTGGGATGCGGTTTGTAGGTCATTGTTCTGATGCGATTTGTTTCTGGTTTGTTTGGGGCGGGATGCATGCATGTGTCTGAATGTGTGTCTGGGTGGGGGAGGGGAGGCGTTCAGGGCTGACCCACAAATCCCTTCCTTTTGCCATCTGAGGGGATTATGGAAAACTAGGGTTGGACTGAACTAATGCTGTTCATTTACTCATGCAAAGTCCTTCTGTAAAAGCAAAAAAGAGAGAAATGATTCATCATCAGAACCTGAACCTTTTCTGTGAAATATCTGCACAGAGCAATTAAATAAAGTGCTGCACTTTCAGCCTGAGAGGCTTTGCTTTCCTTTTTTCTGGGATACTTGAGAAGGAACGCTGGGCTTTAAGGGGCCACCTGCAATAACAAATTACTCCCAAGTGTCCAAGAAACATCCAAAAACAGCTCTCTGGATGATTTCTATCCAGATTTATTCATGTTCTGCACGTCTGGGGTTTCCACGCGAAATCTAGACGAAGGTGTTGCAAGATGAGAAACCTACCTGAGGAGAGCTTCCAAGAAAATTATATTCAGTAGCACTTACTGAAGCTGACAGTTTGTTGCTTGGAGAAATACTTGGAGAGGGGCTCTCTGCTCAGAATGGTGTTCTTGGCAGGCGGGCTCTGAGCCGTCTTTGATCCGGTTCCTTGGGTTTATATCTTGGTGTTGGGTCTTTATCTGACGCGGAGGTGGGAGCCGAGTGATGACGAGCGAGGAAGGCTGAGTGAAGATAAACAGATCACCGTGTCGTAAGTCAGTTTGGATACAGTTGGTTCTCACCTGCACATGTTTCTGCACTCAGGGTGACAAAGCATCAGTCAGCTGGAAATAAACTGCAGGATCATTTTGCTGTAAAACAGTTGGAGGTTCTTAGATGATCACCTCATTACTGCTCCTCAGCATCACTGCTTTGCTTCAGCCAACATTTGGCCTTCTGATGACAGATGGTTTCTGTGCTGCTTGTTTTGTTTTACAGTAAAAATCCTTGAAGTTTTGTCTGTATTTCAAAGAACCGAGCGTTGTGATGAGTTCTGGATCTGAGATGATGCTGTTGTTTCCCTGCATTGTGATGCTTGGTTTGGTTGTATAATTTGTCAAACTGACCCACTAAACAGTCAGGGATGTTTCTTTAGCCTCCAGGTTTTACTAGTTTTGGTTTGCAGTTACTAACACCTGATAGTCTGGTAGACCCGGTCTGATAGGAACCAGAACTTCATCATCTGCTCCAGCTGCTGTGGTTCTGTTTCTCTCTGCTCCGAGTCAAACCAACCTGTTCCCCTCCTGGCCTGTGGGGGCGCTGCACCAACAACCACTGAAGGACACGACACAAAAACCTCTGAAGTCACTGAGAGCAACTTCCCCTTAACACGACGACTTCAAAACCTGGAGGTTTTTGTCCAGGTAGCGATGGATTCACGCTGTGCTGGTTTGGGTTGGATTTATTTACCCAGAATGCCCTGCGCTGTAGTCCATTTCCTGTTTTTGGAGCGCTATCTGCTCCACGTTTGCACATGTTGTGACTGGTCACTTCATAATACAGCCATCTCTGTAAAACAGGTTTTAACTCATATTTTAAAGCTATTAAGAAGGTGACATTTAAGCAGCTTTTATATGTTACAGTTACCGTGGTTACGGTTACTCATTGTAAACATCATTCTGGATTCCACAGATGGATCCTAACTGCGGTTTTCCAGAAGGCTGCTGCTGTTTCCTGATCCACTCTGTTTCATTTCAGACTGAGGCTGAAATCTGAGCAGCCGACCAATAAAAACCTTCTGAAAACAGGAAGTTATGTTTAATTCCTGCTTATATGTGATTTTCAAAAGCTACATTTAAGCTGACAAACGTATCTCATCCAAATCTATACTGTGACTTATTGATATTACTTTAGCATTGTCTGTGCTAATGCTGCTTTTGCTGCTCATATGTGTTTTATGTAAATTGGCAGGTTTTAGGAAATGCTTACCGACGCCTCTTTGTTCTCTTTATGAGTTTCCCTTTTCTCTCTCTGGACTCCAGAAGAACGTTTGCTGAGCGCTTCAATGATTCATCTCAGAGTAAACAACGTTGCAGGGATCAGTTGTTGTTTTGTGTCTTGAAGTAATAAGAATAGATGTGTAACTGCATAGTTTTACAACTAGAACACAAAGTCCCTTGTCTAAGAACTTAAAGCATCCCAAAATGCTGTGGGAACTAAGCCAGTTTAATCCAACTGGCTTAGTGAATGAAAACAGGAATACTTTAAAGTTTCTTGGCTACTTGCAGGCCTGCATCGCTGGAAAAGCTGCAGACCGTTGCTTAAGTCTGCATGTTTCTGCTATTTCTGCTCGGTGTTGACAGATGTGAAGCGACAGTTGAGAGGGATGGCCGGTTGGTTGCCTCTGAATCCCTTTCTATCTTCTGTTAGCAGCAGATAATGCATCTCTAAATCTTCTTGTGTAAGAGACCTTGTCAACAAATCCAGGGCAGGAAGAGAAGACGGATGACGCAAGTGTCTGTTCATTCTTCCTTCCATTCCTTCCTGATTTTCTGATCCCGGACTCTTGGGAGGTCGGCGGCTCTTTCTCTTTTACTCTAAGTCCTTAAGGAAAGGTTTCCTAGTGTCTCCTTTACTCATCCTCATGTTGGCAGCTGACCTGGAAACGGTGCAAAGAGCAGGTGACGCAGGGAGTCGCTTAAGAAGAGACGCTGAAGTCCCTGTGTTATTTTAGATGAAGGACGCAGCTCCATCTGCTTCCTGCCCCAAAGGCTGCAGCATCCACAGTTAGAAACAGAACTGACTGAGCAGAAAGTCACCAGCTTCTCCTGTTGTAACAAATGGTTCTGCTGAAATGCAAGAGGCTGAAAATATTTACACATCAGGTGGATTCATTTAAGGACAGGTTGAGCCAGACATGGTGGGAAATGAAGAGAAGAAAATAAATGGCAGTGTTTGGTACTTCACCATTTCTACTTCAGTAATTTTTGCAATAGTTTTGTTATAACGTGTAATTTTTTTATTATAGAAAGAAGCTGTTATGTCAATTCGCACTTCCATCAGGGAAGTTTTGTATCTTTCATGACAGCCAGTGATTCAAAGTGTTACGGTCATTTTCTTTGCTCTGCACACAGTTTGCAGTAAGAAAATGCAGTTATGTAACTCCAGTGGTCGACACTGCTAGCTAGCACTTAGCTGTGCTACACCAAAAGCACTACACCAACATGGTATTTAGCATTAGCTTATGCTAACATGCCATTTTCAGAATGTTGAACTTTATTTAACTGAAAGTTTGCAAAGCAGCCAAGTAAATTTAAATTAGAATTTATCTAGGAAAAGGAGAAGCTAAGTGTGCCAACAGAAGATTAGCTCTGCTATTAGCGCTTCAGCCACTGGTCTCCATAATTTATGAAAATACTGAACCATCATTAAAACCATGTAGATCATTTCCTAATTGCATTGATAAAAATTACTGCATAGGTTCAACATGGGGGGCATTAAATGACCCACAGCCTAAGAAACAAGATCAGAAACCGTCAAACGGCCCGACTTCGCTCAGCAGGTTTCTGTTGTTGGCTTCATCAGTCAATGAGCCAATTAGGAATGCATGGCACACCTATTTGTTGAACTCCCTCAGGAAGCCGTTTGTTTCTCAGGAGGCTCTTCCTTTTCTCCACTTCCCTCAGACCCATCCGTCTCCCTCCTCTTGTCTTCGGTTCTGCTGCACCTGTCAAGCCTTTTGTCCTGCACAGAGGAAGAGTAAACCAGCCAGGCTTGTTCTGTGACCTTTTTCATGCACTTCTTCCTAGGATGGGGTGATGGGTTTTGTTCCTTGGACTTTTCTTACCAGGTTGCAGAGTCGTCAGTGAGAGGAAGGCGTGGTTCCCACCGCTCGCTGGATGTGATTGTGGACCACACATAGTTGCACTCCAGCAGCTCCCTAAAGCCCTGAGTCTGGGTCTACGGGCACAGGCACCGGGTCCCCAGCACTGCCTCCTTCAGCCAGCCATAAAGAACCCTCCAGCCCTTTTGTCTGCTGGCTTTCACTACGCCTGAGCTGCTCTGGGCCCTTTGTCTGGCGTTCTGGGGGCCGGTGCCTCCGAGTCCACTCCCTCAGCTTTGTTCGCTGCACCTACAATATGCCACCAACAAGTATTTCAGAAATGCAATGAATGCATTTCTTTCTGTTGGCCTGAATGCAGCAAAGTAAAGAGCGAAGTGAGGAGGCTTGTGGTTTTCTGGGCCTCTCAAGGTTTTGCTAATGATTGTTGGTATTGAGCTCGGCTGATAATGTGGATTATTCATTGGGTAAAATTCAGAAAGGTTTTTTTCAAGTTTCGTTAATTTCCTTCAGTTGTGGTGAAATTGTAATTAAACTATAATGTGATGCTTGAGTGGATTGAGAAGGCAGGAAACAGGCGTCAGAATAATTGGAAAGTAACACGCCTCCTGCCTCTCTGTCTTCATTTTACAGCTATAAATGTTTTCACCAGGACTTATAAAATTTGCTTCCTTGATATGTTAATATGTTTTGATGTTCGTGAGGTTTCCCCCTTCATTATGCTGCGGTGCCAGTCCCACCCTCACACTTTGTAAAACACACTGGAAAAAATACATTCTATTAGAAATTCAGCATATTTATTTAACAGAGGTTTTCATTTCGTTTATATCGTAATGAGGTTTTTTCCCTTGTTTATCAGATAAACAGTAGTTATATATTTGTATTATGCCAGTGCTGCACAACATGTTGCTCTAAATGAAGCTAAGCTTGATTTGGTGGACAGATTGTCAGATCAATGTCGGCGCCGTCAACCTAGCAGAAAACTTCACAGCTCTGTTTCACAGCAGCAGTTCAAATTCAGACCATAGAACTGATTCAATCAGTTACTTACTGCACTTTAACCTTCCAGGCATCTGCCAGTTATTAGCTTTAATGCAGTATCAGGGCGGGACGCCGTGTCATCAATTGCCTGATCTTTAATCTCTAATGGCTCTTAAATTGGATCGGCATCTGGGACAAAACTGTTCCCAGTTTTTCACTCGGTACTCATGACTCAAATTGGGCTGATCTCCTGATGGAGTTACTGGATGCAGGTCCTTCAGACACACACTAGGAGCCAGAAAACAAGCAGCTGTGTGTTTAAAGTTCAGCGTTCCCCTGAGGAGAGCAGCTGATTGGATTACTATCATGTGATACCTGCTTTTAGGTGAGATGCCCATAAAGCACACTGATTTCTTCTCGTTTCATCCCAGTGGTTCTGTTTGGCCCATTCCACTGTAACCTGAATGATGGGCTCATCAGGATGGATAATTACTTGGCTACTGAGGTTTTTTAGAGTCTGGACTCTTTGTAGGTGGGATTTTCTTTAGGTTCAGGACGGTCTGTGTCAAATGGTTTTAGAAAATCCAATACTGCTGACAGTTGCAGAATTGCTGCATCTTAGTGCAGAGTTCAATTTAGCCCAATGGGAACAGAGGAAAATTGCCTCTGAATGTTATTGCTTGAAAGGAAAAAGGATCAGCCATGGGGAGGCTTTGTGGTGTGGTGACCAAATGGAGGATAAGTTCAGAGGAAACGTTTCTGTTGCAGGAGGATGATTCTCCTGTCTCCTCCATCCTAAGACCCAAACTACTGCCTTAGATTCACATGTGACCTGTTTTCCCTCATTGCTGCATGTCAGATCGAATCTGTGCAAAACGTTGTCAATATTTTGCTAATCGCTAAAAAAAATAACATTTTGCAATTTCAGGATTTCCATTAAATAAGAAATGCAATTAAAGCTGCTAGCAGCCTCGAACGGCCCTCGCAGCCAAGCGCCGCTCCGGCCTAACCTGGCGACCGCAGACTGTCTCGCGGTCGCACCGCAGACTGTCTCGCGGTCGCACCGCAGACTGTCTCGCGGTCGCACCGCAGACTGTCTCGCGGTCGCACCGCAGACGTCTCCGCGCGGTCGCACCGCAGACTGTCTCGCGGTCGCACCGCAGACTGTCTCGCGGTCGCACCGCAGACTGTCTCGCGGTCGCACCGCAGACTGTCTCGCGGTCGCACCGCAGACGCTCTCCCGCAGTTCCCCCGTCCGTCCGCCAGGGGACACGCATTTACACATTCGGCAGCACTCCCCGACAGAGCACACAAAATCTGGTGCAGATCGGCCAATGTAGAGAGGAGATATAGCTGATGGATTAACCTAGGGGGCGCAGTGGAGTAAATTTTGAATGTAATTTTATCGGGCTCTGCAGAGATTAACAAGTCAATCTCAAAAAGTTTGGTTCATTTCGGATGATGCACGCGTGATCTACAGCCGACCTTATGCAAACGGCAAAGGTTTGAATTTGGCAGGTTTTAATTTTCAGACTGCGGTCTCTTTGCCCTTTGTGGTGCAATGCCTCCACCTAGTGGAAAGAAAAAAAACTGCAGGATTACTTTAATTATTTGGATGACGAATCAGTTTTGTTTTTCATGGCGAGTAGGTGAACTTTGACCCCAGGAAAACCCCCTTCAGCAAGCAGGAAAACGCAAAAGTTTGATAACTTTGAATGGTCCATCCCTTATAAACAATCAGATCAAGTTTGAAGCCGATTGATGGAAATCACTAGCAGGAGTTCGATAAAATGTGAAAGCTGTAAACGGCAAAAATGGGGTGAAAAACGGAGCTTAAATCAAAAATGGCTGACTTCCTGTTGGGTTTGGACCATGGGTCCAAGAGACTTTTTTGTAGGTCCTGACAAGATACACAAGTGTACCAAGTTTCATAAGTGTAGGTTGAAGCATGGCTTGGGGCTGATCATTGAAAAATTTCTAGGGGGCGCTGTTCAGAATTTAGGCCACGCCCACCAACGGTTATGGATTTCTGACCGGGGGCAAATTATTATCCATCCGAGTTAGTTTGGTGGAGCCCAGTTCGAAATTGTGGAAGCTAGAGCCAAACGTATGGCAACTGCGTTACAGGTCACTTCCCACGCCGCCACGCCCACCTGCTCCATCGAAACCGTTGGGGGTTGGAATCCACATGACACCAACATGCTTTCTGTCTCAGGACACAGTTTCATGTTGATTAGGTCAAAGGGGTCAGATAGAGACCGTTCAGAGTAAAACATGACACTTCCTGTTCTCAGGGGGCGTGGCTTAAGTGATGTCATCATTTGACCATTGTGTATTGTAGGTGACCCGATGATGATCAATCATGGAAAGTTTGGTGCCTCTGTGAGTTTTTGTGTAGGAGATACAACCGTTTTGTTCTTCATGGCGAATAGGTGAACTTTGACCCCAGAAAACCCCCCTTCAGCAAGCACGAAAACGCAAAAGTTTGATAACTTTTAATCGGCCATGCCTTATGAACAATCTGACCAAGTTTGAAGCCGATGGATCGAAATCCCTAGGAGGAGTTCGATCAAATGCGAAGGCTGTTTTCGCCCAAAATGCGGTAAAAATCGACCCTTCGATCCAAAATGGCTGACTTTCTGTTGGACTTGCACTATGACATTAATTGTATTTTCCGTGCATCTTGGGGAGCTCTACATGTGTACCAAATTTCATGCCTCTATGATGAAGTAAGGTCATAGCAGAGGGTCTTTTGAAATTTGCTAGTTGGCGCTGTTGAGCCGTTTCTTAAATCACATGTGAATATGTCTGTTCACTCAATAAGTGAATACAAATCGTGGTAGTGACGGATGTAGACAGGAGATATTTTCAGCTCCATCGACGTCTTTCGGTCATTAGAGCAACAAGCTCCTTACTGTAGTCGGTGAATTTTCAAAAGAGTTTTGGATTCAACTCTTTTGAAAGATGAACTCAGCTTTTGACGGACTCGATGATGCTGAACCCTCTGGTGGAGCCAGCTGTGTCCAAACAGGCCAGTGGCTGCAAACAACCATGTTGCTGCTGGATGCAAACTGAAGCAATTCATGTGATATGAAAAATAGTTTTCTGTGGACCGCTTCTGTTCCAGCTTCATGAGGACATGTGTCCAAAAACTAAACCAGAGCGTTATCTGGCTTTGGAGTAATGGCTTCTTCCTCTCTGAGCGGCCCATCAGCCTAGGGAGCTGCAGTAGCTTCTCTGTGAATAATGAAGCTCTTTGATCAGCTTCAGCAGCAGCTTTGCTTTTTCTGTTCTGACTAATTTGCACATTTCTCAGCCGTCCATCTTGGAGAAATAAAACCCAAATGAAACGTCGCCTTCTGCGTCGTGCCAAAGATAATAACAGCGAACCGTTCAGCAGCTCTTCAGGAATCATCTGAGTGAGTGGAGTTATCTCGTGTCAGGCCAGTGTTTACTGCCGCTGATTTAAGATTCTGCTCTCTGTAAATGGAAAAGTCAGTGAAATACAGAGTCTGTAAAAAGCACAAGCCATGGTTTCAGGGGTGGTGCGGTTTGGGTGATTTGGTGGCTGTAAATTGTTAAATGGGCTCCTTTGCAAAAATGCAAATTGACACCATGTGGAAGACAAAGCATTTAAGAACACGTAAGAGGCTATTTGTTTTCTTCTTGGACATGTTTATAGGTTTACGAGGCATTTCTCTCTCACGCAATGGCAAGCTGCACTGGAGATATTTAGGTTAATTGTTTGTTTTCCTCTCCTCTGTTCTGCTGTCTTCCTGGTTTAAATGAACACTGAAACTTTATTTACCGAATGGAAGACAACGGTGACTTGAGCTTTCATTTCCTTTTGCTATAATAACATAATTATAGGCTCACATTTTAAGTTAAATATTATTTCTGAGTTTCTCTCTCTTCAGCAGCTCAGATTGGCCTTTTAAAAAACCATTTGAGAGCAATAAGAAGTTAATCAGTGTTCAGGAAGCCGATCAGCTGTTAAGGTCACAATGTGACCTGATGAGTCAGAGTTGGATTCATTCCTCCCAAAACAAACCGGACTTCCCAGGCAAACGGACTGGAGCTGGATGAAAGCGAACTAAGCAGGACTGGTGTGAATGCACCATTAAACAGCATCATGAAACACTGCATAAGCCTCCTCTGTCACCAAGTGTCCCGTTACATGGTTTCCCTGAGGTGTTAATACTAAACTCTCCTGCAGTGAGAAGAACAGGTAGCAAACAGCTGGTTCAGATGTTGCAGCTCTGAGAAGCTCTGGTCATTAAAGGTGACTTCTCCTCTTTCAGTCCCTGCTGTTCTCAGAGGTACTTCCTGCACTTTATCTCCCGGCAGTAAACCTCTGCGAGCGCAGGCCTCTGCTCTGATGTCTCGTGATGCAGGCTCAAGCTGCCGGCTCGTAAAACCTTTTCCTTGCAAACAGTTTTAGGCAGAGCGACAAGCAGAGTGCTCTGCCTCAGACATTAACTCTGGTCCTTCTGACCTGCTCTGCAGGTCAACATCCTCTGAACCCAAACTAGAATGTAAACAGGCCGGATGGGTCCTGAAGGAAACGCAAACACAAGAGTACCTCCCCTTGCTTGATCTGCCTCCCCTGTGAAGAGAAGCACCCTGAACACGAGAGGAGGAACGAATCAAACAAATTTATTACCATGTGGCCAGAAAGGTCAGACTGTGACAAAAGCCTCCTGTTGTGAGCAGGAGAGCTGAAGAGCGCCCCCCCCCCCCACGCCGGGCCTGGGTGACTACCTCAGCATTAGACATGGGTCAGGCTGGGAGGAAACAAACACGAGCTGGATCCAGTCCCACCACCAAACCTCTTGAATTTATTCTAACGGGTTATTCAGTAGCTACTGTAGATTCACCGGTTTGGGTTTTAGTTTTAACTCTCTGACCTGCTGCAGAGTCTGTCTGATTGTCCACATATTTACATATAGAAGATAAAACTTTGAGGAAAGGATTAAAGGAAAGAGCCAGAGAAGCACAGCAGGATGAGAGAATGCAGGTCCTTCACGTTAACTTTCTAAAAGGATTCCAGCCACTTTGCTTTACTCTGTTCGTCCTTCTTGTTATCTGCTGAATGTCTTGCTCTCTCTCGCTCCCAGCAGCTGCAGTGCTGTACAGGTTTTGTTGGTGTTAAATGTTTATGAATGCTTTTACGATCAAACTCCAGTCCGTTTGCCTAGAAAGTCCAAGACAGAAACTTTCCTGAAATTCAAAGCGGGATACCCTGGTTTCTCCGTTTACGCTCTAAAAATACGCCTGAGCCGCTTTGTGATATTAGATCTGGGTGATGACATATAACTCACAGATGTTCAATCACTTCCACCAAACTTCCACCAGACTGAATTTTATTTTAACAGACGGAAACAAATGGAAATCTTTACATGCCTTGTATTTTAAAAGCATTAAAGCAACTTCTAGATTGGATCAAATTAACTTTTTTTTAAGTGTCTTGAGATGTTATGTGTTGTGAATTGGAAATAAAAAAAATAAATATATATATATGCACAGAAATTCACCTGAACTGGACCTTCAGTGGTGTGTACCGTTTTATTTCTCTTTGTGGTGGCTGGAAGGATGGAGGTGTTTTGTGCTGGTTTAACTGGACCCATAATACATCTGCCTGGTGATCTTGTCATGCAGCAGTTATGATCAGCATTTGAAAATCAAGTCTCTACTGACTGGCTGATCCAGGAGCAGCAGGGAAAAGGAAGACTGTCGATGTGAGCTTGTACTTTAGTGATGATATGGTTTCCACTGATGCATATTGAGCTACGTTTGGTGTCTGAACCATTAAAATAAGAAAAGCACACATGAACACTGGGGTTCTGCTGGTGACCTCCTCTGTGTTTCGGAGGATATTAAAGTTGTACTTTGGTCATGCAGCTTTGTTTCAGACTCTTTGAGTTGCTGAGTTTGGAAAATCCTGATGACGTGATGACTTGTCCTGGGCTTTCAGTCTTTTTCTAATATCCGGCCTGGCCTCGTGTTTGCTCCGCTTGGTTGGTTGCTGCACCACCAAATCAATCTTCGATCTTTTCGTTATTGGTTCTGCCTTTTTTTTGTTTTTACCTCCATCCTAATGCTGCATTCATCTCATGACTGGAACTTGCTTCACTGACAAAGTGTTTTGCTCTCTCTTGATTATTTCTCATCATAAATCTGACTGTCAGTTTTATGGACCTGGTTAGAATCTGCCTGAAAACAAACTTTCTGGAATTAGTTTTTTATTGTGAACAAAGAAACTTCTCTTCATTCAATGAATAGTTCTTTATCAGTAAGTCACACTTTACTTAAGAAGCCCCAGCTTTTGGAAAGTTACCAAGTGAAAAATGTTTCTGCCTCAGCCGTCGCTGTGACAGGCTGAGCAGGAACGACCCACCGAGCCTCATGAATGAAATCCAGACACGTTGTGGAGGGAATGATGGCTGCAGCCTTGAAGCAGCTTCAAGAAGAAGTAAATGTTTTTCAGTGGCCTCCCTTGTTAGAGGCCACAGGATCTTTATGACCGCCAGCCTTTACACCGACTCCCAGAGGAGCAAAGAGGCCACATGATCTTTTTGCTCCTCTGGGAGTCGGTGTAAAGGCTGGCGGTTTGGGGAGGAATGTGCTCCCGGCTGGAAAACACTCGCAGTCCACACAGAGGTCCTTCCTGCTGCCAGTTCTGCTTAGAGACTGAGCCGAGCCAGAGACCAGAGCCCCAGGACCTGGAGACCAGAGACCAGAGCCCCAGACCGACCCAGACCCAGAACCAGAGCCAGAGACAGAGACCAGAGCAGAGCCCAGAGACCAGAGCCCAGAGAACAGAGCCCCAGAGGTATTTAGTGGAAGCTAATGCTAACGCGCCACACCAGCATGGTATTAGTGGAAGCTAATGCTAAGCGCTATACCAGCATGGTATTTAGTGGAAGCTAATGCTAACGCGCTATACCAGCATGGTATTAGTGGAAGCTAATGCTAACGTTTTTGGTTAATGGTTGTTTCTCATATTAGTGATGAATTCTTCTGTTTCTCATGTTTGTTTGGAACTGTTGGACAGTTTTCCCCCAAAATAAGAACATGAATATAAACATCTACATCAAGAATTTCCAAACCAAAACTTCAACCCAGATATCAAACTTTACTTAACTGAAAGTTCATAAAACAGTCAATTAAATTAGTGCTTTAGAATTTAAAACCTGATTTCCTTGTTAATTAGCTCTGCTGCTAACGGACTAGCCGGAGCGGACCCACCACTGCATTAGCCATATTTTAAGAGAGCAGCCTGAAATCCCAGCTGTAGGTCATAATGCAAACATTTCTCATTTATCTGCTGAGTGAGTTAAAAAAAAGTCCGTCTTTATTCTCCGTTCCTCGGCCGTCAGCCTGTCAGGTGCTGCTTGGATCTGTGACACATGAGCAGAAGAAAGTCCGAGCAGTGAAACGTGTGCATGGCAGCTCATCATGCCAGGATGTCAGAGCTGCTGGCTTCTGACAGCCTCGCTCTGCCGATGTGTTCAGCTTGGCTGCCAGAAGAACCCAGTGTGGTTTTCAGCAGCATTAATGCATCAAGCTGCAGCACTGAGCCCAGCTGAATCCAGAAAGCTTTGACATATCATGGAACCATTAGAGCCTCACATGAACCTTTGGGCTGAAATAAAGACCTCACTTTATGAAATGAAATGAGAATGGAGAAGAGAGCTGAGCTGCTCCACCTTCCTCATTCTGACCAGAGAAAATGCAGAAGCCTGATCGGCTGTGTGCTGAGGTGCTCAGCAGTTTGCTCCCATCTCCCTGCTGATGCTCTTCCAGGCTGCTAACGTTCAAGAGATGCAATTTCTACTATTTCACCACATTTTGTGATTTGATGAATGCTACAGTCTATGTTTGGAAATGTCTGCTGCATCCCAGCAATCTCAGAGGGATTGTACTTTCATTATGAGCTAAGGAAAGACATCACTGGGTGTTCTCCATGCCTGGCATTTTGAAATGGGTCTGTTATCATAAATGTAATAAGAAATAATTTTGAATACATCAAAGTGCTGCAGCTTAAAGGTTTGCAGGTTCATGATTTTTACTGCTTTCCAAAATCTTAGCGTGGCATCATAGGATTGTTGTTTTCACAGTTATCATGCTTGTTACAGAAAAATGATTGTGCTAAATTCTTTATGACAGTGTTGAACTTTGGTTTCTGAAGTGACATCACCTTCTGCATGGTTTATGATAAATCTTTATTTCTGCTGTGTTTTGAAGCGGATCTGCAGCTGCAGGCGTCAGATCAGCTGAATGTGTTTCTTATGGGGAAGTCTGGTCTCGTATATTGTCTTATAAATATTGAACTTTGTGTTTTTGGGAGTAACAGATGTTTTAAGCTCTAAGTTAGAGCTGACACTTATAGCTCTCTCTCTTTTTAAAGATTCCTAATAAACCTAATGCTGAAATTGAGACTATTTCACTCCCAGCAGTAGCTGCTGCTTTGTCACAGGGAGATCTACTGATCTGACTAATGAGAGGCCGGCATCGGTAGCTGATCGGTTCACACTGGGAAATGACCAGGAGAGCAGAAACACATTAACTTTGGAGAAGCTGAAAATCCACTGGACCGACTTCTTCTTCTACTGCTGCTGAAAGTTCAATAAGGGCTCTTTTTAGTGTGTTTACGTATCACAGACGAGGTTTGAAACATTCTGCTTTTAGAGTAAGATAATCCAGTCCACGTTGGAAGAGTTCAAGACTTAAACTCTAAGTGTTGAAGTTTTTACAGTAGAACAAATTACAGATGCTATTAGTAAAGTAGCAGAAAACCTTTAGCTGATTCAGAAGCCAACTTCCCCTCCGTTTAACAGTGTTTATGCTTGGTGTCATGATGGATTACAGGAAACTCAGTCAAAAGGACACATAATGGATGTCGCTGCACATATCGCATCTCAAACATTTCCCTTTCTAAAAGTTCTGTTAAAGAAAAAAAAGTCTCCTTGGCTACCAAGGCTAATGCTAGCATATCTAGCATTAGCCTAATAGCTAATTGCCAGAATAGGAAGAAGGTAACCCAGAGAGTGACCAGCTTCAACATGCCAGTCACTAGTTTCTCCAAAGTTAACAGTTGCAGTCTCCTTCTCATTTGCTAGTGGCCGTTGCTTAGTTACCAGCACCAGCCTATCATTATTCAAATCAGCAGCTTTGCAGTGGATCTGACCTCCTGCAATAAGGAAGGAGCCACCGCTGGGTTTGCAGTAGTTCTAGTTTCACTACTAATCCTGCGTAATGCTTTTAGTGCTTGGTAAATGAATTTTTTCCACAGGGTGCTGCACAGAGAAACGTTTTACCCACATTATGCATACCTTTCTGGTGACTCTCCACCACATTCCAGTTGTTTAGAGACGCAGCTGGTCGGTAGCAGCATCATGTGGAGCATCCTGGCTGAACACAGCCAGTCAGGTGGCATGCTGCAGGTGGGCAGACACGCCGTGCTGCAGCTGCAGAGGAAAATTTATGTTTGCTCACATTTGGAAAAATTCAGATTGTTCATATTTATAGTTTCCACTTTTATCCTGGTAAGAAATCAGGATATTTTGTTAAACTTGCACTAGTTGATGCTATATTTAACTCACAACAATCTGATTCCTGTATGAAGCCAGCTGCACTGGACCGATGACCGATGTTTGATCCGCAGTAGCTTTAATGCAGGAGAGGCACCAGAAAATGTAGCAGAACAGAACAACAGGAGTTTAATGATCAGTTTAACTTTATTCTTGACAAAATGTTTTAAAAATAAATTTATGTAGATTCAATTTAAAAACTTTCCCTCAGATCATGGCTGTCTTATTTCATGCATTCATACCTTTAAATGTGTTTAACTTCACTTGTCTTTCCTCTGATTCAATTTCTGTCCCACATAATAAAAATGTGATGAATTGCATGAAGAGAACACCCCCTCCCCTCCCCCCACGCACACACACACACACACACACAGACACACACCCCCCACCCCCACACACACACACACTTCCACCTTTTCTCCACCCATTTCTCCTTGAGCTAATTACGTGTGTAAATTGTGACTACCACAGGGAGATTGTAACCTTGTTCGCTCGGTTTGTTATCACTTGTCATGTGTCATTTATCAAACTTGCAATTACAACACCTCCGCTCGACTTTTGCTGCAGCGTCTTTCTCACAGGGGGGCTCATTAAGCAAATTGTAGCCATCATTGTCTGAAAGGAGAGCATGATGGGCGTGCTGCTCTGTCAGAGGAGCAGAAACGTTGGAAAAGGCCTCGCCGTCTCTGTAAGGACTCCTGGAGAGGCACACACCCTCCCTGACCCCTGCTGGCGCTCCCAGCCATTCACACACAGCTTGTGGCTGATGAAGCAGCATTGGGTTAGGTCACGCAGGCTCATCCCACACAAAGGGCCGGTCCAGTTGTTCCTTTTGGTGAATGTTGCTGCCTACAAGGAGAAACTTAACATCCACATTTGTTGTTCTTAAATTCCTTTAGACATCGATGTGTCAAATCTTCTCCCTTCTGGCCCTGATCCGGGCAGCAGGAGCAGACAGAGTCTCCCATCATCTTTCTACACTCGTCCTTTTGTTCCTCGTGTTTTCCTAACCGTCGATGTCGAGCCGTTCTCCAGCTCTAAAGGCAACAACACTTAGAGCTCTGCTTGTGATGCTGCTCAGATCTTTAATTAAAATGCACATTTCTTTGATTCAATTCAGCTAAAAAATACTTCTCTCTTGTGCTTTTCTGAATTCAGAAATCTTTGGTTGTTGGAGCAAACTAGTTGTTTTAAATTTGGTCCATCCAATAAATCCAACTGGCCAGTAAAATGTGAAGTTAGCCAGTAACCAGATGGTTCTTTGCTCCTTTTCTGTTCTCACTGCAGGTCTTGATGCTCAGTTCCAATGTTTTTCCTGTTTGTTCGTTCTACTGATTAAAGGAATCACACTTCTTTCTTTGTGAGTCAGTGCACTGTCAGACCAGTTTGTGATGCGTCCACTGACTGCGTTCCTTACTTCATTATTATCATCTTCAAACATTGTTTACCTCCAGGTTTACAGCCTGGATGAATATTCCTGCATGCCTCACATCAGCGACGTTCAAGTTGGATAAAATGCGACATGAACTTCAGACTCTTTGAATCAGGAACCATTTGGTTCCATGTTAGTGACACAAATTGGATTTTTTAAATGAAAAAGTCAGATTTGGTCTCATCCTCCAGCCTGGGTTTCTGGTTTGGGGCAGCCATGTGATCACATTTTCTGATAGTTACTGTAAACAAAAATGAAATATGGTTTTCTGCTTGTAGAATAAGGATCATATTTATGGACTGATTTTTGCTCATTTGCTACTGATTTGAGTCACATATCAATGTTTTTCTGTTTTTTCCCAGCCGAGCCATTAAGACCAATCAGGACCTGCTTCCAGAGACGCCCTGGACCAACATCTTTTACGATGACTTCTGGGGGACCCTGCTGACCCACAGCGGCAGCCACAAGTCCTACCGGCCCCTCTGCACCCTCTCCTTCCGCCTGAACTACGCGGTGGGCGGCCTGGAGCCCTGGGGCTACCACGCCGTCAACGTGGCGCTCCACAGCGCCGTGACCGCCCTGTTCACCTCGCTGGCCCGCCTGCTGCTGGGCGGCGGGCCGTGGAGCCTGCTGGCCGGCCTGCTGTTCGCCTCCCACCCGGTCCACACCGAGGCGGTGGCGGGCGTGGTGGGGCGGGCGGACGAAGGCGCCGCCCTGTTCTTCCTGCTGTCCTTGCTGTGCTACGTCCGTCACTGCACGCTGCGGGGCCGCGCCGAGCCCTGGCGGCTTGCGGCGTGGCTCCTGAGCAGCCTGGCCTGCGCCGCCTGCAGCATGCTGTGGAAGGAGCTGGGAGTCACCGTCCTGGCCGTGGCAGCTTTATACGACGTCTGCGTTTTCCACAGACTCAAACTGAGACAGACCATTCTGCTGCTTTACAAGGTAAAACTCTTTGTTTCTGCATCAGAGGGAAGGGAGCTGCACCACACAGAGGTGTGTTCGCAGTGCTGGTTGATTCGGAGTGTGTGAACAGCTGCGTCCTGCAGGGATCACTGCCTGGTTTCATTTGTTTGCAAAAAAGCAAACAAACCTGAACAAGCAGAACAGTGCTGATGTTTTACAGCTTTTCATTTGCTTCTGGTGGCTGATATGAGAGGAATATCTTCATGTCTGGCAAACAAGCAGCTTTTCATAATAAAAGCATGACAAAATTATATCTTAATCTGTTCGGGGCTTAATCTGCTTTACAAAAAGTGGTGATGATGTTTAGTGATATTTATCTGGATACGGTTTCTGAGCCAAAGATTCAGTTTCTGTTTCAATCATATTAATGAATGTAAAATGTTGCCTTAATTACATCAGATTAATTTGAACCCAAACAAACACAACATGCAAACATAACAGAAAAGAAAGGCAATAAAACCATCATAGGGTTGAGAAAAAGTATTTTAAGATCAAAGGCCTGGTGTCTTTTGAAATGCTTATAAATTGATATTTGCCATAAAATATTTGCAGAAACAGGAAGTTCCTAAAGGCACCTGATGTTCTTTAAGCTTCCTCTTAAAGCAGAGCTAGGGGGCGCTCTCTCTACCATGGGACGAAGTCCAGCTCTAATGAAACATTCTGTGCAAATGAATAATGTCTGAAGCTCGCAGTCTGCCCTGGAGCTCCACCTCGTCCCATTGGTGCCGCTTTGCTTTGTAATAAAATCCTCAAAACAAGACCTGATGGATTATTAACGACACTTTGTCAGTTAGCAACATAATGATGTAAAAATCCTATTTGCATTTATGTTTAAAAGTGTGAGTCTGCCTGAGGAAAACCAGAAAATAATGCAGATCAGGTTCAGACTAAATCTTTAAATCATGGTTTAAAGGTGATTTAAACCAAGGCCTTTTGGCCTTTTGAGCCGCATTATTACCTCTTATTGTATTTTAAAAACTTCCCCTTAAAATATGTCCTTATATATTATTAAAAATGTTTTATTATCCAGCACCAGACTTCAAACTTCGATGTTCAGTCGTAAATATAAAAAACTTTAGATCTGTTAAGACTTGAACTTTGACTTGAACTTTAGAATATTTGGGAAAATATTCTAAAGTGTGTGTTGAGTGATTGTAAATATTCCTCACTGTGGCCTTGAGAAGAACATTTTAAAGCTTTGCAGTCATTGTTTCTGACCTGTGCATTATTAAAATAATTCAGCAGACCTCAGAATATGAAGCATAACATGCAAAACAGCAGAAGTGTGTCTGTTTTTAATGGATGGTGCATATTTTAGATATACGTGTTGTAGAAGCTGCTCTTTGCATGAAGCTTGTGGCTTCATGCAAAGAGCAGCACAAAGAGCAGCATATGTGCATGCACATGTGCACATATGTGTGTGTGTGTGGCTTCATGCTTTCACCACATGTTCAACAAAAGAAAGGAAAGGAAAGAAAAGAAAAGAAAGCATTTTTCTGGAGAACTAGCTGAAATAACAAAATGTGATGGCTGTTTTATAACTCCTTGTTGCCGTGGCGCCCAGTCTGTTCAGAAGACCTTTTCCCCCATAAGCACCTGTCAAAAGCATTTTCCATTTTCTGTCTGTTTGTTGGTCCGTCCCACATTTTCCCCCAACAGAGCAGATCCAACAAGATGGCCGCCCAGGCTGCTCTCCGTCAGCCAATGGGAGCGAGCGCTGCTGAGGTTAGGAAAGGCTGAGAGTGGAGCTGCACATTAGGAAAACAATCATGATTAGTCAGTTATCAAAATGAAAAAAATAATAATTTAGCAATCGATTAATCTTTTACTTGAGTATACAATCTCTTAAAATGGCCATTTGCTGAAAGAACAGGACAGTAATTCAACCAAAAATGTACAAAAAAATCTATATTTTTTACATTTAAGATGAAAAACTCATTGATTCTGTAAACTTAGAACTTCCTGTCAGTTTTAACTTCACCTGGTTCAGATCCTGATAAATAAATCTCAACATGAGAACCTTTCCAGTTATTAATCCAAAAACCAATCAACAGATTAGAAAACAGTATTTTGTTCAGCTGCAGATGATCAAATGTTCACTAAAGGAATGCTATATTATAAAATCTTTATTTTCTCCCTGCAGTGGATAAATTTATGAATGTTCACACTTTGAAATATAAATGCAGGATTTGTCTTTTTTATGTAAATTCTCATTGTTGTTATTATGTACAATATTTCACAGTAGCAGACCATCAGCTGTTAGCAGCTCTGCCAATCCACCTCCTTTGCTTTTGCTCCTCTCTATCTGGCAGAGAGAAAGAGATGGCTGAACTTCCTCCTTCTCTCTCTGCATCCATGAAGCCTCCTTTTCAGCTTTGCTGGTGTTTGGGGTCAAAGTTCACTTGCTGAGATGCTAATCAGTGTAACTTGTTGCCATGGTTATTTATTAATATAACTGTCTGGAAGTAAAAAACAAAGAGCAAAACTCACAGTAGAACCAGAGAGAATAACTGACCGAACAGAAATGATTCGACCAGAAAATCCTGAACAAACGTCCAGAAAAACAGAAGAAGAGATGAGAACCAATGCAGCGGCTCCAACTCGCCGCCACCGGCAGCGGCGCCGCTCAGTTTGCTGACAGTCTTGTACTGACGACGGTGCAACTCCGCCTGAAATCTAAGGTCTGAGTTTAGTTTAAAAAGCTGCAGCTCCCTCCTGCTGTAGGTTTTAGGTTTGGTTTGAGTCCAGCAGCTTGGACAGTGTTGATAGTTTCCTGTTTTACAGTGGCATCTAATTAGCTCCTTCCACATTATGTGATGCCTTGAAAAGTGGAGAAAAGAGTCATTATGTTGTTAACTCAGATGGACCTTTACTTTCTGATTCCCTCCAGTTTGCTCCTCATCCACCGCGTCATGGCCGCCTGCTGCTGGAGTTCTAATGTAATGTATAGATGTCATAATCAGGCTTAATGTGGAAAAACAGGCTCTTTATGAGGCTCTTTGCTGCACAGCGTTAGTTAATATGCTCGTTTTCTATGCAAGACGCTGAAAGTCGATGAGAGCTCCTAATTTAGCTGAGGAACAAACGTAGTCAGATGGTGTTTAGCAGATACAGAGCTCCGTTCTGCATCTCTACTGACCAGTAAAATGAATGTTGAACATGTGGAAATGACCCTGAATGTAAGAGCCGCGATAGGGAAACAGTTCCTGTTCAGCAAGCGGTCCAGTGTAAACGCCCCCAGGAAAACTCCGCGCCGTGCATCGCCTCGTTTCTCCGGAGTTCAGCATCCACCGCGTCTAAAGCCACACGTTTAACTGAGAGGTTAAAAGTGTGACTCTCTGCAACATATTTTCATCCCATGGATGTTAATCAGAATATGTTTGTGATTTCTGGAGTTCAACATCAGCCAGAGTCCTGAGGGGCCGAAGCTTCCAACACGACCGTGGTGAAACTCCTGAAAACGCTGAAACATAACTCTGAAAACGTGAACTGGATGAAGCAGATTTATCTTGGTGATGTCATGTCAGCTCCTTGCATCCATCCATTCCTTCGGTTCTGTAAAGGCTTTCATGGAAACTCCAAATATTCCTCTGCAATCATCAAAGTGCAAAGCAGAAAAATATTTCCCAGATCTGGGACGAGACCCAGCTGGCCGATTGGAAGTCAGGCTGCATCGTTTCTCGCCTCCTGTTTTCTGTTCACACTTCTCCCGTTAGTTCAAGGTCACTGCTCAGGGTGTGTGCGTGCGTGTGTGTGTGGGGGTGTGTGCGTGCGCGCGTGCGTGTGTGTGATGCAGCTGATGGAGTTTGCGTAGGCGAGGACCTCAGGTGTTTCAGAGCGGGTCGTGCCAGAGAGGCCGGACCTCAGGAGCCTGAGGGCCGACGGAGTCACAGATGTGACATGTTGCAGTTTCTCTGCAACATATTTTCATCCCATGCATGTTAATCAGGGTTAATCAGGGTTGTCCAAAGTTATTTCTTTTAGATAGACAAATCAACCCCCTAAAAAATCAGCAAACTGTTTTGTTTGTTTCAATAAAATCTTGCATTATTTGAGCAGATAAAATAGTAAATATCATGGAGTTTTGGCCTAGAAGCCCAGAGGAAACGACAGCCAGCGCTAAAACACTGCTTCTGTGTTTTAGAAGCAGTAGAGGGAAACCCAGCCAGGCCGAGCGTTTTACCTGTGGCTCCACAGATGCTCCTTCGTGCTCTAATGGTTCCTGTCACTGTGTGATGGATTGAGCCCGGTGGGCCCGGCTCGCGCCCCCTGCCCTCACCCACCTGCCGCCCTCCTGGGAGGCTGACTGTGTGGAAGACACCTGCATGGTGTCAACCTGCTGCGTCTGGGTGAGCAGGCAGGACAGCAGGTCACCTTATTTCTGCAGCATCTTTATAAAAAAATGATTTAATTTAAATCACACCTCGTTCCAATTGATCCTAGTTATCAATCAGTTCATTAACTTCATTTTATTATTCAAATTATTTAAACACGTTTCTAAGGAAACCCAGCAGAGCATCGAGTCGTTGACACACAGCATTCACTCCTCCTGACCAGCAGGGGGTGACAGCAGGCGATCACTTTCGTTTAGAGCAATCCCTCATACCGAGCATGCATGTGGCGACAGTGGAGAGGAAAAACTCTCCTTTAACAAGAAGAAACCACCAGCAGAACCAGAACCTGGATAAGAACCAGAACCGGGCTCAGTACCAGCGGCTGTCTGACCAGCTGGAAGTTTGAGAAGACGGAGCAGAGACACAAACAGAAGAACTGAGAAAGAGAATCTTCAGAGGAAGATTTGGATCCTGATTCTGTTCTATGGCTCCATGTTGATCCATGTGGCAGCGATTCTTACCCAGCAGTGATACTGAGGCAAAACATCAGTGTAGATTTGATCACATCACAAAGGATTTCTGCTGTTTATCGGTTCTGTTTTTCTTTTCTGTGTTGAAAGATGCTGAAAAGGAAATCACTAAGTTGCCTTTAGTTCACTAAGACAACCTGACTACAGCAGAAACTGATGCGCTGTTCGCTTCTATAACGCCTTTTTAATAAATGTAGCGTCATGATAAACAGTCTGTCTTTTTAATAACACACAGGGCTGACGTTCTCCGGTGAGACGGCTCCAGCATTTCGTTTCTGATCCAACACATTTTTCTGCCTCGTTTTTTTTCCCTGTATGTTTTTCATTTCTTATTTAAATGATTTCTGAGCCTCTTTGTGTCACTTTGGATCTGCGGTTGCCTTCTCGCATTACATGCTCCGTTGGTATTCAGAGAGAAAGTGATGCATGAGCAGCCATGCGATGCTCTGAGGCTCTCAGCAGCCTGTGTGAAGAAGCACAGGCTGATTTTTTTGGGCCACTCTGATGCAGCTGAGTGTCGCTCTTTGGCAGCCTTTCCCTTCGTCTCAGCTCTCACAGAGCAACCCGATTGTTTTCTCTTCTTTCTTGTGCAGTTGCTGAGTTGCAGTTTTCTTCCTCAAACCGTGGTTGGATTGCTCTGAGTGAAATGTGCGCTGGCCTACGCCCAGATCTAATTTCTGCTCTGTGACATGTTGGAATGATTATCACAGCGGTGAAGCTAAACCACACGGGACGGTCGGGGAGTCATAAACACGGACGCAGACGGTGGAAACATCCTCCTGGAGAGAGAATCTGAAAATGAACGTCTGTGGTGCGGCTTGTTGCAACACCAAACATCCTACCTTTTAGCCCGACATCCAGCCACCCCTGCGGTGCCACGCAGGGGATGAATTATTTAAAAAAGGTTGAATGATCACGTTTAGTTTGTGCATTCTGCTGCAGCTAGAGGAGATAGCGGTGCTTTCTTTCTCTGCTTCCACATCTGGAAAATCTTCTCTGGGTCGTCAGACTCAGCGGTAATCTTCGGACACACCGGTGCAGCATAATAAGTGAGTTATTATGCCCTTGTGTGAATTTGAGTCTGCGTTTGCAGACTTTGAGAAACTTGGGTGGTGTGCCCAGAATACTCCCACAACATTAAAGTTTTCTTTCATCTCTCGCTCCGTTCCTGTCTTTCTTTTTCCCGACCCGCTCTGTGTTTTCTTACTGGAGCTTTTTTCTCTCTGTGAACATCTGTGATTTACCGTCTTCACTGAAAACTGAGAATTAAAGCAATCCAGCGAGTTGTAAAAGGTTTCTGTGATACTGCAATCACTTTTATGATGATGTTATCTTTTTATTAGGTTGTGCAGGAGCTGAAGGGAAGGCTGAGCTATTTTCTTATTGTGACAAAAGCCTCTTAGTTTTCCACCTGGTCCTGAGGTTTTGCTTTGAGCAGTGGAATGCTCTCATAATGATATTGTAGAAAATTCCTATTTAAAACTCAACATACTTAAGCAGTTAGTGAAAAAATTAAACTTGCAAAAGAAGTATTTTAACGGATTTTTGCTTCCACACTCGGCACCCGGTCTGACTTTCTTTCATTTGAGTAGCGCAGAAAGAATCAATGCCATAAGAAAATCATGACAGAATCCCGACTTGCAGCATCTACCTGCACCAATCTACTGCTACTCCGAAGCACCAAGTTCTGCAATGACTCAGTAGCATGACACTGATAAAGATTCACTGCAAAAGCTGAAAGTTAAACTGACAGCTGACCTACTTTCTGAATAATGTGGCTAATAATAATCTGAGTGGGGGAATCCATGAAGCATTGACATTTCATTCCCAACTGATACATAAATATATATTACGGTATTGATATGGACAGTAGACCACAACGACGCGTCACACTGGGAATTCCACATCACTGATCCCAATAAATCTGAACTATTCAGGAATAGAAATGCATCAAAAGTAACACACATTTCTCACAAATCTCCTTACTTTTCTCTCATTTAGATTTTTTTCAATACGTTAGCAAGATAGAAGGACAGACAGTAGATAAATTTCTAAAATTTTTGGAAAAATAACTTTTTTAAAAAAACATTAGATTTTTAATGTTCACAGCAACAATTCACATCCATCCAAGTGAGGATTTTCTGATGTTCATCAGAAGGAAAATATCTGCTGGCCTTTGTTTTTAAGCATCTGATCTACTGGAGCAGAGAGCTGGACTAGAATCCACACAAGGCACAATATTCTGCACAGTCAGCATGAAAACATAAAAGAAAGATTTATTATTTATGTTTTCTATTAATAATAAATGTCAGCAGGGTTTCTTTTGCAGTCTGAAAAAGTCTAGAATTTGATTTTATTTCCTTCCTTATCTTTATTATTTAAACATTTTTTTAATTTGAATGAAGTCATAGGACGATAAATATCGCCAAAATTAAGTCGTAATATTATGAGAATAAACTAATATTATGAAAATTAAGTAATAATAATAGAGACCACTTATGAAAATTTTGTATATTTCTCTTACAATTATGACTTTATTATCATAATGTTATTCCTGTAATGTTGATGAATGTTGATGCATGTTGCCTGGCGATGCAGCTACAGGCTGCATCGCATCTTCTCCATCTTGGTCCTGATTTCTCTGCAGCCACTGGAAGCCATCATGTCTCACCAGCAGCCATCTTTGTGCTGCTGGCAGAGTTCCAGTCACCTTCACCCTCACCAGTAAAAGCAGCATTTGCTGTGGTGTCACTGAGGCTTGGTGGTCACCCTGTGACCAGAGGAGAGCAGAAAGAGTTCAGCTGGAGGATTTCTCCCTCTGCCGGTCCATCAGCTCCAGCTTGGACTCATTCATGCTCGTGTTCTGCTGCAGGAACTCACCATCTCCACGGAGGATCCCTGGGAATCCCTGCATGCACAGGACAAACTTTGTTTCTGTTGACTTCATCCTGTGCTCCACAGAGCCAGGCTGCAGCACTAACCTGCTTCATCTTCCTCCTCCTCCTCCTGCGCCTTGAAGCTTGAATCAGCATCCTGTCACAGTAAATTTGCAGTCGTGGTCACACAGTCTACTTGACCCTCACAGTACAAATAAATGGGGGAAATGAAAGGCCAGAAACGAGACACACTGGGTTTATTTTCAAACCATTACTGTGGTTTCACTCAATAAATATCTCCTCTGAAATGTCAAGGGGTCTGTGTCAACGTTGGTTTTCCATTGTCATTAAGCTCTTATTGCTCTGTCTGCTTGACTGATTTGGTTTGGAGAATAATTTAACCCCACAATCCCTGAATGTACATTAAATTGTACAAAATAATTTATCACTTGTATTTTTGCAGTCAAACCTGCATTTATATAAATTTGAACATTACACCTACGGGTAGTGAAATTCAGGTATGGTGCATATTAGACCCATTCAGCACTGAAGGAATGAAGCAGTGTTCGATCTTAGTTTTCTTTTTTTACGTGTTATGTCTGGCATAGTTATTGTCTGACTGCTTAGGTGAAGCTTCTGGGGTTATTTCAAATGTAATAAACATGGAGATGGAAAAGAAAGGAATGTGGTATGAAGGGAAAGAAAGAAGACAGAAATAGAGAGAACAAGTCAACAGCCTAGCAGTCTGCTTCTCGACCTGCAGAAAGACAGAAAACAAAACTGAGAAACCATAGCAACAAGCAACATATGCATATATAATAATAACTACAACACTCAGTTCATCCAACTCAACTTTCCTGCGTCACCTCAGGTGTCCCCCAGGGTTCTGTCCAGGTGCTCCTGTCCTTTCATCACTGTCATCCGCCCCTTTCCAATATTTTCCATACATTTAGCATCCACTGCCATTGTTTGGCAGATGACACCCTGCTCTGCGTATCTGAAGGCTCACCTCAAACATTCTCCAATCAAATTATAACAAAACTAAATTTCTCCTCATTGGCACAAAATCCATAAGATAAAAAGTTGACTAGTTCTCTGACAGTCGGCTCTCCGTCTCGCTTCCCTCCCTCGGGCTGAATCTGGACTCAGACTCACCTGTTCAGGTAGCATGCTCACTTTAACGTCACGTTTCAGATTTAGAGTCTGTTTTGCATTTTTGAAGCTTTTCAGGTGATTAGTTTTTATATTTGACATCCTTGTAGCTTTGAAACTCAGCAGAATTGTTTGGAAAGCTTTTCTCCTCACCCTCCAGCTCGGCAGGTCGAAGGTCAATTCTTACTATAGCAGCTTCTACTTTGGGACACGTTTGCCAAAAGTTTTGCTGCTCTTCCCCACATACTTCAAGCTCAGGTTTCACTAGCCTCTGAGAACTTGGCGAAATGGAGAATTTTCCATTGATCATGAGGTTTTATTCTCTTTTCTTTGAGGGCTGCTCATATTTTTATGCTGCATACTTGTAGCAAACATTTTACATTCAACCAGAGGTTCGTTTTTTTTCTCCACTGAAAGAAAAAACTGAAACGTTGCTGTTTTTGTTGTCGGTTTTATATCAGGAACCAGATGTTTACATACACAGTATCAAAAGAGTCATGATATTTTTATTTCTCACCAAACTCAGGGGCAGTGATTTAGATTTTTGGAGACATGTCGCTTGGTCTGATAAAATTAAAGTTAAAGTTTTTGCTCAAAATGATCATCTTTAGATTAGAGGCAAAAAGAGGGAAGCATGAAAACATGTTCCCATCATGATGTGACTGTTTTGCTACAAGAGGGACTGGTGCGCTTCACAATCAAGCATGGAGTCAAATGACTCTTCCAATCAGTTTCAACGTGTCTCCAGGACGACCAAGTGGCCCCCTCTGATCTCTGATCTCAGGTTTTGTGAGCAGAGCTGAAAGCTGTGTGTCTGCATGGAGGGACGAACAAAAACTCCAGCAAACATTTGCCAAAATCTGGACAATGAGGGAAAATGTTTCTTATTATTTTAGCTTTACCAAACAGAAACATGTTTGTAAATCCCAAATGGCCTAAAACCAGCAAACCTTAGCATGAATAAACGTTGGAAAAAAGTTAGTTTTTTCATGCAGTTTACAGTCCATTAGAGGGAGGCCACTGGTGACCCCTAAGTTAAGATCCCTTTGCTTAAACTTTAAGAGAACAACTTTTACAGCATCACTCTTCCTCGTCCTCAGAGTGTTTTAGGGTCGGAGGCTCAGTGAAGCGAAGCGGGAAGCTGGAATGTTGAGTGAAGGTTTTGAAAGAAATGAATCCCACGTTGGTCCAGTGATTATGGTTAATAAAATCTGACCAAGACAGCATGATCTGGCTTGTTTTACAACATCTTGGTTGGAAAGTTTCTTACTCTGTTGTATTTGCTTTAGTCATTTGGGTGTAGGCTCTTCTGTTTTTCCACTGTAGGCCTTTAGATACCAGGGCAGCAGGAAAAAAGCAACATTTCCCAGTCAGTTAAATAATTGGTTTTATTTCCAATAAAGCCTGGTGATTATTGGCTCTTTTCCAGTGATTTTCTCTTTCAGACTCGGCTGTTTCTTGACCAGCCGGATGAACTGACTGGACGGTTTCCGACGGGTTCATATAAGTTGAAAGTTTGATTCTGAGCAGATCCTGGGGAGATTTCTGAGGTTTCGCCGTGGTTGTATGGCGTGTTAGCTTAGCTAAATGCCGTGGTTGTATGGCGTGTTGACGTTAGCTAAATGCCGTGGTTGTATGGCGTGTTAGCATTAGCTAAATGCCGTGGTTGTATGGCGTGTTAGCATTAGCTAAATGCCGTGGTTTTATGGCGTGTTAGCGTTAGCTAAATTCCGTGGTTATGGCGTGTTACTTTTAGAGCAGCTAGCTTGTTAGTTAGCCGTCCCTGTCCCAGATTCTCCATTCCAGAATCTGAAGTGTGTTGGACTAAAGCAGTGCAGCTAACATCTTGGTGTCCTGAGGTGAGTTCATGCTTCCACGAGTCAAAGCTGTGTAATTGCATCAACAATTGGACCAACATGCTATTTTGCAGGTGATGATAATTTCCTGATGCGTGTATGAGGCATATCTGGAATATTAATGACGTTTGTCAGAAATGCTATCCAGAACAAACTGTAAAATCATATTAATGAGGGATTTTTTATGTGCCAGCTGCTGGTAATCCTAAACAAATGTGGGGAAATTAATAATTAGACTCTTATCTTGTTCAGCTTGCTGAGAATCAGCTTTCCCAGCCAAAGGTACTTTTCTGTCTTGGGGGATCACAGCATCTGTGGCTGATAAGGAGGAGAGATGGATGGAGAAGTTGTGGTTCGGGCTAGATTAGCTGTTCCAGCGGTTAGGGAGCAAGGACAAAAGCAGACTTCATATCCATCCATCACCTCCTCAGAAAGATTTATGCAGAGGTGCAGGGGAATGTGGCGTGCTTACTAAACCTGAGCTTCCTTTGTGTTTATGTGTCCCTTCATCTGAAGGCGGTAATGCTGTTTGATTGGTTCCCTGAGCTCATTTTCACTTCCATTACAAGTCTATCAGTGGAAGGCAGGATCTTGATGAAAGAGCCTCTGTAGACAATTGATCTCAGTAATGATGAAGAGGAGGGAAAGGCCAGGCGTGCCATTTCTTTCTCAGGATCCCTGCTCAGGTGCTCACTGGAGTGTGAGCCAGACATGGCTTTGCACTTTGATGGGCTTGTTAGATGTGTTGTGTGATGGATTGCTCTTAGGATACTCTTGAAAACCTGCTACATGTGTGGTGCACAGCACAGCGGCCAATTATCTTTAAAAAACTGTGCATGTTCTCTAAAATGTTTTCTAAACTAATTAAATTTCCACTTTGCTGCAACCTTTGCTCAGAACAAACAAGGTGCTTTTGGAAAACACAGCCGCAGCTAAAAGAGGCGGGAACAGGCTCAAAGCAGGGTTTCCCTTAATTAGCCTGTTTTGCATTTCTCCAAGGATTTTTCATTCGCTTGCCAAATAAAGCTTAAATTGTATCAGTTTAGAACTGAATGTGCTGGAAGCATAGAAGAGATGAAAAAAGTGTGTTCTCAAACCTCCCCTGGGGTTTCGCTAAACCACTTATTTCAGGCTAAACTGGATTATTGACAAAAGACACAAAGCTGGACGGCTTGAGTTTTCATGCATAATGGGGACTGAAGCTCCAGGCTGGTGGTTGAACTGATGGATATTTAACTGGAGGATGCACAAGATTATTTATTCATGAGAAAATACACATCGAGATTGTGTTGCCGCTGTAGTTTGTGCCTCATTACACTCCTGGAACAATGCAGGCAGTCTACTTTTTGCTGTCACCTTTCATTTTCTTTAGAAAGTCGGAGCGTTTGGTGATTTAAGCCTTGAGCAGAAGCACTGAGGTCACAGCTACAGACAGAAGTGCAATCACAGGATTGTGTTATGTTTTCTCTGAAGCCCAGAAATGTTCTTTTGCACAAAGAAAACCCAAATGTGGAAATGCAGAAGAAGAAATTTAAGCAAAATGTGACATATGGTTGCAGTTAGGCTGGTAGCGTTTGAGTGTGTGCCGAGTCTGGGAGGAGTCGGGATGACATATCTGTTTGTCGCTGAGCCAAGTTGGAGTGAGCATGCTCTGGAGTGATTCCAGTAGATCACCAGTGGATCCCGATCAGGCAAACACGCTGGTTATGGTTTCTCATGGTTCTCATCACAGCGGGAGCTGAACAGACCTGCAGAAATGAGTCACAGACTCAGCAGAGATCACAGTGTTGTGTGATTCATGCTTGGTTTTAGAGTTTGGTTCTCCAGGCTGGCTGGATTCCCCACAGCCGGGTTTCCTGTAAGCTGCTGTTGGGAGCTGCCAGAGGTCCTGAGATCCAGGTGAAAATCTCCGTAAATCTGAGGTGAATGTCGCTGCAGCAGGACCTGGGGGTCCAACGCCGTCCCATGAGCCTCTCTGGTGAACTCTGACCAGCGTGCAGCTTCAGGTCACGGCATTCTGCCGATCAGCTCCAAGCTACACAGGCTCTCTGGGTTTCAACATTTACCGCTTAGATTTCATTTGGAGTTCTGAAACTGTTTTGGGCTTTTTCAACTTGTTTTTGGTATATTTTAATATATTTTTAGTTAATAAACAAAAATCAGAGTTTTTTTATGCCAGTAAAATATTGGGGCCAGGCTAAGAAGAAAAAAAAAATAAGAATTAAGTATAAAGTCAGGGTAAAACAAGAATAAAATCATGATATTATAAGAATAAAGATGCAGTAATACAAGAATAATAATTTTAGCATCATTCTCAGAACCTGAGTTAGTGTTTGAACGCCGGACATTCGTCTGTTTCTCCAGTTTTATTTAAATTATGCATCAACATTTCATCCTTCTAAAATAGTGCAGCTTTTACTGTCTGAACAGAAATACAAGTCTTTCTTTTTTTTTTCTTATTTTGTAACATCCAAATAATATTTGACCAAATCTGGTGTTTCCGTGTGAAATTCAGCAAAACCAGATTTTTCTTTCCTGGCTTTGAACAAGCAGTTCATTTATTTACTCACTTCTGTTAACATCTTGATTATTAACATTTTTCCCTGAATTCTTTGTTTTTTCTATGAGAAGGAATCAACATGAAATGCTCCTCTGGATTGAAACTTTGACCTTCTGTTGCTAAGCAACGAAACAGCTTCCTCGCCCGTCTCCATGAAAGCCAGAATCACCCAGGCTCATTGTCAGTCTGGACCTTTTTTTCTGTGTGATGTTTGTCATATTTTCCATAAATTGTCATAGATACAGTGGCTCCAGCTCCAGAGATTTATCTCCAGAATATTTCATCTCTGTTCAGCTTTTTCCGGTTCAGAAGTTGCATGAAGTGGGCGTTTGGTTCAGGTGTTTGGATGAGGCTGTTGTCATGGCGTTTTCCGGATGTTTCTGGACTCGTTTCCTTGCAGGCATCAGATCCCGGCGCTGGCAGCGATCATTAGCAGACAGAAGCTGCATTCAAAGGTTAATGATGCCCCTCTTTACAGACTCAGTTTGTAAATGACAAAGCAATCAATAGTACAGCCCCGAAGCTGTGGTGCTGTGATGGTTAAACATCACATCTTCTGGGCCAAACTGTGGAATATCATAATGTAACGATCTTCTAAATGATTATATATCAGAGAATGTTCTGATCCCTCTGGAGATCTTAACTCCAGGATTCATTAACCTCCAGTTCATCGTTTTATATTCTGTATCTTCTTTTCCCTTGAGCTCTAAATGTAACATCTGAATGTAATGTTCAGAAAGTTAAAACTACGGAGCCGATTGGAAACTTTTGCACGTTTTCTAGTATTTTGGACACTTTGGGAAAGTCGCCCGGTCCGAACATCGGAACAGACTCGTGCAGAAATATACCGGGTCATTTTCAGCTCCGCCAACAAGATATTGAACAGCCCAACACTCTACATATTTCACCAGTATTTCCACACGGTGGAGAAAGTGTTGAAGATCAGCTCTGAGATGATGAATGGATTCACACAGCTGTACTTGTTTTCTTACGTCTGCGAAGGCCGTGAAGTTAAGAGGAAAAATGATGTGTGTAAAGAAAAGATCTGCTTTTATTTTAAACAATCAGTGAATTGATCCATCATAAATGTTCTGGTTTTAATAAAGAGAAGCAGGCTGAGCCTGAATGATCTGCTCTGGATTGGAGCTGAACTGTTCGGACTGCAGAGTTCTGTAAAACCAGAGAAACTTCTGCAGTCAATATACAAGTCAGTCCAACTTTCAACCACTTTTATTTAGCAGTTTTCTCTCTTGTCCCAATATTTAACTGTTCTAATACCAGGAAAGATTATTCCAAAAACATATTTGAAAGAAAATGCAGCTTGTGAAGCTGAAATACCTCCATGCTATGCTAGCTGGTACGCTACTGGCTGGTGTTTGCAGCCAGCCAACCCAGGAGCGTCATTTTTTCCCTAAGCGCTGATTGGCTGAAGCCTCAACAGTGGCAATAAGGAAACAGTAGATGTTAGCTTCTGGCAGCACTAAGACGGTTTCCACTGTGCATATTAATGCATATTAATGTAAACTAGTTGTTTGAACTATTAAATTAGCCAGTCATAAATGCTTCTGGAGGAGGACTGAGCAGTGAGCCGATATCAAATGCTAACAGGCCCAGATTGGCTAATCAGGAGGGTTTTTTGTCCTGTAAACATAAACCCAACCTGCAGGATGTACTGTAGCTGCTGCTTTGTGTGATCCAGTTTTGTGTTTTTGTGTCTGGCAGAGGAAGAACCAGCAGCTGCTGCTGAACGTGTTTCTGTTGGCCGTGTGGGGAGTCGTCTTACTGGCCTGCCGCTTCTCCTGGATGGGCAACAAGCCGCCCAACTTCTCCAACTCAGACAACCCGGCCGCGGATTCGCCTTCGCTCCTCGCCAGGACTCTGACCTTTTTCCACCTTCCTGCCGTCAACTTCTGGCTCCTCCTCTGCCCGGACAGGCTGAGCTTTGATTGGTCGATGGATGCCTTGCCTCTGATCAGGAGCCTGGCCGACTGGAGGAACGTCCACACGGTTCTGTTTTACCTCGGATTGCTCTTGCTGGTTTGGTTTGGCCTGTGCATGCAGTCTGCAGCCAAGACCAAGGAAACCAACGGGAAAAGCCACCATTACATTAATGGCAGGAACGGGAACAGTAATGGACACAGTTACCACGAACACACAAGCAACTGTCACACAGACACCAATAATGTCATCACCCAGAACGGAACCAGCAGCCTCTCAGAGAGCAGGACTTTGCTGCCGACCACAGAGAACGTGGTGGCGTTCTCCCTGGGCCTGCTGGCCATCCCCTTCCTACCTGCTACAAACCTCTTCTTCTATGTTGGCTTTGTGATCGCAGAGAGAGTGCTGTACATCCCCAGCATGGGCTTCTGCCTGCTGGTCGCCGTGGGGCTGCGGTCGCTGTGTGTGCGAGTGCGACGCAGGAGAGTGTTGCTGCTCTGCAGCGGCGCCATGCTGCTTCTGTTTGGGATGAAAACCGTGGTGAGGAATCAGGACTGGCAGAACGAGGAGATGCTCTACAAGTCAGGGATTTATGTCAATCCTGCTAAAGGTAAGACTGCCATGACTCCGCTGAAACAATTAATTGTAATGATTAATAGATTATTGAAATAACTTGGTAATGAACTCTAAAAATGGCCGTTTGCTGAAATTACAGTCAGGACTGTAATTAAAACAAGACTGTACAGAAAAATCTATACTTTTTACATTGAAGATGAAAAACCTTTGCCTGTGAAGATATTCTATCCCTGGCAGTTTTAGCTTCAAACTGTTCAAATTCTGTAAAAAAAATCTATTAAGCATCTTTTGCTATCCAATTATTAATCCAAAATGCAATCAACAGATCAGTGAACAGCATGTTTTTAGTTGCAGATTCATCTCTTGCTATGAATGATCAAGTGAGTAAGGAATGTGTTTTTGCATTCTACACAATAAAATGCTTATTTTCTTATTTAAAAGGAATTGAATTAGTTGCTTATTTGCATCTTGGTTGAATTGAAAATAGCAGAAATCTGCACAATTTTCAAAAATCAGGTTAATCATCAGAATGATTACTAAATTACTAAAATAGTTTTTGCAGTCCTAATCCTTTATTTGTTGGATTATATTTTATTTACTTTTATTGCCTGATTAACTGGAGGTCTTTCTGCACTGAATGTGTTCTTGTCTTCATTGGTTTTCTGCAATACTAAATAATTTAAAATGAATCTGCTTCAAAATGTCTCCATCACTCAGGATCACCACCGATAGACGGAGACCTTAGTGCACAGAGTAAAAGTAGGATAAGATAAATTCTGCATATGGTTTTATTCACCTGCTTCAGTGCAGCAGTGAGTTAAAACGGAGTTGTCAGTCTTGGTGATGTATTTTCTCCTACTTTCCTGCCGTTTCCTGCTCAGAACGCCGTCCTCGCCTGTCCCCCGTCTGTCACTTCCAGTCGCTCGTAAAATATTCAAAAGGCTTCAAACTAATCAGACGCAGATTTAAACCCGGAGCTAAGTTTGTGGCGTTGCTGAGCAGAGAAGCAGGCGTGGGCCTCACGGCGCAGCAGAAGGACACGTTGAGTTTGCTAATTTCCCTTTCAGATACTGCAGCGGAGCTGAGGCATGACAGCTGTTTGCTTTGGCAGGCCAACACGGTAGCAGCAATGTCCCGCCTTATACTCAACAAAGCTAATATGAGATTTGAAGGGAGACCAACGTCAGACACACAAACCGTTTGGACGTCTGGAAGCCACACGATCTTTCTTAAATAGAAAACGTGATGCTGAGGAAACAGACCAGTCTGGATTTGTAGTTGAATTGTTTGAACTTCTCCTTATCGCTGGTTAAAATGCTGGTTAGATTCTAAACAGGACAGATTAGCCCACATTTAATCATATTTACCAAGAGCTTGTCTCTTGTCGTCTTTGTGAGATTTAGCTTTGAAATTATGCATCAACTGTTGGCATAAAGATCTGTGACAGTTTATCCAGCAGACCAACAATATTCATATCAGTCAGAATCTACATGAAATATGATCTCCTTCCAATATTAAATATAGTTAAATAACATGCCATGACACTGAGGTTATGACTGAGATTTGACATAATAAATGTAGTAAAACTTGTTTATGCCTCTACTAACAAATCAACAACGCTTCATGATTTTATCTTCCCTTTCAGTTTCAGCTACAGACCAACAGCAGAGCTAACTTCTCATTAGCGGTTTAGCTTTTCCACTAACTCTGAAAAGTTTCCTCTAAATGAATCTTTCAGCTCTTTCTTCGCTCCCCTGGGTTATTTGTTTCCACTGAAGCTTCAATACAAACAAAGAAAAACTCTTGTTTCTTCATCAGAGTAACATGAGTATAAAACTGATCAGAAAAATAAACAACTGATCATACAAAACAAAATCCTGACACCAACAGCAGGTATTGGAGGCTGTGGAATGTTGTGATCTATTATTATAACTTTATGGGCCTTAGATCTTACTGCCAAGTGAAATGAAAGTGCATGCAGCATTATTGCGTTTACACTTTTCAGGGATCTTTTATAAACTTTTCTACTGTATTCAGTAGAGCCTCAGCTGTCCGTCTCTGTTCCTTGCTGTTAACTGCAGTTCATTCGGCTCCTCAGTGCCGCTGCCATGACCTTTTCAGGCTCAGTTCCTGGAAAACAGTTTTCCTCCATGGCGCTCCCCTACTGAGACATTTGCTGTGTGAGATCACCAGCTGCAGCAGAACTGCATCGCTTTAGGCGTTAAATCTGATATAACAAAATAAGTATTATTACGAAAGGCCCTTCCTGTTTTTGCAGCTAAACAAAGTCTTCATCATGTAGCATCTAGCTAACCTTTTCCTCTGTGGCCTGTCAGCTTGGGGCAACCTGGGGAACGTTCTGAAGAGCCAGGGGAAGATGGACGAGGCTGAGCAGGCCTACAGAAACGCTCTGTATTACCGCAGCAACATGGCCGACATGCTGTACAACCTGTGAGTATGCATTATTTCCATACTTGTTGGGTTTATTTTCCTCTGGTTCTTGTGAGTGTTTCGAGAGTGCATTGATCCCAGCTGTTCTCTCTGAGAAACTGCCCTCTTGTCTTCTATTCCCCATCGTGTTGTTGGGCTGACAGGAGTATTAATGATGCCATTTTAGTCAGAGGAAATGTAGAACACCAGGATTCCTTTGGTTCCCACTCTTATCAGCTGCTTTTGTCCTGGTTTGGAGCTCCAGCTCTGCACACTGCCTGCGCTGAGCTGTAAACCGTCTCACATGTCGCCCTGGTTTCTCTTTGTCTGCTCCAGTGGTTTGCTGCTGCAGGAAAGCAACAAGTTCTCCGAGGCGCTGCACTACTATAAGCTGGCCATTGGGAGCCGGCCAACGCTGGCCTGTAAGTACAGCTCTTGTCTTTTTATTGACAGCCTGCAGCCCTGGTGGTTGTGGCTGTGCCGTGTCCAGGCAACAGTGAACAAAGGCTGTGGTTATGTAAAGGGAAGTAATGGATGGCAAAGGGCAGCGGGTCTACGGCGGAGCTGAACGTTCAAGCACAGCTGTGACCAGCTCTCTGAGGATCAGCGACGTGATGTTAGTGACCATGAATTCTCTCTCTGCTTTCATTCCTCCTTCAGTCTTGATCTTTTCCAGTTTTCTCACCTTCTGCTTCGTTGTTTCTCCCTCCCGGCTCCAGGCTTCAGTCAGTGACAGATAAACGGAGTCCGGAACGTCTCGTCCTTCCTCCACCGGAGTAATTGAACATCTAATCAAGCTTGTGATAAAACTGGGAAATTCTAATTCAGCAATTATCCAATCTGCAGCAGCCGATAGCAGAGTTAGTTAATTACCCCGAGCTGCTGACATTTTGAACGCAGAATGTTAATGCGACTGAGTTCTTTCCAAGGTTACGCCATCACTCACTGCCTAATTGTGAGCTAACTAGGGCACATTGTTATTATTCAGCCCACATCTTATTCTCCTATTAAACAAAACGTTTTGTTTTATTATAGGAGGTAAAAAATGACTTCCTTATGTCAGGGTTTGCAAAGGTGCTTGAAAGCTTTGAAAATGCTTGAATTTCAATGAGGTGTTTTCAAGGTTTAGACGGTGGCTGATTTCTGTTTGAAGCCCTTGAAAGAGCTTTTCATTCAAACTGCAGTTTGGTTAAGAAGAGCATCTTTTTCTTTAAAAGCCTAAATGGGAAAAATCTTATTTACAGTTGAACCAGATTATTTTACACACATTTTTTTACACTGTCAGAAATTAAATTAAACTAAACTTTTCTTGCTTTTTGTTTGTTAGAATTACAAAAATTATTTCCATTTGCTAAATGCTAGAAAACTGAGCGAGAGCATTTTTTATTTCATTTTCAGAATATTTATCATTCCCAATGGCTCAGTCAATTATTGATCTGTGTAGATGAATTAAAGATTGGCCTATGTTTTATACATTAAACAAAGATGGGTGATTTCTTTTTCTTTCTGTTAAATTAGCGTTTTGTTTTCGGACCCGTCAGCTGAACAGGGTGAGACAGAGAAAGACGTTTCAAAACATCAAATATTCTTTGTTCTTGTTTATCTTGTCCCTGTGGTTGAATGTCACCCAAAATGATTCATGGCAGTAATAAATTCTGTCATATAGTGAATTAAAACTTGGTTGCCATTTTTATTTTGGTGCTGGAAAAGTATGGAAACTTACCTTAAAAATTCTGGAAAAGTGCTTAAATTTTTCTGTGGAGGAAACAGTTTTGTCTTTCTGTGTTTTATTAATTCTTCTTCACAAAGGAAAATGTTCACTGCAGAATCAGGTGGACCAGATAAAAAATGTGCAGGATGAGTAAAAAACGAGACTAAAACAGCAGAAAACTGTTTGATTCCCAACTCGTCTCCTTTACCTTCATTATGCTGTTACTGTCTTGAAGGGCCTGGCAGATTGATCCGATGCGTCCAGCTTATTTATTCTAACCACCAGGCTTTCTCTAAAGAGGAAGGTCCTCTGAGACTAATTACTCACCAGCAGGTATTGATCAGGAGAAACGCCTCCAGATAACTCGGCATTATGCCTGCAAACAAATGGAAAAGATGGAAAAACCTGAGCCAGATTTTAGAAAAACTCACACAGTGTTTTTGTTTTCACAAGTTTAACAAAAGTTTAAAACAGTTCTGATCAAACTGCAACAAGAAGAATAGAAATGTATCCTTTTTCATGTTTTTCCCAACAGAGTAAAACTATAAATCTCAGACTGTGTTTCAAATAATATCTGTGGGGTGAAATTATGAGCAGCTCAGATTTAACTAGAGAAATGCAAAAAACATACAAACAACTGGATAATATCGTCTTGTTAAAGAGAACCTGTTTTAATATCCAGGATGTCAGAACTACCCTGAAGTACTGAGTTATTAAACAAGTTTACCACAAAAATATGAATGAATATTCAAGTTAGTCGACTGTTTCACATAGTTCAGAAAGCTGGATTAGCTGAGGCGCATGCACACATTCCAACCAATTCAGTTTATTTCTGTAGAGCCAATAGGAACAACACATTTGTTTGGAGGGACTTTTCAAACAAGTTGAGTTAATTATTCAAATTAGATTAAAAAGGTTCTATCTAAGGAAAACCAGCAGAGCATCAAGTCAGGCGTAGCTCCTTTAACTGAGAAAACATAAAGTTAACAGATGAAATAACAAGTTGGAGAGCAGTAGGAGAAGAAAATGAGGAAAATGGTCAGTTTTACTTAGCAGCAGCAGCAGCAGCATCTCTACAGACACAGATCAGGATAACCTCAGGAAGAACAGGCAACTAAACGTCTTTAGATCGTCTGTTTCAAACAGAAATGACCAGGAAGGAGATGGAAAAAAAACCTTCATGACTTTATTTTACTGTCTTCATCAAACATCATAATCAGGCGCCCAGACCTCTGAGTTAGGGCGGCTTTAATATTGTAAACATGTTTCTGCTGTCATGAAAGATAAAGGAGTAAAAGTCGTTTAGCGCAGAGAAACGGATGTTTCAGGCGACCACAAAGAAGTGGATCTACGGCTGTGAGGGATGTAATATGATTATGGAAATCAATAAACAGCCATCACTGAGCTGAGTGCTGTTGGATCGATCTGTTTATGCGGCACCAGTCCACACAAGTCATCTACAAAACGCTCAGGAGATTCATGCAATAATCCAGTCTAATTCATCCTGTAAATACCGTTCAGTTGGTCACAGTCAGATTTCTGTCAGTCCTGTTATGGTGCATCGAGTCCATTAGCGTGATGAAGCAGGGATCAGCCTGACCCTCACCTCCTGCTTGTTTCCTTCTCCAGCCGCCTACCTGAACACGGGCATCATCCTCATGAACCAGGGCCGTTTGGACGAGGCCAAGCGGACCTTCCTGACCTGCGCCGACATCCCCGATGAGAACCTGAAGGACCCCCACGCCCACAAGAGTTCAGTCACCAGCTGCCTGTACAACCTGGGCAAGCTGCTGCATGAGCGGGGGCAGCAGGAGGTACCGCACCGAAACGCCTCCTAAAACCTGCCAGCATGACCCGTTTCCGCTGAGCATGATAAATGATCATGAGCTTCATGATCATTTAAAAAATCTTTAGTTATTTGGCATAAAGCTTTGTCACTGTAATGGAAGCACTTTTTACGGATCATAAAATCAAACCACAAAGACGACAGGAAATATTAGGAAGATCAGAATATGGCGACTTATCGCGTGAACAAACGTATTCACAAGTGATTTTAATTGAGTTTCTTATTTAATTACTATCGGTTGGATATTGATGTTGTACAGCAGTGTATTTTATTTATTCATGTTTTTTCCTGGAAAATGTCCTGGGGAGTCGAAGTGCTTTTCATTCCCTTCATAAAGGACGATTTCAAACCACAGTAAAGTGAGACGGAACGCAGGACGCTGCTGACGGAGCCTTCAGGGGACACAGAGTAAAGCACTTGCTCTCATACGGACATTTTTTTAAATTGCTTCTGTCATAAGGTACATTGTGTTTGCACAGATAATCCTCAGGCTGTTCGGAACAAATTCGCTCTATTTCATGGCCCCAAAGGCCCACTGGGCTCGGACAAAATGGCCGTTTTTCCAATGCTGCACATTTATATTGAGCATAAGCAGTGATGCTGCAGATTCAATCAGACCTGCAGCAGCAGTTCTGCTGGTTCAGTACTTTATAAACTGTTTGCATGCTTGAACCTAAAACAGTCCCCCGTTTAAACTCGAGGGTCCTCTGAGGTCAATTGGTTGACATGCACCACATCCACTGTACCACCGTCACTGTTCTGGTTGTGCTAACAGCCGTGACGTGCAGGATAGAGGCTTTGTGCTCAGCTCTGTATGAACCACCCAACCGGAGACCCCCGATTCCACGCTGGGTATTCATATTGGCCGGAACAGCAGCTTGTTCCCCAAAGCCAGTTTATTTTTTTTTATCTGGGAGGGTCAATCTGCTTTTTCAAACACAAACATCCCCCTCCTTCCTTTTCTCATTTCTTTGTTTCTTTCACAGGAGGCTATCTCCATGTTTAAAGAAGCAATACAGAAAATGCCAAGACAATTTGCACCACAGAGCCTCTACAACATGCTGGGTGAGTGCTGCTTTGGTTTCAGGACCATGAGAATAAAACAATTACTGTCCTTTTAAACAGTCTGAGGAAACCCAGATTATGGTCATTCACAATGTTTGGGTTGACACCTGTGAATCTGAATTAAGGTAACGCCTCAAACACTCTGCTTCCCTGGGTGCAACGGTGGACACCGCTAAACACGGTATTTAGCAGAAGCTAATGCTAAAGTGCTTTACTGACTGTATTTATCGGAAGCTAATGCAAAAGCGTTTTACCAACACAATATTAGCAGAATCTAATGGTAAACCTACAAGGTATTCTGCGGAAACTAATGCTAAATGCCATGCTAACATTTAGCAGACAGCAGGTATTTAGCAGAAAAAAACAGAATAGTAGAAATATTCAGATAGCTCAATAACTAAAAAAAAAATCAAAGTTATCCCATCTCACATTGTGAAGTGAGAAGTTTGACCTGAAGGGGGTGTTCTGACAGAAGAGCCTGTTTTAACAAGGCGGTAATAGATTTTTGCTAACATGTTGAACAGATTTAATCTGCCGCTCTGGTTGTTAGACCACAGCTGTACACCAGCTGTTCTCAGACTCATTCCTCTGCTCTTGATTTCATTATCTCTCCTCTAAGCTTTCCACTTCTTCCTTTCAAACCTTTGCACAAAGAGACAAACAGTTGAAACCTGGGATGTCTCTAATCCAGACCTGATAATGCCCTGGGCTTGTTTGTGTGTTGGCAGAATACAACATGACAGAGCTTTGGAGATTATGTCAAAACGTTGATTAAAGCTCCCGGCACCATTAAGGGGCGACACGGCGTTTCAAATGGAGGCGCTGGGCCAGAGATCTGTGATTTCTGCTGCTTAGCGCCGCTTCCTCGCTGGACTGATTTGCACATTTGGCTCTGTTGCTCATATCTGTTTCCAGTTTCGCTCACTTTGCTCCTCTCATGCTGTTTGTCAGACGCCAACGAGCAGCAGCTTTCATCAGAGGCAGACCTGGGTGGTAATCTGCACCCTGCTGGTCGCCCTCCAACGCTCTCTGGTGGGCTCAGGAATGCTGCTCTCTCTCAAACCGGTTTGCAGCTCCTTGGACTCAGTGTCACTTCTAATTGCATGTTAGTTTTTGTGCTTATCTCAGACACAGAACCTCTACCAGGGAGCAGACCCATCAATAAAACTGGAGGTCAGAGATAAAAACCTGCAAATACCAGAATCCAGATAAACCTCACTGTACAGACACTCAGATTAGTTTAAAGTTACAGCAATAATTATTTATTGGAGTAACCGCAGTGCTCCCTCATTGAATCCAAAATGAGGTTAAGGACTCAGGTTGAGTTTCAAAACTTGCATGGTAGACATGGGAATATGAAAAAGAAATGACAGAATGGAAACCCTGTGGTTTCTGAAAAACACATTTGTCTCCTATAAATCTCAGTTTCTCTGTAACCGCATTCATGATAATGTAACATAAATAATGGATTTTCAACCTGATAAAAACAAGGCTGAATAGATGGAGCCGTATTCTTAATTTTCCATTTCTAACCCGCTGTAAGTTTAAATGAAATAATCCATGATTTAAATTGGCAGGTTTTAAACACACTGCCTTCCAGACTGCAGCTCTGTTCAGTTCTATTCAGCTTATTTTATTTCTATAAAGTCATTTCAGTTTAATCACACATACTTTCAGTTCATCACTAAAATGATCTTAAAATGTTTCTATCTAAGGAAACTCAGCAGATCTCCGAGTTCCTCTGGACCAGCAGGGGGCGACAGCACACAGTCCTGTCATTGCTACTGCATGTTAACAGGAAGAAACCTGACACGTCATCCAGAATGTTTCAAACAATTATCCAGGCTCTAATATCAGAAAATTTTTATGTATTTATATTTTTGTATTTGTCTGTGGAACATAAAAATAAATCAGTCAATCTGCGACCGCCTTTCCCCTTTCAACTATGAGTACCGTGTCCGATACATACAAACACACATCAGCAACAAAACACACGGATGAAGCAAACTCCATAACACAAAAACAGAAATGCAACAGAAAAACGCTGCAAATAAAAACCGTTTGAGCGCAAAACGTAGAACCAAAAACCTGCAATTAACAGAACAAATGTGAATGAAAAATCAGAAACAGGAAGGAGAAGCTAACGGGAAAACGCTGCAAACTGCAAAACCAACTACATGTAAAAAACTCGCTACACAATAAGGAAGTCCTCCAGCCACTAGGGGGAGTCTGGAGTCAGTAATATTCAAAAAGACATAAAGTTTAACAAACTTTTCCTTCAGTGAGTTTGCAGCTTTTCATTTTTGCTGCTGTTTTTACTAATTGTGCCGTTTTCCCTCTTGCTCCTGTTTCCTGTTGTTGCAGAATTTTGTTTATGGTTGCACCATTTTCCGTCTGCATTGGTTTTGTTAGTTGTAGTTTTTTCTATTTTCTAGGATTGCAGTATTTTTTGGTTGCAGTGTTTTTTTGTTCTGTGTTGTGAAGCGTCTGGATCTGGCAGCTCGTTTTGCCGGTTGCGCCTGTCGGCTGCAGTTTGTGAGGACTGTCACCAGAAGATGAGCAGGAAGCAGTTTGGTGTCTTGGCCTGTGACTCTGTGACCCCTGATCTGACCTTCTGACCTCCAGGTGAAGCCTACATGCGCCTGAACAAGCTGCCTGAAGCGGAGCACTGGTACAGGGAGTCGCTGAGAGCCAAGCCCGACCACATTCCTGCTCACCTGACCTACGGAAAACTCCTGGCCATCACAGTAAGACTTCATTTGAAGCATTTTGCACTGGAATAAATAATCTGGATCATACTCAGCTTACAGCACGTTCTTTAATTCACTGCAGCAACTGGTTTTAGCTCATCAGCTCTTATGTTTCTGTGGAGAGGTTTTTCCATCCCAATATTGATACTGGTGGATTGAAGCTCCAATCCTCCAGATCTACTGTCTCGCCTCCAACATGCCAGCCAATCATTAGGCCTGCAGAGCTGAATGAATGGCTGCTGATGAGGGATTCAGCTGCTGGAGAACCAGAGCTCAGGTTTGAGTTTCAGCTCGGCATTAAACTTTCTTTCAGTGAAATCTCATTCTTGTTGAATCTTTGAAGAAACAGAAAGCCAACTTCGTAAAACAGAGTGAAAAATAAAAAAGTAGCTGCTTGGCTTCCTGCTGCATCTCAATGAGCAGCAAAAGTTTCCAAAGACCTGAAGGAACCGACATGAATGAAACACTTTGTTTTGCTTCCTACTGAAAACTTCCTGAACTCTGAATTTCCCACCTGAACAGAAATTGCAATTTCTCCTTTTTACTTATTATGCTGCTGCTCAGAATACCAACAACTATCCATCCATCCATCCATCCATCCATGCAGCCTGTAGTTTGAACAGAGCTTAAGATGGATGGATGATGGATGGATGGATGGATGGATGGATGGATGGATGGACATTTGCATTTGTTTTTGAAAAATCATTGGAATTACTAGTTTGATGCATTTAATGATTGCAAATAAAATCAGAGTTTTCAGTACTGATGACTGATCAATTATCAAGTGTTTGATTGGTGCATCTCCAGATTTCTCCTTATTATTTCTTGTCCATTTTCACTTATCAGTCTTGGAATCTTGCAGGGAATCTTTGTTCTGAAAAACCTTAAAGGTTTCGGTTTAATAACCAAAACATTTTTCTGAAACACCTGAAGTAAATGTCGGTGCTGCTCTCTCTGCTCAGCTCTGTCTGTAACACAGCGACACCTCTGAGGATCCATATTTATCCCACTGTGAGGTCGGCTGATGAATCCATGCAGAAACTGAGGAGTCAAACCTCCAGCTGGTCATTCAGAGGTTCTGTTCAATTCAACAGATCCAGAAAATAGTTTGGCATAAATGAGGTTTTACTTTGTAGCAAAGCAAAAACAATAATTACATTTACATTATTGTATTAGCAAAAGAAAAATGTTTTAATCTGAATATGAGCCCTGTTTTGTTCTTAAACAACCTGCCTCTGTTATGCTGGTAAATCATTGAGTTTAAATTGGGTTTTGAGCGTCAGGCTGGATGAGTTTCCTGTTCTGCTCCTGACTGTCTGAACAGATGAGCTAAGAGTCGCTGGTTTGAGGTGAAAACAGAGTTCAGACCTTCAGGTCGATGACCTGCACCATGTCTGGACGCCGCTGCCCGTTCCTGCCTGCATGCAGCTCCTGATGGCAGCCTCCCGCCGCCGCTCGCATGTCAGCAGCATTTAAAACGATCAAACGCAGAGCAGGAAGTGGACGGCCTGCAGCCCTCAGGCTTCGCTCCCTGTGGAACAACTCTTCATGATGAACACACTTCACATGCTGACCGGGTTTCAGGTTCACTTCCCCGCAAGCTGCAGGCAGGATGACGCTCTGCTGCAGGGTCACAGAGGGGTCACAGAGGGGTCAACAGGTTGGATGAGGATGGTGGCGCTGAGGAGGTAGCTGACATCTGGAGTGATGAAGAAGTTAATGATGAAGATCAGTTCTGGGTTTCAGGCCATGATGGCGCCGCCTGCTGGGATGCATGTTGACATTTTCCCGTCATTTTTCCATCATTTTCCCGTCATTTTCCCGTCACTTCCTCGGCTACATGCAGCAGACGTCTGAGTGGGAGCTACATCTGCAGCCGCCCTGATGCTATCAGGGGTCGAAGGTGTGAGCTCACCGTGTTTGGAGCAAGCGGAAGAGCCATACAGCTGCTTTTCTCATCCGTCTTTTCAACCTCCTCTTGGCTTTATTATGCTTCCGATTTTCTCTCACAACAAGAGGAAGAGAAGCTAACAGCGGCTCATCTCAGGAACGTTCATTTGCAAAGGTTTCTCTGCGTTTTCCTGCCTCTGAGGACATCATTCTGTTTTTCTAAGTCTGTTGTTATTAATGCGTTTGGGCCTGAAAGGCACCCGTCCCTCCATCCAGACCAGAACAAAAATGCACAGATGTGATGCTGCTCAGACGTGAACTTTGACCCAGACTAGTACACCACCAGCTCAGCGCCTCCTCTGGTGAACATGTACCTGCTTTTCAGATTTTTAGAGTAGAAGATGTGGTTTTAAAAGAAGCATAACTCACTGTTTGAAAGTTTTACTTTAATTACTTGCAGGATCTGTAATTAATGTTGTTGTAATCAAACAAACTAAGCAGCAGCGTTTTCTTCATGGACGTACCAGAAACAGATGAATGCAAAGTTTCCATTAGAAACCGGAACCAGCCTGAACTCATTTTCCATCCACAGCCAAACTATGTAAACATTAAGCATTCATGAACTCAAGTGTTCAAACCAAACTGGATCTTTTACTAACAGCAAACATCATATCAAGTTCATAGGGATGTTTGATTTATTAATTCATTCTCATTGGTTGGTTTCTGCACATTGTCGTTACAGCATCTGTCGGAAAGTATGGAAACTTCAGCCAGACAGAACTCAGTGTTCAGTCCTGTTCAGTCCACCTTAATTAAACTCCAATCCACCTTAATCCACCTTAATCCAACTCCAGTCCGTTTGTCCGGTTCGGCTGGGGAGGTCTGAATGGAAACGTCGGTCTTGGTTCGGTAGAAGTGAACTCTCCTTTGGTTTGAATATAAATGTGAATGCTGGGAAGACTGGAGTCCGCTCCAGAAACAGGAAGTGGACTACAGCAAAGGGCATTCTGGGTAATGCCCACTACATGCTAGGCTAGCATTAGTGGGAGAAATGTCTTTCACCAAAGACAAAAGAGAATTCCTCCAAGTGCTAAAATCTAACTCCACTTTTGTTTGGTGAAGAAGCAAGTTGTAGTTTTTATCAGTGGTTCTTGGTGCAGCGCCCCCACAGGTGAGGAGGGGAACAGGTTGCTCAAAGGGTTTGTTTGGTTTGACTCAGAGAAGAGAGAAAGAGAACCGCAGCAGCTGGAAACTTAACAAATGCTGCTGTTTTCGTCTCCAGTCGAACTGAGTGTGCCGGGCTTCAGGTGTTAAACATCCTCAGATTCGCTGCCTGCTCTGGTCTGAGCTGTGATTGGCTCCTTGTTCCAGTCTGCAGATAGTAAAGGAGCTCTTGCATCTGAAGGGTTTCAAACGGCAGTTCCGACGCATCCAGCCTCCAGTATCGATTCGCTCGTCTCTGTAAAGGCTGCAGTAACCGTTTGATTGAATAAAACTTGTGTGATTCTTATAAATATGCGAGTCTCCAAGTCCCTGCAGACCCATAAGGCTTTCTGTGGCTGCGCTCACACACTTTCCACACGCTGCCCTGTTTCATCAGGCCACACACCCACACACATGCTCGCCTCCGGTGCTTCTGCTCTGGAAGTGTTTCTCCCTCAGATTAAAGCGGTAATGAACAAGCCTTCTCTGGGCCAAACACGACATCGTGCACTTTTGACGGATGACATGTGAGGAGGAGAGAATAACACTTGTGGTTCCCATGTTTCATGTCTGTTTATTGGGATTTATTGTTGCAGCAGTCTGTGGTTGAGGTGGGGGCATTCGGTTCATGCAGAGTATCTGGGCTGCTGAGCAGACCTTGGTGTTTCATAATGAGCAGCTTTGAGAAGTGGGTGCAGAAATAATGACGCTGCTTCTAATCCGTCTCTCTCAGGGGCAGAAGACAGAAGCTGAGCGCTACTTCCTGAAGGCCATCCAACTGGATCCCACCAAGGGCAACTGCTACATGCATTACGGTGGGATTTCTGTTTTTACTTCAGATTGACACATCCTGACTTCTGATTCTCACTTCTCAGTTATTTGATTTGGCTGTTTAAGACGTTCTGCACAAAGGCAGGAATTTACACATTTTGAACTCCAAGTGTTTGTTGACCCTTTTGTCACATCTTCCTCCAAACATCAAGAATCTCTTTCTGTGTGTGGTTAGAGAGTTTTATGGGAACAGAGGATGATTTCCTCTCATTGTTCACTTCAGATTGATGCCGATGTGGAACGTGACGATTTCAGCGTCTCTCTTGTCTTCCATCATTTTTAAATCTCTTAAAAACATTCAAATTGATTAACATGTTAAATTAATCATACTTTTCTTTAAAGATGTCAGCTGACTGTCATTGCAAAGTTTAAGGAAATTAAGTGAATAAAGATGTTATAGGACTGGGCTTTTCAAACCGGGGCCACCATGAAGACACAGTGGACCTCAGAAAGTTGCAGGGAAGATCAGAAAAAAATGTAAAAATAAATGAATGTTGTTTTGGTGACATTCCAAACATAAATGTCTGCATACAGCCTTCATGATGTCTCACCTCTGTCCTTCTTTTAGTTTTATTTTAACTGCTGAAAAAGCTTTTTTAGAAACAGAAACATTCAAGTTAAGAAAAATTTATTCTGTTTATCAAAAGCCTCCAAAGCTGCTGAGCTTTTTGTAACTTCAGGCGATTTTTTACAGTCAGAAGTGGTTGAGAAACGTCCCTGAAGTCAGTCAGACAGTCTGCTGAGCTTCAGCGGGTGGTTCAGCGCTGACGGTGCTAACAAAGTCAAACATGGTGATAATTCCAAGGTTCCCTAAATCTGCAGCCTTGCTGGTCCTCCATGATCCCGTCAGAGCTTCACTGTAAATCAGGTACGCCTGTGAAAGTGCAAATCTTTTCCAGGAAACATTTTCACTGAACATCCAGTGATCTATCAGGGTCAGTTCAGCTGCACTGACCAAACAGGGATGTTGGTTCCTGTTTCAGGCCTGAGCCAAAGTAAATCCTGTTACCATGTTGTGTTCCTCTGCGCCGTCAGGAGGATCTGCTCATTTTAACAGAACTGCTGTTTTCTCCTGCAGGTCAGTTTTTACTGGAAGAGTCACGGCTCCTGGAAGCGGCGGAGATGGCGAAGACGGCCGCCCGCCTCGACGGCGGGGAGTTCGATGTGGTGTTCAGCGCCGCTCACATGCTCAGGTAAGGCCTTCAGCACAGACTTCTCTCTGTCTAGCTTTTGATTTCCGCCGACTAGCTGCACGCAGATGCTGCACAGTATTTCAGAAGGGTTTTCCTTGGCTGGGCTGAAAGCGGTGTGTCTGCAGGCCTTATCCGACGGCTTACTCCATTCCTCCGCCTGCGTGATTTTCTTGGCTGGACGTTGTAATCCCTCTCTCTCTGAACGGTGGTAGAATCCAGAACTGAAGCTCTAACTCATGGCAGCGAGGGATGATCAAACTTCAGCTGGATCCGAGTCTCACTTGGAAGTGTGTTTGTTTGATGAGGCTGAGCAGAAAAGCTCTGAGGCCGTCAGTCGGTGAACATGAGTCATGATTGGAAAAAGTGAAAATGCTGAACACGACTTCAACCGGCGGAGACATCTTACTTCAAACTTTTCATGCGTCATCGTTGGGATCCTGCGGGATCTTCACCACGAACAGATTTCAGCGGAGAGACGCTGGAAGCCTCCAGGTTTCTCAGGCAATGCTTGGGTTGAACTGGTCTCCGCCTGCTTGGCATGGGGTCCGGCTCTTCTGCAGCTCAGGCTCTTTATGTGTTTGTGTTGGACACAGACGTGGAAAGGCCTGTACTTGATGCAGACAGAAGTGAATCTGCGCAGGAGAAGAGAAGAGATCACAAGGAGCAGCAGATACTTACCAGTGTGTAAATGTTGTTTATGGCTCTCTGGGGTTTTCCTGTTGTCAGGATTTGGATTCTGAACTCATCATTTCTGCCTCCCTCCTTTAGTGCATCACTGGAAATGTGAATGTAAAAATGCCAGGGAAGATTTTTAAATTTTTAAGGTTTTTGCCATTTTTCCGAGGTTATGACTGATAATCAGAAACGTTTCATAGTTAGGAGTTGAGTAAAGCCAAATATTACAAAGGAGTTGTCACTTTAATTCAGAATAAAACTAAAACGTTTTGTTGCCATGCATCCCCCTTTGAGGCTTTTTTCTCTCTGGTGGTTAAATCAACCTCGACATAAAACTTCACTTCCTGTAAATCTTGAGCTGAAAATCCAAAGAAAGTGACTCAGAGCTCCTTCAAAATAAGAGCCTGAATGTAAGTTAGCTTTTGACAGTTGGTATCCAAAATGTCAACACAGATGTCAAAATGTATTTAACCTAAAGTTTACTAAAGAGTCAAATCATTTCTAATTTATCTGGAGTCGTTCATTTAGGAGAAGCTAAGTGCGCTAAGAGTTTTCAGTTAGCGAAAACGCGCTAAATGAAAAATCAGCTGGGATTTTAGCACATGAGTGGAAATGAGGCTGTCAGTGTTAGTTTCCATGTTCAAAGTGGAGACATTAAATTAAAACCGCCAGGAAGCTGATAGAAACCTGATTGGTTATAAACCCACCAGGACACTCTGAAGCGTCTGACCTCTGACCTGAGTCCTAACAGACTTTGACATCCTAAATGAAGCTGTGGGTCCAGACGGCCGCCAGCTTTGATCCAGTCATATCAGCCGCTGTCCTTGACTTTGTCAGAGGGAAATTATTTGCAATTAGATGTTGCTGCCAGAAACCCTGCAGCTGCGGATCCTGAAGGTGATTCTGGAGAGAGCAGAGCGTTAGCGCTGTCTTAGCTCCGATAAAGGAAATGCTGCTGCTGTCTGAGAACAAAGCGCCACAGACTAAAACACAGTATTTACGTCTCGACTGCAGATCTGATCTCAGGTGTCGCAGTTTTAGGTGATAATTCTGACAAACGACCTTCTGTCAGAGTGAAACGGGACGTTTTCTCTGTATCTGTGTCATTTATTCCTTTAAACTGCAGATTGGTTTTATTTGTAGCCACCAGCCTCCACCATCACAGCTAAACATTTCTGTGTTAGATACTTTTTCATTGGTCTGATATAATATTAAAATTTGAGTTTTTTTTATCAAAATGAACTGAAATAAATGCTTGAAATCCATCACTATGCTTGTATCTGCTGAAGTGAATTTTTCTCAAACATCCAGTGAACCAAACATCCATGGATGTGAATGATTGGGCTGGACTAAAACTCCTCAAGCTGTAAATGTGATTTTCATCCTGAAACAGAGTCGGTGATTTGCAGGTTTGAGAGAAAGTTCTCGTTGCGTCTCTTCATGCAGTTCCTCCATGTTATTTTCTCCGTGACCCCTGGGAACCGGTAAACACTCCGGGTTCAAGGCCTGGGTCAAAGCCAGCAGCAATAAAATTGACTAACGATCGCCTCTCCCTGTTTTTCCCTTTTCAGACAAGCCAAGCTCAACGAAGCAGCCGAGAAGTATTACGGACAAGCAGCGAGCCTGAGACCCAACGTGAGTAAAACCTCGACTCGCTATTCCTCCTCATTACCTTGTACTTTGATGGACGCGCTGCAATTACGGTCACACTGACTTTCCAATATCATTACTGGCTGTTCTGCCTCTAACAACGGGATTCATTGTCAGTCCTGCTCAGAATAATGACTTCTTGGGTTTTCCTGAGCTCAGAGGTTTGCTTGTGCAACATCCATCAACAAGTTCAAAGGGGGGGTCGGGGTAAGCAGATTGGAAAGAATAATGACAGCGAGCCGGCGGACGGGCATCCTGAACCTGAATGGAGCGGGTCTGACGGGTCGGGTCCGCTGTTTGAGGGAGGGAGTGTATTTAGCATGCGGTCATCCTGTTTGTTCCCCGCCGCTGATTGGAAACAGCTGTGGATTAATGATCAAATACATCTTTACAATGTTTTACAGAAATATTAGTTTGGCCTTTTCTGCACACAAACCCGGGTAAAATATGAAGAAACGCTGTCAAACAAGAGCAGGCAGGACTCCACAGAAGTCATGGAGTTCAGATCTGAGTAGGTTTGGTGGTAAAAATGTCAAATTAAAGTCAGATTTCCCTCCAAACATCCAATTAAAACCCAGAGAGAAATGAGAGAAATCTTCCTCATCCTGAAGCAGCAAGAATTCAGCTGCAAAACTTCTGCAATGTTTGTGGAAAACACAAACGTTGCATTACATGTCCTCATGTCAGGTTCCCAACATGAGGACATGACAGCCTGTTGTGTTTGCAGATTAAATAAGTTTTTATGAAGAAAAACTGCTAAAATGTGCATTTATCAGATTCCATCAGTCATTTTTAGCCAAAGTCAATAAGAACGACTGTGAAGGTCCAAAGAGCCTCTTGTGGCTCGGGAGCCGCAGGTTGAAGACCCGTCAGCAATAATGATTAAGAATCCAACAGAACCGGGCAAGATCGACAAATCATTTCTAAGAATAAAGGTCTAGAAGGATTCGCCCATGTATGAGAAAAATGATGTTTATTAGTTTGAAACTGGAAAACGAGGAGATTTCCTGTTTGACGTAGTTCATAGAGAATCCAGAGAATTCCCCTGGTCCAGTGGATCAGAACCGGACCTCCAGGCTGCATGGCGTTAAAAACAGACCCGGTTCTGTTGTGAAAGTCGCTGCATGAGTCAGGAAGGTTTGAGTTCCTCATATCAAAACAAGATGCCTGCTGCTGGCTCAGCCTCAGCAAAACAAGTGGAAACAGATTGTTAAACACTAAAACAACAGATCTGTGATTTTTAATCATGTCATTGATTATTAATGGAGGTTGTTGTCCACTGTTATAGAGTAAGTATCCATGATGGCTTAGAGCTTTGTCGCCATGGCTGAGTGAAAAACAGGAACAGGATGAGATGAACATAAAAATATAAAGTATTTGTGTGGCAAACAAAGAAGAGAAAGTAAGTCACTCTCTGAACAAAATGATGCGATTTTCATCACGTCTTTCAACGAGAGACAATTTCAGCACTTTGGATGTGAGAAGCTTCAGAAAGCATTGGGCTCCGACGCCCAATATCACCGTTGCCCAGGTAACAGTTCACCTGGGCAAATATCACCTGGGTCAGCTTTTACTGGACTCTATCCTAGAAACTAAACACATTGTGTTGACAAAACTGAGGCAAGTTGCCTCAAAGTTTTAGTGGATCATTTTACATTTTACAACAGATAATATGATCGGCTTCTGATCTACGGTTTGCTAGAGTAGCCAGAGCTAACAACATTAGCTAATGCTAAGACCATTAGCTACAGCTAACACCATCAGAGAGTGCTAACACCATTAGCAGTAGCAAACTGCAAAACAAATAATGGATGAATGGATGCTTAAAGTGAGAGCCTTTGTAACAAACCGTTCTAATATATTTGAGAAAATGTTTTGATCCCGATGCTAACTGTAAACACGGTTGAGTCAGGAACTGAAGCGCTGTGCAGCATTCGTCTCCTTTCAGGTCGGCGTTTTCAAACAGCAGCAGCAGAAAAGCCAACAGGACTCTCCTCTTCCTCTGTTTGGTCCTCATCTTCATCCCCCTCATTATTTCACCATTTCCTTCTGTTTCAAAGCATCCAGTTCAAGCTGGAAGGACTCAATGTTGCTCATTGAGCAATAAATACTGCTCTGTTGACAGAGCTAGCTTCATAGCACCTGGGACCAGCTACCCAGGATGCATTGCAGTGGAATGACACTGCAATGTCTGTGTTTTATTTAAATTAATAAAAACCAAACTTCCTGTTGAATGTCTCAGATAGAGTTTGTTATTAAACTGACTGTAGAGTTGTGGCAGTTTTCCTAATCGTGATCAAATGATGAAATCTGAACTGTCAGATGTGGGTAGGTGTCGCCAAACTTTTTTATTACGGCTTCATGTCTTCCTACACCACCGCAGCAAAAGGAAGATGCACGGTATAATTTACTCGGCTCTTAATCAGCGCAGCTGTTTTGCATTAATCATGTTGCGTATGCGACTGTCAGACTGAGGGAACCGTTCCCAACCAACTCCTTCAGCAGGAGATAAATCCACTTTGATTCTCGGTCAGAACATCTGGTCTCTGCAACCTGCAGCCTTTTTCCTTCTTATGCCTTCAAATTCTTTCTAAAGTCATGAAGGTCAAGCCTTTCCTCAGTCAGTTCGCCATGTGGCCGTGGCTCTTCTGCTCACAGCACAAAGAGGAAATGAGGGGATAAGGAGAAATAAAGGCTTCTGAAAACAGCAACTTTCTGCAGAATCTGGAGGAGGCAGGAAAAAGGCTATAAATTATAAAAAGTCTCAGATATTTGAAGTGAGAAAGGCAGAAGATTGTCTTAGACATGAAGGAAGATTTATAGAATTCAAATTAAGACAATATTAAGCAGATGTTTTAAAATAAATCTTTTTGCTCAAATAATGTTTACTTTGTCATTTTAAAGTCTCAAACACAATAGCAGTGGATCTGACTGTTGCTCTGCTTCTCTTTAAACTTCTAACTTTAATTCACATATTTAGACAAGTGACTGAGCATCTTCAGCGCCTCACTGCTGGTTTCCTGCCTTGTTCCTCTGGTCGCTCACTTCAGATGCATTTGAGGTTTTAAACAAGAAAATGAAACATTTTGAATGTAGTTCAATCTCCCAATTTTAAATTGATTTCAATCTAAAAATATAAGCATTTGTATTTGTTCAGTGAACCTTTTCTTCCCTGGTTAAAGCGACGCTTTAACTTTAACCGTGCTGAGAGGCAGGCAGGTTATTATTTTACCATTTCGTAGTCCAGTCAGGGCTTTTCTCTCTCCACCCTACAGTTAAGATTAATGTGCCATTTAAACCCACTTACCTCACAAACTCAGAATAAAATGCAACTGCACTTTGAATCTTTAGTAAAACGTTATAGTTATGCAATAAACACCTAATTGTCACCTGGAGATGTCGGTGTGTTTGTGTGAGGTCTGTTCATTACTGCCATTACTTCAAATCATGTCCATGTGTATAAACAATCCATCTGCAAGCATTATTTTGTGGTGTGGCCGTAAAGCAGTGAGGTCAAGCTGAAGGTGATTTATTGCACCGACGGTCTCAGAATGACTGCGGCCGTTACGTCGCTCAGATCAGGACAACCAACAGCAACAGAGCTCATTTTATCTGTTAGAAGAATATCATTTTTCCTTTTCTAATCATTAGTAGATCTCAGTTTTAACTTTGTTTTTTTCATTTCTGGGGGGTAGAAACGTCTTGTAACCCAAATTTGACATATTTCTGATTATTTTGCAAATTCCACCCAAACATACAGATACAGAGTTTCCAACAGTAATCAGACCAGATTGTGTATTTTCCTGGCACATTGTGGCATTTTATAGCACAATGTAACTATATCTGTTTCCATCAACATTTTTTATTTTTGAAGTGTTGCATAAGGAAAGATTGATGGAAACAGTAGAATTTGTAAAAACCTAAGGATTCCTCAGACATGCATGAACAAATCAAAGCAGCACTGCAGGTGATGTTTTGATGAGGGAATAACATTATAACAGGATGTGAAGCTTTATATCATTCTGCCCATTTCTTCATATTCTGTTCTAATCACAATCTGTGTAGAGTTTGTTTGAGGTTTCTTCTGACGGCCTAAACAAAGCATTCATCACTGTGACATGGAGAGGAAACAATGTTTAGTTTTAGGATTTTTTTTACCAATAAAAATCTGAAAAGTGTGGCATGTATTTAGAAATCCTTTGTGACCCACGCTTTGCTGCAGATACAGTTGCTGCTGTATGTTTAGAGTTAAAGGTTTTAGTTTTGTGCTACCTGAGCTGTAGCTCTCTGCAGCTCCTCCAGAGTTACCAGGGATCTCTGGTTATCGCTGTCCTTCCTGTCAGTCCAGGTGGATGTCCGTGTCCGGGTAGATCTGCACGTCGCTCCGTCCTCTCTCCATGTCTTCTCTGCTGCTTGTTCTCTGACCCCAGAACCAGAACAGCTGCATTTATTCAGATTAGATTAACCTCAGCTGATTAAAGAGACAGAGAATTACATAGAAAACAGATTTCAAGGAACAAAATGATTTTTCATCTATGAAACGCAGAAGTGCTGATAAACTCAGCAGCGGACCTGGAGCTTCTCTGCTGGATGAGGCATTTTTTCCACATCTCTAAACAAAATGGTGATCAGATGTTGCCCCTCCCTTGGCCTACATACTTCTTGGTCTTGACATGATTGCACCCCAGGCACTTTTCCTGTACTTATATCTCCATGACTCATCCGTCACACTGATTATGACTTTGCCCATTGGCACCAGCAGAAATAAACATCCCGAGCCACTTCAAAGCGGCGGCTGCTCCCTCTGACATGATGGCCGCAGACCAGAGCAGGGCAGGCGGGGGACGTTCTTCCCAAACGCCGCGCGGTTCGGCCGATCTGACAACGGGGCGCGCGTATCGCCGAGGCTCTGCTGTGATGACTCAGTGCTCCACTAAAGAGCAGATCATGTAGCGCTCTGCAGGATCAGATGTTTGTAACAGAAGCTAAGATGACTGTGAGGAAACTCAGCGTTTGTGTTTGTTGGAGTTTTATTGCCTGCATATCGTCACTCAGAGAAAAGACGAAGAACCACAAATCATTCCTTGCTAAAATATTCAGTATGAACAGACAGGCTGCATTATTCATCAGCACTGATGTGGCGAAATGTGAATTTCTAATCTCATTACGTCTCCAGTCTAAACACATCAGCTTTAGGCAGAATGTCAGCTCTTTGTCAGGAAGCTCCATTATGTGCTTTTAACTGATCAGATCGATCTGTTTTCAGAATCCAGTCTTCTTTGGCAGAACTCATACTGAGTAATTAGTAACTCTTCCAAACGCTCAGATTTTTCAGGATTTTCTACTCGTCTCTTAAAGGGACCCCACAGAAGTTCTGCTAATTTAGTTTTTGACTTTTGTTTCCAGCGTTGGACACACATCCACTAATCCGGTAATTTGTTGTTTAGTACTTTTGTGTTTTTGCTAACTTTAAAAAAAATTTGCATATTTAGCTTCCCCCAAATTAATTTTTCAGAATAAATTTTAATGTGTAAATAACTAATTTACTCAGTTGTTTAGTTTTGGTTGTCGACTGAATTATTATGCAAGATTCGTGTTTTGCACATTGTTGTACAGTTTAGGTGTCAACTGCTTCTAAAAACAACCAAAGCACTTTGAAAAACACTCAGCTGTGTTTTTGGCAATAAGTTCATGTTTTTTGGTGCCTGGAAAATGGACTGTGCCAAAAAACTCCTGATTAAGTTACATTCAATTAGCACTCTACCGTAACCTAGCAACCCAAGCTGAGCTCCAGCGCGTTTGATCAGCTGGTTTTACCACTGTACAATGGCTGCTGGAAAAGGTCAATGTTTTGTTGTTGGCTTGTCATCCAGAAACCACTTGCTGCGTTCTTCTTGGTTGTGCAGGAGGCTCCACTTCTGCTTTTCAAACAAGTATGATTATATAATTGCGCATCCATTTTTACATACAAATGTAAATGTAATGCTGCTGCTGGCCACAATATTTCTAAATATCGTGGCCAGAAGCAGCGTATTTGGATTTAAAATGACAGAGGCTCTAAAACAACTCATTCTGTTGTTCTAGGCAGACTGAAATCTCATCATCTAAAAATGGTTTTGTGCAGAAAATGTTTTGTATTGTCCATAGACTTATCCTGACCTGTTCAAGGAAGCATAGTAGAAAACTGCAAGTAGTTAGTAGCTGCTGTACACTAGCTAAATATCTCAATGGTAAGCTGGTTGGATCCTAAAATGGTCCTTTGTGTTTGCCTCAGTACCCTGCAGCTCTGATGAACCTCGGAGCGATTCTCCACCTCAACGGGAAACTGCAAGAAGCCGAAGCCAATTACCTCCGGGCTCTTCAGCTGAAACCAGACGACACCATCACCCAGTCGAATCTGCGTAAGCTTTGGAACATTATGGAGAAGCAGGGCCTGAGGACCACGAGTCCCTGAGATCTCCCGTCCCGCCTACGCTCCATCTGCGCTCCAGACCCGGGGAGTCGGGCGGCCTGCATGCCCTCGTTCTGTTTTCTCATCCAGGAGAAGGAAGAAACCGAGGGAGGACGTTTGCAGAGACACATTGTGCCGCACAGCCTCCCCCCCACTAATCACCTCTGAGCTCTGCAAACACCTCAGGCCTGCAGCTTTGCTCAGGATTGCTTGCAGTCAGGAAGACCCTGCGTGGGATCTGGATTCCTTTCTGCAGATTTACTGCTTTTGTTTTTTATTCGAGAATACTTCAAGTTAAGTGAAGCCACAGGTTCATCGCTGCCGCAGAATGAGGTATGAAAAACACAGAGGGGAGCACCGGAGGAGTTTCCGTCAAAATTTAGTTTCACTCCATGTTTTTTCTTAAAAATGAAGGAGAGAAGGTACATATGAAGAACTGGACACAATTTAACTTCTTAAAATTTTTAAACCTTCTCATTTGGTCACTTTAATCTAAAATTGCACCACATATTGAATAATAAAGTAGCCACTGTCCTGATATTCAGAGAAAAACATAAAAAGGGAAAGCAGAGTATCTACTGCAGCACAAGAAGAGTCTCTAAGGCCTCCAACAGGCTGCAGTTAACCTGACTAATCTGCTCCAGCAAGCTTTATCACCATTAGAAGCTGAAAGCTTCAGGTTTCAGATGGAGAGCCTTCCCAGGTTACAGGAAGCGCTACAGGACCTGGAACAAATAGAAATGCTAAGCTATTGCTAAGCTAACGTTAAGCTAGTGTCCAACTTTTATCCTGATATGGATCAACAGAGTCACAGCTCATTGAAAGGGAAACGTTTAAATGCCTTTATGCTTAGGTAAAGTTATGTCATTGTGTTTGAATAAATATTAATATATAGCTGCCATGTTTCAGACAGAACACAGAAAACTGTAGCTCCATAACTGAGTGAGTTTGGTTTTTGCGATACAGTGAAGGGTTTTCCATTCTCCTTAGAGCTGTTCTTAGGTCTCATCTGTATATATTTTGTCTAGTTTTCATATATTTTGCTGTTTTTGTCAGTTTTTAGTAAAAGAAAGAGCACCTTCGTTTGTACAGTATTTGTTCTTATTTGTTGGCCCAGTCCTGTTTGTAGAGATATTGCTCTGTTACCTGTGGTTAGTGAGAACTAGAACCAGTGGAGGGAACACCTGAGCTAATCTCTCCTTCTGCGCTTTAGCATTTTTGCTAACTTTGGAAGCACTTAGTGCACTCAGCTTCCCTTAAATTAATATTTTCAAATACATTCTGAGGCGCTAATTTAGTTTCCTGTTCTGGAAACTTTCAGTTAAATAAAGCTCAACATCTGGGCTGAAGTTTTTCTTATCGACTGTCATAAATTCTTCAAGTAGTCTGACATTTCTCTTCATGCTCTTATTTTGAAGTGTGTGAAGATTGTTCCACTTCCTGTCCTCACAATCGTTTTTCTGACGTTATCGACAAATAAAATACAGAGTTCAGAGCAGTTATTAATATATATTTACACACAGAATCCAGTGAGGATTATTTATGTAAATGCCATTTTAAGGTGCATATACAGTGTTTTTATATCCACTCATGCTCTCCACTCACGATGCGGAGCAGCAAATGACGTTCATTCCTTACCCAGAATGCATTGCTGTAGTTCTACGGTTAGCTGTTTCAAGATGTTTTCTTCAGTGTTTTCTGACTGAAGCCTTTAGGCAAAACTAGCAGAGTTAGCAAAACTCAACGACTGTAAAACTGAAGCGCAAACCGTACTGTTAGCCTGTAATGACAAACTTCACCCTGTTGAGGGCGACGTACTATGCTGCAACACATGTTGTGTCATTGACACATGTTGGGCTGAGTTTAGCGCTTAAGCATTAGCTTCTGCTCAATGCTGCGTTGCAAGTTACCAGAATTAGTGTTTATGATCAGTGCTTAATGGTCAGTGCAGCTAACATTAGCGGTGCCCACCACTGCAGCGCTAAACCCAGGTACCAGATCGGACTCCAGATACCGGCACTGTTAAATGACCAAGACGTTAGAAACTTCCTGTTGAGTCTCTGCATGCGGCTGGACCATCAGTGGGCGGGTGGCAGCTTTAGAATATCCCGACCTATTCTCATGTTTATTACAAGACTCTAATATAGCACATTCCTTTTTGATCTGGTGGGTCTGGGTTTCCCTCAAAGAGTCGCTCTTTATGAAGGTGATTAGAGTTTACTGGGGACAGCAGCTTCCAGCCAGTCTGTCTGCAGCAGACAGACTGGCTGGAAGCTGAATGTTGTTCTCATTTGTCCCCACAAAGCAGCTGAATCACTTTCTCAGTTTATAAAGCACAAAACCAACTGGAACAAGATTGAAATGTGTTACAAAGTGAATTAAGAAATCTTTATAAAACTGAGAATAAACATGCTTGTGTTGGTGTTTTTATTTTACTGCACTTTAAAGCTACTAGTAAGGCTCATGCAGTGCTCTGAATAAGTGTTTCCTTCAAAGATTTCTGTCGTTTTTACAGATTTATTGTCACTTAAATATTTCAGAATTAAACAGCCAAACATAAATGAAGTTAAACTAAAATGATGATTTCACTCTGGTCTACCATTTTGTAATTTGCAGACAGCAAAGATTTGATTAGTTTGTTTATGCAAAACCTTTTTACTGCCAAATTGATTAAAAGATGTCAACAACAGGACTTTTCCATCCAGCCTTTCATGATGGAGCCAGGAAATGTTTCCACATTATGAATGAACACATGTTGTAAACAAGGCACAGCTAATGTTAGCCAATGTTAGCACCAAGTGTCACTCAATGCGTTTGGATGAAATCTGCAGAAACAAAGGAAATCATGGACCTTGTTCAGTAGTTCTGCAGCAAATACTTTATAAACAGAATATAACAGCAAACATGACAGAACCTGTCGGAGAAACTTTTTGATAGCACTGTATGTAGGTTCTAATGAAGGGTCCAACTGGGACGATTCTGATCCCAGCTGCTAACAGAACCAGCTGGAACTGTCTTGTTTTTCACATGTAAATGAAGGAAGATCATTTGATGGAGCTTCTGCGTGTTTCTGGTCGTTGCTGAAGAAAATTCACAAACACGGCTAACGTACCACAATGTAGCTATTTACCTGCCACCTGCTTCAGGAGGCAGAGCCTTCGACATGTGGAGTTACAGTCACTTGGTCGTCTGCACGGTGCTTTCTTTACTGTGACGGTGATGAGGACACGTTAAGAGTTCACGTTGATTTCCTGCCGCCCTCACATCCACTCATTCCTGGTGTAAATATTTAAAGTGTTGATGAGGAAACAGGATGTTTAATGTCTGTAAGAAGGTGTGAAAAGAAAAGGTGTTTCACTCTGTGTCTCTGCTCAGGGATCTCAAGCAGTCGGCTATTGCAGAAACTTGTTCACAGAGAACTTACTAAATTAAAATTTATTTTTGAAATGTGTTGTATTTGTATAAATTATCAGGATTTGTAGCCCTGTTCTCCTTTTTTGTAAAATAAAAACTGAACAATGTGCAAGAAGCGTCTGTTCATCCTGTTTGTCACAAAGCCTTTGGTGGTTCTGGTTTGGCTGAGCTGCAGAACCAGAGGGCAAAGTGGGATTAGCATGAAGAAGACCAAACATTAAAGAGTCTCACTTTCATTACAGGTTGGTAATGTTCACCAACCTGTGAACATCTGTATGATTCCCATAAAGTTTTTATCATATAACATTTGTTTTTGAGAGTGAAACAGTTCAACTGTGTTGGCATTTTGGAGCTAACATGCTAGCTTCCCCTCCAGCTCAGCGGCTAACGGGGTGATTCTCTGAATTCGGTGCATTTTGGGGCCTAAGGTCACTTAAAATATACCACAAATAATTGCATCTATTGAAGGACTGCTTGAACCTCCAAGAAAATATGTCTCCCCACCTTATGCATGAAATCCCAAACGTTAATACGAATTTCTTTGCTGCTTAGGCTGCAGCAGATTGTTTGTGGCTACAGAGGCATAAATCATGTATTTTATAGAAATGTATAATTTCAATGAGCAAAAATCTGCTCGTTATGTTAAGTTATGCTTTTCATGCAAAAATAAGTTTGTTCAGCAATTTAAGACATATCACTCTTGTATTCAAACATTTGTAAAATAAGGAAGTGCACATTAACAGACATGTTTTATGTACTAATAAGTCCAGCTTACTGTATGTGCCCTGCTGGTAAGATCATTTATTAAAACAAAATCCATCTGTCAGGTTTTAGTCCAAAGCTTCAGTGAGGTGGTTTTTATTCCTGAGGGAAATCAGAGTTAATGTGGTGCTGTGCTGTGCAGCAGAGGTTACGGCCATTATGAATCCTCCCCTTGCAAATTTGCTAAAGTGTGTCATAAAATCATCTCAGCTGCAAAGCTGCATCCCGCTTTGATCTTTCAGCAACAAAACCAACATGTAAATAATTCCACATGGAAAAAGGCAGCGCGATGTGAACACATGACGGCTGCTCACCGCCGCTCACGCCGCTCACCGCCGCTCACCGCCGCTCACCGCCGCTCACGCCGCTCACCGCCGCTCACGCCGGCTCACGCCGCTCACCACCGCTCACGCCGTCTCACGCCGCTCACCGCCGCTCACGCCGTCTCACCCCGCTCACCACCGCTCACGCCGTCTCACGCCATCTCTTTCGCTAAGACGTTTCTTTTCAGAACACAGGAGAGAAACTGAGTTTGTGGAGGAACGAGAAAACATTTCATCCTTCATGTTACAGAAAGCAACATGAAGGATGTTGCAGAAATAAATAAATACATACATAATAATTCATAATAAATCCATGAATTATTATGTGATTAAAAAGTAAAATTCTAGAGCACTGGTGTCCAAACGTTTGTCAGGGCCCAAAGTCATCAGGGATAAAGTATTCATTCAAAAAATGTCCAAAACCACAAAAACTGTATTTTTTATTATGGAGATAAATTAGGCTCAAATATATTCAGACCTGACTGGCATTCAGAATCCAAAAAGCTTTTTTAAAAAATAAGAAATGGAGCCATTGAAGTTTCTCTAAAGTTTTTTGCAACTGCATCAACAAACTGAACTGCAGATTCACATATTAATGCTAAATATTAAGCTGTAACTACGGGACGTATTGGAAGGATTCGGACAAACAGAACCTGCTTGAACTGTTGTTGATCAGCAGATTCAAATTTCTCTTTGTTGTGTTGTCTGGTTTTACTATAACGTCCCCTTCAACACATGGCCTTTTCATCAGCATCACGACCAGATCCATGTTTCAGGTTATTTCTATTCATGCAGTAAAGTCAACCAGCATGTGTTGAATGATGTTTCATATAGAACTGAAACTCGACTCGAATAGATCCAAACTGACAGAACATTCTTCTTCAGGAAAACGAACGAAGCAGAAACAGGCTGTTCATATATATTTATTTAGATATTAATGTCAGGAAATTTTATGAAATTATATTCCTGAGATTTCATGTCCTGGTTTGCCTTCAGTTCTTCCAAATCCAAAACGTTTGAGGTTAAAAGTAATAATCATCCAGCCAAATCAAAGATCCTCATTCACTGCAAAAACTGAATGATGACCTGGTTTGACCTGGTTTGACCTGGTTTGACCTGGTTTGACCTAGTTTGACCTGGTTTGACCTGGTTTGACCTGGTTTGACCTGGTTTGAGCCTGGTTTGACCTGGTTTGACCTGGTTTGAGCTGGTTTGACCTGGTTTGACCTGGTTTGACCTTCATCCTGGTTTATCAGAGCATTTCAGCAGCAAAGCACCTCAAATAGTCACTAATTATGAAACAAGCTGCTGTATTATCACTTTGATACAGGAGTCAGTATCAAATATACTGATCAATGATCAATCAAAGACTTCGCTAAAAATGGTTGTTATCCTGATTTAAAGGAATTCTGTTTCAGCAGGTTTTTAGTTTTCTGGAAGTTTGTTCCAGGAGCATAAAAACTGAATGCTGTTTCTCCATGTTTGGTTCTGCTGTCTAATTTTTTACTCAGACCTCTGAAACAGTAATCAATACGACTAAAGATAAAAGTTTCTCCAGATCTTACTGAAACATTAGTCCTTTAATCTTAAAAACGTTCCTCAGCTGATAGAAGGCCGACTTTGTAACCGTCTTTGTGTGTCTCTGAATGTTCAGGTCTGAGTCCATCACTGATCTCCAGTTTCCAGCTGTAACAACCGAAGCCGATCGTTTCTCTTTAGATCCAAAGATAACTTCAGTTCTGTTCTGAAAACGTTACTGAAATGAAACATAGTTCAGTCTGATTTAGTGTCAAGATTAATGTAAATATCTGGATTCTACTGAACAGCGGAATAGAAAAATATTCATTTTAACAGCATCAGGTCGACATGTTTACTAAATGTAAGATTTATGTGCCTGTTTCACATTTTGCTGCATAAAGGAAAGTGCAATTCTTGCAGCTTTTGTATTTTCTTTAATATACTGTCTTCATTTATTATCCTTCCTGGCTTTAGATAAAACTTCTATTATCTGAATCAGACACTCTAGGAAATAAATAGTCTGTCTTCCAGTTTTATAACTTGCTTTTTGACCTTTTGTCTCCAAACACTTCAAACTGGGCAAAAGGATTTGATTTTATTATAGTGTAATCTGGAAAATCAGCTAGGCTAATATTTTGCGTCTTTACTTTGATCTGGAGCTGCTGAGCGCTGGGCTCAGCTCAGGCCGGCTGTGCGTGATACCGAGAAGTCCTTCCCTCTGGACTCAGCACAGCCTGTTATTGTTTGATAGAAAAGGCATTAAGACGAAGCTTCGGCATGAGACACAGACTCACCTCAGGTTATTGAAGCATTTTGATGTCCAAGAAAGGACATTTATTGTGCCGTTATGCTCAGTGTGAAGCCAAAATACAGACAAAAACACAAAAACAGGATTAAAAACTGAAACACTTTGAAGAGTTTTACCTAATCTGTGTGCGAATTTAGTGTTTTATGAAGTCAAAGCAAAGGAGGTGGATTAGCTGCTGCTGATGTCATCAGGACATTTTACTGTGAAATACCATCTCTGCTGCTGCTAGCATGTCATGATGAGGCTGTCAGACAGCATCGGTCTTCAGTCAGAGGCCTTTTCAGATTCACTGCATGACTGACTGCTACCACGACTCTTTACGAAACCTCCGTGCCTGGATAATATGAGTTATGAACATTTTGGCCCCGACCACAGTAAATGTTTGTAAATGATTAAGCAAAAATATATGTTGACGCAACAGGTTGCAGCGCCACAGAAAATGAAGCGGTTGGTATGCCGGGCCACTGGGTGGCGCTGTAACACTGCCAGAGTACGATGAAAAAGGCGCCATGTTTGATATTTGTGACAGTGAGGAGCAGAGAGAGAGATGGATGGAGCTACAACGTCATGGTTTTAAAAACCGACACGGCGAGCAGAAAAACACGGAAAAATGAAACCAGCATTTTGGAATTGATCCTCTTTGGAACCCGGTCCCAAAAATAATCTTTTCTGGTCTCCCAAAACGCCAAACCCATGTGGATGCACAGCCAAAACAAGAAAGTCGTTTTCTGGATCCATCTAAAATCTCCTCCAGGTGGATGCAGCCTTGGATTTAAAAAGTTTTTGTTTTTTATTTAAATGCATCCTGAAAGGAAAAAGGGAAACTTAATCTTCCAGTAGGCAAAGAATCCAAAACATGCAGCTGGAAGTACACTGAAACGGTTTCGATAAAAGCATATTTATGTTCTAACACATGGCCTAGTCAAAGTCCAGACCTAAATGTAACTAGGGGTACAGAGACTTGAAAGCTGCAGCTGCAGTGACAGATGAAACATATGAAAATAAATGAATTTTATTATTATGTTCCTCCACCAGTGAACTGTCCACCACTTCATGTGCCTCAATCATGTAAAATTATTTTTCCATGTTTTGTGGCCAAGAAAAAAGTTTGATGCATTACGAGAATTAATAATATTCAACAACTCCCAGATTAAATCTCAGCAGTCAGCGAATTTATCAAAACCCATTTGGGAAACGTGTCACTGTGAGAAATTTGCTTTAATAAAAGGAAGTGACTCATAATCCCAGGACTAAATGACTTTGGGACGTCATCCCTGAAATCAGCACACATGTTGGGAATATTCCGAAAAGGCAGGAAATGAAGATTTTCATTCAGCAGATGAACCTGTGTCACGTTTCATCTGTGACTCCAAACATCCTGTGATCCGATTCAAAGTTCTAATGCCAAACTTTAGAAAACCACCAGGATCCATTAAAGGTTTGACTAATTGCTGCAGGCCTTTTACTCCCCTCCTTGCCTTTACTGCCTCTTTAACCTGCAGCTCCTGTAATAAACAAGCTGCTGTTTGATCCGTCCTGCTCACACAGGCGTCAGCAGAAAGCAGCAGTAAACGAAACAAGCCAGATCTCTGTGTCCTGAAAATGGCCGCCTCGGAGGATTTACAGATCTCTGTTAGCAGCCAGAGGCCGGAGGGCCTTCTGGACACGCAACACATTTCAGGAAATGGCCCCATGTTTTCCGCCCACATGGCCCCGTCTTCCCTCTCTGACTCTGTGAAGCAGAGGACTTGCTAACTGCAACGCTGCAGCGTTTGTGTAGCAGACATGAGACATGCATCCATGGAGCAGGTGCCTCCCTCCGTATCAGGAACGCAGAATCGATTCGTTCCAGAGGCGAGATGTGGAAAACATGGAGCAAAGTCAAAGGGACAGACTCTTCCCATGACAGCCGGATTCCCAGCCAGACAAACAGACCGACTGCCTGTTGAGAGGGGAAGAGCTGGAAAATATTTGAAGTTAATTCTTGTGAGAACCAGCTGAGTGTCTCAGTTCCTTTAAGGTTTTAACCTCAAGTCTCTAGGAGATGAAAGTTATAAACATGAACCACTCAGCTTGCCGTAGAGGAGATTTCCTCAGGTGATCCACAAACAGGAAGGTGGCAGCCAAAGTGACCAGGCTCCCCGGCCCTCCGCCTCCCCAGTCCTCCAGCACCCCGACTCCCAGCCCCTCCGGCTCCCCGGCTCCCCGGCCCTCCGGCTCCCCCTTCCCGGCTCCCCGACTTCCCAGCCCTCCGGCTCCCCGGCTTCCCGGCCCTCCGGCTTCCCGGCTCCCCGGCTTCCCGGCCCTCTGGCTCCCAGGCTCCCCGGCCCTCCGGCTCTCTGGTTCCCCGGCTCAGTCTCAGCTGACAGAGTCGTTTCTAAAGCCGAACATCAAACATGAGCCAGCAGAGCTTCATGTTTACAGTCTCGGCTGTTGCAGCTCTGTTTATCTCCAGGAGCTTCTGTGATTTCCTAAACACAGCTTGAGTTTGACATGTTTACAATATTTTGTCTCGTGTTTATGGAAACAGCGCTGTGTGACGGTTGGAGTCACTTCAGATGTCACATTTCTAACACAGTTCTCTGATGGGTTCTGCATGCATTCTGCAGCAAAACAACACAAACGGACGTGAAGGCCGACGGAAACGCAACAGGAGCGTTTCAGTCAGAGCTCCATCTGAAAACCCTGCAGGACGTTGACGTCTGGGATTCGGTTTGGAAGCTGGAAAGTCAAAATTACAGAAATAATTTGGGAAATTTAGATTCACAGGAGAAAAAATAGGGTTCATTTTTCAAAGTCATATTTTCATGTTATTCATTTATTTATAAATGTCTCAGTTTCAATCGAAATATTCAGCATATTTGACACAACGATTTAATATATTAGTTATATATTAAGCTGAATAGCAAATATTTAACATATTTGCTAAATATTTAGCATACATGTAAAAAAACTCCTGCTGTGAACTGCAGTTTGTATGGGAGTTTATTTCAATATGTTTGAATTTTAATGCAAAGGTTTTACTTTGATTCAAAGCGATTTTGCGTCTTTGCTAAATATTTATCTGAAAACTAAACATTTAGTTTGAATATGGCTGAATTAAATTAGTTATATATTCTTGATGACTGTTGCTGCCATGGCAACCGGTTTTCGGGGGTCATCACTTTGTCACATGCAGCCAGGTTGGTTTGGACAGATTATCATTTAAAAAACGATAATTCCAATGATTGGGATTATCGTTGAAATATTGGGATTATGGGTGCTCAGTGTTACTGTCTGATGATCTCGAGATCATCTCATTCCCCCTGCTGGACAATTTGGTTGAACAAAACATGACATTACCTGTAACATGATTCATATAAAGTAACATCTAAACTGAACTGCAATAAGACCAGTGGGGTCGTGTTTTTATGTTGTGTGTCAAGCAAACTTTGCTTTATTTCTATTTCTTTTTGTATTTAATCAGAAATCAGAGTCATAATCATAGGCAGAGAGATGTCCAGCCATGGGACAGGACAGCAGGTTCCTGCAGAGAGTTTCAAAGAACGAAGTCTAAACATTTTGAGTAATTGAATCTGAATCACTGCAAAATATTTGTGTTAATGTTGTTTTGATGCTGTACTGGAGAAGCTAAAGAGGTTATAGATGTGACTTTGACAATGAACTTGAAATGATGTAGAATGTGAAACTGCAATCAAAGTTCAGTGATGTTGCGTTGTGCTAGGAGAAGCTTAGGAAGAAGGAAAAGTGAAAGGAACAGCGGAGCCCAAACAAGAGGAACGACGCCGAACAGGAAGCAGATGGTCGGGCAAACCGGCCTGCTGACAGAAGGAACGTCTGCAGCTAAAGGATGGAGTGACCCTTCAGCAGGTTGGGACAAGAACATACAACACATAATGTCTCCAAGTCGAAGGTGGAACTGAGGAAAGTCAGAAGTTGGTTTTTCCTTCCTTGCGGTCGCACCGTCACCTGGACGGATCAACGACACGTAAAGGAAAACCTGACTGCTCCGCTGCTCCGGGGAACCGTCCAGACAGTAATTACAGGAACGTTGCACAATCATTTTGAGATTCATTTTACTTGCAGTTGTGTCAAATTTTATACAGAATTTAATTCCTCAACTAGATAGACTGACTTCACTATTACTCAGAGGTTTCACCAGTCAGCTCTTTAGTGTCATCCTGGGAAGTGAACGTGTTTTATCCCCATCATAAATGTTAGACTCATACTCTTTTCATTCTGTAAGTCAGCTGTTTTATGGCTGAACTGCCCAGCTTCTTATTTATCTGCAGCTCAGTGAGAATGGCTGATGGAGATCCTCAGGGAGCCATTACAGCAGCAACTTGTCCCACTCAGACACAACAACCATCCATCATGCAAATCCAGAACCTGGACGCCGCATTCAGGCGGCCATGATGGGCTTTACTGCACCCAGATGTGAGAAACCAGTAAAAAGGTCTGCTGCTAACAGCAACACACACTTCCTTTTTAAATCCAATGCAAATGGGCGGGTTTTATTTCTATGCTAGTTTGAAGCTAAACGACTTTTAGAAAAAAACAAGAATTATTAGCATTCACACTATCCACTTTTCTGGTTGCTCCGTAAATTTGAAGCGTTTATTTTCTTTTCCAGCATTTTTTTAATGCTGACGTTGATTTTCTGAAGACTTTGGATTTAATTTGACCAGTATGGGGATCGAACCCGTGACCTCAGTGCTCTGACCAGCTGAGCTAACCGACCATACATGATGTTGAGTTTTCATCAATCTAAGAAAAATTGACATGATCTTGACAAACATGCTCATATTCTAGTGTTTTTCAAAATCATTATGTATGATGGTTTAACTTAAGGCCTTCTGCTAATTTGAAGTGTTGATTGTCTGTTTTAACTGTCCAGTCCATCACTGGCTCCGTCCCGAGGCTGCAGGTTGTTGCTGCGAGACGAGAAATCCCAGGATGCACTGCTGCTGTTCAGAGTTTGTAAACAGCTTCTAAACAGTCTCAACCACAAAGTTAACTTTCTGCAGCCCTTAGCGGTGAACTTCTCATGTCAGGGTAAACACGTTCCCTTCCCCAGAGAAACTGGGACCCTTTTATTTATCTCGTCAGTCGGCACATGGCAAGTTTTAGAGTGTTTTTGTGTTTCGATCGTTCAGAAAGCAGCCAGAGAACATTTACATGTTTTGAAAATGATATTTGTTTAGAGGATCAACTGGAAGTGATGAAGCTGGTGGGTAACCGCGTTCTGCTGAATCCATCATTCTCCTTGAAATCTGATGATTCTTCCTCCTGCAGTCCAGAAACATGACTGCTAGGGGTGTGTGCGTGTGTGTATGTGGGGGTGCGTGCGCGCGTGTGTGTGGTGTGTGTGTGTGGGTGTGTGTGGGTGTGGAGGTGCGTGTAGGTGTGTGTGCGTGGGTGTGTTTATCCTGTGTGTTGTCCTGTGATGGTCAGTTGATCTGAAAAGCCTAAATAACAGAAACCTGAACTTTGCCTTTTAACTGTTTGTGCTCTGATTTTTTCTGTTGCTCCATAAATTATGAATAAAGGTTTAAAATGTTTCTGTGGACAGTTTGAACTCTGGAGGTTTGTGGTGTTAAGCTGCTCAGTGGGATCTCAGGCTCTCATTTTGTTTGAACATGAAGGTTTTAATGGGATGTGTTATGACTGAACATGCTTCGTTTGGTCTCCCCTCCGGTCCGTTAGCTGGAAAAACATGGTAACTGATGCACCAGGACCTGCTCCCATCAGGACCTGCTCCCACCAGGACCTGCTCCCATCAGGACCTGCTCCCACCAGTCCACTGCGCCGCGGCAGCCTGCAGGAAGGGCCAGGATGTTTTAATAGCAACGATCTGCATCGATGTTTCCTGACAGATTCCAAAACAATCTTTGATATTAAAATGTAACACATCTGCCTCCTCTTTGCTGCTGCAGCGTTTGTGGAGAAGACATGGAGAAGTAAAATGCTTTTACTTTTTCTGATCCATAGTTAATCAGAAGAAAGTTACTTCTGTCAGGATTTGAATTTGTTTAAATGTTTTGGGTAAATTCAAGGAAACAAATTCACCAGTATTGGTGTTTGAGAGGGAAAACTTGCATTATTTTGCTGTTACCATTATATTACTTGAAAATGATCTCAAATCAATATTATTGTTTAGCCCAATAACTATTGGAACAATTTATTGTCCAGAAAATGTGTTATCATGACAGGATTATTTCTATCTCATCATTATGACTTTAGAAGTCGAAACATTTTATTCTTGTAATTATGACATTAAAACTCAGGACTTCCTGTTGGGCTTTTATTTTTCTTTCATGGAGGAAATGGAGGAACACGCTGCTATAAAGCCTGAATTTCCTGTCTCATAATGATCCCAAGTTCTGGTTTGATTCACAAAAAGCTCTTTGTCCTCTATTAGCTATGGAAACAAGATTCTACTAATAAACTACATTCACCAAGATGAATAAAAACACTGGCTGCTGATCACAGCATCCATCAACCAACGATTCCTAAGTCCGTATTGGTTGCCAGACCCTTGACCGCGTAGTGATGTCCAATGACCTGCAAGGTGATAAAAATGTCCTCTTGTAATTACATGTTCACCGCAATTTCCTGGAATTCTCCAGAGATCGTAAATCAGCGCCGGACCGCTCGGCTAAAACGTTTGTGTTGGTACAACATCAGGAGCAAATGACCCTTCAAATCAACATCTGTGCGCCATACTGGGGAGACCTTCCTATTAACGCCGGGGGCTGGACGCCACATGGGGAAGGTGACGGTGATTCAGGGCTGACTTAACAAACCGGGACAGGTGGGATGGAGAAGGAAATGTTTCTGTGCCACTGCAGGCGTCATGGTGTCATTACAGATGTTTGGTTTTCTCTGCTGTTTTCTGGTTGGATGCAGAAGTTAATGTGGTAACGATTTGCTCGCTCTGTTAAAATCACCAGCATCAGCTCTGTTTATGTGGAGTAATGGCTCCCGGTAGGACGATTTATTAAACCATATATAGCTCAAGCAAATGAAACAAAAATATACTCTTATACTTTCCAGAAAGGACTGTTTTGAAAAAAAATGCAAACCACTGAAAAATTCAAGATGGCTGCCATTTTTCAAGATGGCCAACAGGGGAAATGTTTGTTTTCACTACATGTGCCAATATTTCACAGAAGAATATGTTTGCTGTCAGATCATCCACAATGAGACCCAATGAAACACTAAACACTTTGCACTAAAATCAGCAGTTTGGTGTCAAATCAAATGCATTGAACCATAGAAATCATATTTTCTTGATCTAGTTTTTCTTTTTTCTGATGGACAATTTTCAAAATGGCTGCTGTGGTTGTAGTGGAGAATGAAAGTTTGTGCTGAAATTGGCTGCAGTGATTATCAACAGCTAACTAAAAAGCATAAATCTTAGCTCTACTAAAGCTAAACAGCAACACATGGAAACATAAAATTCTTAACACTAAACCACATGATTAGCAGAAGCTAACGCTAACCATGTTGACTGTCTCAGTCTGTCGCCTCTTCATCCGGTGACAATCAGCTTCTGACTCTGCTGCAGTTTGTTACTTTACAGTTGTGAGTCAGATGACCACAGTTGAAAACATGATATGACATTAAATTCATAAATGACATTAAATGCCATTTTTGGTCTCAAAAATGGCAGCCATCTTGAAAAATGTTCATCGTCTTGAAATTCGAGTGGCTAATGGGGAAAATGAAAACAAACCTCAGGGGTGAACATTTTCATTTCATGTACTTCATGTACTGTGTCTTCTTAGGAAAAGGACATAAATCTTGTAAAAGCATCGATATTGCAACAGGATTCATAATGTTCTGTGTGGTCTTCATGCATATCCATGTTTATAAGTATAAAGTGTTCTGCCTTCACTCCAGGGGTGAGTCTGAAAGGATGTCTGAGTCAGATCACAGCATCCAGATCTCAGCATCCAGATCACAGCATCCAGATCTCAGCATCAGATCTCAGCATCCAGATCCAGCATCCAGATCCACCAGACGGTTGCAGTCATTGCTCTCGTCACCAAGCTGCATCGTCTGGACTGACTGACATTATGAAGAATCTGACGCCTCGCCATCTGTGTTTTATCATAAACATCCTGTCCCTGAAGAATCCCTCACTACTTCCACTTACTTTTCTTTTTTTTAAGTAATCCCAGAGGTCAGGTTTGAAGGAGGGGGGCAGGAATGCATGAAAAGTTCTGCTTTACTGCTCAGCTTGAACAGATGTTCTCAGACGAACAGCCTTTGGAAATAAATGCAGCTTATCACATAAAAAGCTGCCAGTGGGGAGGAAGCCCCATTTGTTAGGAACATGTAACAGGAGAGCTGATTTTCATTGCAGGGAACTGGAAATTCATCATGGTCTGACATGCTGCATAACCTACATGTGATGGACCTTCTGTTTTCATCACACTGGGAGTTTTTCTCCTGCTTGTCAGGACGAGGAGCTCAGCAGAGGGTCCACTGCATGTTTTAACATCTCTGGAGCAAAGCAGCTCATTCAGAAAGCTGAAAACAAAAACTTCAAATAAGTCATCCACTGTCAGAAGTCCAAATAAACACAAGCAAAAAACGCCTCACTGCGGTTGCTTTCAAAGAAATACAAAAATACTCTAAAGAAAACAGTTAGAGATTTTTTTAAAGAATGGAGTCATTACTCAGTCTGATCCTTAAACATGTTTCAAAGACCCTTTTACTTCTGCCAACATGTTCCATGGGGGAGTTGGACCCAAACACAGAGAGGAAAATAGATTCTCATCATGCAAAAGATGATTTATTAAAAACTGAGCTGAAGAAAAGGAGGAGAACTGAACGACGGGAAAACTGATAATGGAAGGATCTGAGTGGGAGTGAAGGAAACTGACTGACTGCTGGGAGGTGATTACAGGCATGGTAACCATGGAAACCAGGTGAGCACAGTCAGCAGATTAATTAAGACTAGAGGAAACACACACACACACAAACACACCCCTACACACACACAGATCCACCCGGGACGAAGCATTGAGTGAAAAACTGATGAAGTTTTGACTCCTAAGGTTCCTCAGCTAAATGTTTCTATTTGCTCCTCTGGTTCTAAATTTGGATCATCAGGTCAGAAATCTGAATTTTGTCCCAGGCAGGTTGGATAAAATAACTTGTGTTACAATGGAAAACAAGTAATAAACAATGATATAATTAAACTAAAGAGTAAAAAGTGAAACGGTTCCTGCAGAAGTGGAGCTTTGTGTCCCGACACCGCCTGCTGGGAATCATGTTCTGCCCCCTCACTAAGCTTCTCTCAGTGTTCAAATAAAGAGCGGGCTTCACACTTGTCATTCCTTTGCTAATTCAAGATCAGCCTTATAGTCCTAATTACTCTCTCATTCATCGCATTCACGCAGGCTTCCTTCCTCATGGCCACTTCCACAGCAGAGGAGCGCCAGGAGAGCGTCCTCATTATCGCAGGAACGCCACTTTGGGAAAACTCCTTCCAACACAAGTTCGGTAGCTGCTTTTCTTGGAGAGATACAATCAGCCTTGGAGAGTCCCGGTGGGAAGGAGGCGCTGAAGCCGAGTTATGCGACCGAGTGTGGGAAGAAAAGTGTAATAACTTTCACCTGAATGAGTCCACTCTCCAAACGGCCTGGTTTGTCATTCACCATCGTCAGACCCCCTTGTGTTCAGTGAAAGGGGCCTGCAGGGATCGCGCGCTAATGAGGCAGCAGGCATTTCTTTGGCTGGTTACAAACCAGTGTGTGTGGAGCTTTTCTCTTCTCTACAAGCTGCAGCCGCTACCAGCTGCTATTTTTTAGAGTGAATGGGATTCACAATTAATGATGCAATTATGCTAATAGGGTTGCCAGGCTACTGCTGGCCTAAACTCCGAAGTATCAACCCTGTTTCAGAAAGTCTGAGTAAAACAATTGTTGCAGATGAGAGCATGAACTTCCTGAGTAAAAAGCTTCCTGAGAAATCCATCAACCACACATGAGAAATATTAAAACTCATCAGTTTTAATGCTGACCTCATGGATGTTTGGCTTTTCTTTCTAACAAACTGGTCAGACTGAAAATGGATTTCAACCTTAAACAAAATGCAACAGTCAGTTTTTTCAATTCATTTTTCTAAACTAGATCAGATTCACTTTTATAATAAACCATAATTTATGACAATTCAGTGCCTGTTTTTATTTGCCACATTAAAACTTCTGGTTTCAACTGTAAACATGAAGATGTCTTTGAGTTGGTTACAATCTGACAATAAAATCAATAAAAGTACTTTCCCACTGCTTTCTGCACAAACTCAGCATTAATATCTGTAGCCTGTAGCATTATCTCCGTTTCCATCCATCATGTCAAAGCTAATCTGGAGATGCTGGGAATGACGAGTGGCTTTTAGTGCTTTATGTGGTTTATTACACAGAAAGCAGCAGCTCCACCAGGCCTTTTAGTCTCATCAGTGTCTTTCAGCTGAATGATCAGAGTTTCTGGTATTTTGGTGAAAATGAGAGAAAGATGCAGCAGAGACTCTGGTCTGGTATCTGTAGCTTAGTGATGCTTTATTTCCATGTATTTTAGTAATTTCACTGTCTGGCAGCTTTTAAACAAAACATTTTGACTGATTGTGCTTCATTACTTCTGCTTATAAAGTCCAGCTGTTATATTTACCTGTAAGGTGTAAAAGTTATGATGTTTCTAAATGATTTTATTTTTTTTTACCTGATCCAGGCGCTTTGCACAAAACTCCTGCAAAGCATCATGAATACAAACTGGCTGAAGGCTTCAGATGAAATGTTTGAACTCTTCCTTTTGTGTCAGAAATATGGAATTTGAGTAAAATTGTCAACATAGGAAAGAAAAAACTTCATTGCTACAGCAAACAGCCTTTTTGTTTGCAGGTGAATTAGCTTCTTGTGTAATGTGGTGATATTTATGTTTGAGCTGCACGTCGTCCCGTTTCATATGAAGTTCATTATTATTATTATAGTTACTGAGTTAGAATCACTTTCTACTGATTCCTGTTTTCATCAGTTGCTTGATAAAAACTAAGATGCCTCCATCTCTAAACTAGACCAATAAAACCTATAAACAATTTCATTATGAAATAAAAAACATGAATAAAACATCTGCTGATGGCGGTGGACGATGCAGCGGCTTCTCTCGGCCCACTGGGTCCAAGTTCCCAACAATAGATCTAAACCGACCTATTGTTGTGTTGAAGCTACGCTAAAGGGAGTTAGCTTCAGTTAGCCTGTCAGTGAAGCTATTCAAACCTGGAACAGCATCTCAATGCTAAACAGCAGCAAATGTTTACTTGGTGATTTGGTATTTAAATTGAAAATCCTGCTTATTTTGTCAATTATATGATTTTAAATTAATTGCAATTAAAAGATTAATCACTAATAACTTTCAGGGTTAGCGGCTCCTTTAGTTGTAGACTGAACAGTTTATAGGAGTTTAATAAATAGTGACGTTCTTCCAGGAGGATTATTCTCCCAGTTTTTCCAGAGCAGAGTTGAAGCACCAGCAGGCGGCAGCCAGTCGTCTCCTCTGTAATTTATGAACACCTGGATGAAAATGCTCAGGGGCGGCTTTGTTTTGATTACCCTGAAAAATCACAGTTATAGGAAACGTTCCACCAGAGAGTTCCTGCATAATTAAATCACGCCCTGTGCCAACATCGCTCTTCTTCTGCAAACAGGTTTTGGTCATCAAGACGTTTGCCTGATTGTTTTGTTCCTCTGAGTTTTGTCTCATATGACCAAATAAAGGATAATTTCATAAACAATTCACCAAGGACTTCTGTGTGTCATTTGCAAATAAAATAAAATTACAGCATGTTGACACAGACAGAAGCAGGAAATCTGTGCCAGTATCTGGGTTTTATATTCAAACTGGATCCATTTCATTCCAGTGACAAACGTACTTTTTTCTTTCCCTCTTTTGCAACCTTAATGCAAACTTCCCGTCTGCTTCCCCGACAATAACCGTCGCGTTACACAACGTCTAAAACCACAGAACACAAGACAAACAATGGCCTCCCACCACCAGACAGTCGTGCAGAAGGAGAAATGAATACTAAGCATCGCTGGACAGGCCTGTCTGTGTTTGTGAGGACTTGCTGAGGGACGTCTGCCAAAGGGTCCCCAGGAGACTTTCCTCCAGGGAACAATGGCGTTTCTGGCCGACTGTTTGTTCTTGTCAATCATCTGTCAGCTGACAACAGAGAGCAACCAGCCGACAGCTTGAGTTAACCCCAGATTATGATGGAAACACTGCCTGCCTCATTCCCGCTCTGCTCTCAGAGAGATGAGGTGAGGCTGGGGGAAAGACGCGTCTTGCATTTGGACGCCATTTTGTAACGTCTGATGACCATCACATTAACTTTAAACCAAAGATTTTTTAAAGACTGATAAAATATCATCAAACATGTTGTGTCTTTCCTCACATGCCAAATATTCTGCCTAAAACTGTTGAGGAGCAAAAGTTAATAACTGTGGTTGTATTTGTCTTTAAATGCTGATTTGACAGAGATTCTTCATTTTGAAAACCAGCTTTCATTTTCTTCTTTTGCTACTTTATATCAGAGTTCCTGCAACCAAACTCATATGAGCTTTATTTCCTAAAACACTGAAAATCAATCAGGGAATTGATAAAGAATCAAATTAATACGTGAGATTAATCATGGAATTATCAATTCTGATCTCGAGTCACAATACAAACAAGTTTGGCTATTTTTAGAGATTAATATGCTTCTTTTTTATTGTCAAAATCTTACATTTTAATTCAGTTTTACATAGAGGCAATTCACTACAGCTGTCGCCTCACTTTCAGGAAAAAGTCAATTCAGATTCTATCATCTGATTATCTGAACCTGGAGCCAAATTTAGTCCCAATTAGTTTTTATAGTTGCCAATAATCATCATAATCTGTATTTTCAGTCACTTCTCACTAAATCTTCTGTTAGTGAGATCTACAGACATCACTAAAATATCCTTTTGAACAATAAGACATGAAATTCAAAGGAACTTTATCGGAACAAAATGAAAAATATTCAAATCAAACTGAAAAAATGTGTTTTCAAAAGATTCAATTAGAGTTGAAGTGAATAAAATGTAAAGCAAAGGGAAACAGATTCCTGAGTTTCCTTTCAAAGACATTAAATCAAATATGACGCCGTTTGATTTGCTGCAACCAAAGTTATGCAAGATGTCATCATAATAGGATGCAGTAATTATATTACTGAAATTATAATGAAAGAAATGAAAACAACCATAATAAAATCATAATGACAGTAAAATCTGTGATTGACTCCGACACCATGGAGAACGTTTCAGAGAGCTGATGACAAACAGACTGTCGGCATTTCCTCCCACAAATCTGTTTCATATGAGCAGAGAACTGGAAGAGGAAAACATGAGGCACCCCCACACACACACACCCACGCACACATACACACACACACACGTCCGCACACGCACGCAAACACACCCCCATCAACAGGCACATACACACACAGGCAGTTCGCTGTGAATCTCCTGTTCCTGCTGTGCTAATAGTTACTTCTCTCAGAATATCAACACATTTTCTTTGCAAAATTAGGAGGAAAATCCCTACAATCATGATATCAGCAGTTATTAAGCGCAGGTCTTAGGTCTTGAATAAATCGATTTATCCGGTTGATCATTCACAATGTATCTAATAAATCAGATTTCTCTATGAACAGTTCTACAAATGATAGCCCATCATCCCTCAGTGTGGGGCCAATAAAGATACGCTGCAGCACCTGTTAGCAGTAAATATGGCCGCCGCAGCACTCTATTTACAGCAGTAAAGATGGCCGCCGCAACGCTGTGTTTACAGCAGTAAAGATGGCCGCCGCAGCGCTCTGTTTACAGCAGTAAAGATGGCCGCCGCAGTCGCCTGTTTACAGCAGTAAAGATGGCCGCCGCAGCCTTTTACAGCAGTAAAGATGGCCGCCGCCTGTTTACAGCAGTAAGATGGCCGCGCCCGCCGCATCCTCTGTTTACAGCAGTAAAGATGGCCGCCGCAGTCGCCTGCTGACTCAGCAGGTCTGGATGATCAATTACGATTGTTTTGCTGAAATTTGACTCCGTTTTTCTCCGGGTTTTCATGCAATTAATTTAATGTGACTTGCAATCAGACTTCTGAGTGAACGGATTACGAACCCAAAGCGACTCGCAGGCGTAGAAGAAGAAGGTCTGGAGGTGGATAAACTTCCCTAAACATGAAACCAGACATTTTGGTTCAGATCAAAACACGCTGACGTGATAGAAATGGCCTAGTCAAAGACTAAAACTATAGTATGACAGGACGGGATGGTTTTAATTCCCAGTGACCAGCTGAGCGTTCCTGGAAACAGAAGCTGTTCTCATGCATGGATTCATTCATCCTCCATAATCGGCCTTTTACTATTCCCTCTGCGTTCCAGGAGCAGCACAATGACGCGTCTGGATATGAATTTCTCTTCCTGGAGGAAGGAAGGCTTCACTTTACTATCAACTCCAGAGCTTGTTACATATTTCTACAGAAACGTCGATAAAGTCTGGCTTTAAAATATTCTTTTTTTAGATGTAATAATGATGAAAGACCCTCCAGGTGCTCCGCTCTCCTTAGCAACAGAATGAAGCATTAAATCACTGCGTTCCCTTCATCTCTTTCCTCCTCACATTTTCATATTTCTAACCTAACAGGTTCCTTTGACCGGCTCATTTACATTTCTGTGGCAGCTTTCTTGGACAGACTAATAGGAAGTGTTCCCAAGCTTCGCCCGGGGCTTCCACTCAGATGTGGTCCGCTGTTTGACAGATGAAGCTCGGCTCATTCCCGGATCCATTCCCCCTTTCTTCCTTTGCAGGGAGGCACTTTGGGTTCAGGCTTTGTGAATGAGCTGCTGCTCTGTTGCAGCTGCACAGTGGCTGCTCACCGACAGGCTGCAGCCATGATGACGTTTAATCTGCTTTTCCACACTGACTCCACGCTCCGGTTTCTAATGATGTTTTTAATCCGTTCACGGTGCCTCTTTAGATTTTGCTTTTCATGTCACAATTAAAGTCTAATAGATAAAGAGAAGTTGTGTAAAAATGTGTTAAAGTTTCTATCAGTAGATGACAGCAGATGATCGGTTTCATTGAGTCGCTTGCTTTAAAGCAATCCCTCTTTGTGAGCATGTATGTGGCGACAGTGGAGAGGAAAGACGCCCCATAACAAGAAGAAACCTCCAGCAGAACCAGAACCTGTTTGTGTTGGGCATTATGAGCATCACATGTCGTTTTGAAAAACAGGATTTTCCTAAAATCTTCTTTTTAAAAATGTTATTCAATTTATGGGCTGCACAGTGGTGCAGTTGGTACAGCTGTTGCCTTGCAGCAAAAGGTCCTGGGTTCAATTCCCGCCCCGAGTCTTTCTGCATGGCGTTTGTATGGTCTCCCTGTGCATGCTGGGTTAATTCATGTACTGCTTGTGCCAGAACAGGCACACATACCTTTAACTACTAGTTTTATCAAAAAAGTGTTAAACCAACTATTAGTGAAAGTTCATTAACGACAAATCCAGAAGATCACAAACAGAAAGATTTGAGGTTCCCAGTTCAAAGCCACTCCTGACCAAGTCACAGAGATACTTTGTCACAAATGACTTGGTTGGTTTGGAAAGCTTTTCCCTTCTACTCTCTACAATCTATAAGTCAGGAAATACTGTTAACAGAGCTGCATTATGGCAGTAAAGTCAGGTAAGTCAAGCTAACCCTGATGAAAAGCTCAGTGTGGATCGTCTTCATGTGTCCAATGTAAATGAGTCTCTTGTCTGTCATTTCAAACGGTGACATTTCAGTCCCTGAAGCCAAACGTCGACCTGTGAGCCAGACTCCATCTCATCAGTCTGTTTAACTGAATAAACATGAAGTGAAACCGCTGAGATGGGAAAGGGCAGAAGAGATCCGCTGGTGTGATTTAATGACCGGCGTGATTTATAACCCAGAATAACACCCTGACCCCAGCATGTTTCCTCACAACACAGAACCACAGATCCAAACGCAGGTTTCTCATATCTGTAACAATGTTCAACGGGTTCGATAGAAAGCAAATAAACCAAGATTCAGTAGTTAATCTAAGTTTAATTTTACATTTCAAAAAAATGATGTAACAAAACACCAAAATATAAAGTTTTCTTGGGTTTCTTATTAGAAAACTTAGGAATGTGAAGCCATAAAGGTTGTGGTTCAAGAAAAGGGAATTCCTTCATATTTGGTCCAGAAAACAGAGAGCATGCAGACTGAACTGTACCGGACCGAGACCGGACTGGTATGGAGCGAAGCTTTGAGTTCAGAACTGGACCAAGCAGACGTGCTAATGCTGACAAAATTCAGACAAAACAAACTACTGTGATCTGCTCTGTCAAAAGTCACAAATTTCCTCTAATGCGCAAATAGTGGAGCTAATTTTCAGCTTAGTGCTTTGAAAATGTTTACTGCACTTAACTTTTCTTAAACTTAATGTTCCAGATCAATTCTAAAGTGCTAATGTACTTTACTGTTTTGTTTTGTTCAACTACTGTCTTAAAGGTTTGGTAACTGACTGCTAATTAAACAAATACATGCAAAAATTCAGTTATGGATGATTTTGTGAGCCTTTTGTGGTGGGTGTCAACGTGGTTGAATTTAGCGCTTTAGCTAAATTAGCTTCCTAAATATCAAGTGGGGGTGGCGCTCTAAGAGCTGAACTGTTTATGATTTGTGTTTTAGAGTTAGAACAAGTAATATTTAAGCTAGCGGGTTAACATAAGTAAGATTTTAGCTAGTGGGTTAGCATAAACAATATTTTAGCTAACGATGCCTTTTCAGAAGCAGCTGTAAGCTCTAAAAACATGAGATGAAAAATGACCAAATCCTTTAAATATTGGCTCATTAAAGCCAGACTGAAACATTTCCAGTGTCTGAAAAACGTTGAATTAACAGGAAAACGCTGTTGGTTGCTAGGTCAGGCCTTTTGGGGCTTTTTCTGTTAAATGCAGCTCCTTTGACAAATTAAAGTCTAACCTCAGATGAATATGCTCGTTCCAAAGGCTCATTATTGTGCAATTATAGGCTGTTTCAGTGCACCACTGTGAATATTCTGTTTTATTAAGACCTCAGGATAAGATTCATGAATAAGAAACATTAAACTCTACCTGCAGCCTGCAGCCTGCAGCCATTCTTTGATGATTGATTTTATGAGCTTTACAAAGAGAATAGGAACATTGCAGTCATTACAAACCTTAACCCTTAACATATGAGACCCGAACCAGCACACCTGCTTTTAGGAACCGGTCCAGCTTTGTCCAGCTTGGCGTATTTCAAAGGAGAAGCACTAATGGCATTCCCAGAAGCAGCCTGATCCGATGGCATGTTAACGCTCCTGAAAACGGCCATGTCCCAGGCTTAGGGGGAAATGTATTTAACAGCAGGGGCCGCCTGACACAGATGTTAACAGAATCCCGTCAGCCTGGAGGTGGCGAGCTGCGCTCTCCCTCCTGGTTAGTCAGGCCAACGATGTGCAGAGTCAAACTATGTGCAGAGTCAAACTATGTGCAGAGTCAAACTATGTGCAGAGTCACACTGCGCCGTCGGCTGCAGGGTCATCCGTAATGAGCGAGTGTTAAATCTTAACACCGGTGAGCCGACACACACCGACATGAGGCTCCTCTGTCGTTTGTTCGCCCTCCTCTCGCTGCCATCAATCATCGGAGGGGCTGCAGGTTGTTGATTAATGACGCGTCTGAGCCTCCGGCTGCATCCCACCAGGAGCCTGAGTCAAAATCAGATCCTCACACCAGAGATGCTCTGCGAAGCGTCTTCCTGGAGTATCAGACAAGCCCTCTGGCTGACTGTACAAGTTGTTTTAATATCTGCGAATTAGCCATTATTTCATTTATTGTTTCCTTCGTTCGAGACACCTGGGAAAACGCTAAAACAGAGCTGGTTCTTCCTCTTTGAAATGATCCAACCCTTCTTTTAGAGAGACTTCAGTCCCAACAGAGATTCTACAGCCGGGATGCAGCAGCAGCAGTTTGATTTGATGAAGCCGGAAAAAAGATGCAAAACAGCTGCAACTTTAAAAATCTAGCAGGATAACATTCTGAGTCAAAAACACACCCAGCATGTGTTACCAGTTAAAAAGAAGATTTCAATAAAGATGAATGAAACAGACGTCCAACATTGAAACAGATTTACCAAAACCACCAAGGTTGTTATGTCTCCATCATTCAGCCGCTTTCCTTCAGGAGGGGAGTCGGATAATGTTCACATTCAGCCAGGAGCTTCTTTGATGTCTCTTCAAACATCTCAGTGCCAGACTCACATCAGGCCCTGAACGTCTCCACAGGAGCAGAACCCAACTTCTGACGCAGCTTCGCTCCTTCTGACCACTTTCTGCCACATTTACAGAAGCTGTGGAGACGAGTGGAAGGTTAGACGGGTCCGAAAGCGTTTCAACAACAGAGACCGCCTGAGAAATACATACAAATATATCGTTTCTCTACATTCAATAGTTGTTTCTTTTGGAGTTCATTTCTGCTTCAAATGATCTGATTGGATGATGGAAAACACTGTCGTCGTGGTAACAGGATTTAGTTCTGAAGCTTATTAATGTAAAAAGAACAAATATTACATTCATTCTGTGGACATAATGTGCTTAAAGCTTCACACATTCACAGAAATATCACATTTTATTGGCACGTCTCGGTTTATAGTCATTTTTCAACAGGTAAACAGACAAAGTGGGTCATAAAACTGTAAATCTGCGTTTAGCTGTAAAGTTGCATCAACACGTCGTATTTAAGCAGGAGGCTGAGAACCTGAGAGCCTCACTGTCTGTGACCTCAACTTTAAATCCTACTTTAGTTTTAAAATGAATGAGGTGTTATTTTAAATTACAGTTTTTAACCTGATGATGCACAGAGCTTGGCTCCTCCCGGTTACCAGACTGAAAGCAGCCGCCTCAAATTAAAAAAGAAAAAACACTCCAGGAAGTGCTTCTCCATGTTGCCTCCGCCGCGGCCTTCATGTCCGCTGGTTTTTCCCATAAACAGTTCAAAGCTGAACCTTTGAGTCTCTATGAAGTCCACATTTACTTCTGATGTTGCAGATCTAAGGCTGAGCCAAACATCAAAACAAAGCGTGTAGGTGGCAGCCATTACTGTGCCAAATGACAGATGTGTCTGTGCATAACTGTGTGTGATTTTGTGCATAACTGTGTGTGTTTCTGGGCATTAATGTGTGTGTTTCTGTGCAGAGCACAGCTGCGAGTCTGCAGAATGATTTGCGGCCCACATGACCCCCCGCCTCTTTCATGACATCCCTGTGGGGATTTTTGTTCGACGACGTTCAAATAATTAGAATAACTTCTTGTTAGAAACGGGCTTTGAACCAAATTGCACTTTCATCCCTCATTAGATTATGAGTTGTTCTTGTCTCAGTTCTGGCAGAGCCGGGTGGTTTTGGTGCGGCTCACCCTGCCCTCAGCAGAGGAGTCATCAGGACACGAATGGAACTTCTTGAAGCATAATCTCTAAAATAACCTCAGCAGATGTCGCTGATAGGAATCATATTCCAACTTTCCAACTTTTTACACTGTGAAAAGACTTCAAATAAACTTATTTGTGAGATTTTGCTCCTGGAGTCACTTTCACAGAATATTTTCCATCTGTAACCAGTTTCTTTAAACTGGGACAGAAAAATGTAACAACAAATCTGTCACTTTGACCAATCATAAGTCTCTCTCCTGACCACTTCGTGCAACAAGTGCAGACATTTTCAACTTGATGCACACAGTACAGGAGACTAAACCCATCAAAAATGAACTAAAATAAATTTCCATCTACTTTCTCTGACCTGGACTTGATGCACTTTGCCGTCCTGATGCTAAAGGCGCGCTGGAGTCTCTTCAGAGTCTCTGGTGCTGCTGATCCTCTGCTGTGGATTTTCTCCCGTGAAGCGACAAACAAAAAGTTAATTTGTCATAATAGAACAATTAAATAATTGAAAAGTTTATTTATTTCAGGAAACATTCACTAAGTGAATCATATCAGGCAAACTCATTTTCATTTTGGGTCTTAAAGGGCCAGTTTTATCAAAATGTATTGATAAAACTATTGACAAACTGTTAGAATATTATTTAATATCTATCTATATCATGTGAGATGGCCTTAAATATGTTAATCACGGATCTTAGATTTTGTCATGGCAGGACTTTTAAATCATGGGATTTTTCTGCCAGGCATACAGAAATATGACCTTAATGAAAAGTTTAATTTTCATTGTAATTTCCATTAAATCTGACCAATGAGCTTTATTAGCTCTGTACTGTATAGAGTTTCTGATAAGGAGCTCCTCCCAGCAGCTCCTCCCAGCAGCAGCTCCTCCCAGCAGCAGCTCCTCCCAGCAGCAGCTCCTCCCAGCACAGCTCCTCCCAGCAGCTCCTCCCAGCAGCAGCTCCTCCCAGCAGCTCCTCTTGCTGCGCTGATTTCTGCGTCTCGGTGAATTCATGCTGGCAGTCTGAGTGGGAGCGCTGTCAGTAAATATTTGTCCCTGTGGAGGTTTTATGACGGTAAAGTTTGGAAAAGCGGAACAAACAAACCATCTGTTTAGCAGCGAGGACCAGTAATCTGCTGGGTGATGAGTCAGATGATTTATCAAACTTCAGCGCTTGATCCAAACAGTTAAAAGCATCATTTAATGGTTTTAGTTAACCCGTATTTGTCCGTTTGCCTGGATAAAAGTGCCGGCAGCGGGACGGTTCGGTGGGAAGCCTGTCTGCCAAGAAGCTTTGAAATGTGAGGAAGAGTCGGATGGAGAGGATGCAGTCTTCCACATCAGAAGGCCTAATCCTGCTTCCCACAGACAACAACCATCTGAAATGATTCATGAAGCAGGAATCCAGCTCTTCTCTCCTCTCTCACCCAAAAATGATGTTTGTTTTTTTATAAAAACTCCCAAAACTTCCTAACCAACCGTTGATGTTGTGCCGTCTGCAACGGCTGGACCTCACAAGTACAGAATCTCCTAAATAATAGATTTATTCATTAATTTAATGATCTAATCTGGGTAAAGTTTCATGTTTAGAAAAGATAGTTATGCACTCGGTTGTAGATTCCAAATAGAGAGCAGAGTCTGGTTTAAAACTTTCTCTTCTTTACGTCGTGATGCCAGCTATCTGATCAAATCTAGATTTGATTTGATTTTATTTGAGAGCGTTCATGTTTGTGCGTATTAGGTGCTTTTTTTGTGATGTGTCCCAGGTCCCAGGATCTACATAACAGGTTTAAAATGGTGAACTCTGTGCCTGAATTTAGGGGATGTAGGAGAAACTCAGAGCTGATGAACCCACCGCCGTTTGTTTGGCTGTTTTTTGTTATTTTGGCCAATAATTTGGAAAGAAACTCTTGGCTAATTGAAGATGATCTTTTTTAAACACTCGGGTTTCTGATCCAGGATGTTCTTCTGAAACTCGGACGCCATATCTTCTTCAGATTTATTTTATTTCCTTGTGTTTGACATCATTAGAAGGATGAGAACCAGCTCCAAACATCCCGAGGCAACGCTTGTTCCGGGTTTTATCACATATTTCTCTGATAAATGGTCAGATTTTCTCGTCTCTCTGCTGAAGGAGTTTGTATCAAGATGAGTATTTGTCATTTTTCATCTCCTCCAGCGATTCTTCTTTACGGGGATGAAGATGAAGACGGATTCCTTTGTTATGTGTGTCTGTCATATGACAGCGGGCCGGCTCCGCTCCTGTCAGAGCCGATCGTCGTCCTGCAGGCAGAAAACCTCCAGGGTCCAAATGTTTGTCTGCAACAGGAGGAGAGACAAACTAAAGATGCTTTTAATCTCCAGAAACATCAAACTTTGTTAATTTGTCACTTTTAAGACAGAATCATAATAAATTCATAAGATATGGCAAGCATCATTGTTGTGAAACAGAAAGCAAAACTTATATTTTATTTATATTCTGCAAATAAGATATAACTAATACAGGAGTATTAAAGCTAATATACAAAGCAAAAAATAAAAAATAAGATGTGAGCTAAAGTAGAAATCCAACTTAAGAAACACTGGAACAGTTTGAAAGGAAAATAAAACCATGAAAGAATCTGACTGAAACCTTCATGATGGTGATTTAATTGAATCTGATTCTTTTTTCTCTTCTCTCGTTTGGATTTAAATGTCGATTCTGTGTTTTCTGTAATATGTGTTATGTCATATTAACAGAAACGGTTTGTTTGCAGTAAATATGATAAGAAAAGTATAAACTGACTGACTTCAGCCTGCAACTTTCAATCCATGCAGCAATTAAATAATTTTTGGTATTTTTTATTTAATTGATTGCATTTGGAGAATCGATTGACAACTTTCACAACTGTGTGTGTTTCACACAAATCAAATAAACTATCTAAATATTTGGCAATATGACTTAAAAAGATATCTATCATGACTCAGCATTTATGTTTGTGAATGGATGAACTCTGTGATGAAGTGGTGAATGAATGTTCATCGTTTCAGCTGGAGCTTAACTTCAGAAAAAGGAGGCCGATCCTCCTGGCACTGAGCCTAAACGACAAGCAAGTGGAGAGAGTCTGTAAGCAGCGTTAGAGGAGCAGCCGAGTCTCTCTGCCGAACAATAAGAGTTCAGACTGACCGCTGCCTCACAGCAGGGGCTCAACCTGCGGCGGCGGACAGGAGGCGCCCGCAGCGAGCGACGGAAACGGCCCAAAGGATCATCAGTTAGAGAGCATTGTGCTCAGCAGAGAGCGTCCTACAGGAGCCAAGGCCTCACCGACCGCCACCCGGGGCCAACGCCTCAGCGTCCTACAGGAGCCAAGGCCTCACCGGCCGCCACCCGGGGCCAACGCCTCACCCGCCACCCGGGGCCAACGGCTCACCGCCACCCGGGGCCAACGGCTCACCGCCACCCGGGGCCAACGGCTCACCGCCACCCGGGGCCAACGGCTCACCGCCACCCGGGGCCAACGGCTCAAACAGCTCAGTAAAGCAGATATGACTTGATAAACTCTGAGCTTATGAATCCAGTTAGTTATTTTTCTAAGACCTCCGTTTCCCTGCCACTGTATGGCATTGGACACAATACCAAACACATGTAATCATACTGTGTTTCAAACGTATCATAAAAACACTTCTATGATCTGTTGCTCAGTTATTGTAAATCTTCAGTTTTCCTAAAACATTTAGGATAAAACATGAAACTTTCCCTCAACACATCGAGTTTGAGCTCATTTCAACGTTCTGCATCAGGGATGTGGTTAAAGATGCTTCCTAAAGATGTTTCCTAAAGATGCTTGCAGCGCTGCGGCTGACTGGACATGAACAATCTGATTCCTTCACCATCATTTCTGAGTGACCCGCCCACACGGGGCTAAAACAGAGGTTGACATCTAAAAACGCGCCTCATCCCGGCCACAAGAATGCATGAGAGCAGAGTGACTCACACGAGTCCAGCTCAAACACAGCTTTCTTCATTTAGCTTCTTTGTCTCCGCCCACATAATTCTGCATCTTTGTCTTTTTTCTGCTGAGTTTTCAGACCAGAAATCCTAGAAAATACGACGAGCAACAATCCTTTCAAAATGATTTGAATAAAACATCATGTCAGAGTTGAAGGTGATGTGATAAAGTGTAAAGGTTCCGCAGACTGTGCCGTCTTGCTGCTGCTCTTCCCATCCAGTGTTTTCAGACTCTATAATTTCCCCGGGGGCCACTCCAACATGGCCGTCAGTTTTACTCTGGCTCAGTCAGGAAAGTGGCTGCTTTTTCCCGGGGAAGACATCTGAGACACTCGCCTTGATGGGAGACAGGAGACAGCTTTCTCCCCGGCCCAGCTTCCTGCTCTCCGCAGAGGGGACCAGGGGAGGCCAGGGGCCACGCCAGGGACCCGGGCGTCGCACAGGGAACATCGAGCCACATTGGAAGCGATATTTCCTTTCAGAGCTTCTGCTCCCTTCATTCTCCCCTCATTCTCCCCTTAATCTCCCCTCATTCTCCCCTCATTCTCCCTATTCTCCCCTCATCATCCCCTCATTCTCCCCTCATTCTCCCCTCATTTTCCCCTCATTCTCAGGGCGACTGGTGCCAGACGTAGATTTCGGTCCTGCTGAGTCAATGATGAGTTACAAAGTGCAGACAGAAACCTGAAAGTGGCACCGGGTCGCTCCAGGATGGGAAGAGAAGCTCCTGTTCTGAAGTCTGCTTTTGATTAAACGTGTCCAGAACAGCAGACTCCGTGTAGAATCAGTCGTCATGACAACCGACAGGTGAAGTGAATTTATCTCTGCATCAGGTTTATTTTTAAATGATATTTCTCACAGGAAACATCATAAGTTCAAATATTTTGACGTGAATGGCCTTTTGTAGAATATTGACAATTCTTCAAACACAGCCTGTAGAGGGCGCTGCTGCTGCAAAGTGAATAAAAGTCATAAACATTCTAAAAGTTGATGTTTCTTTGCATGTTTTGTTGCATCGTCTTTGGGTTTTACTTTGTCCAGAAGCTGCAGAGCAACCCCAAACCTAATCCTGTTCACGTCTCAGCATGCGGTCCTGGTCCGGCCCGTTGGGCCTCTGCACCGCCACCATCACAGCGTAAAGAGAAATGAAAAGTTTCATTAATGGTTTTTGCAGCGTGCTGTGCAGAGCTGCTGCCTCCTCAACCAGGCCACAAAGCGCTGGCAGCAGGTTCAGGTTGTGCAGCCACAGCAAAGAGCTGCTGGTACTTCCTCCCTGAAAACAGAATCTGGAGAATAAGAACTCTGCTGCTGGCAAACCAAAGTCTGCAGGGTCACCGAGAGACCAAACGGTTTCCCTGGGGAGCCGGGGGGAACAGGAGACTTGTACACAAGCATTCCAGCCATTGCAGTGTTTAGATGTAGAAACCACTCATCCATCTTCTCAGGTTTAATTTTGCACAATGTTTACAATGAGAGTTATAGATGCATGTTTTTCTTACCACCCAGTGTGACCTTATAACTGAGGATCCGCAGCGTCTCTCTGCTGCTGGTGTTTACAGTCCAGACGAATAAACTCCACCTGCTGACTGAAGTTACAGCTGCAAACCCAACAGACATGAAACATCCCAGAAACATTCCTAATAAAACGTTCACGTGTCTCATATGTGTTTTATTTCTGTAGAGAAGAAACCTTTGGGTCAAAATTCTTAAAGAAAAGTTCCACTTAAAACGGTGACGACTGAAAATACTTTTACAAGTATGAAAGGTGGAGGTGGCATCTGTGGTCATTTTCCTCCGAGCTTCAACCTCCAGGCGTTGATGGAAATAACTAAATATAGAGATCTTTAGGTAAAAAGTTACAAATATTTAGCTTCCTAACTAAATATTTAGATAGTGAATTAAAATGATAAATGAATAAATAATGTGGTGAAAACATTGACTGAAAAATGAAGCCACATTTTCTGACATTTTCCCAGATAATTACTGCTCGTTCTTGACTGTAACTGTCCACATGCTGCTTCATGTTTCACAGAAACCACCATCAGCTCTTTGAGCAGAATGTCTGGGAGAAACTTTTTGACATATTTTATCACTGAAGCTGGTATTTTCCTGTGTGCAGCAGGGGGAGAAAAAAAGTGTTATAAATGATGGCGATGTTGTGAGTTTGAGAACAAGGATTAAAACGGATTACGCTCTAAATCAATAGTGACTCAGGAAAACAACATGGAGGGCCTGCTCACTGCTGCATGCAGACACATAAAGACCTTATTGATCTCATCTTCCACGTCCTGCTAATAAGTAAAGCTTTACTGTCACCCAATGGGCTGCAACATAGAAGAAAACTCTGTATTCACCCATCTATGTGTGTTTGTTACAATCTTTGGGGAAGATGGAGGTAAAGTGGAGACGTAATAAAGTGTTTGGAAGATGGCGTCCGTCTCAGCACAGCATGTTTTTGTTGCATTAACCAGGGGACAGTGATATACGACTGTTCAGAGCTGGCTAACGGCTGAGCTGCGAGTTTCTGGTGATAATAATCAGTGATATTTCTGCAGCGCCTCCACCATAAGTCAGTGTCGTACCTGCTTTGGTCCCTGAGTTTCCACTCGAGTGGAAACCTCACACCCTCTGGGCCAGGCCCAAGCAACTCAGGAGAAACAATGCAGAGACTGTGATTTTTCGCAAGATACTCGGTGACAGGACAGCAGAGGAGCGAAGGAGAAACTGGAGACGGAGCTCATTATGCCTCCATGACCCCAAAGGTCAGGGACAGGAAGGAAGCAGGAGGACACAGCCAAGCTGGAACAGGACTCTGTTGTGCTTTTAAACAAGCAGCAGCCATAAAATCTGTGGCTTGTGTTGGAATCAATAAGACAAAAATATCCTTAAAATAATGAATCCGATGTTTGGTTCAGGCCAGGATAGAATCCAATTAATAAAAAATCTGTTAAATCAACATATTTCTGATGTAAATAAATTCAACAGTAGAGAAACTTAAGTTGTACAGGATTGTAATAAAACAGACAAAAACAATTTTATTTTTTATTTGTCAATTTCTGAAATAAATATTTACAATTTAAATTGATGGTGTCTATTTCATATTTCCTGTCTTTGTGTCTGAAGTCTGATTGGTCGACAGCTGAGTGGTTCAGCTGTCAACCAATCAGATCGTCTACAGTAGTGTGCATTTTCTAAGAACAAATTACCACTGAAATCTGATCTGCATCAATATTAAACAAATATCTTTGCAAAGTGGATGCAGGAAAATGGACAGAGAAAGAAAAACTGGAAAAGTGAATCAAAAAGAGGGATGAAGGATCCAGACAGGAGAGGCCACATTAGCCTCAATTAAGACTAATTAGGACTAATTCAGAGTCATGTGACCATCAGGTTTGGTGACTATCAGGCTTTGGAAGAAGCTGTAACTGAGTTCAGCACAGCAGAGGAAGATTACTGCAGAATACTGAAGAACAACTGGCTGCAGAAATGATTATGATTATTCCACAAAGAACTGCAAGAGGAAATGAAGGAACTGTCAAAAACAAACAGCTTTAGGAGTTTGCTTTAATAAATGAACTTAAATCATGTAGCTGCATTAGAGGCCAACAAAAACTGGAATCAAAACCTTTTGATGATAAAATATAATAATAAAATTCTGCATATTTATCCACATTCCTCATGCTGGAGGCCTTTTCCTCCATCAGTCCTGCTTTGTCTCGTTGGGTTAGCTTGTCTGTTAGCAGCTTTATGACATCATCTTTAACACATTTAGAAACTTTTAATTTGTCTGTTTCTGTTTTCTTCCACACCTCTGCAGATCTACATTCAGTGAGAGAAAATATCGCAACTCTTTCAGGAAATAAATGAATGTATTAATAGAGCAGCATCAGCTTCTGGGCTGCGACTCCCTTTGCAAACTCACACAATGTTACACAAACATTTCTCCCTATGTAACCATGAGCTACGTTCATATTTCATGCATGGACAGTTAAAAAACACATCATTTAATCAATCAATTTCAATCCTATCAATCCTATTTATTCAGACACAATTATGGTCCATAAAAAACAAGAATAAACATCATCTGGGATTTCATTCCAGTTAGTTTTATAATTATTATTTTGAATGTAGGAGTTTAGTTTTTTAATAATAAATGCGTAAATTCAAAACATTTTAAAGGAATGGAAAAACACCATTGAGTTTTTGTGAATGCTTTCCTCTAACATTTCCCTCTCCCAGCAGGTGTGCGCAGGCAAAACATTCCCCAGGGGCTTGTGCACATTTTATTAGTTCCTCCTTCAGCCAGGAACTGGATGCAGGGGGGAGGATCTGTGTTTTCACATTATGGTGATTTCCTTGTTAAATTCTGAGTAATTATTGGGATTAAATTAAAATATGTTCTGATTGTCTTGGTTTCTTCATTTGATGTAAGTATTTTTGCTCTGCTTATCATTTTGCAGTTTGTAATATTAGTTCCAGTTTCAGATGTTCATGTTGGTTTTTTTCTTACTGCTGCACTGAAATGAAAGAAGCTGATGTCAATCTGAGCTTTTCATGCAAACATGACAGTGACACAAAATTAAATTATTATTACTTTTGTTTAGCATAAATCTGCTCCCAACCTTCTGATTTTAGTTGAGTGCAACTGTAATGTTATTATAACTAGGAATGACTAAAAGACAAAAACATGATGTCAGCAGAGGGAACTTCAGGGGATCCGGCGGCGGCAGCTGCAGTGGAGATGGTTAGCAGGCGTTGATTAATGTTGTTAGCAGCAGTTCTGTCACTGAGTAATTTGGTCTGAAGTAGTTTGACTTGGTATTGAATTAAGTGTCTGTAATGAAATGAGACCCAGACAGACTCAGGCTGGATCTCAGCAGAGCGATGAGGTCAGTGTCTGCAAGAGGGACGTTAAATATTCTGCTCTTGGTAATAAGACTGAGAGCTTTAAATGATCAAGCAGTTAAATAAAAAGCAAAATTACTAGAAGAAAGTCATACAATTACAATAAAAAATCCATTCCAATGACAAAAAGCTTGAAAAGTTTTAGAGCTTCATAAATCTGCGATTCTTTAAATAAACAGTTTTTTCCTCAGGTGTTTCAAAGTTTTGCTCCTGATGATAATTTGAAGCTGATTTGTTAAAAGATGAATTGTTTCATTTTTATGAAGAATTCTCATAAGGCGATTTATTCTTTATTCTCCAAATGTTACGGCTTTATTCTGGTATTATTTATTCTCATTTTAATCCAACTTTTTTCTCATAAAATTATGAATTTATTCAGGAAATATTATTACTTTACTATCAAATTATTTCAACTTTGTAATTATAATATAATAGCTTTATTCTGGTATTATTTCAACTTCATTGTCGTACCTCTTTAATCTTGTTGCATTGCAGTTTTTTCTCGTAATATTTCAATGTTTTGTTGTACAGTTTTATTCTCACAGTATTATAATGTTGTTCTGGTAATATTTTGACTTTATTTTTGTACAATTTATTCTTATATTTTGACTTGTTTTTCAAAGGAAATTGTTGTCTTATACTCTATTATATTATAATAATAATAATAATAGTAAGATTGTTGACATACATTTGATTATAACTGTGATATTCTTCCGGGTTATTGTTTAATATTTTAATAATATTAGAGATTAAACTGTAGAACTGAAGATTCCAGATCCAATCAGGTCCCCTTAATGATTTATGCTGAATAAAACTGTTCAGATTCCTTTATGAGGTTCCTCCTGTATAAATGCTCCATTCAGTCAAACCTCCCAGATTCAGAAAGCTTTCCAGCGAACATGACTAATGAAGGAAATCCTGCATGGCTCTCATGCCAGAATGCAACGTTTTACTGGAAGAAAGTCTAAACAGTGACTGGAAAAACTTCTGCCTCTCATGCAACACAAGTTGAATGAAAACAGCCTCTCTGCATGCGGGAACGCTGCATGGCTCGCTTGTTTCTGTGGTCTAACCAATGATTTGTCATGAAATTACATAAAATAATGCTGTGGGTCACTTTGTGAAACAGTTTCTTGAGTTCTTACCAAAAATAACCATTTGGAGAATCAGTTAAATTACCATTAGCGTTTATCTTCTGGTTCCACAATTTAAATGATGTTAGTGGTTTTTAAGAACATGTTTTAGGTGTGTAATATTTACTGTAACAGATTCAGCCTCCAGGTGAAAGGTCAGCAGCGTGACTGCATGACCTCGGCTCCCAGAAACGGATCGATCCGTTTCTCTGAGCGATTTCATCTCAGAAAGACGCAACAGACTGAAGCTTCACTGGAAACGAGACATTTGAGCTGCAGCTGCCGGAAATTTATAGCAAAAATATAAAATGTTCACAGACATCAAGAGTAGCTTAGCATTACTTTAGGGTTAGGGGGTTAGGGATGTAATTGTAATTGAGTATTATAGAAAACTTCTGGAAGAATCAGGATTGACTGAATCTGTTGATATGACCGGACTAAACCTGCCAGACGTTTCTGAATAAAAACTGGATCTGTTTGTTTTGTAAAATAATATTTTCTAACTGATGATAACTGCTTCTCTCTGATGTACTGACCCAGATTCTGGCTCTGGTTCTGCTGGAGATTTTTACCTGTTAAAGGGGAGTTTTTCCTCTCCACTGTCGCCACATGCATGCTCAATATGAGGGATTGCTGTGAAATCAAGCGATTGCCTGTTGCTGCATCCAGGAGGAGTGAATGCTCTGCTGGGTTTCTCAGGTAGAAATGTTTTAAACTAATTTTAGTAATGAGTTTGATGATCAGCTGGATCTGCGGTTGAATAAAAAGGAGTTTTTTGTAAATGCGTCCAGACATTTGCTGTTAATTGGGCTCCATAGAAATAAACTGAGCAGAACTGAATATACACAAACTGATCAAATGTGTCTCTCCTTCTTCATGGAGTTTGTGTTCTCCGTGTGCATATGTGGATTCTCTCCAGGTACTCCAGCTTCTTCCAGGTGTAGGAAAATAGTCAGGCTCTTTAGATTCCAATTATTTTACTGATGATTTTTACCAACTATTTAATCTATTTTACTTTGGGGGTTTTTTTATCGTTATTAGTTTATTTTCCGTAACGATCTGCATGAATTCCTCTGGGTCTGGATGCTGAGGATACTTGATGAGGCCAGGATGGACCCCAGGGGGGCCTGTGACATTTCCTCTCTGTGTTGTTTTGGTTCTGGAGAGCGGAAACTGATCTGAGAGCAGCTGGTTGGTCTCTGGAGCCTCTGAGCAGCTGATGGCTTCGTCTCAGTGTAAATATGTGGCTCAGTTTGGGAAATACAAGATTGCCCTGCTGCAGCTGAGTCAAGCTGCATGTCAGCTTCGTGGTTTTGCACAGATCCACAAAGAAATGTTTGGTTCAGGCTGGTGGTGCCGCGGCTCTGAGGTTCTGGAGTGTTGGGAGTTTTAGTTCTTTTTTAGCTCAGCAGCTGATTTCCACCTGTTGAGGGCGGAGCCAAGCCGGCTGCACCTGAACCTCGTCATGCTAGCAGGATATAAGGACCTTCATGGCGTTTTGCTCATATTTCACTCTTGTTGCTCCATCAGACTCACCTTGAAAACCCAAAAAGCCACCAGAACTGACCCATAGAATAAGCTAGCTTAAACTAGCATCTCAATGCTAAACATGTAGCACTTAGCGCTAATGAATGATCAGGACTTCCTACAACTGGAAATCTGAATGTATTTAGGTGGAATTCAATAGGAGCTGTGCAGTGTCACTGGTACCTGGCAGAAAAACGGTTCTGGGTTTGAATCCCGACCCAATGACCCGTTTTGTAACAACAGGCAGATAAAAACCATCGATGATGATGGACGAGGTTATTTTGTCTTTATGTGAATATCTGTGCCAAAAATGTAGAAACACCAACCCTTTGTCAAAATCTGGTAAATATGCATTCACTGTAACATCCAGAGTTTTTTCAGTTTCCAGAGCGAGAATCTCGGTTTGATTCGAACGTCGACCATCCCAGAAAATCACATTTCAGCTGTTTTCTGCTGAGCTTTTATAACTGCACTGCAGTTAATTACAACATGGCTTTGCTCCGTGTCACTGACAAACACTCTGAGTCTGACAGAAAGCAACGCGATTGAAGCTAACAACGTGGTCACAAGGCCTCTGCCAGACACAAACATACACTATCACTTTAAAAGCTGAAGAATGGGTCCTAAAACGGGTTTGGCCTGAAGACAGCAGCATATAGAGGAGCGCAGTGATGACAGATGGCCTGTGGAAACGCTGCAGTCGCAGGCTGGGAAGTGGCGACCATCCAGAATCTGGATGATGCTGATGGTATCTCCAAAACTCCAGCTGCCAAAACCTGATGGAGGATCGCCGAGACAAGATGTAGACATTTCCTCTGGAAGAATTCAGATATGGAGATATTTGCAAAGTTTTCTAATTTATCAAAATGCATCTTTTAATGATGGTTAACTAATAAGATCAATTATTTTCGACTTCTAGCAGTTTGTCTTACTGCATGAGCTGAAAGAAATGAACCAGATTCCATTTAATGTGGTTAACTACTGACATCTGGTGGATGGTGGTGGCTACTGCAGGCTGCAGCTTAAGCGATTGGAACCAATAGAGATTAATACGTTATGGATGCTTTTTATTAAGTGTACCACAGTCATAGTACCAGTTCTACTGCAGTCTGGGTTGTTAAGAGTTTGTTAATTAGTTCTAATGATATCAAACTGCTTGTTAAATGGTTCATCATTAGATGAATAATTTAGGTTTGCTCCATAAATTGTTGCTGCTTTTGGTAAAGCTGGACCTCAGAAATTAAACGTTTCCTCAGTTTGTTTCTGTGAGGCAGTGTTTGGCTCTGCCTGCTTTCTAAAAAGTATTTATTCATTTATTTATGTAATTATCTATTTGTCCAATTGGGACAGTGTGCATTCTTAAAAAAACAATTTAAATAACTATCCTGATTGTCTGCCTGCCGGGTGGTTTAGCCTCTGAACAAGCTACAGGAATAATAAATTACTTGCTAAAGTACATTTTTGAAAAGCACAGTCTCAAGATAAAATGCATAAAATCATGCACACTCTTTCCAGGCTTCTTCACATTAAATTTTCATTTCCACACTCGGGTCTCACTGCTCCAGGCTGCGTTTTATTAAATGTCTGAGTCCAACCAGCTCATATTCCACATGAATCTCTCACTTGGTGTAAAAAGCTCCATGAGTCTTTACTATTTATGATCTGTGTGTTGGCACGACTTCTGTCCAGAGAGCGAGAAACTGGAGGAATATGATGACACGTCTCAGACATAAATCATAATCAAACTTTTCAGCTTATAGAAGAACACTTTACATAATTATTTTAATAATTTCAAATATACATAAGTTAATAACTAATTATTTAATTAAAAAATACATCTATATTATTAAAATAAAATTATAATTTATTGCATATTACTGATATGTATGATGAAATAATTTTACAAATAATAATAAATGATACATTTAATGACACATTTTTCTTAAAAAAGAAAAAAAGAAAAAACTCATTTGGGTGTTTGTTAAATTATTAATGACTGAGATGATTCACTTCAAATTATACGGTAAACATTATAATTGTTTCTACGTTTCAATCTTTTCTTTAAGAATATGTTGCAAAGTTAAAATGTAATTATTTGATCTTTTAAGCTGCAGGAATGTCTGACATGCTGTGATCTCACAAAACAACATGTCACTGCAAAGAGGAATAAAATAAATGACATTTTATTTATGGGCTTTTCTTCCCCTCAAAGTGCGGCTCGTCTCACAACAACGTCTTCATTTCATTTACATTAAGAAAAATCTCTTCTAGCTTCTAATCTCTGAGCCTTGTTGGTTTAATGCGACTCTTTGTTCAGTTTTACAGTGAAAAATAAGAGAAGGAAAATAAAATGAGTTTATATGGTTCCACGTTGGGAACAGTAAGTTTTCCTGACGTTTTGGTTTTTTGCTGGAGAGGAGAAGTTGTGCCAAACGGTGAACAAAGCGGCTCTCTGTGGATTCTGCAGATGTTTTTGATTGTGAGGCATCAAATAAGTTGAAATAATTACTAAGATTTTTCTTTATGAGGTTTTCAGTTTCAGTTTCTAGTTATGGGGAAAAACTGGCATGACATAAAATATGTAGTTCTGTTATAATCAGGCTTTGATAAGCTGAGAAAATGTACAAAAATATATTTAATTTGTTTTTATGTTCCACTACTGTATTTACTTTTAGATTTAATAATAAATTAACTGTTATGTGTATTTATTTGGTTTTTGGTTCATGTTTTCAAGTGCTTCAGCTTTCCAGAATATTAATGTTGTTTATTGTATTTTCTAATTTGTTTTGTGTGCACTTATATTTTATTGTTGCTGCCTAACAATTATTATTGTTTTTTATTTAGTTTAACATATTTTATCTTGTTTGATGTTTGTCTTAATTTCAGCATTTTGCCATCCAACATTTATGAAGGAGTAAAAGAAGCTGCTGTTGAAAGGAAGTGATAAGAAGTTTGTCATTTGCTTTGCAGACAGAAAATGTGTTTTGGTCAAATGAGACCAAATATGAGACCAAAGAGCTAAACCAGAAGTTTACATACACTGAATACAAAGATGCCATCAGTTTTCCTCACTGACTGAAGTTAGCGCAGACCAAACTCCTCCTGTTCTATTTCTGTTTGCTAAACACAGAAAACTTACAGAGAACATTTTGGAGAGATTTTCTGTAACTGTTCTTGAATTCAGGAATTTGCACAAATTTGCTCAGAATCAGGTTTTATTGAGTCGAACTTGTTTTGTTTTCTTTTGCAGTGATGGCTTCTTCCCCGCTGAGTGGCCTTTCAGTTATATCAGTAGCGGACAGTTTCACTGTGGATAATGACTGTCTCACCAGACTTTTGTTCTGGGTTCATTTGGACCAGAACCTGCCTCCTTCCTGACGGCCGTGATGGCTGGAAGTTCCCACCATGTTTATGGTTGAACAGATGAAGCATCTGGAAATTGTTCCCAGGATGAACCAGACTGGAGCAGCTCCAGGATCTCTGCTGATTTTACCGTCACACCAGGAAGCAGAGGGTCCAGGTGTGTGTGACCTTAAGACACACACAGGTGAGACTCTGATTAACTCAAGTGTGTTAGTTACCCTATCAGAGGTTTGTGGAAGAAAAAAACGAAGGTTTGATCCAGGTCATACAGCCGGATACTGGATGTAAACTTCTGAAATAAAATCCTGCTAGGTTTTCTGGCTGTTAGGAAATCTAAATAATTTTGTTGATTCTAACTGACCTGAAACTAGAAAAGTTTAGTTTGATTTAACTCCAGGCAGATTTTGTTTTTATAATGCATATGTAAACTTCTGGTTCCAGCTTTTTCCAGATTTTTATTTGTGAAACATATTTGTGTAACTTGGTAAATGGGTTGAATTTAAAGATCTGTAGTCACGGCAACCAAAATGCATTACATTAAATCAAAAAATGTTAAACCTGAATCATTTTCCCTGGACACACTTTGTGTTGGTCTGTCTGGTAAAACTCCTCTAAAGGCTGAAGAAACTTTGCCAAAGACTTTCCTGAGTTTCTTACATGCAAACAGCTGAAAGTAACATTTTAGTGACACTTTTATCTTTCTTTTCCTCTACAGGATCTTAAATACGACATTAGTTTCTTATCCAGAGGAAAATTGTGGCACAAAAGTTACCAAAATGAACCAGATGCAGGAATTTGGACCTGAAACCATCTTAGCATTAAAATGCAGCTGCAGAAAAAAGAGAGAATCAGATGTTCAGCGGAGGGAAGAGAGAGAGAGAGAGTCTGAGGACAGCAGGGAAGAAAGTTTACTGGACGGTGAAACACAGAGCTGCAGGGACAAACCAAACCAGAGGACACAGAGACATAGGAGACAAAGACAACCAGAGGACACAGAGACACAGGAGACAAAGACAACCAGAGGACACAGAGACACAGGAGACAAAGACACCCAGTGGACACAGAGACACAAAAAAAACCAGGAGAAAAACCAGAGCAGAGACACAGAGTCTTCACCAAGACAAACTTCAGCCTGGTTTCCATCCTCAGTTTGATCTGGTTGCCATGGTTTCTTGGAGAATAGTAATGTTTGGACTTTTCTACTGCCTCATCAGGACTGGGGTCACCGGGGTCACCGGGGTCACCGGGGTCACCGGGGTCACCAGGTCCCAGACGAGAGGTAAGATGGATTGTTGCTCAGGTATTAATAGAGAAAAATGTAAGTTTTAGTTCTAAAGTTTAAATCTGATTTGATTTAATCTATTTATATATATTATTGTTTTGTCCTTATGCAGTAAACTTTGCAGTTCCTCTTTAAGAAATGAAAAGTTTTCTCAGAATAAATAAAATCAGATCAGATTAAAAACTGTTTAGATCATTTTCTCTTAGATATCAAAACTCTAATCAAAGTTTTGATTTTATGCAGCAGAATATTTGTGTTAGTTTAGATTCATATTTGCTGCTGAATGATTATGTAAATAGATTTATGAGCTCAACAGCAAAGATTATAGTTTTTAACTTGTTTAACCACCAGGTTGGAGAAAAGTGTTTTTCTATTCGTTCATCTGTCCAGAGTTTCTCTCTGCTGCTGTGGAAGCTACATTAGCGTTAGCGTCTGTGCTGCTGCTGCTACATGTTTAGCATTGATATGCTAATTTAGGCTTGAACAGTTTTGCTGATTTTAGCACAACTTTAAAACTACAATACTTTAATTAACCCCAGAGAGAAGCGGCTCTGTCATTATGGCTGCTGTTCGCTCTTGTGCGTCAGATTTACAGGCGTTCCAGAAACACGCAAATACAAAGGTTCCAGCCAGAACTTAAGTATGTAAAGGAGTGTGGTTAATCATGGTAGAATGCTTACCGTGTTAAAATTGATTTAATTAATAAATCAAAATGAAAGATCCCGTCCTAGTCAACAGTGATGTGAGTAAAGCCCCAAAGCCACTGATAAAAACTGTAACTGATGGGACGTAAAAAGCTATGAAGGAAAGTCAGTCAGCAAATCCTGCTGAATTTTCAGCTGCTGAACATCTGAGTTGAGGCTGCGGCTCTGGGACCTTCTGACGTTTCCACATAATCGCCTGCAGCCAGGCGTGGCGGCCAGGCGTGTGACGGTGCCCACCATTTAGAGAGATTTATGAACGCCATTCCAGTTTATGAGCTTCATCATGGCTGCTTATATTTTATTTTAAAGTATGCCTTACAGCAGAAAGCCAGAAAACAGCATGGATCCAAAACCGTCTCAGTTTCTTTCTTCATCCTCCAGATAAAAAAGCCTTGAACTGAATGATCTTTTAAACACAGGGCAACACAAAGTATTTTCTTCATTACTATGAATAATAAGTAGCAAAAGTTTTATTGACTCTTAAAAAGCAGAATAAATTCTGACTCATGATGAAGCAGGTGTCAGTCACTGACACACGCTCAGTGAAAGACGCAGTTTGGGAATCTGGAAATTGACATTTTGATTCGTATCTGTTGATCCAGCGAGATGATAACAGGAAGGCTGAGCGGATCAAGTCACGTGATTTTTAAAGGACTTGATGAGCTTGATGATCAATGCTGAAGGTTTAATAATGAAAACAGAAAAGTTACAGGAGATGCATGAGCAGATCAGCTTCAAACTAAATATTTAACTCACTTGAACCGCCAAAATAAAAGCTGGGTAAATCTTCATTATCTTATAATACATTTTTTTAAGAGTTTCCAAAATCAGTTTTGAATCCTGCGCCGTATTATTTAATCTAATCCGTTTATCTTTTTCTCCACTGAGATCTTTGTTTATTCAGTTTTTCTTTTGCTTCACACTTTATAAAATGTGGAGACCTGCAGCAGCAGATCAGCTCCTCTTAATTTAATCTAAAGGATTAAATCTTTTTCTGAATTTCTTTGCATTTCCGTTGTGATCACCTGCAACGTAAAGCCGAGGAAACTAAAGCCATACATTGCATGTTGAAATCATTTGGACTGTGTAATATTTTCCATGTGTTGCTCCTCCTTTGATTTTCCTTCAGCCTTTGAGGTTTAGTGTCTGCAGACAGAATTTGTCTGTAAGGTCAGAGGTCAGAGTTTGGAGCTCATGATGTGCAGCAGAGCAGCAGCCCTCCATTAAAGATAAAGTCGTTTTTCATTTGACACAAAGATTTACCCACTTCTGAGAGTTTGGAGCATTAATCCTGGTCATGTGCATCTAGAAGTAAAGTTTATAGTGAAGCTGAGTTTATTTAAATCATTTTTGTGCCTGATTTTGTTTTTTCTTTTTGCACAAAGTCCTGTTTCCTGCTGCAGGGAAGAGAGGATCTTCAGCAGCTGGAAATCCAACATTCTACAAAACCATCAATGATGCTCATTTGTTATATGAGGTGAATAAAATAAATGTGACCCAGAAGCATCTCTGAATGTGCATTTGTTGCATTTTTGCCCGTTCTTCTCTGTGTGACAGATCCTGATGGCCGGCGTACGTTTTGAGCCCAGTGGGGAGTTTTCTGCCGACGACGCTGAACTTTCTTCGCTCCGTCAAACCAGAAATCTGAACTTCATCTTTGAGGAGTTTGTTCCCAAGACGCTACCGGAAGTGTTTGGGCTCATAGCCGAGCTGTCAGAGCGCAGCGCTTCGCTGCATCAGGAGGACTTTGAGCGTACACGACCCAGAAGACGAGCAGCGCCGCTTCTGCTCACCACAGAGAAATGTGGGGAGTCTTTTGTTGGTTTATACAAAGCTATAAAAAGAGACCTGACCCAGACAAACTGAGCGCCGATCAGTGTTTAAGTTTAATGCACATCACTTTAAAAATTGAATATTAGAGTGAAAGAAATGAGAATCAGAAATGAAGTGAACAGAAATCAAAATGAGGAAATCACTGAAATATTCAGCTGTGAAATCCCATATTTACATCATATTTACATCAGAAAATTGATTTACTAGCACCTGCATGTAACTGACATCTGAGAGCGAAAACAGACCAACTTTAACTGAGTCACAACAAAACAGAGAAAATAATATGCAAACATGAGTGAAAAATACCTGAAAACTTTAGTAAGATGTTGGATTAATTTTAATTAAAGGTCCACTGTAAATAATAAACCATCTTGGATTTCAAAGCAAAGCACCACTGCATTAAATATCTTCCAGAAATGCATCCAGCAGCAGCAGATCAGCTGACATGCTTCACTCCTTTTTAATTTAAGTTTCTGTTCACTGTTAAAAGGTGAGAAGCAGAAACTTTTCTCTGCATGGCAACAGTTATGTTTACATTTCTACAAATCCTGCCAAAGATTTGATTAAATTCAGCTTTTGCTTTGTTCATGTAGAGCTGCATGAAAAAGAACAGAAATGAAACATCAGGACTTTGAGTTCATCCCACTCATCCGAGGTCAATGCTGATTGATGCCTGACGTCCAAACATCAGGCAAATACGAACCAAATCTGATTTTTATTTTATTTATTTTTATATGGAAGCCTGAATGTCCCAATTCCAATCTTTTCTCCCCCTTGAAAAACTGATCAGTTTCACTTCCTATGTTTAACTAAATGGTATCAGACAGTTTTCTGCTGTCTGAAGGCTCCCGTCACATTTTATCCCATTTTAAGTCATTGATGAGAAACGTTTCATAATTCAGCAGCAGAAGAAGCCAGACGGTAAATAATGGCTGAAAATGATAATCATGACTCCTGGTCCGACTCCACGTCCTGCTGTGGGTCGCATTCGCCTGCTGTTGCATATTTCTAAACTTTGTCTAGTCAAAGTATCTTAGCTCTGCAGTCTAATTTTATTTCTAAGAAATGGCAGAGATTACTTTTTTACCTCTTCATGTCCTTCTTTTCTGAATTCATTACTTGATCTTATTTAAAACTCAAGGCAGCATGATGTCCAAACATGATGTGAAATGAAAGATGAATTATTACGTGATCAGATCCAAACGCTGTTGCTACAGTACACCGGCTCTGAGATGTTACAGAATCTGAGCTGCCTCTGGTGGCGCGTTGAGAAAATCCCACCGTGGCTCACAACCCGACTCCGATCATGATCTGGCCCGGGTCTGGAGTTCCCAGCGGCTGCTTGGGATCCAGGGAGCTGGACAGGCCCGGCGGGCAGAACGGGACGTAGCGCAGCCAGGAGAACGAGGACAGGTAGGAGGTCAGGCCAAATGGGAGGTTGTAAACCTGTCCGGTCTCCAGAGTTTCACACGAATCGTCTTCATGAGCTTTGTTCCAGGCCAGGATGCCGCGCTCCTGCTTCGATCCTGCAGGACACAAAGAAAACAGCCAATATGTCTAACAACACAGGAAGCTATTTCATCTAGAACAGCAATATCTTCTTATGAAAACACTTTTGTTACTCAAAATATTACTATTTTTGGCCTTGTGGCCCCCCCACTGCCTTCCCATGCTGTGCAGCCCTGGGCAGAAAGCCCTGTGCTTGTGCTGTTGATGTATGAGATCACCTGGGACCGTGTTGTCCAACACGAAGCCGAAGAAACCGCCAACAAACATGCTGGTTGTCAGAAGAACCTGCAGCATCTGGTCGAACTCGACCACACCTGGAAACAACGACAGTTTGACGCTTTTTAAAGGTTAATAACAAAGTAACACAAACTGATGGTGTACCTGTAGCAATAGCTTTGGGATTCTTTAATATCCAGTTAGGAATGACCAAACCAGAGAACATGGAGAAGCCAAAAATGAAGATATTTCTGGATGAATTCATGTCTGCATACTGAAAATATGAGCAGAAATCTTCCAGTCGGTACAGGATTGGAAATCTTTTAGAAGCTTTCGTTAGCTTAAGATGTTTACCTGCAAATTAGAGACTCCTGCTGCACAGATGACGCCAAACATGACCATGAACATGCCTCCAATCACTGGAGAGGGGATGGTTGCAAAGACAGCACCCATTTTACCAAGTATCCCCATGGCAACCATAAACACCCCGCTGGCCACTATGACCACGCGGCTCCCGACCTGAAAGTCAGGAGATGCTGCTGCAGTGTTTGCTCTTTGATTCTGATGCAATCGCATGGAGAAGGCTGTTACCTTGGTGATACCGAGCGCGCCGACGTTCTCGCTGTAGGAAGTGGTTCCGTTTCCGGTTCCCCACGCTCCAGCCAGCAGGCAGCCGATTCCCTCGATGCCAATGCCCCGGTTGATGGCGTGTCTCGGTGGCGGCGGTGCTCCAGATAATCTTGCACATGCATGATAATCCCCAACAGACTCGATCATGGAGGAGATCACCCCGGCCAGGATGCCCACCACGCCCGCCAGGCTCACTGTGGGCTTCCCCCACTGGCCTGGGTTTGGATTCAAGCAAAATGAAATAGAAAATGAGACAAAATGCGCGAGTAAACAATCACATAAACATCTTAAATATGTGCTGTCTGATCATCTGCAGAGTTAAACACTGAACCAGCACATTTAACAAAGACTTCCCTGTTTTATGAACAGTTTTAATAGCCTTTACCTGTTGGGATCTCATCATTATACTGTTGCTTTCAAACATTTACACTCCTGCTTCTGGTTAATGTGAATAATACACATTAACCAGAAGGAAACGTAAAAAACTACAAATTGATTGCAGAAATTTGGAAATTTTTTTAAAGCAATTTTTCATATTCAGTCTCCTCTTCAGATGACTCCTGAGATTTTCTATCACATCTGACACCGAACTTTGACTAGGCCAATTCAAAACTGTAATTTCCACTGAGAAACCAAGGCTTCAGTATTGCAGACATGCTTCTTAGTCCTACAGAAGATTGTTGATGCCTGAAGGTCATATTTTCCCCATGTTACTCATTTATTTATAAACATTACAGTTTCAAGCTAAATATTTAGTTTGAAGCTATTTGTTTAGTTTATGACGTACATTTTTAACTTAACCTGAATATTTAGCTGACGTGTAAATTCGTTAGGCGGAAGTTGACTACCCAAATAAAAGCCGGGTTTTGATGACGCTCACCTCTCGACATGTTTCTGCTGGAATCACTGGATGTTTTAACAGCGGGACAGACAGATTACCGATGGATCTACAGCAAAGTGGCTGCAGGAGTTTATGTAAGACCCAGCTTTAGTTTTTATTATTCCACTTCCGGTTATGGGCAAGCTCGTATTAGCATGTTAGCTAAATATTTAGCCCTGAGCTCTAAGCTACAATTTTAGCTCAGAGCTAAATATTTACAGATTTAACATTTGGTTTTAAACTGTGACCTTTATAAATGAATGAATAACATGGTGAACCTGAAGCCCCTCTCTGGTCTCATGATGGCTGCGATAAATATCCAGATATCTGCTGAACTTTTGCACTAAATAAGTTTCTGCTCTGACTTTTAATAACTTTTTGAGAAAGTCCAGTTCTTACGATGTCACTGTTTTCCTAGATCGTCTCCAGTTGATGCTTTTTGCATACAATCATATTCAGAATTAAAATAATGTTTCCAATAAAGCTTGTTCGGCAGATTAAAAATATCTTTTTAAATATCCTGAAAGTGGAAAATGTGTTTTATTGTGTTTTCATATTAGTTTATACAACCAGGCTGTTTGCATTACATCCTCTAACAGATTTGTTCATTTTTACATGAATAATACAAATGTGAAATCTCCTCTGGCTTTAAATAGACACATCTCCATTTTCCATGACTTCGAGATATATCGAGACTGAAGAAATCAGATGTAATCTTAATGTCTGGCACTGCAGCATCCTACCTGGGTAAGGGAAGGTAAACCAGGGAGCCTGGCTGACTACTTCTCCTTTTAGGTCTGTGCGTGCGAGGTAACCATACTGCCCCGGCTCAGCAGGAAGAACGCTGTACGCCGTCAAGATGTAACAAATGAGCCAAGAAACTGTGATTCCCAACAAGACCTGAGAATTGAAACGAGCAACAACAAAAAAACAATCACAATTTACTCTGTTCATAAAACATAAATCACTTCTTCAGTTACATACAGGGAGAATCTGGAAGATGTAAACTCGAGAAGTGTGCAGCTTTTTGTCCTTGCTGTATGTGGGGAAGGGCATGGCGATGTGACGGAGGTACTGTGAAAACAGGATGATCAGGGCTGTGGTCCTGTCAGAGACACACAGAAGGAAAATTAATCTGACATTTAAACAGAAGATGGAGAAACCAGAAAACTGCAACAGTCTTTCTTCACACAAGGATTATAATTTAGGAGAAAACATCGACAATTTGAAAAAGAACCAGATTTAGAAAAATAGATTCCCTCAAAGACATAAACACTGTTTGGTGTTTATTTTTTCTTGTGTAAAAATATAAAGTAGTCGAATGAATTACATTGAAGAAATGCCCCAGTGGTTTCCAGCGCTGCTCCCAGCTGAATCAAACAGCGACAGACCAATAAGAGCGATAGTGGGAGCAATGGTGAGAGGTCCAATGAAGCGCATGAAGAGGCCGATGAGGCCTGAAAACCCAACAAACACCTGGAAGAGGGAGCCCACCATAATGGAGCCCTGCAGCTGGAGACAGAAACATCACAACTGCCAGGCATCAATCATTACACTCATTCAGTTAAAACGAATAATAGAAACTTTAAAAAGGAAGAAAATATCTGATGTTTTATTTTGTAAGAATAAAATATAAATGTGTGATTCACTTTCGTCTTTGTTTTTGTAATACTCCTGTCTGCCACAAGAGGGAGCGTCGTGAACCTCTGAAAAAAACAGAAGCCTTAAAACACAACAGTTCCCCACCAAGTTATTCAAGTTATTTTCAGTCTGTAAATATATATAAAAATGATGATAAGTGAAACTATACAATTTAAGAGTTTTTATTTCTATCTGACAGCAAAGGTCATTTAAAGTCTCAGCTTCAAATGGAAAGCAAACTCAAACAGCAATGGTTGGTTATTGCTGAAACTAAAACCCTAAAAATACATAAAATAATCATAATGACTAAAGTCTACAACAAAAAAACAATGATTGCAACACTTTAATGAAAAATTACAAGACGTGTTGTTGTATATAATGACTAAGTAGTAAATATTAGTTCCAACTTAAATATTTAGCTAGGCAGCTAAATATCTTGTGGTTAAACTGCACATTGCAAACTGCAAGCTAAATGTATTTGTTTAGAGCTGCAAGTATTTAAACTCAAACTAGTAATTTAGTTTGCTCACTGGAGCTAAATAGGCTATAAAGTTTGAAAACTGACATTTAGAAATGCATGAATAACAGTGAAAATGTGACTTTCAAACATTCCCTTTTTTGTCTTATGACAGGCTAAATGTTGCTGTTAATCTGCGAGTTCATCGTCTCTGAGGCACATTGCTAAAACCCTGAGCCTGTCTGTGCAGCTGCCATGGCTTGTGCTAAACCCAATTTATTTTGCAATACAAAAACGTTTGATTTGTCTTTGTTTGCTAAATTTGGAGGTAAACTGGGTGGAGTCATGTGACCAGTTGTTAATTTAATTCAATAACAAAAATACTGTGTTTGATCCCAGAGGGAGAAACAAGAGATCCAGCCTTTAATGGTTAAATGCTCACAGTTTACTCACAGCTCTCATCCGACTCTGCCACACTTCTATGAACTCTGTGGACGAAGTGTTGACTGAGCTGGAGTTTTGGGTCCAGGCAGGACACGCAAATTCTGGCATGGACAGCATGGCCATGGAGGGAGCCAGCAGCGTGAACGTGCCGCCTTGCAGAATGGGCAGCCTGGAGGCAAAGATGGCCGAGTCATTAAAGGGCTGCTGAGCAAAACGCTAAAATCTCGGATCATTTAGATTTATTCAAAAAGAGCAAATTTAAACCTACAGCCTCCATCTGTTGCATATGTGAACAGTTAATTCAGATCATGTGAAGCGAGAGACTGACTCTCCTATTAGACACACAGACTCGAGGTTAAGTAGGTTAAAGCAATCAGCTGCTAATGATTGTCTCTGTGCTGCACAATATCTGTGATGCACATCAGGCTTCCCAGTGAAGCGTGTAAATCAGCATCGTGCAGGAAGTTATTGAAGGAGAAAATGGCTGCAGACGTTTGCTTTGGGAAAGAAAAACTCTGTTGAAGGTGATGTTTTCCTGCCAGCTCACGCCTGAATGTTTAGGGAAGGACAAGAAAGCATCAGTGGTGCTAAGCCAGGAGAATGCAGGTTTTAGCAGAAACCAGATTCCGAACATAATGAGATGGAAATTCCTTGACTAATCCAGCTGTGACGACAGGAAGGCTAAGCTGCAGCGCTCAGAGCTGAAATCACATTTTAAATCAGGTTTTCAAAGACAGAAACAGGTTTAATGTCACCTTAGCTCAGCATAACCAACACAAGATCCCCACTTCTGTTTACAGAGCATAAAAAGGTCAAAGATTTCTCCAGTTTTTGCTTTTTTGGTACATTTAAATGTTTCAGATCATCACACAAATTCAGAAATACAAAAAGCTGGTGTCAGAAAAAAACATTTCTAAACCACACAGATGATGTGTGGACAAGCAATCCCCCCTGAAGCTGAGAACTGGCTGCTTTTAGGTTCTGCTGCTGTGTAACAAGCTGATAACTGGATGTTTTGCTTCAGGAGAGCAGAATTCATGGTTCCAACAATAACAGATGTGAAAGCAGCCAAGCAGTCCCAGACCATAACACTGCCTCTACCATGTCTGGCTGTAGGTGTGATGTTATGTTTCACCAGATGAAACGGGCCCAACACCTTCCAGAAATGTCCACAGAATATTTAGGAACATGTTGTTAGAACACCCCATGGAGGCCATTGTTACCGTCATGACCTCTGACCTCAGCTGAGTTTAGCTTCCATGTGGAGAACGGTTCTGGCTTAACAATTATTTCAATAATCAATCTTTTTTTTTAAAGTGAATCCTTAAAGGGTAAAACTGCTTGACGAAACGTAAAAAAAAGTCATAAAATGCACATTTTCTGTCTTCAAATGCTCCAGATTTGATCTGAAAAAGACTCAGACCTGAAATGGGGACGATTGGCTGATTCCATTTGATTCTCCTGTTGAACTGCTGAGTTTAATCAACAACAACTGATAAAATCAGTCACAGGCAGTGAATCCATGCTAATAATCCGTCCTCAGCAGGTAACCAAGTTCTTCTCCTATCAGTTCCTACCTGATGCCAAAGGTGACCTGCAGCAAGGTGCAGATTCCAGACACGAAGAAGATGGTGCTGATGAGGTAGCTCTGTGTGAGGCCGTCATGCTGCAGGCACAGACCCTGTGACAGGATGAGGGGGATGGCGATGATGCCGCCAAAGGCAGTCAGACAGTGCTACAGGAACACAGGAGGGACATTTAGAGTTAAAGCAGTTTGACTTTTAATGCATGAATTCATTTAGTACCGAAACAGTTAATAATGATGAATCAGTGAAATTTAACTAATTTAGTGTCGATTAACTGCTAATGGGAGTTCAGGCTGTAAAAATGATTATTTACTGACAGAACAAAACAATTAGAGCAGAAATTAAACCAAAACTGTGCAAAAAAAAAGATGCATTTTGTTTTTAAGATATTAGAAAAATACGACTCAGAACAGTTTTAAATTCTGGTTCAAATTCTGTAAAAAAAATCCTATTCAGAAACTTTTGATCCGTTGATCCATAAAATAATCACAAGATCTTCCCAACGCTGCACTGAAGTCCTGCAGAATAAACTGAGCTTTTCACCTTTTTAGCTCCTTCACTGAAGGAATGTTACTGTTGAGTTTTATTAAATAAAATGTTTATTTCCTTATTTAAAACATGAATTATTTGCATCTTTCAATGCATCTAATATTGTATAAAAAAGCTTAAGTGGTTAAATGAAAAATCTGGAGAATGTGGTAGTTTTTTTATCTGATTAATCAATTAATCATCAGAATATTCTACTGCTAACATCATTGTTAGTTGCAGCCCTAAGCGTGTTGAAACATAAACTAAGAACTCGATGACTGAAGCGAATCTGGTTTATTATGTAACTCTGGACTCCATGTTGCATGAAAACCGACGGCGTCCAGAGTTTCTCCTGACCAACCTGAGTGCCTAACAGGATGGAGAGGTACCAGGGCGGGACGTCGGTCACACAGTAAGCCAGTTTGTTTGTGTCTTCATCGATAGACGAGTCCAGCTCTTCTCCTTTTTCTGGGAGATCACAGAAACGTCCTTCCAGCTTCAGGTCGTGAGAAAGACAGGAAGACGTCAGGAAAGCGGCAGAAGTGAAAGTTTGGACACAAAACGTCCCCAAATGTTCCCGTCTTCATAGATTATTACAGAAAATGTTAATAAAATGTCTCTTCTTTATGACAGAAATGAATTTGTCCCATTTGTTTCGACTTGAGGCAGAGAAGTAACAAAAAACCTGCAGAACTTCAGACCTGCAAATTCAATGAGGGGAAAAAACTACTTTGGCTTTTACTTCCATCTTTAAGGCAGAAAAATGCTAATTTATAAATTGATTTTTGTATTTTCTTTGCTATTTCCTTCAGTTCCAGCTGTTGACAGCATGTAAAGATTAATTAAGCAAAAAAAAAAAATCCCAACCCAACACATTTAACCAGGTCCAATAAGTAAAGAAGTTCATCCTCAGGTTTCCAGATATGTCATCTTTAGTAAAGCAAAGGAAAACAAAGTATGAACTCACCGCAAAGGCATAGTTATCGAGTCCATTGCTTTCCTTCTCTGAGGTCATGTCAGCTTCAACCTGCTGGCTCACGTTTACTTTCCTGAAGTTTGAGAAGAAACAGAAAAGAAAGAAGAGAAAGCCAAACAAAGGAAGGGCGGGCGGCGGGCGGGTGGACAGCCTGCTGAGAAAAAGCAAATTTCAGACATGGGACTGCAGCTCGTGCTGACTGAAATGGGTCCAGCTGAGCGCTCATGTGAACCGAATTACAACAGTAACAGCAGCTGACCAACCAGCTCCTGGCAGGCTGGAGAGCTTCTGTCCTTTTCACTGTAAAACAAACTAATCTCCTAAGAAGAAGCCGGGAACCTCTGGCTCCTGTTTTCACCTCCTTTCAGGATTATTGCTGTTATTTTTGCTGCTTTTCTGATTAAATTTGTTCCATTTTGAGTAAATCATGTTTTTAGCATTTTGCATCTGTTGGTGTGAGTTTTCGTCAAACTGCTCCAGTTCCCTTCTAATTTTAACAACAAATGTTTGTGTTTGTGACTGTCACGTGCTGGCAAAGTATCACACAACACAAGGCTGTTATTCATGAGCTGCTGTGAGCCATAACTTCGTTTCCCAATTTACCAAACCTCCCCATTTCCCTCCAAATGCCGTTAGCTTCAATTACAATATTAGTGTAAATTGCGAGTTTGATAGCAGCCCACGTCTACCTAGTTAAAGTCCAGAAGGAAGAAAGTTACTGTCACGCTGGCAGGAACATTTCTGCAGTTTTCAATACTGAAAATGTTTATCTCACCTCATAAGACTCTCTGCTTGAAGACACTTAAATGTGCATAAAGCAGAAATAAACTGTGTGTATGCAGCAAATAGCATTTCATTCCCTTTTGAGTACTATATCCATCCAACCTATTATAATAATAGGTTAAAAAACAACACGTTTTCTTCTTTGGCTTTGTTGAAGTTGTAAGAAGCAGAAAAAGCTGCCAAAATGCAGCTTCTTCTTCTGTTGTTTTTACTTCGCTTTTCTGGACATGACACCAACGGTTCTCCTGAACGATGACGACATGGACAGAATAGTTTCTAGAAAATAGAAATCAGATGCAGCTCACAACCTGCAGCAGCAGCGTGGGGGTCGGCTCAGTCCGCATGCGACGCCTTTTCATCCAATCAGCTGCAAACATTTGTGCTAAAACATGAACTGAAGGATAAAATAATTTAAATATCATATATATTATATAATATGTATGTTTAACCCTCTGACATTTCTGCACCACCAGTGTGAGTATGATCAGACATTAGCTGAGTTTGAATGTTGAAGCCATTCAAACTACATCTAACCTTCAGACTACAACGACAAGCTCAAAATTAATTTCACATAACTTACCATTCCATCCATCCATCCATCCATCCATCCATCCATCCATCCATCCATCCATCCATCCATCCATCCATCCATCCATCCATCCATCCATCCATCCATCCATCCATCCATCCATCCATCCATCCATCCATCCATCCATCCATCCATCCATCCATCCATCCATCCATCCATCCATCCATCCATTCATCCATTTTTTGCAGTTTTGGCTTCATTACTGCTTTGAATGCACTTTTTTTCCCAGCAAATTAAATTTCTTTCAAGCATCTTTTATTGTATTATTATTTCAATAACCAACTTATCACAATTAATCTCATTAATCATTTCAGTCCTAAAATATATCGGACGGATGTTGGGAAACAGAGAATAAACGTTTAGTGAGGATTTGATACGATTCCATCAGGCTGAATGAAGGAGACACAATCATAACAAAACTTTGTAAAATAATACAGAAGAAAAGTTGCAACATTCAAGTGCGAAAAATAAAAATTTTTCTCAATGAGAAATTGAAACTAAAAGTAAAAATTATATGGAAAACATTATACTTTATATTTTGCTTATGGTTGAGAATTTCATCTGACTTTGTGAAAAGTTAAAACTGTTCAGGAAGCAAAGCCTGGCCTCATGTCAGAACCACCAAATGAAATGTCCCAGTTGCATCCCGTCCTGCCGGTCGGCAGCTATTGTTCTGGATCTTGTGACGACCTCCGTAAAGAATCCATTTGGTTTATGAGTCCACCTCAATCAGCTGAATGATTCGGATCAGAGGGGCTGAACGTTCTCAGGTCCGACTCAGCAGAGGAATCTCCTCCTTCTGGGCTCTGAACGCTGGAAGCAAGAGTTAAATCAGCTGAACTCAGAAACAATGCAGGAAGTGTTCAGATCCCAGCAGGCAGTCAGACCCCCAGGATCATTTCATTTCAAAATAAATCTCCATATAATAAACTAGTTAATAGATTTTCTTGACCAATTTGTTGCTTTACATCTTTAGTTAAATTTAAACTGGCTGTTAATGATAATTACATTATTTATGAATTTGATATTGTTGTTTTCTGTTGTGTTTTTCTGCTCAGTCTGGAAACAGACATGAATCATATTCAACACCAGAACACGTCTAACAGAGTAAGCCAGGTTTGTTTGTTTGGCTCATTTCAGCAATTCAAAGTGTTTTAAATGATGAAAACAAAAAACAAACAAAGAAAGGATGCATTGCATAGAGAAAAGGGATGAAAAGTTGTAATATTAAACCAATACGTTCCAGCTAAGCAGCTTTTAGTTTAAAGGAACTCAGTGTTTCAGCAGATTTGCTGTTTTATGGAAGTTTATTCCAGATTAGAGGAGCATAAATAATTTTTGGTCTGGTCTGGCATAAAACAACTGTTTTACTAATTTATGTTTTTAGTTAGACCTGTGAAAACTCTGTAATCAATGGGCTCAGAGTTACCTGGTGATATTATGTAGAGCTGTGTATTATCTGTGTAGTGATGGTAACTAATCTAAGTTATAATCTGAGGTAAAACACATTTTGAATTATGCTTTCTGGAACAGAAACTCCATCCATCCATCCATCCATCCATTTTCCTACACTCTTATCCCTTGCTGGGGTCGGGAGGGTTGCTGGTGCCTCCCCAGCTATCGTTTCGGGCGAGAGGCGGGGTCACCTGGAGGTCACCCTGGACAGGTCGCCAGTCTGTCGCAGGGCAACACAGAGACACACAGGACAAACAAACATGCACACACACACTCACACCTAGGGACAATTTAGAGACCAATTAACCTGACAGTCATGTTTTTGGACTATGGGAGGAAGCCGGAGTACCCGGAGAGAACCCACCATGCACTGGGAGAACATGGAGACTCCATGCAGAAAGACCGGGAATCGAACCCAGAACCTTCTTGCTTGAACAGAAACTCCGTTTTGGAAAAGTCTCGGTGGTTCTTGGATAAATTGACTCTTTGCATGGGAATGTAGGGAGGAGCTGCCGGCGCAGGCCGCTAGAGGGAGACAGATTCCTCAATAAATGGTCTTTTTTTAAGGTGATGAGATTCTCCTGAGTTTCTGAATGGAGGAGGAGAACAGAAGGCGCATCCAGGCCAAGGCGATAAACATTACCTGTGCAGTAAACCAGGTGATAAGAAAGAGAAGCAAATGTGTTTAATAGTTGAATATTATCCAGGTTTCAGACCAGTTGTTTAGCTTATACATGATTTTTCTGCAGTTTGTTCTACAGAGTAAGAAGTTCTGATTCGTCTGATTTGACATCAGGTCTATACGAGTTCTGTCACTAATTGGTACAAGCTGATTTTTAAGGGTTTCCTGGAAATATTCTGTTGTGCACTGATGCTCCACCTCCATGCTGACCATGTGATGCAGGTCAGACATAGACTAGGAGGGAGGAAACCACATTGTCTTCCTCTGACTGAGAGAACACCGCAGAATCTGTTTACCTTCACTGCTCCTGATCCTGGACACAAACAGAGAAGATTTCTGATCACTGATCACTTTTACCTATAATGACAAGCCTGCTGGTGGTGGGAGATAAACTGTTGGATATGTGGACAAAAGGAGAGAGAGAAAAACAATCCTGTGTGGATGAAGAGAGGAAATCACGGCAGCACAAACACATTTCCCATTCAATTGAAGAAATACTAAGAAGACCGATCAGAAAAGAGGAAAGAGTTTGTCGAAACTGGTCTGTTATTAAAGGAAACACTGAGGTACATAACCAGATCTCCTACACAGGTAAGGATTTAAATCTACCATTAACATCTGATTTAAAATGTAGTCAGAAAATGGAAGTTTTCCTTTTAAAACTTGTCACTGTTCATAGATTCCCAACAGAAAAATCATGAAGAATCTCCAGAATCTGCCACAGAAACCAAAGGTGAATATTTATTAACTATCTGGGTCACAGAGACGCCTCTGTAAATGTGGCATTTATTTAACAAGCAAAGAGATTTTAAGAAATTGTTGACCTGCAGGTCAGAAGAGGAAAAGGCAAACCAGGGTGACGTTCACGCCGTTCCAGGTTCAGGAGCTGGAGGCGGTTTTCCAGCAGACTCACTATCCAGACGTCAACAGCAGAGACGAGTTAGCCGGCCGCCTGCAGCTGACGGAGGGACGAATACAGGTACAACACCTGCTGATGGGGCCGCTTCTGTGGCTTCATGACCAAAAGGACGCAAACCATTCCAAATAATGATATCTATATGTAAGCGGTCATGTTTAATAAATTATAATGTCCTTTCGAATGAGGCTCATTAATCAGATTAACCTGTAGAAAATAACAACCTTAACCTTAACAATTAGTCCCATATTATATATGGACTAAAAATATTTTTTATTGGGTTTGATGTAATAATAATCCTTTATTTCCAGATCAAATGTAGCCAATATAATTTAGAAATAAGAAATTAATTAAATAATCAAGTTAAGATTAATATTCTAATCTTAAATGTTTACATGGATGTAAGCAGAAATAATTAGCAGAAATAAAAACGCATAAATGTATTGTAAATAGTAATTTATTCAGAAACGTATGTTAAGAAAACTAATCAGCAGAGGTGGGCAGCGCTAACTGAAAGGTTAGCTGCGTTAAACCAAAGAGACACTAAACATATACTTTAGTTCTGCTAACACTAAAACGCTACATCAATATGATATCTAAAACCAGCTAATGCTAAAGCGCTACATCAATATGATATCTAACACCAGCTAATGCTAAAGCGCTACATCAATATGATATCTAACACCAGCTAATGCTAAAGCGCTACATCAATATGATATCTAACACAGCTAATGCTAAAGCGCTACATCAATATGATATCTAATGCCGGCTAATGCTAAAACGCTAACTTAAGTTACAAACTACAACCTTTGAGCACCAACTTAACTTAGGCATGCATAACATATTCCATAATGCTCTTTTGTATTTATAGTTACGAATTATAATTATACTTATAATTATAAAATATTGTCTGTATTTTATTTTGTTCCTGTTGGTTTCTTGTTTGAAATAAAGGAAATGGGGTTAAAAAGGAGGAAGCTGCTGTGTGTCTTCATCCTCTTCAAAATAAGAGCATAAATATAAATGGCTAATTACTTGATACAAACAATTAAAACTTTTTCACACATGTCAAGATTTATTCACCAGCAAGTTTATGAAACGGTAAATTAGTGCTTTAGAATTTATCCAGAAAGTTTCCTTTAGGGAAAGCTAAGTGTGTTAAATGTTTTCATAGTTAGTAAAACTGGTGTTGGTGTCAAAGCGCTAAGCTAAAATTAGCTCTGCTATTGGTGCACTAGCACAAATATGCCCAACCCTGCTAATCAAGCATAGTTTCATCCAAAATGCTTGTAAAACCAAGTAACATGACAAACATTGTTTTTATCGCTGCTAATTTCTCTGAAACCGGTCATAAACAGCTTGTTGACCTTGATGGGGGCAATTCAGCGTCTCTTAAACTCTTTTCCTTTTAATGCATTTAATTACACCTTTGTTACATCGTTTTGCAGATTTCATGTCCCAATAAAAATGTATTTAATTGTGCTTCAGATTTGGTTCCAGAACCGCAGAGCAAAATGGAGAAAGTCAGAAACACTGAAGGAAGTCGAGGTGATGACCAGGCGGCGGATTTGTCCAGCCACTCATCCTCTGGTTTATTATGAGGTACTGCGACTCGATATCCAGGCAGGTTGTTTTCAGGTTGTAAAGTCTAATATTTTCTCATTTCGTGTCTTCCAGAAGCCGCTTCTTGACCCGATGCCCTGGCTGACCTGCTGGACGCCTGAACCGTCCCGGCTGTTTTTCAGATCCACACCAACACAAGGCAGCACAGACTGCCACAGTCACAGGACTCTGTGCTCCGACCTGTAGGGGACAGAACCGTAGCCCCGCTCATCATCTCACAACGTTCAGTTTTAAAAATCTTTTTTATATAAATATTAAGGAGTTTTGAACCAGGCTCTGCGAAATCTCACCTTCATTCCCAGAATATCTCACATTTTGTGCTGCGCATGCAATTAAAGATGTTTTGCATTTTCCAATAAACTGAATTTCTGAAATGATTTTTGCATTTTCTTTCAATGTTGCAGATAAATCTGTGTAGAGGTAATGCTTTGAACGCAGCTGTCCTCTGCATGTCTCTCACCAGAAACCGCGGTGTTGTTCTGGAGGACAGCATTTAGCCTTTTTCATGACGCCACACTTCCTTGTGAAAGATAAGATAGGCCCATGTCATGAAAAGTTCATCTGTTTGACTTTCTGACAACCTCTCCTTATCTTAATTTGGATTTATAAGATGAGGTTATTCACAGGTCAGCTCGGCGGTTTGGAGGGTTTGTCAAATCAGTCCAAAGGCAAAAATATCACCTGGTGGAATATTTTTACAAGTAGGAGCTACATGTTAATGCTGGGAAACTTCTGCTTCTTTAGAGCATATTCTCTACAAATCACACTTTGTTTTAGAAAGTCAGGCTTAAAAAATTGTTTAGTCTTGTGCAATGATCTCAACAGTTCTTAATTAAGCTTTATGTAAATAATTACAAGTCCTCAGAAAGATAGCAAAACACCACCTTGCAGATCAACTCAACAACTGATTTGACGGAACCAGAACTGATTGCAGGTTTATGAGAACGGCTCAACTTTTCACCCCGGCCGTATCTTTGTTTACTGCCTGAGTGAGAAATTTATTACTGCTTCACAGAGTTAAAGAGGACAGAAATAGTTGGCAGGGAGCAGCAGGAAAAACCTTGACCATGTTGTATAACTGCTTTATAATTAATTAGTGATAATTATCAGACATTACGGATCAAATGCTCTGATTTTTGAAAGCAAAAATTAAACATGTAGCTCTGGAAATTATTTTATAGTTCCTGATATTTTATTTAACTTTGCCATTTTTTACAGTGCCACTGTTTCTCCTGGTTTTTTATTGTTTACTGTAAAGTAGTTTTACACCAGAGTGAGAATTTGTGCTGCAGAAACTTTTCCTCTGAACAGAAAAAAAGGAAAGTCCTCACATACACCAAACCCAAGATATGTTTATGGAACAAAAATCTCATTTCTTATTCCTCCCAAAATAGCTATTTCATAATTTAAAAAATACAAGTAACATAAAAGATAAGACGGAAAGAACACTAACAAAAAAATAGCCTGAATTTATCAATAAGAACATGAATGAGACCAGCTTTACAGAATGATTTTAAATACAAATAACAACAGTGGTGCAAAAATATTTTTTCTCTGATCATCAAATAATTTTAGTTTCTAATGAAGAAAAACAACAAGCGGTTTTTAGATGATGAGTTAATTTATTCGGGGAAAAGCTGCTGAGTCTAAACCAAACTGGCTTGTGAGAAAATGTAACCTGTTATTAACTGGGATTCCTCATATTTTCCATCTCAACTGTCACTAGTTACATTGATATGAGTAACTTTGCACAAAGGGGGTGTGAATACTTTAGGGCTGCCAGACAAAGTATGTTATGTCTTAAAGTAACCAACAGGTGGCGCCATTCAACCCATGAATAAGCAAAAATGACACCTTCCGTTTGGTTGAGTGCCACTGACCTTGTTTTAGGAAGGTTTCATTAGTCCTAGTTATTCAGAGGTTTTATATAGAGCAACTGACATGTTGTGATTTCCTTCCCGGATATTTCCTGTCCTCTGCTTCCTCTCAGAGGAAGAGGAGGAGGAGGAAGAGGAGGGCGGACACTCAGCATCCTCCAGCCTCCGCCCGCCTCTCTGGCTCTGCCTCCATCCGACACGGCGCTGGATCAGACCTGCAGGAGGGCGGGGGGCAGAAAAACACACTGCGGAAAGAGGGCGATGGCCGCCGGTGGAGGATGCGGGGAATCGGTGGATCAGTACCGGGCCGAGGTGGAGAGGCTCACGCAGGAGCTGGCCGAGGCCAACCGGGAGAAGATCCGGGCTGCGGAGTGCGGGCTGGCCGTCCTGGAGGAGAACCAGGTGCTGAAGCAGAAATATGCAGAGCTGGAAACCGACCAGGAGACCCTCCGGAAGGAGCTGGAGCAGCTACAGGAGGTAAGGCTCCGGAGCGGGAGCGTTTGGACCCGGTGGGGACGGGAGCGCAGTGCGGTCAGCTGCTGGTGAACTTGTGAGTGAATCATCAGGGAGGATCTGCCCTCCGGGAAGAGAAAATAATTGGGCCGGTTATCTAATCTGATCTAATCTATGACTGGAAATCCTTCAAACTGAACAGAGATAAAAATGTTGGAAGCTGATAGTTTATAAGCTGCACAGGCTGAAGCCTGCAGGCCTAGTTCAAACCCAAACTCCCAATAAATAATACATCCTGCAGGAATCTGGAACCTCTGCTGGGATTTCTCATCTTAATATCTACTGTACACTTTTAAAATAATTTCACAGAGTTCGCAGGCACACTTAATAAAATGTTGGACGAGGTTTTATGGAGATAAAACCAAACATGAGAACAATGTATAAGAATCTGTCATCCTTGATCCAAAGTGGCTGAAGAAGTTCTGTTGGACTGATTATACATTCGGTCCATTTGCATCATGGATCTGTACAGCAGTGAGACGCTGATACTGACAGGATTGAGCTCAAGGTTATGGAGACGAAGGCGAGACGAAGCATTTCTGTTCAGCTGAACTTTGTAGAAAAACCTCCTGCAGGTTTGTCTCCACCAGGTCTGAACATCCACTGACCAGCATGATGCTCCCACCATCTGTACAGAGTTAGTTAGCCTCGCCCCGTGTAGCTTATTATAGTGTCTGCATCTTAAGTATTTTGCTGGCATTTTATAACACAATCAAGTAATTTGTTGTAAAAATGCTGTAAATAAATCTTACCTTTAGTTTGGGTAAAGGTTGTAACAATTGGGGGCTCGTCCGGGATTTGAACCTTCTTGGACCTTCTGTTGTCCTTAATATTTAAGAATAAAACCAGATTTGTATGTTTTCCTCATGCATCAGAATCATTTTCTTCTTTTAGTCAAATTTTAGGTGCTTCTTATGTTTTTTGACCTTTATTTACTTGAACTATGATGACGGAGAGCAGGTGATTAGTAGACATGTTTATTTGTCCCAGACGATTCTTCTTTATGGTTACATGCTGAGCACTGAAGGATGAAGACATTAAATATGTATCTCTGAGCTTTTTCTGTGTGACATTCTTGCACAGCTGCCTCTCTGCATTAAAAAATCATGATGGCATCTTTTGCTCAGCCTGTGCAGTATTTCAGGCAGCACTTAGGCGCTTACATCATGCAGATGTCATCCTATGTACATTCATGCTTGTAAAGTTAAGCTGAGGAGACAACTCGACTCACTGTCTGGCTAATATCTCATAATTCTGGATTATTGTTTGCTGGCCGACAGAAAGTTGGAGGGTGTTGTAGATTGTTGTGGCCTGGTTACCAACAGAAAGTTCAGTTAGCGAAACGCTATGATAAGATCGACCATCGCTGAGTGCAGAGCATCATATCGTTCCCCCCTCCCTCACTTGTTGCTGTGTGGCGTCAGCTGGCTGAAAGAAAGCGTCTGAATTTTTCCTTCATCTTAAAACATTTAATGAAAAGTTAGCTATGTTATTATTAGCGCGTTAGCAGAAATATGCCCACCACAGACCATTATTTCACTGATTCAGATCCTTCCTCTTAAATTACTAATACATTCTTCACTCCAATGGAGGATAATATATAAAAAATGATAAACTCAAATCATATTGGTGTTTATTATTTCTTGCAAAAAATTTTTTTTGCAAAATAAATGAATAAAAAAACATTAAATTTGAATAAATATACATAATAAGGAAAAAAGAAAGAAAATTAACAATAGTCAATATATAAATAAGAAGTTACTAATATTGGCAAAATATATTAATAAATTGTATTCTCTTTCTGTAACAGTTGATAAAATGATCACTTTTAGCTTAAATTTCAGGTGATTGAACAGATTAGTGCTGCTGAGTTGTGGTGACACCCACAGGTACCAGGAGAGGCTTTTTTGCTCTGCAGCAACTCGTCCACCGCTGCTCCTCCACCTCCTGCCGTATTATAACAGTCTGATCGTTTTAAAACAAATGTTTTTAAAAGAACTTTAAAAAAAACAGCTTGTTTTTTTACTCATATCCAACCTATAAGAACAACCCATATGCACTCAACCTTCACGTATAACAGTCTAATCTGAAATACAGCGTATGCTGAAATAACATGCAAAAAATAATTTAAAACTATTCTATTGTTTTTTGTAATCGCTTAGAGATAAAGTTACGGCCTTACGAAGCAGAGCCTTTAACATTTGGTAAGTTCACAATGTTTTAAAACTACATCTGTTGACTAAACTAATCTGGCAGCAGTTTGTTTTGTGTTAAAACAACAAAAAGGTCCAATATTCTGCTTAAGAAGTGCAGGAGTTTGTAACCTTACAGTCCAAAGAGCCTTTTCTGCAAATAATCGGTTTGAAGCCTCAAAGCAACTTTACATTTTTGATACATGCCCACCAGATGACATTTGTTGCCATTTTTTTAAAGAACAACCAATTTTTTTTTTCAGTTTTTAGGTGATAAAAACCTAAACATTTACACAAAGATCATGTGTGCATTTGGGTGAAAAATTATGCAAACGAGAAAAAGAAAAAACGGACGTTTTCCAAAGTAAAAAATCTACTTTGGAACTTTTGTTGTGGAAATTTAACTTAACTGAAAACTTTTAAAGGTTACATTTGTGCTATATCTATATTTAAAATCATTATGTGATTGTAGGCAAAGTTTTGAAGAGCCAATGAGCTGCTGGTGGCTCTGGAGCCTCAGGTTGAAGACCCCTTCTGGGAGGGATTATTCTGTGTTTTTTACTTAAGTCTGAAACATCAAAATAATAATAAATAAGCCATGTGGATTTCTGTAATAATCAAGGTTAAATCTTGATTCACAGCTGTTTTATATGAAATGGGATATTTTGCTTTAAATGATCAGACTGTAAGCGTCTCAACTGACAAATAAGTTAAAACAGAATCAGTGAAGAAAAGCATAAATGAAAATGATAGAAATGAGGACTAATTAATTATTAGTTATTTCATCACATAAGCAACATGCAGGTAATGTTGGACTTTCATCACTAGATCTGTTGGGTGTTTTTAAAAGAAGCCGTTCTCTTTGTTCTGGTTTGTTTCCGTCGTCAGCAGCAGTGTTTCTCCAGCTGCTCGTCCGTCTGCGCGCCGTCGCTCGGCTCTGGCTGAGGGAATATTCTCCTGCATCATTCGGCCCCCAGAAAACACGCCGCCGCTCCTACACTCCCGGCACAGACCTCTGTGACTGTGACAGTGAGTGCCAGAGTGCCAACCTGCCACCACAATAACATCATGTCTCGCTCCACGTTCCCAGGAGGGCGGCCTTATCAGGGAAGCTGGCTGCAGATGGAAAACCGAGGCGCCGCTAGGCCCAAAGCAGGGAAATGCCTCATCATTCTGGAGGAAGAGACATCCTCATTTTTTATATAAGAATCACTTTTATTTCATTATTTGGTTTCTGTTCACAGAAGTAACTGTGCCACATTTTGCTGAGACGAAACATAATTCTCATAATTCTTTCTGGTTTATTATCACGGTGCACCAATTGCAGTTTTCTGGCTGGTGACCGATCTTTATAAAGCCTGACTGCTCCGATTTAGTGGAAGACCATTTTTATGTCTAAGAACTTGCTAAATATAGCAACAAAGTTACTAAGTTGGCAGCTGTTGTTAACCACACATGTGCAGACTGTTGCTGGCCACGTCCCCCAACTCAATGTTTGCACTCGCACATGAAAATGTCTGCAAACAGATGCACATTTATACAACCGTACACCTTTGAAAAGCAGTAGTGGAGCCTCCTGTATAACCAATCAGAATGGAGCAAGTGGTTTCTGGATGGCAAACCAACAACTGAGCACTCGTCTTTGTCAGCAGCCATTGTACAGTGAATACAGGTAAAACCAGCTGACCAAACATGCTGGAGCTCCACTGTGGTTGCTAGGTAACGGACTGGATTTTGCAGGGGTTGCTAGGTAACAGGCCTTTTACATTCCAAATCTTTTTGAAGGCTCATTTTACAGACACCAAAGAGATTAATCTATTTTTAAAAAACAGCTGAATGTTTTTTATAAGCACTTTGGATGTTTGTAGTAGAAACCCAAATGAAAGTACAAAACTGTGCAAAATGTGAATCCTGCCTAATACGCCCCTTTAACACGTCACAAGTAAAAGTTTTATCATGTTCTGTAAATTCAACAACAAACTGGTTATTTGATGCACTTTCTAGTAAAGATCAGAGGCTTTTTAGGGTCATAATGTGTGGATACATAAATGTGGATAATTATTTAATCTGTTTATGGTCAGTCTTTGCTAAACTGAAGCAAAATGTTGATGGATAAGTTTTTATTCGCTATAAGCTTTAGAAAATCTCCAGGTTCGATCTTAAAGGAGAACAAAGATGCGTCCTTATGTTCCACATTTGCATTGGTGCTGCTGCTGTGTTTGCAGATTTTCTGTTTTTGCAGTTCTTGCTGCTGGTTGAACGTCCAGATCCCAGCTGGTGGGGAGGATGCTTCATAGAACTGGTGTTCATTTTCACCTGCTTGTTTTTAAAATGGAAATATAAAAAACATAATTTCTTATTTTATTTTGCTTGTGAAGCAAATATCTGCATCTCTTTGCTCCCTGGGGGCCGAAGCAGAGCAGCGAACGGAGCCCGCTCTCGCTCTTTGTTCTGAGACTTTTACTTCTCTTTGTTTTCTTTCTGCCCTTCGGCCCAGTCCCACTCGTCCCTCGTTTTCTCGTGTGTGTGCGCTCTTCCACTCTGGATAGCTGCATAAGCAGTGACGGACACACTCCTCTGGTCCTGGCTTGTTAGCGCTGTTTCCGGGCAGATCAGAGTCCGATGGGAGGGAATCAGAGGAGAGGGAGATGCCATCAGAAGTGTCACGGCTGTGTGTTCAAGTGGCCATGAAACGCCACTTAACAGTCAAACTGCCTTCCACATTATGACCTGAATAATTATTTATTCGGTCATTTACTCATGGAAAATTTAGAAATTGCTTGGATTCGACCAATAAGTTTGTTTCTGATTGAAAATGAGAAGCAGCACCAATAAAACAACGTCAGAGGAAATTATCTGTTCTTATTTATATTTTTTTTTTTTTTTTAAATGGCATGTTGACAATATAAATATATAATATAAATGATAATCAGAGTGAAAATCTTTCCTGGCACGACAGCGTTTGTGTGTTGATGATTTGTTTTGGTGATGAGCAGTTTGAGGCCGGAAGGCATCATTAAGTTATATCATATTTTATTTATTTGACATAAAGAGATTAACAATAGATTTTTGTGATTGAATTGCTGCCTTTGTGGTTTTCTGTTCATATGATCTGAAGCCAGTAATGGTCAATCTCAAACTGTTGCTTATTGAACCTGTTATGGTTCTATCAGTTAAAAAATGGCAGATTCTACTGTTTTATTTAAGATATTCTTGAGGTTCCCAAACATTCATCTTGTGCTGTTCAAACGGCTGCAGATGAATAAGATGAAAAGTGTTTCATATCATCTCTGCTGCAGGTAAATTGTTGCAGATTATCACTGACCAGCTGGATGGAGCAGAATCTGCCGCCCAATCAGCCACATCCGCTTGCATTTGCTAAGATAAAGTCACTCAGTAACAAAAGAGGCAGACGGGCTGTCAGTCGCCTCCACCCATCCTGCCCTCCTCTCTTTATGGTGGGGGGGCGGTAAACACGGCTGGAGGAGCTAAATCAATCCATGATGTGCTTTTTTTCTTCCTATTTTTTCCACCTCTGCACCATCAGCTCACCGTCTCCTGTTACCCCCGCTGCCCCCCTTCCTCTGCCCTCCCCTGCGGTCTGCCCCCCCTCACCCACCCCTCTGGAGTGAAGTGGTAATTATCCATCGATTTCTGCTCTGCTTGGTGAAAATGTATCATGTCAGAGCGGCGCTGTGTAGCGTAGCACACTTAGTGGAATCAGTGCATGCTGGTGCAAACGGTGCAGCTTGGTTGTGCATCAGACCAAACAGCTGAAGCCGTCTGGGAAACATGTAGCGCCTCCTGAAAGGCGTCCAGGGCGGGTCAGAACAGAACCAACCCACTACACCTGCTCTCGTTTTATCGTTGCTAAGTAGACAGATCAAATATTCAGTTGCAGTTCTGGTGATGTCAAGCTGTGACCATAGCAACAAGCTCCAGGATGCAGCCCAGTTTGGTCATCATAACCCATCCAGCTTTGAAACATATTTTTCCTGGGGTTCATTTGAAGCTCACATCTCCATACAAGCCAGAACCTGCAGTCGGTTTTCCAGAAAGCTGTGTTTTGCTGCAGTGAAACCCAGTAGGAGCAGGACACCCCTGCCTGCAGGATGCTGTATTGATTAGTGGTCGACTTTAGCTGTGTCTGCTGCAAACTCTGAAAGCAAAGCAAAAATTCAGACAGTCTTCGTTTTGGGAAAACTTTTGGATTCACAACTGAAACATCTTCCTCTAACAAGCTGAGGTGCTTCTGACATTTTCTTCCTTTATGCCTGTTTACAGAAATCCAGTCCAGTTTTTATTTGTCCAAACCAGAACAGGAAACTGCAGGCTGCAGCATATTTCCTTCAGGTTTTGTCCAAATAAGAGCTTCAGTTTAGATACTTTTCATTGTTGTTTCCTTGTTGTTGATTTTAGTTTGTGCATCTGGAAATGACAGTGATTGTGTCCTGTCAGTCTCCAGTTTTCATAAACATGCATGTATGAAGAGCCCTTCGGTGTAGCTGCTTTTACTGAGGGAAGGAGAATCAAAGCTGTTTCCAGCTAAAGCTGCTAAAGAGCAGAGATGCAGGGAGCCTTTTAAAAGGAAACTTTACTTTCTGCAACTAGCAAAGGCTGCTAAGAGGCTCTCAGTGTGATGCCTACTTGCAATTTATTGTAAATATAACATTTATGAGGTTTTACGATATTGCTGCTAAAAAGATGCTAAAAATAGTTTCAAATATTCTGTGACGTCCTCTGTGCTTCTAATAGACATATTTAATAACATGTTTTCAATGGAAACAATGAAACATGAATCTGAATTTGGGCTTTTTTCTGCTGATGTTAGCATGTTAGCATGTTGAGCAGCCGCTTTCAGCTCTCTGAGAGCAAAGAGTTCATGAAGGCCCAACGAGTCGCTGGGGACAGCGAGCCGCCTGCATTGTGAGCTGCGTCCGTCTGCCTGTCCGTCTGTCTGCTGTCTGTCTGCCTGTCTGTCTGTCTGTCTGTCTGTCTGTCTGTCTGCCTGTCTGTCTGTCTGCCTGCCTGTCTGCCTGCCTGCCTGTCTGTCTGAATGCTCCATCAGGACAGAAAGAAGACGGCGCTGTCCCTGACTCTCGTGGCTGCGTCTGTCTTTCTCTGTTGTCTGTCTCCATGGTTACTGTCCAGAGACTCCAAGCTTCAGATGCAGGGATGGTTCAGGAGATTCAGAAGAGAAAATGCCTTAAAAGACTAATTCATATGAAATAGTTTAGTATGTCTTAATCTGAATGTAGTTTTCAGTTTCAGTGAGTTACTTTGTTAATCAAGATTTCCCAGGATGAACTTTGACCTCCCGGCAGGACTAAATTCATTTGTGCTTTAAATCTGAAGTCAGAGGCTGTGATGTCACTGTAATCTCTGTGAAATTAATATTCACTTGAATCCTCAGATGTTTAATGTGAAGGTTTTGCATGTGGGAGAATAGTTTTTGTGAGTTGTCCAGTTCTTCCTTCTCTTTTCTTCCTTCCATCATTTTTCCTTCGTTTCCTCCGTCCATCTGAAGACGTTCATCCAATCACTGAACTTCCTTCCTTCCTGCTGCCTCTTTAAGTGAACGACACAAGTCAGGAGTAAATACCATCGAAACGTTTGCAGAGGTTTGCTTCAGGGTGTGTGTGTGGGGGAGAATGGGGGAGGAGGGGTGTGTGTGTGTGTGTGTGTGTGCAGCCTCTGATTGGCTGGTGGATTCGTCGCTACGTCCCGTCTCCGCCTCATCATTAACTTCATTAATTGGTGACACAGCAGCTGCTGTAAATATTTGACCGTATCAGGTTTGTTTTGCCTGAATTCCCAGATTTAAACCAGGAAACTGGAAATAAAAAGGGATTGAAGGATTTGGGCTGAATAAGGAACGAGCAGATGAGGGATTCTGGAAATGTTGAAGCAGAGCATCCTGCAGTCGGTGTCGTCCTCATTCTATGGTCTGGCTAGTAGCTGGGAATTATTCATTTTCTCCTGCTGTAATCTGTATTAAATTATGGATTATTTTGTTTTGTCAGCATAATCAGAGGGAAACAGGCACCAGATCCCCTTGCCCTCCGTTATTATCTGTTAGCTTCATCTCATCTCCGTGTTTCTGCTGTAAAGCTTCTTTGCAGGGGGGGAAATGAAACTATAGGATTGTCATTGTGCTGCGCGGCGCAGCGGCTTTCTCAGGAATAAACTGTAAACATGTCTGCTGATTCAGGCGAGGAGCAGGCCTCAATCTCCTTTAAAGCTGTACTTATTGATTCTATTGAATAAAATCAGACAAAGCCAACGCAGACATTAAAACTGTTTCTGTGGATCTGCAGCCGTGATTACCCAGCTGCCCCTGCCTGGTGGCGACGTGTCCAGGACTCACATCTCTTGACTTGGCACTTTCCCTGGTTCCTGAAGCTGATGGCGACATTTCTGCGTCCTTGTTAGAGGCTAAATATGGCTCCATCCGCCTCATCACAGACTCATCATGGAAAACTGCAACTCACTCTGTGGCCGTCAACAGAAACTTCCTACTCAGAATGATAAACCAAATTAAAATGCTTGTAATTAAGTTATTCATATTTAGTGATTTTCCTGTTTTTATTGAGTTAAAATTTTTAGATTATGAGTTTTATTTTCATTGAAAGCATAGTGGCTGTTAGGCTGCATGATCTGCAGCTAATATACTAAATAACTGCAGCTGCATTTATTGGGCATAAATGAGTGCTATTTTTTTATTTTTAATAAAATGTACATTTTATTTAAAATATTTGTACATATTTGTTGATACTGTCATGACAGTTTATTATGAGACAGATAATCTGTGAAAAATCAGCCCTAACTAAAAACAACCAATCAGATCCAGGAGGAGGGTCTTAGCGCTGCCAATCACCATCTGTGTGGCGCTGCTCATCACCCTATGTATCTCTCTATTGCTCTCTGCTACACTACAGCTAGCTAGCATAGCCTGTCATGAATGCTCAAGCTAGTTAGTTAGTTGAGTTGTTTCTCCACCGTTGTCAATCATCCTCAGCGAGTACATGAGGATGATTGACAGCACTAAGGCAGCACTGGCTCTGATTGGTTGTTTTTATTTCTTCAGATGTCATACCAGCTCAGAGAGGAGATCTGACTTTTCACAGATTATCTGTCGCTTAAGAAACCGTCACTACATGGCGACAGTTTTAACAAATATGTAAAAAAAATAAAAAAATGTTATAAAACTTACAAACTCCAGCTTTAATTTTGATTAATTAACTTTCAGCAAGTTCAAAGTTTCACTACAATCAATCGCCTTTCGTTCCCACAATGATATGAATAAAAAGAAAGACAAATAATAGAAATCAATAACTTATTTTCCTAATGACTAATATCTGATTTCTTCCCCTTAAATCTGTGTGAATGCTTTACATCACACACACACACCCCCCCCCCCCCCCTCGCACACACCCCCCCCCCCCCCACACACACACACACAGCCTCTGTCTCAGCCCAGATCTGGTCGTCTCTCTCCATGGTTCTGAAACCCTGATGTCCTGGCTCGATGTCCATCTGGACGTGTCTTTTTACGTGGAAGCGACTCGGAAGATTTAAGTCTTTCCTGAGTTTGTGGTTTTTGCTTTTAATTAAATGATATTTGCTGTTTTGTAAAGATAAGAGCTGGAGAAGCGACACAATGGTCATCATACAGTAAAGTGATGGTATCTTTAAATTTACATCTGATATGCTTCATTTGATCAAGTCTGAATTTGTATGAAATGAGAGGTTGTGCTGAATGTGACTGTCTGGCTGAACTGCAGAGGACATGTTGGTCCTGGACGCAGCAGTGAGTGTTTGCATGGACAGCGTCCTGCTGGACCTGCCTCCAGTGAAACCCTTATCATCCTGTTTCACTTTTAACTGAAATGGATCTCAGGAAATGTTCCCCGGTTCCTGCCGTAGTTTGGGTCCCTTACATTGGGTCCTTTTCCAATCAGTCATGAGGATATGAGACTGAGAGTGAAATCCTTCGTTTGAACTGAAAACTCTGTTTGTGTCTGCATTCCTGCACTGAAGCTGTAGCTGCTGCACTAAGCCCTGACCATGAAAATCTGATCAAATCTGCTGTAAATCCCTTCCTGTCTTTACATTTCTAATAACAAGTAAACTTCCTGCTCCAGTACGTAGCGCAGATTAAGCCTCCCTTAATGCTGTGTGTGCAAAAACATTTCAGCTGCATGGATTTCACACCCTGAAGCCGTCGCCTGACTCCTCATTATGAGCTGCAACACAATGGGAGGGATTTCAGGGTCACACCCTCCTCCTCCTCTCCCTCCTCCTCCTTCTCTTCTTCCTCTTCCTCCTCCTCTTCTTCTTCCTCCTCCTCCTCTTCGTCCTCCTCTTCCTCTCCCTCCTCATCCTCCTCCTCCTCTGACTGAAGACTGCTACTGTACGGCAGTCTCATGCTAACATGCTAGCAGCTTGATGTCCAGGAACAGAGACAATATTCCACAGTAACATGTTATGGGCGTCACCATCAGAGCTAGCTCTGCTAATCCACCTCCTTTGCTTTTGCCGCTCCTCTTTAAATCTCTATCTGGCCATTTGAGCTTTTGAAATGCTGATCAATTTCTCCTAATGTTAAAATAAATACCTTGTTGTCATGGTTACACAACTGTCCAAAAGTAAAACAGTAAAAAAAAAATTCCTTTCAGCTGACAATCGGAATAATCGTCCAAACCTGCAACGATTTAACCAGAAAACTTTGATTTGACCATCAAACTACCATCAGTTTGTTCTGCATGGAACCTCCTGAGCCTCTTCATGCGTCAGCAGCGCTGCACGTCCATCTCTGTCCTTCTGTGTGATTGTCTGTAAGTGGACAGGAAGCGTGTCCCGTGAAGGAAGGAGGTCTGTTATAAAACCATCTGCTGCTCGTTAGGATCCCTGTCTGGCTGAGCGGATCCTGATTCATTGTCTCTAACTGGGACATCGTGTCTCTCCGTGTCTCCATCTGGCTCCAGCTCTGCATTTACAGCCAGTCAGTTTGAGTTAAGAGCAAAATTTAAGAAAATTGAATTAAAAACTGTTGGAAACAAACTTTCATTCATTACTTTTGCTTCAGTGCTCTTTATTTGAGCAGCAGTCATGTGAAATCTCCCGTTTCCTTGGCGACCTGGCAGAGAGCAGAAACGCCCACAACTCGTCCTGCGACGTCCTTTTCTTCTTCTGCTGCTGCTGCCAGGTTTCTCGTGTCCCTCCTCCTGACCTCGGCTGTTTTACTCTCGTCCGATGTGGGAATCCGGCTCGTTCAGTTTCCCCGTGCTTTGAATTAATCAGCAGAGCTTTTTTTATTGTTCATATGCTGTTCCTTTTTTAACAAAGGAAACCACACTGCTGCTGTCAGGACAGCGAGGGGGGACAGCAGGGGGACAGGCGAGACAGTCTGAAGGAAAAGAGAAAAACTGGAGAACAAAATAATAATAATAATAATAATAACAATAATAATAATAATAATAATAATAATAATGGAGCTACAGTTTGTTTACATTTTTGTGCATCACTGGATTTTCCTCATTAAAAGTGGACGTTGCTGTGCAGGTTGTTTATGCCTGAAGGTTTGGATGTTCTGTGTTTGCATTTGTTTCAGTTGAATGATTATTGCTCTCACTTAATTCATATGCTAACTCTAACTTTGTGTTGCAAAGGCAAAATAAAACGTTGGGTTGAAGTTAAATGTGGGGACGTCAGTCTCTGCCTGCACGAGTCTTAACTCTAAACCTGGAACCGTCCTGATCCAGTTTTCAGCTTATTTATGAACAGGCAGCTGCTCAGCTGGGGAAACGCTTCAGCTATGTGCTAACCGTTAGCGTCCGTTAGCGCTTTAGCATTTTTGCTAAATTTAAAACACACTTTGCTTCGTCTAAATTAATTTTCCAGAAAAATTCCTGCCTGACATCATGACACCTGCAAAGCCATCCCTTCATCTTCCAACAGAAATAATTTGTAGTCACATTAGTGACTCAACATTCACTGAATAAGAGAAAATTATTCTCCAGCATCAATAATTCAGATTTCTGGAACAGAAAACTGATCCGTTGTGAAGGAAAAAGTCAGATAGTGGATTCATAATGGAAAATCATCTCACATAAATGATTCATAGTGAACAGAGAAGAGGAAGTTTATTGGAAGGACGGGTTAGTTATGATCTTCCTCATTCGTTTCTCTGTTTATTCTGTCGTTGCCTTATTAATCAAGACCTCCACCCTAAAGTCTTCTACTGTTTCTGACCTTGAAGTGTTTACAGTTTCGCATCATTTGTTACTTCTGAGCATAAAAACTCCAGGCGAAGCCGCATTGATTGATTTTAGGCCAGCGGCTCCAGGGCCCGGTTCTGCTGGGAGCCGGGGAGGTGGAGGGGTCAGAGTGCATCGAACCACCAGGCTGCTGCTTCACGGAGAAACCTATTTTATTCTCATGGAGGTCTGAATACAATCACAAACATCCTGAGGATGAAGGAGGATAAATGGCAGAACCTCAAACTCCAGTTTATATTTAACGTTTTAGTTTAGTTATTTTTAGCACCAGGAACCTGCTGTGTTAGTTTGTATTAATCATCTGATGCTCATTTAATCAGCCTTCCTTTGTTATGGGCTAAAGATATTAATTTATCATATGAATGCTGAAAATAATTTACTTAGGCTCTAATTTTAAGAAATATACAATAATTGATTTTGATGGGAAAGTGGTTTGATGGAAATAAATTTTTGTTTTTTGGAAAATTTAGGAGCTGCTGCTGCTGCTGCTGCTGCTGCTGCTGTGCTGCTGCTGTTGCTGTTGTGCTGTTGCTGCTGCTGCTGCTGCTGCTGCTGCTGCTGCTGCTGCTGTTGCTGCTGCTGCTGCTGCTGCTGCTGCTGCTGCTGTTGCTGCTGCTATTGCTGCTGCTGCTGCTGTTGCATTGGTCATCTTGGAGATCAATTAATGAGGATGATGGATTCAGTTGAGCTTTTCTCTACTTCCTTCTCAGTCCTGTTTGTGTGGAACGACTTGATGGTTTTTCAGTTTCTGTTGTTTGTATTGACGAAGCGGCGCCTCCATGATCGACTCCGATCGTTCTGTTGGTGCCTGCTTTGGTTTCCTCAATCAAGCCTCGGCGCCTTCAGTCAGCTTCCAGTGATGTGAAAACCTGTGTCAGGAAAATGGGAACAGTGTGTCTATTGATCAGTGAAACATCAGCTGCCGCTGGTTTCTCTCCCTCCAGGCGTTCGGTCAGGCCTACACCAACCAGCGCAAGGTGGCAGAGGATGGAGAGACTATTGAGGAGACGCTGCTGCAGGAGTCAGCCTCCAAGGAGGCGTATTACATGGGCCGGCTGCTGGAGCTGCAGACGGAGGTGACGCTGAGCCGCTCGGTGGCGTCCAACGCTCAGGTGGAGAACGAGAGGCTCAACGCGCTTCTGCAGGAGCTGCGAGAGGTGAGCTCGACTAACGGCAGATTTATTTCCATTTGTGAATGTGAGGTAGCTGGTTGACCTTTATGACCTTTGGAAACATTTATTGATATTTTTAAAATGAATATTTTTGCTGAACAAACGTTTGACGCAGTTTGGTGAAGCGAGGCGGCTTCACTCAGGTTCAGACTTTTGGGCTTTTTCTGTTTTTATAACAAATTTTAAAAATGATTCTTGAATCTAATAATTTACCAAACTTTTCTGTTTCTCTGTGGTTCAGGTATGCAAGTGAAAAGCTTTTACTATAGAACCCAAGTTACACAGGCAAAAGTTAACACCAATAATTTGGCTTATTTTAGTCCATCGTAAGAGAAAAAAATAAGTCATATTTTCACCATTTTATTTAATTATTTGTAAATGTCCCAGTTTTAAATAAGTTATTTAGTAAATAAATAATGTCTTGTTGGAAGCTATTTGTTTAGATCTAAACTAAATATTTAGTTGAGAGGTAAATAAATACTAAAATGCAAATTTACTGACTGACAACTGGAAGTTTACATAAACTCCTGCAGGTGAGCGGACGCTGCTGCTGCTGCAGATCAGTAATCGTCTGCGTCGCCTTTAAAACGACTCGTACTTCGTTTGAAGCTGAAGAGGAACAGAAACAAGGAAAATTTATTTTGAAACTAGATCAGAAACACTGCTGCAGATGTTTGTCGTACTAAAATCATCTGAACAAGTGCTGCTTACATATTAACCTGATTTTAATTTAATTACAATAAGGCTTTATGCAAAAATGTAAATAATCAATTAATAAAATATTTGACAGATTCTAGTTGATCTAATTATAGTTTAACTTTTCTTTCTGAAAACAACATGAAAATATTCTCTCTAAAGAAAAGCTAAATATTTCTTTTTTAATTTTATAACGTCATGAATTAAAATTCTCACATTTCTTTAATCAAATTGTATATTTATGTATTTGAATTTTATTTTTGAAAAGATCTGCAAAGGAAAACAGAAAAATATTTGTATGGTTTTTTAACATACAACCAAAAAGCCCAGTTCATTCATAATACTTACTAATGCATAAGTATGATTTTAAAGAAGGAACCACAATGTATTTGTCAAATTACCAGGACATGTGAGTAAAAACTCTGAATAATATATTTTAAATTATTATAGTAAAAAAAACTCCACAAAATCCTTTAACTGTGACCTCAGCTTGAAAAACCGAGTCGCCCCAAATGTCTTCACTCCGTATCCAAAAATTCATGAGGTGTACTTACTTTTTACCGTCACTTTCCACAAACTGACGTTCAGCTGCAGGGAAATTTAAAGTATTCAAAGTATTTTTAGCAGAGCAAAAAGATTCAAATCAACTTTAGTTGCACTGCGATTTGATTTCAGCTGAATGTGGAAAAAAATTTTCCTTTGAAATATTTTACATGTGTTTCTGTCTGATTTACACCATCAGCTCTCTGTTAAACTAATTGGGTCAAAAAGTTGCCAAAGGTCAAGAGGTCAAACGTTCCAACCTTTGTCACAGAGGAAACGTGATGCTCGTCCCTCCAAACGCGAACATGGCTGCAGCGTGGGGGGCTCCGGAGTTCGGGCTGGGGTCAGACGCCACGGCAACGACCCCATTGTGGGGGGCAAATCCGGTGCTAAGCTGGGAATCAGTGAAATGCCCTGACTGGGCGAACTGGGCCGCTCCCATCAAACACCTCACTCATTCACTAAATGGATCAGAACAACTGCTGCCAACCGCCGCTGCAGTTTCCTTTACCCAGATTTTCCCCTCGTTCACTGAAGTGAAGCTGCAGCAGGAGACGACTGCAGGCGCACATTATGTGACACTTTATAAACTTTATCACTGCAGATGTGGAAGATGCTCTGCTGGTAATGATGCTCCTTTGGTTGTAGTGGAAGCATCATGCTGTGGGGCTGTTTTTCAAACTGGTCCGCTTCATAAAGTAGATGGCATTATGAGGAAAAAACATTTTGTAGAAATATTTAAGCAACATCTAAATAGTGAACCAGACAGTTAAAACTCCAGCTGGACGATGAGGTCAGAAAGAGGCTTCAGGTTCACTAGTTCAATGTTTCGATATTTAATAAACAGAAATAGTTTTGTTGTTTCTAACTGGCCTGAAACAAAAATTGATTTAAACATGTTTGATTTGGTGTATGTAAACTTCTGGACTTTATGGACTTTTTAATCACATATGTTCAGCCATATTCCAGTAAAAATTAATCTGCTGCTTTCAGCTTTGGTTGTGAACCTGCAGATTAAAGATTGTTTAAATAATGTGCTGTTATGATTTTACATCAACAAGTAGGTGGGATTTCATTGTGATAAATCTGTAATCATAATAATTTTGATTTATTATTGTCACAATAAATTCCAATTAAGGATGTTTTTATTCCCCCCATTTGTCTTTTTGTCAGATTGGCAGTTTCAATATTTTCTCCATAGTTTGTCCAATGAAAACAAATAAATACCAATGAATTGTGAAATAGCGTGTGCAGCTTAGTGATGATACAGATCTGGTGTCCTAAACAATTACACTATACAGTACATTACACTACAATTGCTGTGAGACTCAAGATTTATTATTAATGTGAGCAAACTTTATTTTCCACTAAAGTAAAAAAAACACAATTTCACAATTATGGTATTTCTATTAAATAAGGAACATAATAAAAATCATCATTGAATAAGTTTCTCCACGTCATTAAAAAACATAATTGAACGACTTCCTGTCATTTTCTTCTTCGTGGATCGCGACAGCAGCAACGTCGGGTTGTTGATCATGTGATGGAAACACTTTCTGTCTCCTTCTCAGTTCTGTGAGACAGACTTCGTCATAGTGCCTAAACTTTTCATAAAAAATGTGAGTTTTTTAATTATTGTTAGACGAATTTATTTTTGAAATCTTTGAATCAGACGCAGTTCCTGTCAAACGTTTGTGCAGTAAAATTTTTCGTTTGTGCTCTTTTGCTCTGAAAATAACAAACGTTCAAAGGTTAAAAGGTCAACCGGCCCCTAACCGTTACCCAAATCTAACAAAATTAGTGTCGAGTGTTTGTATAGTAAAAAATGTCGTTTGTGCCTCATTGGCACCAATTTTGAAGATTTGAACGTCACTCAGGTTCCTAATGAGCTGTTGACTATTAACTGTCTCTCCTCTGTCCCTACCTTTCTCTCGTTCTGGTTCCGGTTCTCCTGCAGAGCAACGAGATGCTGGACCTGCAGCGCAGCAGGATGAGGGAGGAGATCAAGGAGTATAAGTTCAGGGAGACGCGTCTCCTCCAGGACTACAGCGAGCTGGAGGAGGAGAACATCACCCTGCAGAAGCTGGTCTCCACGCTCAAGCAGAGCCAGGTCACAAAGATGATCATCAACACTTTGTTCTCCTATTGGGTTAGAGTTTGCACGTCATTACGGTGTTACTTTTCACCCACTCATGACATGTGTGCGTTCTCACTTTACCCGTCACGAGGAAATGTGATCCTGGCTGACTGGTCATCAGTTTGGAGAAGCAGCTGCTTTGTTTTAGGCGCTCTGGTCTCTCCCTGCCGATGGTTCTGCAGCTTCAGCCCGGCGCTGGTCCTCCAGCTGATCACATCCTTTCTGTCTAGTGCATGTTCTTATGTTCACGTCCTGAGGTCGACGCTGAGCAGGAAGCAGAATTCATTCAGATTTCAGAATAAAAGCACAAACCTAGAGAAATTGTCTGGTTCCTCAAAGTTTCTGTTCAGGCTGGAAAATTCTGGAAGTTTGGAGAATTTTCTATCTGGACAAGTTTGGAAAACCATTCATCCATCCATTCATCCATCGCTTCATCCATCATTCATCCGTTCAACCATCCGTTCATCCCTTCATCCATTCATCCCTTCATCCATCCATCCATCCATCCATCCATCTGTTCATCCATCCATCCATCGCTTCATCCATAATTCATTCGTTCATTCATCCGTTCATCCATTCATCCATTCATCCAGGAGGGGTTTCTTTAAATTCACTGTGATTTGGGGTAATTATATTTTTGTAAATGTTTGAAGTTTTTAATTCCAGGAAATCTCTAATTTCTAATCTAATCTAGTTTCTGGTCAGGGTGCCTGGGGGCCCATCAGTGGGTCCCTCTGAGTGACTGCTGTCCTTCCTGCTGCGCTGCAGGTGGAGTACGAGGGGCTGAAGCATGAAATCAAAGTTCTGGAGGAGGAGACGGTCCTCCTCAACAGCCAGCTGGAGGACGCTCTGCGCCTGAAGGACATCTCTGAGGGGCAGTGGAGGAAGCGCTGGACGCCCTGAAGACGGAGCGCGAGCAGAAGAACAACCTGAGAAAGGAGCTGGCCCACCACATCAGCCTGAGCGACAGCGTGTACGGGGCCGGGGCCCACCTGGCGCTCACCGTCACCGGCGTCGAGGGCCTCAAGTTCACCGAGGAGACCGGCAGCGGCAACGTTCCCAACGGCAGCGCCATCCCCGCCGCCAACGGCAACATGGAGGACAGCAACCGCTGCAACGGCCACCTGCATCACGGCCCCGTCCTGACCAAGGCCAACGTGGATTACCGCGCCGGCAGGAAGGCAGACGGCCTGGTGCCCGACCTGTTCAGTGAGCTCAACCTGTCCGAGATGCAGAAGCTGAAGCAGCAGCTGCTGCAGGTGAGTCATGTGACGCTTAATGAAGGATTTCTGCTGAGGCGGAGAAATCAGCAGCAGAGCAGAGGAGAGAGACGAGAGTCGATCGTTTTAAACACTACAGTCCAGCTTCTAGACAACAAGATGATAGAATAACTAATCTGGCTTTTCACCCATTCATAATCTGATAAATTATACCTGATCACATCAATATGACGGCTCACTAGGCCCTTCAGGACAAAAAAAGAAGATTCCAGAACTTTTCTGAGATTAATCTCGACATTTTTTAAATTATTTTTTTTTTACTTTTTGCATCAATAAATTTCGAACTGTTTCTAGACAATTTCTGAAGTTAATCTGAAAATTTCAGTTTTTTATGTAAATTTGCTCCTTTTTTTGTCTACAACGGCGCCATCATGGTGGAAATTAGCATCTGTTGCTATAACCTGGTGCCACACATTTGAATTATTAATTATGAAATTCTGTATATTGTGTAAATAAACAGGAAGGAAGTAATTCATTTACCAAGATTTTCCGTTAAAAAGAGAAAAGGTGGGAACATTTGGAGAACAGACTAAACACAACATGATTAGCTTTTTTAGTAGAAATTACAGCTGATTTTAGTGATTTACTGACAGGTTTATGTTTATTAAATCTCTGAAGTTGATGTTCAGGTTATCCATCCATTGTCCTTCACCCTTGTCCTTTACTGGGGTCAGGAGGTGCTGGTGCCTCTCCAGCTATCGTTCTGGGCGAGAGGCGGGGTCACCTGGACAGGTCGCCTGGACAGGTCACCAGTCTGTCGCAGGGCAACACAGAGACACACAGGACAAACAAACATGCACACACACACTCACACCTAGGGGCAATTTAGAGAGGCCAATTAACCTGACAGTCATGTTTCTGGACTGTGGGAGGAAGCCGGAGTACCCGGAGAGAACCCACCATGCACAGGGAGAACATGGAGACTCCATGCAGAAAGACCGGGGCCGGGAATCGAACCCAGAACCTTCTTGCTGCAAGGCAACAGTTCTACCAGCTGCGCCACTGGGCAGCCCTATGTTCAGGTTATAAGTTCAGATATTAGAAAAATCTTTTATCTTTTTCAGACTGTCATTAATATCAAATAAAGTTATTACTGTATACAGTCAGATGCATTAGCTGAGACCCAGAGGGATTCTGGGAATTAAATTTCCTTCTGCAATATTCGTGGAAATGTTTTCCACTGCTGACATTGTTTTACCATTTTATACTCTTTGTGGGTTAATTAGAGTCTGGTGCCATTTGCAAAGATGCACAGACAAAAATTAACAGCAATTTTTCTAAATTAGATTTTAGATATTAATTTATCTAATTTATCTGACATTTATTTATAAATGTCAGATAATTTATTTATTTATAAATGTCTGACATTTATTTATAAATGTCAGATAAATTTAGTTAGCAAAATGTTTAGATCCAGACTGAATATTTTGCTAACTAAATACTTTGGAGCTAACTGTTAGCTTGCTAATTTGCAAACTAAATAAATAGGTTGGATCAAAAATCCTTCATTTTTAATTAAATACTTAGCTTCCTAACCAAACAATAAATGAATAATTTTAATTTTATTTCTGTGCAAATATAATTTTAAAAAATTAACTGCTATTATTTTTTTTTTATAACGAGCTGAAGAACCCAAATTATTGCTGAAATGTCAAAGCAACAAAAGCTTTCAGTCAGTGAACCTTTACCTCCATTTCTCTCAGCCACAACCAGCAACCAAACATGCACTTCAGGTAAAACCGATTTAGTGCCAGAACAGGAAATAAAAAGACGAGTGTAGCTGTGAGGTAAATAAAAAGGTGAAACCAGGGAACTGCAGTCAGTTTTCTGACTGTGCAACAAAATATTTATTGTTGCACGTTTAGAAGTTAAACCTTTTCCTTCCCCACCTCCGTCCTGCAGGTGGAGCGTGAGAAGGCGGGTCTGCTGATGACCCTGCAGGAGTCGCAGACCCAGCTGCAGCACACGCAGGGCGCCCTGACGGAGCAGAACGAGCGCGTCCACCGCCTCACCGAACACGTCAACACCCTCAAACACCTGAACGCCGACAAGGAGCTGGACGACCCGCAGGAGAGCGAGAAGCCGGACGGCGGCTCCCCGTCACCGTCGTCCAACGGCCTCCTCGACCCTGACATCCACGGGTTTGAGATCCTGGAGTGTAAGTACAAGGTGGCGGTGACGGAGGTGATCGACCTGAAGGCCGAGCTCAAAGCCTTAAAGGAGAAGTACAACCAGGCGGTGGAGGGCCAGGGAGATCGCCACAACGACGACCGGGTCCAGGCGCTGACTGAGCAGGTTCGCTACCTCAGACACAAACTGGCTGCTTCCTCTGATCAAATACTCTCAGTCTCCTCCACTTCTCCCTGAGCACAAAAACAACCAATCAGAGCCAGGAGGAGGGGCTTAGCGCTGTCAATCACTTCATGTACGTGCTAAATGTCTGATTGGTGGAGAATCAACTTCCCATTAAAGGAAAACAGTTCATCCGCCATCATTAGTGACTGTGCTAGCTAGCCTTAGCATTCCTGACAGGCTGTGCTAGCTGCAGTTCACCATATGCTACTTTTTATTCGGTTAATAGTCAGAAAAGTCGATTACCAAAATAATAATTAGTTGCATCCCTAATTCACATACACAGTTACCATTCTGGTGTTAGAAGTTACAAGTTGGCCATAATCTCACCGGTTTCTTAATTGAACTCAGGTTTCCCATTTGGAGCGGAGCTCCCGTGAGAGCCGGGAGCGCATGGCTGGCCTGGAGGCCGAGCTGCGCTCCGCATCCAACACGGCGACGGAGAGCCAGAGCATGCTGAACGCAGCGCAGGATGAGCTGGTGACCTTCAGCGAGGAGCTGGCGCAGCTCTACCACCATGTCTGCCTCTGCAACAACGAGACGCCCAACCGCGTCATGCTGGATTACTACCGGCAGAGCCGCATCACACGCGGTGGCAGCCTGAAGGGCCCCGAGGATCCACGGGCGCTGCTGTCCCCCCACCTGGCGCGCCGCCTCGCCGCCGCGTCCGCAGCCTGCTCACCCGACTCCACGCGCAGCCCTATGGACTCCCCGTCCAGAGACGCCCACCACAGCAACGCAGCGGGCAACATGGCAGGCAACGCGGTGGACTCATCGTCCTGCCACAGCAGCCCCATCCATAACATCAGCGGCTCGCCCTCCATCAGCATATCCCGCTGCCCGTCTCCGGTGCCGTCGGACGCAGGCGGCGACCTGCGGAGGGAACCGATGAACATCTACAACCTGAACGCCATCATCCGAGACCAGATCAAGCATCTGCAGCGGGCCGTGGACCGCTCGCTGCAGCTGTCCCGGCAGAGAGCTGCAGCCAGGGAGATGGCCACCATGCTGGACAAGGACAAGGAGTCGTGCATGGAGGAAATCCTGAAGCTCAAGTCGCTGCTCAGCACCAAGAGGGAGCAGATCGCCACGCTGCGGCTTGTCCTCAAGGCCAATAAACAGGTAAAGTCCTCCATCTATGAAAGCTGGAGCAGCGCAACATTCACAATACAGGGAAACATCTCTACCCTCAGTCCAGCAACATTTCTGATTAATTGCTATTAAAAAAACGTGTCTTTTTTTTAAATGACGCCTTCACTCAGAAAAAGCTCCTATAAAGAGTAACCATGTGTTTGCTAATTGCTGCTGGCTAGTCTGAAGGAGCTGAGTGAAGCAGAGCTGCTCTGTGAGGCACAGAACCTGCAGCTCTGAGGAGGAGCTGCACCTCGGAGGCGGGGCTACCTCCACCCAGCCGTTTGCACAGCTGAATGTTTGCAAAACAATTAGAATTACTGACATCAATAGATAATTTATAGTTAAATATTTGTTCTTGCAGACAGCAGAAAATGCCCTGGCTAACCTGAAGAGCAAGTATGAGAATGAAAAGTCAGTGGTGACAGAGACCATGATGAAGCTGAGGAACGAACTGAAGGCTCTGAAGGAAGACGCTGCCACCTTCTCCTCTCTCAGAGCCATGTTCGCCACGAGGTGAGGGACTCCAACCCAGCAGAGGAATGGCTTCCCCTGGCCTGCAGGGACCAGACCTCCTCACCTTCTGCCTGTCTGCAGGTGTGATGAGTATGTCACCCAGCTGGACGAGATGCAGAGGCAGCTGGCTGCAGCAGAGGACGAGAAGAAGACGCTGAACTCCCTCCTCAGGATGGCGATCCAGCAGAAACTGGCCCTGACGCAGCGGCTGGAGGACCTGGAGTTTGACCACGAGCAGATTCACCGCGGCCGCGGCGCCAAAGTGCCCAAGATAAAAAGCAGCCCACCCAAAGTAAGTCTAGTGTGTACCTTTAATCTCAGCCCAGGCTGACTCTGATTTGCACCTGAGGGTCGGTTCTGAACCCGGTGGTGAAGCTGAACCTCAGCGGTGGGAACTGCTAGCTACAAAGGTAGCTACACTTTACAAACTTTACAAAACATCCAAATAATTTAGCACTTCTGAATTCATCAAGAAGAATTCATTTATCATAAGTGCCATCAAAAAAAGTTTGCAAAAGATGCTAAATGAAACGTTATCTGTTATTTCAGGATTAGTGAGCGTTTGGCCACCACTGCCAGATGTTTTTTAAAGAATCATCAGTTTATGAAGGCTCTCATGCCTCCTGATTGATTTGCTAAGTTAGAACCACAGATTGGAGCCACGATGTGATTCTACAAAGTATCGACTCTGGAAAAAGAAAAAATCAGATTTTAATAAAAAAAACTGATGTGTTTCTTTCAACTTCACAGTTTGTACATTATTGTAATGAGACAAATAGGACAAAGTTTATATGCTGATTAACACAATCTCATCTGAGTCAGCAGTATTTTCTACATCTCAGTATTTTCAGTTTAAAGTGTTGTTGGTCTCTAATTTGATACTAAATATTTAGAAAATTGTTGTTCTGTATTTTGATACTAAATATTTGAAAATATGACAACCAGGAACCAAAAATGGCTGCAGAAGCAGTTTATGTGTTGTGACTCATAGCACCTCCTGGTGGAAAATTTGGGAACTAACATCAACATAACTTATGTTAATCATAACTACCAAGTGTTTCCTTGCTCCTCTGCTGTTTTGAGGGCGACTCCTCAGTCCAGACTGACAAATCTACATCACTAGATGGCAGTGTTGGATTACGTCTTCTTCGTGGGTTTTTTCCAGAGCAGGGTAGAATCAGCTGTTTTTGTGCCAGTAACTGGTTCCAGTTCATGCTGATGCTTTTATTCAAGCAGCAGCTGTTTCATAAATGTTTATCAGTGTGAACTAATCCTCCTGTTTTGCTTTTGCCGTCCTGTTCTCTAACCTCGAGTGTCACCACTCTATATATCTGTCTAATTTATCAGTTTTTTGTAGATTGTCAGCAGCCTTCTGCCTCAGTACCGACATTCTCCCCACAACTAAGGCGAGGGAGAACCTCCTTAGCCCGCAGGTAACAGAGAACCTGCTGACCTTCTCACACCTCTGCATGTTCTCTGTAGTCACACTTCTGTCATGTAGCTGCTTATGAATAAAACACAGCATCAAAAGGCATTAAAATGATCCACTTTTCATTCTGGGGTTGAAGATTTTCTCTCTTTGCATGTGTAATTTTGCATGGCAGTTCTCATCAAATGCTGATTGATTTCACTTGGAGTTTGGACTCAACAGTCTACATTTGTCCAGAAACTAAATTTACTCATTTGGGATGTGAAAAACAGAGATGGGAATCTTTGACCCTCCGACTCACGATTCAGTTTGATTCGATTCAGATTTTTGATTTTCAAAGCAATTATTCATGAATTATCCTGGTTTCTACTCCAGTCTGCTTTGCAAGGCAGAAAGACAAATGGAGACATTTACATTCTTTTTCACATTTATTACGTTTTAAATATTAATCCACGCCTTAATGCAATCACTCCTTTTCTGCATCTTTTGTTTTGCTTTTACAAAGAGAGCGCCCCCTTTCTGCAGACAGTCTCTTCCGAGAACAACAACGTTGCAGTTTCCATCCAGGAACTTTTAGCCAATTGACAGTTTTTTAAGTAGTTATCTGCTCATAATTCCTCACTGGGTGGATCAGCACCTCATGCCTCTGCAGATACAAAACCTGCTAGATTTCCCGGGAATTTGGTAAAAACCAAAATGTTTTTCTTCAGCGAAGACGGAGCCGGTTGAATCTCTCGCTTTCAGCGCATGCGTATGTCTCAGTATCATCTCCATGGCGATGTCAGAACTTCCTGATTAGTTACCAAATTAAAAAAGGAAATTTTAGTTGATTCTAAATCATCATAAAGGAGAATCAAGAATCGTTTTGTTGGCAAGTAAAAAGTGTTTGATCAAACCTAATAATGAGGAGTTACTTTGTGTATCCACGGCAACAGCTGAGGCCTGTATTTGTATGTATCTGTTGTGTTTTTGTTGTCTGTCTTTCCAGTCGCACTTTAAAGTTAAACTTTTATCAAATGGTTTTGGTCCTGATGGATGCAGCAGCTTTTATTGTTTTTGACTTTAGAAAAACATTTTTCACCTTCTTGTCCTGATTGAAATGAGAAGATCTGGCTCGGCTCTCAGCATGATGCTGCCAATACGTCTGACTTCCCGCCTCACTTGACACCTCACAAAAGTATCCACACCTCCTTTTTGTTTGTGTGGATCTGCATTAAGTCGTGCCGAGTCGATACTTTGCAGAATCAGCTTTTAATTGGTCATTTTTGGGGTGTGTGCTTTGTGAGGTCATCCTGCTGGAAGGTGAACTTTGACCCCAGGTAGGAGAAGCTTTAGAGGTCAGCCTAAGTTAAGTGGGTTGAATACTTGTGCATGTCCTAAAGCTCTGAAAGCTTCTCTGAGTTTCTGTCTTTATGCTTCAGGTTTGGTTTATTTTCAGCATTTTGTGCAGATTTTTGTGAATAATCTGCAGACTTTGCACAGCCAGACTCTGATTTTCGTTTTGCTCAGCAAACCCAGCTGCTGCCAGCAACTTTGTTTTCTGCAAGCAAACTAACTCTTTACAGGAAAGCTAATCTCTTTTTTCCAAAATGTTTCATTTTTCCTGACTGAACCACTCCTTTTCAAAAATGTGTCACATTTCACCGTTTTTATCCTCCTTCTGCTCAGTAAAAGTTTTTCTCTTTTTTTTTCAGTCGTAAATTTCTGAAAGATCTCCAGGAATACCAAGCAGTCCTGTCCAGCAGTCGCAGCCTTCTCTCGCCGTGCGACCCGCGTAGCTGCATGGCCCACCAGCCCCACCCCCCCGGCACCTAGCCCCGCCCCCCATGGCACCTAGCCCCGCCCCCGGCCCAGGCCCACAGGAGCCATGCAGAGGCAGACACGCTCTGGATGAGGGAGGGGCCTCCTGTTCCCTCACTGGACTCTGTCCCCTACCCCGGCCGGACCCGGCCCGGTTCTGTCCAGGTTCTGTCCCGGTTCTGTCCAGGTTCTGGCGGGCCTCCCGGCTACCTGGGTCGTAGAAGAGACGCAGGACGCGCTCCCTGTCTTCTGGATGCAACTTCCTGCAGGAGGACTGACCGGCAGAAATGCTGCTGACGCTGAACTGGAATCTTTCCATTAGTTCACTGTTATTTATGAATAATTTATTGACTCTTTATTATTTATAGGATTTATTAATGCTTGTACGTTTTTCTTCTGTCTTATGTTTTTTATAAGAATTCATTCCTGCTGTGGAGACGAATTAATCGGTTTCACAGATTCACTGTTTTGTTCTTCCTTCAAAAATTAAACAGAAATAAACATTTGATTTAGACGCTTTCTAGAAAAAGCATACCTAATTAAACCATATAGGATTTTGTGAGAATAACAACAAATAAATCATGTATGGAGTTTTTTTACAAAGTAGCTCTTAGACATTGTGGCCCGGCGGTTCCAGCGGACTGATGAAGGAAACGGTTTCGTGTTTGTGACAGTTTATTTCAGCTGCTTTTCTTTCACAGGTTTTTCTTGCGATGCTTATTTATGAATTATTTTTAACATTTTTAAATTAGGTACACAAAGACTGTTTTATATCACTTCTTGTTTATTTATTAGACTCATTTTTTACAGTGGGTCCTGGTGATGTTTGTAGCTCAGCTCAGAACCTGAGTGGATCTGATGAGGCTTTTTGAGCTGCTTTTCATTTTGAACTGCACAGGTTTAAACAAAGCCTCACTGTTGCATTCAGTAATTTACTCCTTGTATTTTCCTCGTTGAGTATTTTCGGACTTTCTCAATGTGATAGAAACCAGTCATGCTACTGATTCTTTTCCTCATTGTGACAAAGAGAAAAGAAATTGCAGCTCCACACTTTGGGGTCCATTTATAGAGTTACACAGTCAAAAATTACCAGCATGTTTTCATCACGTTATATATTCACTTATAAATGTATCCGTTAAAACTAAATATTTAGCTGGCAAGTTAAATGTTTAGCTTTCAACTGAATACGTAGCTCCAAAATATTTAGCTTGGAGCTACATATTCCTAGCTCTGAAGCTAGGAAGCTACATATTTAGCTCCAAACTAAGCATTTAGTTTGCAAATTATATGCTTAGTTCCAAATTTAATAGTTAGGTCAGAGACAACTAAATATTTAACTTGCTAAATAAAGATTTAGATAGAAAGCTAAATGTTTAGCTCTGAGCTAGCTTCACATTTAGATTGAAATTAAATATTTAGCTTGGTAACAAAATATTTTTTTAAATGTGTACCTTATTCACTAAGTATTTACTTTAAAGCTAAATATTTGTCTAATAAATTTTGTTTTAAGTTAAATATGTACCTTGATTACTAAATACTTAGATCCAAGCTAAAGAATGAACTAAATATTTAGCTTGGAGATAAATGTATAGTTGGTCAACTAAATAATTAGATTGCTAAATAATATATAACATTTACATTTATAAGTGAATGGATAACATAGTGAAAATATGATTTTGTATAGTGAACCGGCATGTTTTTCCCTCATATAATGTATAAAATAAATGTAATATTGTGTTAATTTTTGACAGTAACTTTAGAAGTGGCTCCCCGTCCGTGTTGCTGCCTCCCTTTGCTTCCCAGACAGAATGCAGTACAGCACAAGCACAATTCTGCACTATGCATTTGAGCAATACAGCAGCAGCAACACAGGCTGACCTGAAACATTCCTGTCAGTAAACTGTGTGGGAGAATTAAAGGAACAGACAGTTCCACATCAGAGAGGAATTCCTTTTCTGATACAAAACAAACGTTTTGTCTCGTTTTGACATGTAAAAATGTGGCAACTGCAAGAAAGTTTCATTTTTCTGCATCTTTCCAACATTCTCACATTATGTCCTAAGTTAAAGATTTGAAACCTGAACCTGTGTTTTTAAGGGCACCATTGAGTGGACGTCCTGCTCAGCGTGTGTGTTCACTGGTTCACTACAGACTGATACTTTGATGGAGAGGCAGCAGCTGGATCTTTGCTGACTCATTAACTTCTGGTCTGGACAGAGAGTCAGAGAGAAACTAGCCGGGTTCCTGAAAACAAGCCGTGGTTTGACAGGGATGCTTGCAGTATGCTGGGATATTGTGGGTTTCACAGTTTCTCCACCATTTGAAACAGTGTTAAACTGGATACACAAGCAAATAAAAGATTTCTCCTTTGGCTCTGCCTTCATGGTTATTTTCAGCTGCAGAAGATGAGCTGATGTGGTCCAAGCACTCAAATCTGAATTCAAATTGTGAAACACATGAGTGAAATACCAGACTCTCAGTTGGTATTTGGTGCTGGACTTTGACTAGGCCAGTCAAAAACATGATGTAGAATAACACTTTGCACCAAAAGACTAAAAGCAATAAACATATTTATTGTTGAACTCACATTTCTATTTATTCAATACTTTAGAAGCAAAGGAGGTTTTTTGAACTGAGAATGTTTCTTATTTTCAATTAATTTTAATCAAAAATGAATTTAATTTTCAACTAAAATTAAATGAATTACAGATTCGGCAATTAGATTGTAATTAAAAATTATAATCTAATACCTCCACTAGTTTATAAATCTGCTTTAAACTTCCCTATGTTTAAAGCAGAAATGTAATGCAAACTAAACCTTATTTAAATGTATTTGTAAAAAAAAAAACTATCCTTAAAATTTGTTCAAACCTCAGAAAAATATGCTGAAGTTTTGATGAAGTTGTGTTTCAGCAGAAAGCCCGCAGTCAGTAATTACTTCTGATTATTTATTTATTTATGTTGGAAAAGTTTCCCAAACAGAAACCAGTGGGGGGCGGGCCGGGCTCTGAGCTACACCCCCATCAAGGTGACTTTGGAGGAGCCCAGGATCAAGCCGGCCCGCTGTGAGCCGCTCCCTGAGCTCCTGAGGGCGTCGCTGGTTGGGAGCCACATGCTGGACTCGGACGGACCCGAACGGACCGCGGACCAGTGACGGGGGGCGCATGGAGCCGCGGCTGCTCGGCTGCTGCTCGGCTTTGGATTTGCTGGAAGGAAAACATACTTTTATTTTCGGTCTTTGCTCGACCTTACAGAGAAATCTTCAGATCGGCCTGAGTGGTTGAGCATGGAAGAGGGGAAAATGGAGAGCTTCAACCGGGTCGCCTTTCGGAGGAAGCAGCTCAGTCTGGACATGGGGCATGGACGGGCTACAGGTGGGTTTCATGGGCTTGTTCTCTCTCTGCCTGCTGCTCGGTTTGACGTGTTTTAGACCAAATGCATTTCTCAAAGCCCCCAGAATAAATCCGTCTTTTCCCACTTTAATGTTGGATTGGCGCTCCGGTGTTTCCCTCGGTGATTGGGAAAGCCTGGAAACAGATGCAGGCCTTGTTTGCCCATCATCACGGCTGTCAGGTATGAGGCTTCAGAGGCAGGTCCCAGCCTGCAGGCTGCACGGCGGCTGGAGGGCAACATTTTTCTCCAATGTTCTGCTGGAGCAACACTGGAGGAACTGTTCCTGCAATGCTCTTTGTTCCCAAAAGCTGATCCAACAGTTTGCATCAGTTTTGTGATATGGAATGCTGCGCAGTCAAAATTCACTGCAACACATTGGGTTGCTTAGCCTGTCAGAAGAGAAAATGTGGGTTAATTTTTCACAGTCATATTTTAGCATGTTATTCAGTCATTTATAAAGCCAAAATTTGAAAGAAAATATTTAGTTTGGTGTTGCTGTTTAGGATTTTTTGTCCATTTGTACAACATTTTAGCTCAAAACCATTTAGGTATGAGCTGTTTTAAATGCAATGCAGATGTTTACTAATGGGTGTTCAACAGTGACTATCCGCTAGTTGGAATTTATATGGAAGTTCTTAAAAATCAGCTTTTATTTTGATAGTCCACTAATGCTTATTGGCAAGTGAATTTGCATACTAGCTTAATATTTAGCTCAGAGGTTGCTAAATATTTAGCTTTGAGCTAAATTAGGTATTAGGCTAAATACTTAGCTAAATAGTTGGTGAACTAAATATTTAGCTCAAAAATATGTAATCAAGAAGATATTTCATTCTATACTAAATATTTTGCTCTGAGCTAGTTAATTATTTAGCTCGCACATAGCTAATAGCTTGCAAATTAAAACGTTTGGAACTGACATTTATTAAGGAATGAATAGCTTTGTTTAAACTCACATTTTTTTATCTTATGACAGGCTAAATAACCCAAATTATTGGGTAATTTTTGACTGGTTTTGTCACAAACGGTGCTCCATATCATAATGGATTTTTGCAAACTGCAAACATGCAGCTGCAGATTTAGTCAGAGCCATTCTCAGAACCCGCTCCATGTTCAGGCTGTTGCTCTGTTTGGACTTGAGGCATAATTTGGTCTGATCTTGGAACTGCTACGTGTGTAAACACGCTGCTGGGGACACTTAGCTGCGCTCTCAGGCAAACTTTAGCTTTTCTCTGTGCTCGGTGGGGCAGTGATCACTACAGGTAACACTTCAGCTCATATGATAGCGGCGGCGGTTTCATAAAGTCAGCTCCAGTCGCAGGTTATGAAGTCACAGTCACTGATTCAGGAAGTGAGGCAGACTCTGGGTCACCCCAGGTATAACCTCACCTTGACTCATCTGGTGTGAACATTCATCAGCAAGCTGCTGTTTTGCACCATTAGCATGTGAAACACCTGGTACTTTAGACTCTGTGTGCTTGTTTTATGATGGCTGAAGCCTCCATTAAGTATTCTCAAGCCCCCTAAATGATTTTTGTTATTATATTATTGCTAATATGAAAATGGACGATGGAATCGGTTTGTTTTTTGTTGTTGTTCGGTTTACAAAAATCTGCCAACAAATTCAAAATAATGCGGCCGGAGTTTAAGTAAATAATCATATAAACTATAATCTTTTACTCAAAATTGATAATAAATGTGCCAGGTTCCCTTTATGTCATGTCGATATTCTGGGCGATTGTTATAAAATATGGCTGGAATTGCTTGGCAGATGATAAAAGCCTGAAAAATGTTTTAAATGTGCAGCCATAGAAAACTATTAACTGTTTAAGGAGTGTTTGCTAGGAAACCATTTTATAATGGTGAATAATTACTATTACTTTACTACATATTTTGTAGTAAGATATTTGTATTTCCCTAAGCAATATTTTAAAACTGGAAAAGTAACTTGTCTGTTTTTGTTGTGGTTTGAGAGATTTTCTACGTTTGCTCATATTCTGGGGACCAGGCCCCCCGGGTCCTTAAAACATACTGGCACCCCTGCTATTGACCACAGGATGTGAATCTCTCATTTATGGATCTAAATCTTAAGCAGTCATTTTGTTCAGTCATTTTTTGGTCTTGTCGTCATGTAGCAGCTCTGATATCAGCTACTTAATTTCCTTCAGTTCCAGAACCTGCAGGAATCCGTAACATCTGAACCTCTTCATCGTTTCTGTTCGATCTGAACACTGATGCTGATGGAAATCCCTCTCCTCATGCAGTGCTGTTGTTGGAGTTATTTTCATAGCGTCCCTGTGCCTCCATGTAGATAAAATGTTCCTGAACCAAAGCCATGGGTTCTGCTGCAGCCGTTGCTTCGGTCCACTGCGCCTCGTAATGATGCGGCGCTTTCATCACGGCTGGATGATCCGGCTTTCCTTCAGACACAGAGACCGTCTGCAGCCGTGCGCTGCTCTACCCTTAACAAGCTTTAATATCTGTTGTTTAATTGGATCCTATTTGAAGACGTTTTTCTATGTTTGGGGTATTTTTGTCTTGTCTTTATGATCCAGAGATGAGACTGGAGTTTTTCCTCTCCACTGTCGCCACATGCATGCATTGTTGTGAAATGAACTGAGTAAAACCCAGAAGGTGGTTCCAGAAAGGTTTCATTCTTTGTGCTTCAGTGTGTTAAAATATTCCTGCAGAACTGAAGCTTCTTCAGGAAACGTCAGCAGAACCGATTTGGACCTTGAACTGTATCTTAGTGCTGGTGTTTCTGTGAAGACAGTCAGCTGTTTTCCAACAATGAGCTGCTTGTTGTTGGCTCAGAAAGGAGCAGTGGGACTGTATGAATTAGTAGCTGTGTGGCCTGCGGTTTCCCTTCACTGTCGCTCATTCATCTGCAGCTAAACCGCCTCTGTGTCACTTCTGCAGATTTGTTTTATTTCCTTGCTTTGCTGTACCATTTCAGAGCAAATGGCTCTGAAATGCCAGTATTTTATTTTGAAGATGGAAACGTCTTTGAAAATTCAGCTGTGAGAAATGTGCAAGCCAAGCCGGCCCAGGGCATAATCAAACAGAGCCACTGCATTCAGCTTCCTTCCTGTCACGGTAAACGTTTGAATTTCACACCAAGGCTCGAAAATATTTAGATTTATTACTCAGATTGAGAATATTGTTGAATATGGTTTTCAGTGGAAATAAAATTTAAGATTTAAATAAATCGGAATTAAATTCTTTATCATTTTATTACCATAGATAAAATCAGAAGCTACGCGAGGATATCATACTTTAACCTTCGTGTTTGAGGTTTGGTTTGTTCAAAAATTAATCTCAGCAAATGACAGTCAGTTTCCCCGAGTCTTCCTCAGAGGCCTCCGGTGTTCCTCAGGGTTCTGGTCTTGGTCCTTTTCTTCTTCTATCTTCTCCCAGTTGGTCTTATTTTCAGAGAACGTGACGTTCGTTTTCCCACTCTGCGGACGATACCAGCTCTCTCTCCGCTGTCTTTCCTTTCTGATGCCTCTGTGAAATGAAACAGTTTTTGTCAAAATTTCCTTAAAGCTACTTTATTTAAAATAAGTTTTTTACATATTTGTTAAAATGATCATTATGCTGTGACAGTATGATATCCTCTGCCTTCTCCCAGTGCTCCCAGTACAAACTGCAGTAAAGTATCACTCAGCCAGAAACGACCAATCAGAGACAGGCACATGCACAATCACTGTTGTGTATGTGCTGCTCACATCCTCCCCTTCCTCTTGGCTCGGACTTCTTGCTCTTGGCCAGGATCGGATCTTTTCAGATTATCTGTCTCATGCTATCACGACAAACATGGGAAACCTTGTTTCTGTAAAAGTTTCATTCTGCAGCTTTAGCTGAACTCCAAAAAAACAGGATTCCTGCAGATATGAATGTTTTAAAATGATTCCAGAGTTTCTCCCTATGGGATCATCAGTCGCACTCATTCATAACATTTATTATACTCATAAGCCATCTTATAACTAGTTATAGTTCAACAGCAGTAGGCCAATCACACGGCAGCATTCAGGCATAGTGAAACTGAGAGTGACTGTAATCATGGTGTCTCTTTCTTGCATAATCATGTAAAATGTGAGCTGTTCCTTAATAGAGCTTCAGTTGATCCACACCTGGCTCAGGTGATAGCAGCCATGATGCTAAAGGTCACAGGGAGTGTTGGATGAAGAAAAAGAACCCAGGAAGGACATAATGAACAAACCTTTAAATCTATTCTAGTCAGTCACTCAGTTCACTTCCTGGTTGTTAAAGTATTTATCTTCAAAGTGAACCAGGCCCATAAATGCAATCTGCAGCTGCTCAGCAATTATTTACCTTCAGCTATAAAATGTAACAGCTTATTAGATGAAGGAAAGCAGAAGTGGGTTTTTTTCTTCTCTGGATCTCTTTATTCGCCCTACAGGAATATTTCAAGCTATGCTGCTTGCTTAATGTGAATATTGTGTTATTTATCTGCTCAGTTGGTCATCAGTGGGGTTTTTAGTTACATGTAACAGGATATGGCGAATTCCTGTTTGAGTAATAAACCTCAGAATATGCAGAAATACTGACAGATGAAGGGCGTTCTGCAGCAGTACCAGGAGCGTCCAGTAGGTGGAGCCAGATACCAGGTTGTTTTGATGGCGCTCTTCCTGCTGAAATGAATCCTGGTTTAAAAATGTGAAACTTTTTTTTTTAGATTACATTTTTTTAAGTATTTATGTTATGTCTTCATTTTTACTTCATTACTAGTTTTATTGAGATAAAACATCAACATTTAATTTGCTGCAAAGCATTGATTTATTAGTTTGCAATATTGGAGACATTATTGAAAACAATCATTTCTGTCTGATTTAAAATGTAACTTGTTCCTAAAACAGAGTTGGGTAGTAACTAGTTACATTTGCATGAGTAACTTTTGTTTTTCTTTTTTTTTTAGGAAAAATACTTCTAGAAGTAGCTGTACTACTTTTACTCTAAATATTAATTTTATCGTTAATTCTATTCTCAAACAGAAATGTGCCTTTTTTTCTGAGCTGCAGTTGCATGTTGAAGTGAGACCTCCTGCTTCTACACAAGCTTTGTTTCTGAATGAAATAATGAATTAAAACAAGCTCAATAATTTCCATTTGCATGATTTATAGTTTAGATAGTATAGTTATAGTTCTCTGGATGTAAAAGTTTTCAGTTTGGTGTTTTGGTCTCAACTGAACCTTTTTTTGAAGGACAGTTTACAGAGACTAATATGATTTCAGATATTTAAAATGTTCCAGTGTTAAACATTTATTGAGCTTTTTAGAATATGTTCTTGCGTTATCCAGGTTTCCTGGTGGTTGGGTGCGATGGGGCAGTCATTCATCCAGCGGCCTGCCGTGTTTCTGAGTTAAAAAATGTTTAAAGTTGACAGGAAATTAGAAAATATCACTTGATAATTATGTATTATTGAAAGATTGGAAGAGAAATACCTGAACACTATGCAAACATTTTAGAAAGACTTAAAAAACTAAGTATTGCTCAGCCTGGTGGGGGCACAAGTAACGCCTGGTGGCCCGCCAGGCTTACAATGGGGGAAACCCCTGCATTATTATGTCATATATTACTGGAAAATGTTGTCAAAGCAACAATGTCACTGCTTATCGCAATAACTTCTGGAACAATTTATCATCCAGCAACATTAGTTATCATGTTGCATAAGTAAATATTTGTTGACACGGTTCCACCCTAAGTTGAGTAAAATCTTTGGATACTTTACTCACCTTTGTGCAGAAACGATCCTCTGTTTCAGACGCAGAGTGAGAAGGAAACTTGTTTTTCTTTCCATTCGCCAGCTGCAGCTTCCTGACTGGGATGTGTGTTGCTTCCCTCTCCTGAGTGGCATTGTTTGATACCGAGGCTTTTCCCAGAAACCTCCCGTATTCTTCTTTACCTTTTGAGTTCAAGCTGAGCTTAAAGACCAGGACGAGCCTTCAGAAGGAAGTTTGAGTGGAACTCCTCAGGCTGGTTGAGAAATCTGCTCTGCTTGTGAAATCTGGGATATTCCTTCCCCAGAAGACGGACAGATGTAAAGACGCTGCAGGATGGATGGTTCTTTCTCTTCTCTTGGTGTGAGGAGCAGAACAGCAGGTCTCCTCTCCCTCTGAGTTCTGACAGGAAGGAAGGAAGAAGTCCAGTTCACTAGTCAAAGGAGTATTTTTGGACTTTCACACACCTTGCCTTCTCCTCTTGGACACAACATGGACGACCTTTAATCCCATCTGAGTTGGTTAGTAGCTGGTAGGTCTGGAGTTCATGATGAATTAATGCTCACTGATTAGCTGACTTTGAGTGGACTGACAATGAAACGGCGACGAAAATACAGGTTTTGGAGCCGGAAAGGTAAAAACTCAAAGACGTGTCTGCTCTGCTGCTACGGTAAGATCTGGAAACTCCTCGTTTCTTTTCTTTATTGTTTTGTTTTTAAGCCTGAGTCGACTCCACAGAAACGCATCTTCATCCTTCCCCGTCTGGCTTTCAGCTCATCTGTTTTGTGGATCAAGTTTCTAATCCTATTATCTTGCTTTCCCTCTGATAAGTCATTAACATCGCTGCTGGGTGGTTTGTGTAAACGCTGCTGCTGTGTAAAGCGAACTATCTTTAGAAAGCGCAGCAGAAGCATGCTCATGTCTTCTTCCCGACCGGTGGGTGTTCCCAGGAGCCAATGTGGATTTAGCAAACTGCTTCAGTATCGTTGGTGTTCAGCAGCAAGAGAGAGAATTTAAATCCTCGCTGTAGAGAGAGAGAGACTGTTCTGTTCTCAGAGGCCTGGGAACCGTTTCCCCCTCTCAGGCTGCTCTGCCTTTTGGCAGCTTCCCCAGTGGCCCATTCACTGTTTTCATGCTGTGCTGCACTGGAGACGACGATTCATACGTAGAAACCCTTCAGCCGTGCTTTGGGAGGCTTTGCATGGTTGGTGAAGGAGGTTGCATCAACCTTTGCCTGCAGGAGGAAACGGAGTGAAGCTTCCTGCTCCCTGCTGGTTGGCAGGAAGGAAAAGGCCCGGGTCCTTTCACCACGCTCATTGTTTCAGGGTGAGACGGACACAACACGGGTCCAGTTGGGTTGACTTTCTGTTTCTACAGGAACCAACTGTAGCTCCTCTGATGTAGGGAAATGTTAAAAATGTATAAAGTTTTTGTTTTTCTGTGTTTCGATACTCGCAGCCTGATTGGTGGAGCTTCATTTCAGCCATGGCTCAGATGGTGCAGCGAATTACTGAAAAACTCTTCAAGAATGTATAAAAAGTTGCACATTCACCGTTCAGCTCGTATTTTTATATTTCCCATTAGCCACTAGAATATCAGGATGATGGCCATTCTTAAGATGGCTGCCGCTTTTCAGCCTTTCAAACCAATTATTGCCATAAATTGTTACCAATTTTCAAAACTTAGATGAAATTTGTGTCACATATGTTTTTGACTTTGGTTATCCTGTTCATACAACTTAAAGTGATCGTGACGCAGACAGTCGTCTTAAAGGATTAGCATGCCAGTCAGCTTTTAATGTGGTTAGTGTTAGCATCTGCTTAGCTTATGCTAAGTATTTTATAGTTGCTTTTTTGTGTTTCTGTAATTTTTTTCTGTTGCTATTTATTTCTGTGTTTAGCATAACTCCAGCTACGATTGCAGGTTAGCGGATTTGTGAACATAACTCTTAAGACGACTGGTAATGGTCACTATGAGTAGACAAGTGTGCAAAATTTATTGTGATTTTTCAAGTATGCAAAATCTATTCCTGTGGTCGTTTTGTTTCAGCACCTTGAATCACTTCCTCTCATTTCACAGAAATCTCAATCAATTAAAAAACTATTTGTGGTTTTAAAGTTCCAGGTGTGTGAAAACCTCTGAAGTGTTTCGTAAATTAAAGGTTGTTGCATGTAAGAGCTGCATAAACGGACAGAAACACGGTTTATCTGATGATGTGTTGCTCAAGTAAAGACGGCTGTCTGCTCATTACCCGTCATTCAGGTAGTTACACATAATTCATAATTTGCTTCTATTCCTGTATTTATGAAAAATATGTTGATGTTGGATACAATGAAACATTTTCATCTGCAGTACTTGCACAAGTACTGCATATAATTAGAGATGAGAGACTTAATAAGCATGCAAGAGTGAGTTTGTACTGATTAGACTTCTATAGGTGATGCCAGGCTACAGTCTGACCACATGCTGTTTGAAATATTGGGAAATTCTCTGCAACATGCAGAGTATTTCAGATTGGAGCAAAATTATAAACAGAAACCACCCGGCCGGTCAAAGGTCGGAAGGTTTGTAGATTGTGCATCTGTTTGCAGCCATTTTCATGTGTATAAAGTCTAAACATTGAGTTGAGGGGGCGTGGCTGGCAGCAGCTCATTTGCATAAAAGTGACAGAGACGCTAAAGCAGCTGATTCTGGAAGGAAGGACCATAAAAGAGGCAGAACTGAGGAGATAAAATCTCATTATCTGAGAATGATTTTTGCAGGCAAAATGTAACAAACATGTTTTGACCTGTTCTAGCTGCTTCAAAAAGGAGGAATAGGTTCCTTTTCAGAGAGCGTTTCTACCAGCCCGGTTTGGTCCACTTTAGTCCACCTCCAGGTTCATTTGGGGGAGAGTGATCGAACTCTGAGGAGGAATAAAAACTAAACCTCAGTCTGGGTCCAGTTCAAGTCCAAGTGGACTGGAGTCTGCTCCAATAGCAGGAAGTGGACTACAGCAGAGCTTTCTGGATAAATACAGCCAAAGTTAACGTGCCAGACTAGTGCTAGCAGAAATGTATCTTGGTCTTTAGCTAAATACTAAAGAGAAATCCTCCAGCTGCTACAATCTGACGCCTCCATCTTGTTTCATCTGGTGAAGAAGGAAGTTGCTCTCAGCATCTTCAGAGGTTTTTGTGTCGTTTCCTTCAGTAGTTCTTGGTGCAGCGCCCCCACAGGTCAGGAGGGGAACAGGCTGGTTTGACTCAGAACCACAGCAGCTGCAGGTGGAGCAGATGTTCTGGTTCCAGTAGAACCGGGTCGACTGGACTTTGTTCTGAGCCTTAAACTCAGAACAAAGTGCACTTAAAAACACAGAGCTTATTGTTGTTGTTATTTTGCTCACTGACTGATTAGGCAGTTTTAAAAACAACTGAAAATATGGGCCTGGTTTCCAGGTAGTTTGTTTTAATTCATTACATGAATCAGATTTTCTATTTTATAACTTCATCAATAAGGAGATTTGCTCATTTATTAATAACTGGTTCAGTATAACTTTGTCTTGGCAGCTTTGTCAGTTTTGACATTGTAACATGTTCTGATTTATGCAGCCATTTTAAATGCTGCATAAATCATTATCACTGTTAGAATAATAAGATTATTCTAACAGTGATAATGTTATTATGTCATCAACTCTTCTCCAAAAATGATTACGTACCAAAAACTATATTTAAGTCCTTCAGAATGACGCCTCAGCCTTTCACAGGCCTGTCCAGATCTGCTGAAGTGTTACACAATGTAAAGAGGAACATGAACCTGACAGCCAGCATGTGATCGCTGAGGCATCGACAGGATAATGGACTCTGTGCAGGAAACACGTAACGCTTACACAACACTCTCCATTATCCAACCCAGACACTGTTTTCTTTTTTCTAATTACCAGCAGATCAATAATAAGCACAGCAACACTTGACTTAATGAAGTGGATTTTCAGAAGATCAACAGATATTCTTGTCATCACATCTTTCCTCATTAACATGAAACTATTGAAACGAGGGAGGTTCTCACCAGCCAGTTTATTAATTCAGGTTGGATTATGGTCGGATTAGTTGTGCGTGTTTACCTCGAGGGCAGATGAAGACGATGAGGCAGATAATGAACCAGGCGCTTTCCTCATCCTCAATAAACTAATCAATCAATTTGGTTCCTTTCAGCCATTTTATTATTTCTCTTTCTATTCAGCTGACGCTCATTTAGCAGGCAGACATGCTTTTTTTTAATATATCGCTGATTTTAGGGCCAGTGACTCAGACTTCAATGCTGACTCGTTTCCTTTCTTAAAGCTCTCTGCAGACTCTGATTCAGCCTCTGGAGTCTTGTTTGTTGCATTCCTGTTGCGTTTGATCTCACTTGTGCATACATTAAGGCGCTTGTGTCGGCACATAACACCAATCCGTCAGCGCTGGATTTCATTATGTGTGTCAGTAATGAGAGTCTGTGAAAACAGCGAGGGCTCTGATGCATTGTGTGCATCCAGTTTACATGATCTGGGTTTAATTAATGTGGGTGAGGGGCGTGCGGCGGTGCGGGGGGCGAACGCTGTGCATTAGAGATGAGGAGGCGGCGAGTCATGGCCTGCAGACGTTCGTCCAGTGGGAGGACAAAGAGGCGGACAGGCTGGTGAAACAGGGCTGGACGTGTTGGAGAGACAGCGGAGGCTGTGAGGAGGCAGAGAAAAGTGTGATGCTGGCTGTGTGTTTGTGTGGGAGGAAGGTAGTGAGGCATCTGTCTGTATTAAATCTCTGCATAATATCAAATGTGACAGAAACATCTTGTTATATGCACAAATGTCTGCTTCATGTTTCTGTGCCAACAAATAGTCAACCGACTCTCTCCTCTTCATCCATTTGTTCCTCATCTTCATTTCAGCATATTTATTAAACGTACTGTTATTTTTACCATATAGCAGAGGTGATTTCCCTCCTCTTATTGTCTGCACTAAGGACTTGTGGATTTGCTCAGCTGCATATGGCTGTTAAGCTGTATGTTTACCTGCCTGGTCTCTGCCTGCGCCTCCCGCTGCAGACTGGACTGTGAATAAATAGGTATGAAAAAGTGTCACCATGGAAACGACAGATCATCCCTCAGATAGCAATCATCCAGCATGTTGGTTTATAAGTTGATATTATTGCCAACGTGATTTTGAAGTGCTCCCCTTCCCCAGCTGCCCGCCGCGTTTCTGGAACCCAATTTGCTTTTAAATGGTTATTTCCATAAAAGCTGCCTGGCGTCACATTAATGCTGCATAAATGATCTAATATTGTAGCTTGTTCTGAAACCTGGAAGCTGAAAGGGACTTGCTCTGAGTTGTTAGAGCCCAGCCAATGTCACGTTGGGTTAGGATGTTTAGCTGAGTCACTCTGTCATCCCACATCATCTTCCTCCAGCTTTTGGCTCATGCTTCTCCTGAAACACTGCTTACAACCAAGCTAAGTAATGTGTCTCACTAGGATTGTTGGAATCTACAGTCAATAGAAACAAAGAACTATTTTTGAATTTAGGCAAGAGACGTTTGAATCCAACAGACAACATATCAGAAAAAAACACAACATATATCAAAGGTTTCATAGTCAGAGCACCGTCTGAGGACGAGATGTTCATTACTGAGCCTGTAAGTCCCTTCAGGTTATTATCAGAAAGTAGGTCAGGTTGCGCTGCTGTTGGAGCCTCTTCATGCATTTAGTACGATGTGGTGAGTGAAGCTTTATCAACGCAAACAGAGTGTGTCCATTTAGTGGCATAAGATTATCCTGTCTTATTGGGTTATTCACGATGGGCAAAATATGATTTCTTTAGTTTTTTGTAAGTTTATTTAAAACAGGAAAAATGTGCAAAAAACATTAAAAAAATGGCTTAAGCAAGTTTCCATCTGTAGTCCCTGAGCAGGTGAGTTAATAAAATTGTTTATGATAAAACATTCACTGAAAGTCCTGATATATCCTGAATAAAATCACTTAAGCTGCTTACTTCTAAATTTAATTAAAATGTCACTTAAAATATGACCATTCTTTGCTTGAATAGGAACATTTTAATCTGCTTTTCTAAGTGAACACTCCCTACTTTTAATCCATCGACTAAAACTCTTCCTGTAATTATGACAATCAAAAGCAACTTTATGCATTTTTTAAATTAACCACCATGTTTTTGTGTGTTAAGTTTGACAGCTAATCTATTTTAAATGAAGCTTCATGTTTTTATTCCTGTTTCTTTGTTTTCCTGTAAAGTACTTTCAATTACCATGTGCATGAATTGTTGCCTTTCCTAAAAGTTTACAGGAAGCTGAGCATAAAGCATTCTTTCTCTCTGCGTAACAAGCAGGAATACTTCGGCACGTGCTTCACACATCATGCTGCTGAGGTTTTATTATTGCTCTCCAGACCCTCCACTCTCTAATTAGTGTGTGGTGCAGTGAGGTCTAGCCAGACTCACAGCATGACTCAAGGTGTGTTTGAGATTAAGACAGCCAGTAAGTCCTTTCATGTAGCTGCTGGAAAACATAGGATGTTAACGGCCAAACAAAGGCAGCGGTGGGAGTCGCTGCTGAATCTGCTGAGGTGAAAAATGAAAAACGAGAGCAGAGAGAGGAAGATCAGGACTGAAATGGTCGCCATTCTGCAGTAGAAAACATTTGCATGTTTTTTTAGGTTTATTTGATAGAGACAGACTGAACAGGACAGCAGTCCCATGCTTGTATCGGATTTTATAGCGCGAGTTAATTTGATGGGCTTTTTAAACAGCACATCTAAAAATATCAGAACGTGAAATAAATCATTTAAAATAAACGTAAATAATGTTGACTGCATAAACAGAATCCTACATATAAAGCAATAAAATATAAAAACATGAAGCATGCAGTTCCAGAGCTGTTTGTTTTGTGGACATTTGAAACTGGTTGCAGACTTTAAATTGACAGGCTGAGTTCCCAGTTCAGATCCTCACAGATAGAAAACTTTGAGCCAAAGTGTTTCTGGATGGAACCTTAGAATAAAAGCTGCTCTGGTAGATCCACTGATGATCTACTGATGATCCACTGACGATCCACTGACGATCCACTGATGATCCACTGATGATCTACTGATGATCTACTGATGATCCACTGATGATTTGCGATTTCTGCCACTTAATGGTTTGTCTGTTTAAACATTTTCACATTGTACTTTGTTTCCCACCATGGTTTGAGTTTGCGTGCGTCACATTCAGCCAGCGCTTGTGAAAGCAGCATTTGCTTCTATTTTAGCACCATCGATGTCTGCAGGTCATTTTCTCAACTGGGGGAAAGAAGCGCTGACTTCTTTCACACGTCATCACCAACCAACCCTCCCCTGTCACCCACAACAAGCACCGTGCTGTTTCAGATGAGCTCATTGTGTTTAATACTGATCTCACCTGTTTATCACTGGACTCATTGAGCCCTTCAACCTCACTGCAGGCGTTTTATTTTTAGTTGATTTTTACTTTTGGGTATGTTTTAATGATAACATCTGAGTTCTTATCAAATGAACTCAGAAACCTAAAAAAAATATGCATGTCATCAAGTTAAAAAAAGTTAGTTCCTGAAATGAAGAGCTGTGGCAAGAGCTGCACATTTGAAACATTCAGACTTAAATTACAACATAAAGACCTAAACATTATCTGTGAGTGCTGGTTCTGTCGTTTTTTCCAGTTTTTAGTTTCTGAAGCTCCAGAGTAGAAGGACTTAAAGAGTCTGTCTGTCAGAAAGTTTCTCAGCAGAGAAGCTTTTTCTTCTGAACTGGAAGGTGTGTGAGCGACTTCGCCTGCAAACCGACCCACTTCTACCAGATCTGACCTTAAAATGACACAACTTGGAATTACAAAAATACATGTCATTAATGGAATGTAATTAATGGCAGGCAGATGATGGCGCGACATGTTTCTTTAATGACTCATTGCATAAATTTATGATTTTAACTATTTTTTATTTAGTGGAAACAACATGAAATAAAAACTGTGTTGTTTCAACATTAGCAGAAGATCAACACAGTTTTGTGCTCATTTGTAATGGAAACTGATGAAAATGCGACTTGCAGCATTCAGCCTGCCTGGATGGAGCAACTGCAATCTGCCTACAGCAATCCCACATACTGAGCATGCATGTGGCGACAGTGGAGAGGAAAAGCTCCTTGTTAACAGAAAGAAACCTCCAGCAGAACCAGAACCTGGCTCAATACAAGCAGCAATCAGCCACGACCAACTGGAGGTTTGAGACAGAAGATTATCACCAGCTGTCCTAAAACGGGAACTGGTTAATCTGATTAAATGTCAGTGAAAATTAAATTGTCTTTTTACAGAGTGTATGTAAATATCTGGTTTCCTCTGCAACTCTAATTGCAACAAAAAGAGAAACAGCTAAACAGAGAAGTGCTGAGTCATCATTAATGTGGGTAAGAAAGTTTCAGCTTCTTGATCCTGTAAATAATCAACTTTTTACTTCATCTACAAATAATAAACCTTCAAAGCTGAGACAATTCTAAACAACCCAGTGTGAATATTAACTAAAGAGGTTCATTTATAGTTTTTTATTCACTTAAAACTTTGTCGTTGTATAAATAGTGTACATGCTGATTTCAAAATTTCCCCTCTACATAAAACTTCCCAGTTTCCCTTCCTGTTTTTGACACATTTTCTGATTTGCTGTGTGAGAAGAGTGGGCGACTTTGCCTTTCGATCCCCGTAGAGTCCAGAACCGGCTTCTGGGCTCCAGACACGATTGAAAAATGGAGCCCATGAGTTGGGATGCTTCAGCCCCTCCAGTCCTTCTGTTCCTGAGAAAGAAGCCAGTTCTTTGTCACGTCTCTGGCCAGATGCGTCGCCTTTCTTCTGCTCCCCACCCGGCTTTATTCCTGGAAGGGGGGTTGCTCTGAACCGAGAGCCTCTGTAGAGTTCGGCCATTGGCCACTTCCTCTCTCACCAGCCCCCCCCTTCGTCCAACACAATGGGTCTGCTTGTCCATGCGACACACACTCTCAGACAGATGCACACCCACAGAGGAGGCTCGCCCCCGGGGTCCGCCGCCTTGTGCCCCATCTCCACTGGAATGTGATCGTTTTACCATAAAGAGGAAAACCGAAGCCAGCGAGGAACTGAGCTTCAGGGCGAGCCACTTTATCAGTTTGCTGAAGTGTGTGTGTGTGTGTGTGTGTGTGTGTGTGTGTGGGTGGGTGTGAGGCCAATCTGAGGGAGGGAAGATGCAACCAATGCGGTGAGGCAGCAGTTTGACATGATGAGGCTGAACCTGCCAGCCTGAGCGGCAGAGCGCTAACAGAGGCAGAGGAAGAGAGAGGAAGGTCTCGGCTCAGGATTTCTGTTTCATCTCTGGACTCTCACTGGACTCCACCTCTGCTAAGGTCAGTGCCTCCGTCTGTTCAGCCAGCAGCACCGGTAGGCTGCAGGAGACGCACAATGCACACCCTGGCGGCGTTACTTTCCCCATCCACACAGAGAGAAAGCGCCGGCTTTGCCTTTCCGCTCACTGAGAAACACATTACCTGCTCAGGGTAACAAAGGGAGGGACTCCCGAGACAAAAGACAAGCCGTTGATCTCTCCACAGGATGAGATGTGGCAGGTGCTGCAGCGCGGCGTGGCGTTGCTGGCCCTGGGTGTCTGTGGCAGCGCTGTGGCTCCTCTCAGCTGCAGGTCAGCGGCAGAGGACTATTCATTTTGTTTAAGGCGATATTGAATCAGCTGCAGTCGGTCTCTAGATATGCCCACACACACATGCCCACACATCTGCGGAGGCTGCTGATTTCAGTTAACTCTGTTTGCCTCGATTGGTGTAATCGACCTCAGCTGGCCTGAGCTGCTGGAAAATATGTGTGTGTGGGTGTGTGTTTGGCTGCATGCTTCTGTGGGTGTGTGTAAATGCTGTGGATCAATCTTTAATTGTTGATCTTTTGCAAACAAAACTATAATTTTAAAAGTCAATTTGTCATCTTAAACAGCCAAACAATCTCACAGAGAAGGATGCAACTTCCTGATTTCTTTAAAAAGCAAAGAAAATGACTCGGCAGTTATTTTATTAGGAGCAGATATTTCTAAAAATGTCATTAAAGGCATTTTTCTTTTGTGGTCAAGAATTCAGTGGTGGACATCACTACTTGAACAGTTATGCTAATGCTAAATGCTACAATATTGTAATATATATGGTAAAGTAGTAGTTGGTGGAAGCTAATGCTAAATGCTAACTTTCACCCTTTTGATATCCGTCATGTAACAGAAAAATCCAATCATCTAATGGATTATTCTGTCATGTATTTATTGATAGTCTGATACAGGAACTGATCTGCTGTTCAGGGCAGCAGATCTGATCCACACGACGCCTGATGTGTCAATGCGACACACACATACACTTATCCCTGCAAAACCTACTTTCCTTTGTGACAAGTTACACTAAATAATAAAGACAGGAAAGCAGAGTCTCCCCACGCGAGGACAGAGATTCCCAGGTCCAGCTGGTGGTTCTGAGGCAACCAGAGGAAGAAGATTTAACTACTCACCTGTCCCAGTCCAGAGTGACATGGGGACGAGCGCGACAGGTGTCATGGTGAATGGAGCAGGGATGGGGTGTTCAGCTCCTGAACGAAATTAAAAACAACTTGTAAAAGCAGACACAGACCGCACACAGAATAAAAAGTCCAGGCAGAGTCCACTTGACCCCGCTTAAAAGTACCAGAGAGTTAAAAGTCCCATTTTTAGCTAGCTTTGCTGCAGTCACATTTACCTTACAGGAAGAGCACCAAGCTGCCAAATAGGACGGAGTAGGACAGACACCCCAACAAATGCATGCAGATGTGGGCTACATGCAGGGTATTTTGACACAAAAGACAATTTTATTCCTCTATTTTGTGAATAGCAATGGGGAAAAACAATAAAAAGTACAATAATTATAATATTTAGTTTTTTCTGCTCAAAGGAAAATCTTGAGGTTTGCGCAGTGCGTACAGCTGCAGGCGCCGCTGGTTTAGGGGAAGCTACGTGCGCTAAGCATTTTCTAAGTTAGCCAGAGAGCTAAATGAAAAGTTAGCTCCACTGTTAGCAGAAGCGTGGCCACCACTGGAATCCTGACTTTTTATATTCCCTCACTGTAGCTCAGGCTAAAGCCTGTCTCTGCAGCTGAGCGTTTACCTGCAGCTCAGGAATCGCTGCGCTGGTTCTTCCATCCGTCTCCCACCGATTCTCTTCCCCCAGGGGCAGGGAAGAAACCTCTACTTTCTTGCACGTACCAGTAAGAAAGTAGTTTCCTCAAAGCTCAAGAAACCTTAAGGTTGAGAAAAATACCAGCAAAGCTTCCGTTTAAGAGACTTCCTCCTTTTTCATACAGAGGTTTCATTGTTTTTAACAGGATAACACTGTGAGAGGCCATTTCTTCTCACATAAGTGATGGATTGTTGTAGATTTGATTTTATGTAACAGCTCTAATCAGCAGGAACCACCTGTAAGGGAATCGGGCAGATTTATGGGGATCTCAGATCAGAACTCGGTTTTCTGTACTGTCGCCCTTCAGAGAAACCTTTGCTCGTCTCTGCAGAGATGCTGCAGCCACTGCCAGTGGTTTAGTTCACAACAACTACATAAACGTCTCTACATCTGTTTCCAGGAAGCTGTGGAGACGTTTCAGATGTCCACGTTATGGGATGATGTTGGCTATTAAAGCTGCGTCTCTTCTCTTTATTGATTCTGCCGCCAGCAGCTTCATCGTCGGTTTTCATCACTTTGTCTGTTTCACGTGTTTCCATTATTCCCCTCTGACTGGCTTGTCCTTCAGGTTTTGGCAGCTGATCATGCTGTCATTCTGTCCTCAGTGTGCTGAGGTTTGTCTTTCCGAGTCCTCTGGCACGTCAGGAATGCTGATGCTGCTTGACACTTTATTCCACTATCAGATTAGCTGCTGTGTCCATGAGAACAGAAGATGAAAGATGGCTGCATGTGTACTTTCAATTGTTCAAATTGTTTTCTGCAGGCCAAATTGGGGAAGAAAGAGCTCCCATTTAGCTGCAGAGGAAGTTTGAGTTGTTCTGAATGTTAATCATTGGCTGCTGTCTTTCTCTTTCTGCCTGACTACTTGCTCCAGCCTTGGCACCAAGCCCGTCTGCAGGCTTGCTTTCAGGAGTGCGGGGTTGCTGCTGCATTGGCAGCTTGTGCTGAGAATATGGATCCAGCTCCCAGTCAGAAGGCCTCATTCATGCTGAGCACAAAGATGCTGTTTGAGAACAAAGTTGTTGTGCAGTTTCACTGGCATTATGTTCCTCATCCATTTACTTCAGAAGTAATTCAGTGAGCCAGATCTTATGAATTTCTCCTGATCCCAATTTTCTCTTATCAACTGAAGACAAAAGAGACATTTGAAGAAACACGCAGAAAGTTCAGTTTAGTTTTAGTTTGTTTTGAAGCTTTTTCTTTAAAATTTCTTCTGGTCTTCCAACAGTTCAGATGTATCATTTTGCACACACAACTATCCTGAATTGTTTGCCAGCTGGCAGAGCTAATGTTTGTTTTGTGCAGCACATAATTAAGTTTTTTTTGTTGAAATAAATGCCATTTGCGTCAGTAAAGACTGTCTTTAAAATGATGTCATTGTGATTTGGAGAAATACAGATAAAGTAGTGCAAACGTTTCCAAAATTAGCTTATAGCATCAGTGTTTGGCAATGTCTCCCACATACATGACACTGTTGCAGAGCTCCTGCAGTGACAGACAGCTGCATCCCCAGTGCACAAAGAAGCGTTATGGCAGATCCTTCCTCCACAACATCACTGCTCCAAAAGTCCCAGCTGTTATTTTCAGTTCTTCCATTTTCTGCAAATAACCTGCTGTCATTTCTTTATGCACAGCTTCTCATTACTTAAATACTTCCACTTTTACTTTAAAGCATCTTTTTTAACAATACAGTATCATTTTGTTGTGAGTTGGCTCTTATTGTACAGTCTCTTAGTTTTACTTTCAGTTCTTCTATTTTGTACCTTAATTGAATCTGCAGGCCTCCATTTACCGATTACCTAATTCAGACTCAGTATTTGCTTTTCTTTGCTGCTTCCACTTGATTCCAGCAAACAGACATGGATCTGTGACTTTTTCTATTATATTTAAATATTTGTTTATGACAGTCTTAAAAGTTTTCAAATAAATCATGTATTTTAATTTAACTGCACATTATTATCTGGAGACTTGCTGCTGGTTCTAATGTAACAAGACAGGTTATGACCCCAGATTAAACTGAACATAGCTGAAGGAGCCTCCTTACCGTAGATATTATTTGTTTTTGTAGAAAAAAACTGGCTTTTGGTCAGATTCAAGAAAAAGTGCAACAATTGCGGAAGTAGAAAACAAAAAAGAGCAAAATTAGCAGAAACCAGAACAAGATGGACATTTTAATAGAATCTGTGTTTATTTAAAAATACTCTGCAGAAATCTTGGGTAAAAAAAACAACTGTTTCTAAAATAAACTGCTAAAAGTTGCTAGTAAGCAAAAAGTACCTCATAAACATTCAAGTTCTGCTGTTTAGTTAGGAATATGTCAAATTTGACAGAAATGCTGGTGGTTTTGCTGCTAAACTATTGAATAAATAGCCATGAGAGCTGAACATCAAAGATATTTATAGTTTTAATCTGTTTCTGATAAGAGTTTCTCTTATCATTCATGGAGAAATGTGAACGCTGATGTTAGCTACATGTTTACCATTGAGATGCTATTTTAGACTTGAACATCTTCACTGATAAGCTAACTCCTTTTAGCACAGCTTTAACACAGCAGCATCCAATCAGACCGGTTTGAAGCAGAGATGAACCCCAGAGAGAAGCAGCTTCCATCGCTGCTGTTAGCAGATGTAGCTGCTCCGTCAGACTAACAGGCTTACCAGAAATGCCAAATACAAAGGTTCCTGATGGAACGTGTGTGCAAAAAAAATAATTATAATAATAAGAAGAAATTCATTCAATTTATGTCATTAATCGGAATGAACTTGTTAAATATCAGCATCATCTCGATGTGCGTCTCTGTCACTCATCAGCCTCTAATCTGCAGACTTCTCAGAGCAGGTTTTCCTCGTAAAGAAAACGCCTGCTATGAATGCATAGTGGCTCATTTGTGAACGCACCGGTGCGCTGGGACTCAGTCAGACGTGATAATTAGGCAGACAGTGTATTGATTGACACATATGGGAGCTCCTGTCCAGCAGCTGTGATCTGTTTTAAAAGATGGACGCACCGATCAGCGTGGTTGGAGGACACGATAGAAAACCAGACGAGGAGAGAGGAGGACAGCAGCTGTGTGTTGGTGCTTTTCTAGAGACACAGTCAGCATGTTCAAGATCACAGTACCTCTGTTTAAAGCAGTCACCCCACTGGCCTTGTTAGACACAGGCCAGAGAACATGCTCAGATCATGCTCAGAGTTTATCTTCTCATGCTGAGCTGGGTGAAAGCAGCACGCTGGTAACCACTCAGGAAATGCATGGCATCTGCTCTACACCTACATATTTTATGAGATTTTTTGTAGGCTAAAAATTTCCTCGGTTACATTTGCAAAGGAATTTCCTGACTCTGCTGCTCCTGTTCAAACAGTGTCTAATAATGTCTGCATTCTTGACTCCAAACAAGCAGGTGATTCATGGCTGTGAAATTCCTTTAAGGTTCTGCTGAATAAACAAAAGAAGGCAGAGTCAGTGACGTCCAGAAACACAGAGCATCATTTAGCAGCCAGTCAGGCGTCCCTTACACTTTCTGTAGAATAAAAATCATCATCATCCCCTTGAATCATTTAAAGGTTCTACATTCAAATTAAGATATTTAATATGTGATATAGTGTAGAAATCCATTCAAAATTATTTTGTTTTTCAATTTTAAAATAAAACAGCAAAAATGAATAACTGGCCACTGATTTTTTTGTTGGTTTTAAAACTAAATAGGAAAAACAAAAATAGCAAAAGACTGTAGAATATTTTAACATTCTATAGTCTGTTGCAGTGAACTCTGGTGCATTCGAGCTGCACCAGAGTTCACTTCTTCCTACAAGCTGAGGCCGAGGGTTGAGGTGGACCAGAGTTCACTCTAACCCTGATTCACACCTCTGGACTTCTTCAGCAACTTGCAGCACAGCTACGTGTTAAATTAACAACCATATGCTTCCTTTTGGATTTAGATAGCTAAAGCAGAAACCAAACAGTGCGATTTGTAGATGGGTTGTTTTACATTCAGGTTTTGAAAATGATCTTGTTTCGAGCCATGCACTTCATCTATAATCAGAGTCTCATCTGGTCGTTCTGAACATTTAAGATCTCCAAAAGGTCGTTTCATTTTCTATCACATGCTGTGACAGGAAGCCATCAGTCGTTGGTAATTATCCCTCCTGGAAGGACAGGAGTGAATGGAGACGACGCATCTGGACGCTGAGATGAGCCAGTGTTTTCAATGCCAAGCATAAAAGCCTCAGACGTTTGCTCACACACACGCATTAGCATGATTAAAGGGGTGTGACTGAGCATGTTAATACCTCTACCCCCACTGATACATTATTTATATGATACCTTCAAATGGCAGTTATCTCAAACCAGGGGAGCCATGCAAATGACCAGAAGTAAATTAGCCTTTTTTCTTAGTGCTTTTAGTTGATGGCAGTGTTGGGTTTTTTTGGTAAATGTGTCTATTATTATACAGAAAGATAAGTGAAGAAGTTGGTTTGTATAAATGTAAAGTCTCTACGTCTTCCACAGAGATTCCCTGGACCTTCATGGACAGTGAATGTTATGAACAGTCAGAAGTCACAGCTGTAATCTGAGTTATTAACTGCTCTGTCTGGTTCATATTCATCACTCTCACTTCTCCATTGTTGCACCTGCACCGTCTCCTCACCAGTAACATTACAGTGTTTAAACCTCTCCTCTCGTTATCCTCCCACTTCAGGGCGACAATGCCCTTGAATCCTGGCAAATCCTCCCCCAGAAAAAAAATCATTATGAAGGCGTTGTCATCAGCAACATCTTCAAGGACAAAGCCTCCGTCCTCCCTCCCTGCCATTCACCTGGTGACTCTGGTTTCTAGGGAACCGGTTTGTGCAGTGACAGCATTCAGGTGCGCTGACTGTCTGATGACGAACACAGACTTGAACCTGCCGGCCAACAGGAACCTTGGGTTTGAGGAAAGAGCAGCGATTTCCTTGTAGATCTTAATAATAATGAGCCAAAGACTGATTATGTGATGGAAGAAAGCTGTGCGGATGATAGGATAGGGAAACCCTGTGATCTGAGGAGAAGGCATGCAGGTACAGTAGATATACTTCCTTCGCTTTGTTTTTGTTGCTTTACTGCTGGAGCGACCAAACAGTCAGAAAACGTATAATTTTTGTGCCACCAGGAGGGTTATGTGAGAAAATAAACTTGAAGGAAATGCTCTGAACCAAAAATATCCCCAGTGGTGAGGTGGCGCAGTCTCTTGTGAAACATCCAAGACATGCAGCCTGTTTATTTTGGCATGTCTGATGCAACATGACTGTCAGAGTTTGACGCATTTTGTTGCATCAATTTAGTTTGAGTTTATTTCTTGTTTTTTTTTGTTTTTTTTTTTTCATTCATATGCTTCAACAAATTTCAGCACATCAAAAGAATTACAGTTCAGAGAATCTGAGCTGTTGCTGATTGGAGATCAGATGCAGTTTTCCATCTTCTAAAGCTGATAAATGTCGCCGATAATCACAAAGAGATGTGTGCTGCAATAAATGATTCCTTCACACCACATTTTGATCATGAGATAACATGAAGAATGTTTCACACAAACATTCTTCTGATAAGTTTCATAAAGTCACGACTGGTTGACTGTCCTGTATAAACAAGCTGTACGGAACCATGGCAGTCCGGCGGTGATGGACGTACATGTTGGCAGGAATTAACAGGAAACATTTGGAGTCGAGTTTCTAGACGCTGAGGTTTGCTTTAACTTTCAGTTTTTGTTCCCACTTGTCAGGAACAGACAATAAAAGCTTTCAGAGGCTGGATTCCTCCGTCACACAGCTTCTTCTATGTTCACACATGTAGCATGTTTTACATGATGGGATAAACATGTGAAAAACGAAGAGATTATTATCATGTCTTTTTGTGTTGGGTATAGTGCAGGCATATTGGGATAAAGTGTGTAAAATGTATGTAACATTAGCTGTTACACTCTGTGTTGGGCTCACTTCCACCATTGTGCTTAAAGCAGAGCTAATTTTTCCTTTAGCTTTTTTTAAGCTTTGAAAATGTTTAGCACAATTAGCAACCCTTAAATAGATTTTTCTGGATAAATTCAAACATGCTAATTTCCTTGGATGTTTGTAAAGACACACTTGAAAAAAGTTTGACATCTGTGTTCAAATTTTGGTTATCAACTATTTAGAGTCCTTCAAGTAGATAGACGCTTATATCCATGCTCTTATTTTGAAATGGATGAAGGCAGCAGCAAATTATGTTTATTCTGTTCCCAGAATGCATTGCTGTAGTTCTACTTTTAAGAGTTTAAAATCTACTGATGTCCATGCATCCATCCATGCATCCATCCATGCATTGATCCATGCATCCATCCATGCATCCATCCATGCATTCATCCATGCATCCATCCATGCATTCATCCATGCATCCATCCATGCATCCATCCATGCATTCATCCATGCATCCATTTTCAAGATTGCATAATCTAACACCAACTACTGCAGAAATATTAGCCATGAATCCAGTCAGTTTTGAATTAATAATTTAGTCTTTGCTGAAAAGACGTTGAGATGTTTGGAAATCTGAGTTTCTGGAAGCATCAGATTATATGAACAATGTGTGGCAGGGAGAGCATACCTGCACCATTTGGATCAGATTTTCTCTGGAAACCTTTAGAGATTAAAGTTGGCCATTTCATCATCTTCTGCTGTTCTGATCATTATATGTCAACATGTAGGAGATTTTTAGCTAACATGTAATCTATTTTTGCTGGAAATGAAACAAAGGAACAAGAATACTTTGGAGATGCGTAGCAAACTTCCATATTTGCAGTGTGTTTCTTGACATTTTAGCAGTAAAGTAAAAAGATGTTTCAGTTCCTGTATTGATAATGCGAATAAATGTGTTTTCCTGTTACTGTAAATCATGGAAATTCCTGCAAAGCGTGGAGTTATCTGTGGTTTTCCCCCTTTCTCGCGACTGATTAAGGTCACAAACTCAAGTTGTTCCTGTTAGTAAATGTTGAGCGACATCGCAAAGCCTTTGTGCACATGATGTCTGAAGTTTCTCCTTTTGTTTGAGTTTTCACTGTTTTATGTTGCTGATAGTTGAAATGCTGAGGTTACATTTTGAAAAATACAAAACAAAAAAGAGGAAATTAATTGACAATAAGGAGAAGTTTTTGGGTCAGCCGAAATACAGATTCTCAGCATCGCTCATCATTAAGCTGCTCGTCAAACATAGGGTCACGGATGTTTTTATGTTATTAATTTATGTGTGCATGTTGATCAGTGCAGACGTGGAAACAATGGATGTGAGGAATCACATCTGAGGAGAGGGTGTGGCAGTTTGCGTCTGGCTTGGACTGAACTGACTCTTATAAGCTGCTTCCATGCTTTAAAGTCTCCAAAAGGAATTTTTCTGGGTTTGAGTTGTGTAAAAAAGGAGTTTGTATGTCTGCATGTGGGCGTGTCTGCGTGCAGGAACAGCAGGCAGGCTGGCCATGAGGGCTCCAGATGGTGTGTGGAGAAAGCCCTCCTTTAATCCCTGAGCCAGAATATTACCTCCCCTACCCCCACTTCACACACACACACACACACACAAATATAACTGAATCAGTTTGCCCCTGGCCCCAGGTAGAGAGGCAACTTTCCCTTTAAATGTCATCAGTGACGCACTGAGCTTAGCTCTGCTGCACTGATACATCCAGACTCATCCTAAATACTCAGCCCAGGTCAAGAAAAGCATGACCCTCCCATGAATTAGGTACTGAATGTGTGCAGCAGCGATAGGTAAGCTGGTCAGAGTTGATGAGAAGATGGACGAAGATAAATCCAGGACAATCCTGGAGTAAAACTTGTTAGTCTGCAGAAGATCTGACTGGTGAGGTTCACCTTACAGTGGAACAACAAGCCGAAATATCCAACCAAGGATATTCTGGTTTAGATCAAATGTTAGTGAAGTTTTTTTATGATTAAGTCTGAAATAAAAAGCAACAAAATGCATTTATTGTATTATTATTATTGCTAAATATTAGTTCTATTTTTATGTGAACTCACCACTGACATATTGGTGTCTGAGTTTGTCTCACTGATAACCAATGGCGGCTAGTTTAAAAGCTAGCTGCGCTAACCCTAAAGCACTTAACAGTTCGCTAACAATAAAGCGCTATATCAACATCATATTCAGCAGAAGCTAATGCTAAAGTGTTAAATTCAACCATATCTCGTGAAAAGTACCAACAAAAATCTCTCAAATAAATAAATATGTTACGTCATGTAAGTGTTGTACAGTTCGGTGTGCCTCTTTCATTTGTTAGTTGTATGTAACATTTGATCAATAAAGCTTCTTTAAAAAGAGGAGAGGAAACGGAACCCACTTCAAAATAAGAGCATGAACATAAACGGCTAATAACTACTTGGGGAAAACAGTTGGTGGCCAAAACTCCAGCACAGATGTTCAACTTTATTCAGCTGAAGGTTTACAAAACAGGTAAATAAGAACTTTATAAATAATTAGAAGAAAATAAGTTCATTGGAAGCTAACTGCGTTTTAAAAGTTTGCAAAAGTGCTAAACAAAAAATTATCTCTGCTATTAGTTGATGTGTGAAAATCACTGCAAAATACACCAGAGCTTTCCTGCTAACAAAATGAAACCATTTATATGGATAAACATTTACTTCTATCCCAAATTAAAGACACCAAATGGATAATAATGAATTCCTGATATGTCCTTAAAAAGCTTTTATTGTTTCTGTTGGTGTAAAAGGTGAAGCTCAGAGTGGTGGTTTCACTGATCACTATTGTGACTTTTACTGAAATAATGCTAAAGGTGGTGAGAAAATATTAGAATATTTATAAGATTAGAGCTTTGGAATTTATCTGGAAATATTAATTTAGGGGGGCTGCCCAGTGGCACAGCTGGTAGAGCTGTTGCCTTGCAGCAAGAAGGTTCTGGGTTCGATTCCCAGTCTTTCTGCATGGAGTCTCCATGTTCTCCCTGTGCATGGTGGGTTCTCTCCGGGTACTCCAACTTCCTCCCACAGTCCAAAAACATGACTGTCAGGTTAATTGGTCTCTAAATTGTCACTAGGTGTGAGTGTGTGTGTGGATGTTTGTTTGTCCTGTATGTCTCTGTGTTGCCCTGTGACAGACTGGCGACCTGTCCAGGTGACCTGTCCAGGTGACCTGTCCAGGTGACCCCGCCTCTCGCCCGAAATGACAGCTGGAGATAGGCACCAGCACCTCCCGACCCCAGTAAGGGAAAAAGGGTGCAGGAAAATGGATGGATGGATATTAATTTAGGGGAAGCTAAGTGTGTTGAAGATTTCCAAGTTAGCTTAGGTGTTAAATTAAGATTAGCACTTAAGCCCTATTAATGGATGAACAGATTAGAAGAAGTGTGCCCCACTGTTCTGCTAAGCACAGATTAAATTAGATCAATAAAGTTTTGACCTGTGCTGCTGTTTGAGTTATTTTTATGTTATGCTTCTTCAGTCTGTTGTATCTGTGAGCTCTAATCTGTGTGAGAGGATCTGCGTTATTAAAGGGCCTGTGATTGGTGCAGGCTCATCACTGCTTTTACAACCACTGCTGTTTTCTCTTTAATCTTTTATGTGGATATTAACCGACTGTGTGGAAAGACTGCTGGGTCTCCCCACAGATCACATCCAGGCTAATTAGGGTTTATGTCTCCAAGGGGCCCTAAACAAAGCAACGTCAGCTCCAGGTTTGAATGAATCTATCTGGAAGAAAAGTCTGGAAGCTTTGGCATCAAATTTCTGTGTTATAGTTTGTCAGTTTTATTTTCTGATACCCTTCCTCACTCATCATCCTTATCCCCAGCCTCGGTGCTGGTCCTAAGTAAAACATAATGTTTTTTGATTTTGCTTTAAGCTCTTTTTTTGCAGAACAACAATTTTTCACGTTTCACAAAGAAAAAAATAACTCAATTCTGTTTGTTGTGCTTTTTTGTTGCAGAAAGGAAAGGCAAAACTCCATGCTACCAGACGAGAAGCGCTGATGATGAGGCCTGCATAGCGGTGAAACTCGACCAGTCCAGAGGTAGGAAGCATTGCTTGATGTGCGAGCTGCCACCGTCGGATAGAAAACTGGGAGATTTGTGGGAATTAGAAGAATTAGGGGTTAAAAACAGAGTTTCTACAATAAAACTATATCTGATGATTCTATAACAGTGATTATGCTTTATAGCTGCTATAAAGTCACCACAGTCTCCACAGAAGGATGTGACTGGAGAAAACTCCAGAGGAATTTCCAGGCTTCTCGTTTAAGTCGCTTGTTTCCTCGTCTGTCCTGAAGGAGCTGCAGCAGCATCGCCTCGTTTGTTTCTGTTTCAAATCTGCTAACAATCCAAGGTGATTGTTTCTATTTCTGCCTCAGAGCATTAGCTCTGTAAAACCTTCAGTTGATTGAAGGCTGGAAGCAGATGTCCTTGTTAAAGTTTACTGAAAATACAACCTGAAACTGGGAATATAATGGCATAAAAAGCAGCTAAAGAAGAAGAAGCATTTTCAGGCCTGACTTGCTGGCAGGTAATTGTTGTTTATTTGATACATATGGAGAAAACTTCAGCAATGCAGATGCTACAAATTTGACATCGATGAGAATTTCCTGCAGCTTCTGTCCTGCAGTGGGAGGTTTGAAGTTTTCTTTTGTGTCATGCATCTCTTATGATATGACCACAGAGGAGGAGGGGGGGGGGGGCACGTTTGCAATAAAAACTGGAATATAAGAGCAGGATGAAAAGTCAAAGGATTGTTTGTCTCCCAGGCGTTCTGCCTCTGACTGCAAAAATAAAACAGAAGCTGCAAGTTCCTGCTCTATTTTTATCACAAAGGTGTGTTTATGGGGGCGTGTCTGTTTCACTCTGATAAATCAGTTCTTCTTTTTGGTTTCCTCTGACTTGTTTTCTCCTTTTCACACACTTTAATTCTGTCATCAATTTATTTTTTTCTTGGAAAATAATGTGATGTTTTGCACATTTTCCTTTGTCAATCATTGCCTGGTGCTCTCTTTAAATCTCCAGTTTTATGTTTTTAAAGGAGAGATTCAGTTTGGGATTATTATTTTTAATAATCCTAAATCAAAGTGGCCTGTATGTAGTTGATTTTTAGTTAATGTTAATAACTTTCTGCCTCATTGTTGTCCAAAACAAATCACTATATCAGCAGCTGAAAAGGTGAAAATGATATTTTGTGTGTTTTATTTCTTGGCTACATCAAAATCAAACCTCTGGGCCTTCAGAAATCATTTAAAGAACAACAGACAGTAATTTTAGTCATTAATTATTCTGATGGTTAATTGATTTTAATTATCAGATTTTTTAAATTACCACATTCTGCAGATTTTTCATTTAGCCATTTTAGCCTTTTTAATATAACATTAGAAATGCATTTAAAATGTAAATCAATGATTTAGTTCAATTTTTAAACAAGAAAATGCCTAACATGCAATTACAGCATTCCTGTAGGGAACATTTTTTCATCTGCAGCAAAAAAACACTTCTGATATCAACATGTGAAGATTTCAGGCCTTTCTGCTGAACTTAATATCAATACTGATCTATTGACTTTTATTTGGATGCTAAAGGTGCTTAAAAGGAGATTTGAACAAGGTGAAGCTGGTAGAACAGATTTACAGACAAAGATATTTTTTATCTGAAGTGCAAAATGTTTATATTTTTTGTATAGTTTTGGTTCATTTGCTGCTCTGACTGTTAGGAAAAATGGCAACAGAACAAAATGTTTAGATGCTTCAGTTAACAACTAATTCCTAAATTAGTTGACAATTATCTCAATAATCGAATAATCCGATAAATCGTTTCAGCCCGGTGTTTCTGGGGTTTCAGCAGTTGCTCCAATACTTTAATCAAATCTTAAATTTCAACAGCATCTGTGTGAGAAACATTTGTGTTTTATCCAATTTAAGGCCTTAAAATTTGTTAAAATCATTTGAAAATTGCTAATCACAAGTCCTAAATTTAGTCTTAGCAGGACTATTTAATTTTCTATTGAATATTCTTTTCTTTTTCCTTGCGGGACTTTTCTTTCCGGCAAAATTATAAGACATCTTCATGGCGTTCTGTGGCTCCAGGTGGCTGAGGCTACTGCTAACTAGTTGCTAATATACCCTTTCTAGCTAGCTTCACTGCGTCTATCGTGCAATTTCATCGCCACTTGGTTGGACGACGTTTGTTCATTTCTGTGGAGATATGAGCCTTACATTCTGTCATAATGTTAAAATGTTTTACATTTGAAGAAACCCTGACTTTCCATTGAAAGGTTGTTCAAAAGGCTGCTGCTTCCTCTCTGGCTGTCAGGTGTCGGGTCGATGTTTCTGCCTGAGCCGTCGTGTTGGGCATGTTGCTGCAGGCAGGAGCTGCACACAGGCTGCAGCTCCTCTGTTAACATTTGCTCAGCTCTAAACTTTGAAGCTGCCCTGAACTCGTCCTGTGCATCAGGTTGCCATGGCAACCAGTTTCCAACATGAGATATCTTTTACTCATCTGCATCAGTTTCTCACCTCAGCCATCACAGGAAGCCCTGAAACCCAGAAAGGTCTGCAGGCTGCCAGCAGACCACAGCGGCGCCGCAGCTGGCGGATCCCGGTTCTGTTTCTGAGCGTCCCGGTCGCAACGCTCCACCGCGCTTCATTCACACACATTTTAAAATTTACTCTAAAATATGAGGGATATTTATGAATTTAACTGCAAAAATAACAATAATTCAGGTTCAGTTGAATCCAAATTCAGGTAAAAATCCAATCATTGATGAAAGGGAGACCAGCGAGTCGTTTTTTGCTCTACCTGAAAAAGCATGAGGCGACAGTGGGCATGACAATGACTGTCCTGAACCTTTTAACTTTCTCATTAGGATCTGATGCTTCTTGTGTGCTTAAAATGAATGACAATTATTGATAAAAGTCTAGATTTTATGATCTAACCCAGTAGAGTCCAAAACGGCTTAGAATATTTTGCTATTTTTAACTTTTTTTTCTCTTGCTTACATTGATAAACATTGATAGATATGAATATAAGTATTGTGGTCTGCTTTGATGCATTAAGTCAGACTAATGAAAAAAAACTAAATGTTCTCAAGCTGTAATAAATGTCAGATGTATCTTTGCTTTTTTCCTCCATTACCCTTGTTGTTGGCAGAACGCCGCGGCGGCAGGAATGTGCAGCTGACCTTTGCTCCCTCTGTGTTGTTGCTCTGTGAGGATGATGATGCGTTTTTGGTAAATAATGCTCAATCATTCTGTTTTTTTAGAGCCGCAGCTGCTTGTCCTCGCCGCCGTCAGTTTGTGAGCGTTGTGCTTCTGTTGGCGTTTCAGACGGGAAATTAATGACTGGAATCCATTCTGGTCCGACTGGTTCCCTGAAAGAGCGAGGTGTCAAAGCTGTTCATGCCAAGGTTTTAGCAGCATAAGCACACACCTCTGACATTCATTCAGCTGATGTTCACAACAAGCCTTTCTGTCCGCCGGTACTGGGAAAGCTTCCGGCCCAGCCGTCACTGTCGGGTTTGCTTCTTCCCTTTATTCGTGAAACGGCTCAGAGGCGACGGACGCATTGACATGTCCGCTAGCAGTTTATCTAGAGAGCAACAACTGTGTAACTAGACTGGCACCAGGAGCAGCTGCAGGACATGGACAGGGCAGAGCTGGCTTCGGCTACAGGTACATGCTGGCCCTGGTTTTCACAGAATAATGATTCAGCATTTAAGAAGTTAACAGGAACCGTTTTAGATGTTTACTGTGACGTGCTCTGGTCAGGTTTACACTGCAAAAACATAAGATCTTACTGCAAATATCTTAAAATAAGGCAAAAATAAATTAGAAGTAACTCGTAGGAGCTCGTTTTAGGTCAATCATTCCTTCATATTGATTATTAAGTACTAGAGCAAACTTCCAGAAAACTGAAAAAGAGCTGAAACCCTGAGTTTCTCTGAATCAAGACTAAAACCCTCCAGCTGGGAGCAGCTTTTGAACCATAATAAATGGAATATTGACCAACATATTTGATGTATTTTGATGATTTTCATGTTGACACTTGATGAATTGTAATGTTTGCTCCTGGTTTCTCTAATTAGTGACTCTGTTGTTTTTATGAGTTTTCATTTTTGTGTTTTTCTGAAGTAAAGCACTTCCAGCTGCCTGGCTGCTGAAATGTGCTATAAAAATAAATGGAATTGATTGATAGTTTCACTATCAGAATGTCTTGATAAAGTCTTATTATAAGTGAAAAAATATTTCAGAAAAGTTATTAGTAAATTAGTTTTGTTTTAAGTGTAATAAGATATTTGGACTATAACTAGATCAAATATATCTGGTCAGATTTGGGGTTTTGGACTGTCCTGGTATCGATCCACCTGATTGGGTCTCAAGTTAAAGATTTTTTGACATCCTGTTGGTCTAAAATCTGCCTGCAGGTGGAACAGCTGTTATCCCATCATGTTTGTGTCTTGAGCTCCTGACCTGTGATGGTTGTGAAGGTTTCCTAAGCGGTGTGTGTGTGAGTGGGTGAGAGGAGGAGTTTAGTGCGTTTCGCTCAGCCTCCCTGCTGGGCTGAGTCACTCAGCCTGGGAAGATTGCATGGAGCCTAAACTTAGCTTCCTTGTGGGAGCGAACGGCAGCGTCCCCTCACTGAAGACTGGCTTTGCATCCGTTTGTCCTGCCGGTCTGAGACCCGCGGTGAGTGGATTTACTGGGATTCTCTCTCTCTTTCTCCTCCGGTTGTGTTTGAGCGCAGCTCTGCAGCAGAATACCTGCTCAGTGTCTGGAAAGAAAACAGAAATCTCAGCGGTTTCCTGCCCAGATGTGTTATCTGATGATTTGTGAGACGCTCATACTGCCTCGACCTTCTGGATAGTAAACAGTCTAAATGTAAACAGTTGTTGGCAGCATGTAAAGCGCCCAAATTAACGTTATTATCCTGATTAAAGTCTTGAGATTCCTGTGGGGCCACAACGCCTTAGTTTCAGACTGTGACACTCCTGGGCTCGGCGCTGGGCTGCTGGCAGGGTGGGACCCGCCACACACAGGTGTGTCTTTTGTTTTTCTTACCTGCTTCTCTCACTCACGTAGCTTCCAGCACATACTTTACCTGAAGGAAATGGTTGGGCTGCTGGTGGGGAGGAGAGAAGTATCTGAAAAATGTCCTGGCTGAGAGGGAGTCTCAGAGAAACCTGTCCACCTGCATAGTTCAGGGAAACATCAGTTTTCTGTTGCTCCGTTTTTTACATTTTCTTTACACTAAATGGAGACATTTTGAAGTTTTTAACTGGACCTTTCTGCCCTGGCAAATGCGACTTTTTCCCGGCAGTCTGAAAAGCCCGATTCTGATCTTTTCACAGTCAATAAAATCTGATCTGTTCCACTTTGGCATGTGGGAATAAATCGTGTTGGATAGTTTTCAAAGTGTCTGCAGTCTGAACTGTCATGTCGTCGCATTTTATCCAACTTTACGTTAATGATTGATGTGAGACATTCGTTATATTTCTGCGCCAGAAGAAGTCAGGCATGCTAAAGCTGAACATAAACAATGGCTGAAAATTATAATTGTGAAATTATGAAAGCAGTCTGCGTCTGTGCAGCACATCCAATCACGTAATGGCCTAGTCAAAGGCTAATCTAATTGTAAAGTTGTCACAAGCCTTGAAAACTGATATTCTGGTAGAAATGTTGGATGTTCACAGCTGGTAGAGATGAAACCTAAAAGGTTTTCTGCTAAAAGTTTGAATTCATGGAGGCTGGATACAAATGCATGCCACACTTTTCAGATCTTTATTCTTAAAAACATGGAGGAGTTCATTTAACTTCTTCTTAAAGTTGTAACATGACAAAACATGACAAACTTTGAGTCCAGCAGGTGCTAACGTTAAAGAAAAATGTCACATGAATACATTTATCTTTATAAAGTCACTTTAGACACGATGAAAAAGAAAACAAGAAAATGTTTTACTGAACTGAAATCATTTCAAGATGATGCCTGAACCACTGGAGGTTCCTCTGTAACTTCCTCAGATGCAAGAAAACAAAAGAGGATGTGATCTGTAGCTGCAGATGCATAAATTAAGCTATTAGGAACCAAACCGTTTCAGGCTTTTAAAAATAAAATGACAGCAGCGACACGGACTCTGTCTGCAAAGAGGAAACGATGTGAGGATCTTCAGGGTGCAGTCGCTTCAGACCCGTAAAGCCATTAAAGAGCAAAGTATTTTTATTAATAGAACGTCATTTGTCACTAAAGTTGGTTAAAGATCTGAAACTGTAACTTCTGTACCATCAGTCTGAGCACTAGAGCTCTGAGGTTCTGCAGGCTCAGTGGGTTATTTCAGGCTCTAGTTTGGATAATTCTCTATTTTTAGGGCATTGCTTGTTTTTTGTTGCTGAAATAGATGTTTGTGCTGCACTGATGCATTCCTCTTTACTGGCTTTACAGGCAGTGTGAGAACTGCTGCAGATATTCAGTTGCCTTCTAACCGTTGCCATGTTGTATTTATAGGTACCTGTTTATAAGAGTGGTGGCAGCTGCTCTAATAGTGTGAAAACAAAAGTTTACTTTGAGATCTGCATGTTTCTGCATCTGCTGCAACGATTTTAATCGCCAGCATTTCCTAAAGCCGTTTGCTGAAATCCCAGATCTGCTGCAGAGCTTTAACGTCGGCGCAGACGCCTGCAGCTCTGAGCGCTCTGCTGCGTTTTCAGAGGAGAGGCAGCGCGACGCGATGATCACATCCAGCAACCAGCTGCAGGAAAAAGGCAAAGGTCAAGGGAACAGGTCAACTCGGGTCAACTCAGGTCAGCTCAGCTCCCACTTCTTCTGCTGCAGCAGAGAAGAATTTCACTTTCTTCAAGAGCAGATTACCGAGAAGGTCAGGTTTATTAGTATAACTCATTTCAGCAACCAGGCAGGTCAAAGTACTGTAAGACATAAAAAGTAATGCAGTAACCAGTGATAAAACTATACTGGTCAGTGTTACCGTTATGAATCAATCGTTAAGGTGACAGCACATGAAAATGAGCTTTTTGGGCCTTTATTTTATCTGCTCAATATTACACTAAAGTAAATTACAATTTTTTTTAAATCAACAGAACAGATGAGTAAATCATTGTAGAAACAAAACCTAATAAAAAAGGTTTCTGCAAGAATTGCTTTTGAGGTTAAAGATACTCCAGAAAGAAGATGAATGCAAAAAAATATTAATAAATGTGATAGCTGATATTCTTTTTTCAAGAAAATGATGTCTAATATTCCCTAAAAGATGAAAAAGTGTCTATAACAAACTATGCTTCTATGCTGGATTTAAAGGAACTCAGTGTTTCAGCTGCGTTTCAGTTTTCTGGAAGTTTGTTCCAGACTTGTGGAGCATATAAGCTGAATGCTGCGTCTCCATGTTTGGTTCTGGTTCTGATGCAGAGCCAGAACCAGGAGACCTGAGAGGTTCTGGAAGGTTGATGCGACACCATCTGACCTGTAACGTGTTGTGGTTCTGAGCCGTTCACTGATCCCTTATAGAAGGCCGACTTTGTAGGTGTCTTTATGTGACTCTGAAGGTTCGGATCTGAATTCGTCACTGGGCCAACCTGCTGCCTGGAATAACTGGAGCTGCTGCTGCCTCTCATCGTTCCTCTGTAGGTCTGCAGATAACTGATGGTTCCTCTGGGATCTGCTGTTTTCCTCCTCTGCTTGTCAAAGCATTTCTGCAGCGCTGCTGCCTGTAATTTTGTGAACGCAGCGGTCTGTCGCTCTTCCCAGACGGCTTTAATAAGAAGATGCTGGAATAAGTGTGAGACCAGGAGCAGCAGCAGCTTTGACCCACTCTCCATGCACTTTAGTGATGCATTAGAATAATTACAGACATTTTGACACTTTCTCTTCTCTGTCTCTGTTTGTATTGCCCTGGTCTAATGTGCAGCAGGGGTCAGAGCAGCTGCAGTTATTCCAACCTAAAGCTCCTGGAGCTCCGGTTTGTCTCAGGATGGACACATTTCCTGCAGTTCTCCAGGATGAAAACGGTCCGTTCACAGGAGGAATTTGAGCTCCGTTCCTGTAATAACACACAACTTGTTGACTGTTTTCTTGTGATGGCTTCATGTGGCTGCGAGGGGAAGCCAACCAGCTTATCAAGAGAAATTTGTCGAGGCCGTGTTGGTAATTAATCGTTTATTTTAGGAAGGCGGTCGTGCCGAACGCAGCGTGGGATCGTTTCCAGGCAGACAGCTCCTCCAGCCACTGCCTTTAATTTAGGTCAGACTGTATGAAATTAAAACTGTGACTATGTGATTCTGTGGTTGTTTCTCCCTCTTTGTGCTTCAGGGCTGGCCAGATAAAGATCATGTGAAGAAAAATAAATATGGTGCTCTAAGAACCATTTGGCCCAAACTAACAATTTTTAGCAAACAACCTTCATCCTGAGAGGCGCTCCACACGTAGAGCGAACGCAAGAAACTCCTGTAGTTACTGAGTTTCACTCAGTAAAGCACAAGAATGGAAGGAAATGCTTTTCGGTTTCACAAACCTCTTCGTGAAGCACAAGACAAAGTAACTGACTTATGATGCAGAAACCATCAAAAGCACTTTAGTTTAGCAGATTTTGTGAATATGCAGTAAGTGACTGTTGCTTTATTCAACTCATTTTATTTCTGCAGCACCAGTTCCACCAAAGCCCGGTGGACGGATGAATGTTTTTAATATATTTCCTTCTGAAATGTTTGAAATAATCAAGTACAAATTCCTCCCCATAAATTAAAAGTGATGGAGATATTTTTGTAATTTGTGTTTTAATTTTTTGAATGAATCAGTGTGTATTGCAGCATTTAATTAGTAATCAATGACTACATTTAAATTACTGCTCTGACTACATGTGGTTAAGAGTTTTTATCTGCAGTGATTTTGTTTCATCCATGCAGCTAAGTTATCACACATCTGTCATGGCTGAGTCAAATGTTTGCTTCTTTTACCCATTTTGAAGAGCAGCAAAGAGAAATGAACCTCTGTGTCACGTCACATTTAAGTCCTGATGAAACAGGAGCTCAGAGCTTATTGATTAAAGTTCCTGAGCATCCTGGTCAGTTTTAAGAATGAAAAGAGCAAATAGGAGCAGAAAATGAGGCACTTGTGATTTTTCTAAGGGGAAAAAATATCTTAATGTTCTTAAATATTCACTGAGATTTGGCGCTGAATCAATCAGGCTCATCAATAAAAGCTCCTCAAACTGCGTCCAGCCTAAGCGGAGAGGCCCCACAAATGGAAACCAATGAACAAACTTAATAGTTCGGAACTATTTAGAGCTTGTGGAAAAGTGGCTCCTTATTAGGACATTTTCTTTACCAGTCTGTGTGTGTGTGTGGGGGGTGTGCGTGCATGCATGTGTGCGCGTGTGGGGGTGTGCATGTGTGGGGGGGGTGTGCATGTGTGTGGGGGTGTGTGTGTATGTGTGTGTGTAGAGGTCAGAGTGAGGGTGGTTGGTCTAGTCTCCAGTAAACACTGCCCGGCCCGTCTGTGTCTGTTGCTCCATCTAAACAGTCCTGCTGGTCTGGGACCAGCTGGTGGGGAAAAGACGGCAAAAATCCAGAAGGCCTCTGAGAAATCTTAACACAGAAAATGTAGCTTTAGTCCCTTTACAAATTAAGAACAGTATTAATAGGCAAAGATGAGAGCTGAATGCTGCTCAGGGTGCAGCTGTGATGTTGCTCATTAATATTTACAGCATTTAAAGAAAAGTTTAATAAATAATGAAGACCAAACATTATTCACCCAACTCTGTAAATGAGGTTTTAAGGTGAAATTCGGTGAAAACATTCAGGAATCTAAAGATTTGAACCGTTTCCTCTCCATTGACGCATTCTGGAATAAATGTCATCTGGCTGGAGAATGTGAGGAGATTCTCCACATAATTGATCGCTGTGCTTTTCCATGCAGCAGTGGAATCACTTCTGCTAATGCGCTAGTAGCAGAGGCCATTTTTAGTTTAGCGCTTTAAAGTTTCTGCTAAGTAATCAAACTTAGCTTCTCCTGAATCTAACGGTGCGCTAATAGTGGAGCTAATTTTTGTTTAAGGCCCTTGGATTCCCCTAAATGTTTTTTCCAAAAAAATTTTAAAGTGTTAATTTACTTTTCTGTTTTGTAGACTTTCAGTTGAATAAAGTTTTATATCTGTGTTGAAGTTTCAGTTAGCAGCTGTAGTTGTTCAAGTTGTTGCGTTTTTATGCTCTTATTTTGACGTCTGTTCTGTTTCATTGTCGTTTTTTGAAGAAACTTTATTGAGAAACTTTATTTCTTAACAAATCAGCAGAACTTAAAAAGTTGTGGGAAGATTTAATAAAAAGATTAGCGGTTCTGGACCTCTGGACCTTTTCAGGAGACTAAAGTACCTCAGCAGAGGCTGTTCAGCCTCAGCATCATCCCAGCAGCTGATGCTGCTATAACGTGAGCCACAGTGTCTCCTGGCTGCTGTGGTCGTCTGGAGCGCCGCCACTGCCCACCATGATCAGCGTGTGTTTTGGTGTGACTGTCTGTGGAAGTCCTGATGGATGTGCATTCTTTGTCCCTCAGCTCTAGGCGGCAGCTCGCCGAGGAAAGCCAGCGGCGGCTCGCCCATCCTGCAGGAGTGTCTGAATCGGGCGATTGGGGGGGCAGCTGACAGGAGGAGGGGAGGGGTCAATGGAAGAGTACCTGGAAGCAGGACTCTGCTACGGTCTAAACCACAAGGTACCTGTCGGCATGCCGTCCGTAAATCATGCTGAATGATTTAGGATTCACAGTCCACAGTGTGTTTGTGTAATGAGTCCTTGAATCAGTGAACCGTGAGAGCGGTGAACCTCTTCTGTTTGACTTCAGTTAATCATTGAACAAAGTTAACAATGAAGAACTTCTTCCTTCTCGTTGCTGTAAAGATAATTATAAACCTGTGAACAGAGCTGATAGTTTCTGCCTTGTAACCTGTAGATCCTCGAATAAATGTTCATATCACAGGAAAGTAGCTTGAGTAATAAAAAAGCAGTTTCCAAATAATTTCATCTTTTAAGGGAAAATCTTTAAACCAACCCAACATTGTTTTTTGGTTAATTTAATTTTGGTCTTTGTTTATGAGCTCTTCAGAAACCGGGACACAGATTTTTTTTTTTCCTTCTTTTTGAATGCATCTTCTGTAGACATTCTGCAAAAATATGGATCTACTGGCGACGGGACGGATTAAACCTACCATCATTCAGTATCATCAGTTTAAATCTGGTTGTGGAGCCATAACTAATTCATATTAACAAAATAATGTTTCTTTTAGTGGCTAGGGCACCAAAACAGACTCCGGCCCAGGGCCCGGATTCTTGCAGCACCAGCCCTGGCTCTTGAGTGGCTCTGGTTGGCTCAGCAGCTGTGTTTACATCACAGTTTTACTTTACATGCACATTAGAAAAGATTGATGGAAGCAGCAAAAATAAAAACAAAAAAACCCTTAATGTTTCAAAAAGGTTTTTACGTTTGCTTGAGACGATTTTCAGCTTTTCCAAAACGAAGCACTTAAAAGGAGACGGAACCACATTCCCATGGACTGGTGGGGCTGTGCCTTACCAGAGGCAGGAAACTAAAAACGTTAAACTTCCAGCATGGAGGCGCGGCTCTCTGTTGTCCATATTTCTCTCCAACCTCTACTTCCTGTTCATTACAGCCATGCGTGGCGTCAACATCTGACGCTTTTCACAGCCTGGTTCATTCACTCTGAGCCACTAGATGGAAACAGATAATTCACTTTTTTTTTTGCCAAATTGTAAAGATTTACTCAAAATTCTCATGACAGTTAGGTGGAAACGCCCCGAGGCTCTTTCTGGTTCTGGAAGCTTTTCCAGGCTGATGGATGTCAGAGACTTTATCTTCTGTTGCTTTGGCATTTCTGGCAGGAATCAGAAATGCTAATTGATGACACAATAAGAGGAGAGGAGCTTCTCAACACAGGTTGGTTTGATGAATTTGTTTTCCATTCATAGAAGAAACCATCATTAGAAAACTGCTTCCATTTTTACTCCAGTTACCTTAAAGTAAAATATTAGACAAGCATCTTCTGTTGCTGTTTTAAAGTGTCTTTTAAAAACTCACTTGATTTCAGTGGCTTTTCACACAAAGTGTGTTTGTTTGTTGTTCTATTTTACAATTTCTGTAAAATATTCGGCTGCTAATATTTTTATTTTAGTTATTTTCTTGGTATCTAGAATAGAAATAAAAAAAGGGGAAATTCAGGTGTAACAGCAGCAACAGATATAAAGGTCCACACAAAAAGTACTGAAAGTGTTAAAAACAATTCATAACAAAATCAGATTAACAAAATTAATATTAATGATGGTAATAATAATATACTATGAAAGTACGGAGCGGTCTGGGCATCATAATCCCAGGGATGGCAACTGAGTCGAATCACGTTTTAAAAATAGCTCAGAATGTGCAAAAACACTTTTTACAATACAATCTGCACTAACAGTGGAAATGTTATTAAAAAAAACAGAAGGTGATTCTGCAAACTCCAGCATGGATGTATTATCTGTTCTTAATGTACAGGATTTGGAGTAAACATGTTGTTTTCTAAATGTACTTTGCAAATAAAATGGATTGGATGTTTGTCTCATTAAAATTAATTGCATTTGGTTTGAAGTATTTAAACTGTGCCAAAGAACAGAACCTGAGGTAAGGCCCGTCGCCACAGAGGGCAGATTCTGCTGCCCTCTTCAGCTTCAGAGTGAAACTGCAGCTTCATTTTCCTCCTGTGGAAAGCATGAATGCATCCATCAGGACTCAGGAGTGTTTTTCTTTTTCTGTTTCTTTAGTGCCGCCAAAGCCGGAGCACCTGCTGAGTCCAGTGTCTCCTCTGCAGCCGCCGCCGGGCAGCGCCAAGAAATCCCCGCTGAGGTTCATCATGCAGGACGGCGGAGGAAAGCCGACCGCCGGCGCCGCGCGACAGGGCCAAACAGTCCAAGGTGTCGGACCTGATCAGCCGCTTTGAGGAGAACCGGTACTGACTCTCTGCTCTCTGGGCTTCAGCAGGAAGTGGCCTGACCCACACGCCTCTTAATAATGATTTAAATATAGATATAATGACAGATACAGGTTTATCAGTTTTCCAGTTTGTTCCATGGAATAATTTCACCACAACATTATGACACTAAAAGTTCCAGAAATATTAATTTTGATCTATTTTTCTTGTTATTCACTTTTCTTTTTTTTACATCACTATCCACAAATACAAACAGAAGAAAATATATCCATCCTCAAAGAGATTTGAGTATTTCTTTCATTTAAAACCTAAAAATAGGAGAAAATGTTTGATATTTAATAAAGCGGCCCTTGTAAATGGCTTATACATATTTATAGATATGTTATTAATTAAGCTGTGAACACTTTATAATCGTTAATAATGCATTAATTAAGAGCTAAATGAGGCAAACTGTTGCTGAATTCAACATTTCAGACTAAGTTAATATAGAGTTTGTAAACATAAAACTTTATCATAAAATATTGTCCATCATCACTGCATCATAAACATCCACATCCTCTAAAGGAGACTTTTTGTTCTCCGTAAAGCATATTTCATTGAATGAATGTAACTTTTTCTCTGCACTGACATTGACTGTGACCCCAGTGACCCCAGGAAGTAATGAAATAAACGATTGCACTTAAATTATGAACATTTCACCTGCTGTGACCTGAACGCACCGCATCACATTCCTACTAGGAATCTCTCAATGCTCTCTGCTGTTGATCTTCAGGATGAATCGTAATTAATGCTTTATAAAATGTTTACCTAATAATTATAAATGCATCTATAAACTGTAAGTGGTTACTAGCCATTCACCAGGTATTGTGAAGTGGTGCCGAAGGTCTTGTTAGTTTTCATGAATCAGGGAACATTTGTGGCTCTAGAGGAGTTTATTTGTTAAAATGAGGATAGAAACGTCTCTGTGAATCCTGAGTGCCTCCAGTTCCTGATCTAACCGCAGAAACGCAGCTCAGTTCTTCTTAGCTAACTCCACTTCTGTCCCTCTGGTGCTTTTGTAATAAAAACCCTCACTGTTGCTGTCGTAATCAAAGTGACAGAAGAGTTTTGCTTTCCCAACGCCTGAGTTTATTTCAAGGAAAGGAAAAGCAGAAGACGTCAGATGAAAGTCCTGAGCCTGTCTGGATGAGTGCAGCTCAGACGGCAGCAGATTAGTCTGTGTGACAGGAGAAGCGTTAGCGAGGGGATGAGAGGAGATTTGTTCAGAGGGGAAACTCTGGTCATCATTCAGCCGGCGGAGAGCAGGACTCACTGCTGGCGGGCTGAACCCAGGAGACGAAGGTAGGAGCTGCTGTCGCTCTGCTGAACGGCCGTTTGGTTCCGACGTCCAACACTTTGGTGTTTCAGTGTTTTGTTTTTTATTTGGTCATTTACGGTTAAGTTCTAGCCGCAGACCCGCCTGAAAGACAACAACTAAGGAAAACTGGGTCTCATAAAATCAATCTAGACTTTTTCTTTGCGCATTAAAAACTCCTCATGATCTAAACCTTTCATATCAGTCAATATTGATACTTTTTATTAGTTTTTGTTTTAAATATCTGAATTCTGTCAAACCTGAAATTGCTGCTGCGCAAGTTACTCAACAGGTTGTTGCTAGGCAACCAAAGAGTGAGTTAGTTGCTAGAAGCAGCTTTGTTGTCCATCGCTGTGCCTCAGATTTTCGGATGTATCAGAAACACAGAATGAAACTGCAGCTAACTGCGTTTTTTTAAACGCTTTTAAATCTGTGTAATTAATTCATAAAAGTGATTGTTTCAAATGCTTTGGCCCTAATTTCCTAATAACCAACCATGCCTTTAGCACCACGGAGGAAAGAGTAAAACTTTGGGATTGTGCAGCAACAGGTGGGGGAGGGGCAGTGCTGGGCTACACTTTGATGCAAAAGATTTTACACCACAAGAATGTTAAATTATTACTGTTTGTGAGACTGTAACTTTTTGAAGAATCTGTTTTTTGTGGTGCAAGTATCCAGCCCACAATTACCAATCCAATATTTCACCATTAATTAGCTTTGATTTCACCTGTTCAGCTGTTTGGTATAAATGGCAAAACCTCGTGTTGGCCCCACTAAAGTGAGTCTGCGTGCCACCACTGGTACATGCACCACAGTTTGAGCACCCTGTATTTTGTTCTCCTGTTATAGTCAGTAGGTAGTTTTCAGATGAGCATCAGAATGATTCAGTCGTAGTGTTTATTTACTGCAGGTTATGAGAGCATCAGCAGACTTCCTCTGCTCCTGAAGTTAATCACCTCAGTTTCCACTCAGATGCTGCTGCTGCTGCTGCTGCTGCTGCTGCTGGCGGGGATTACCTGAGCGCTGCAGCGCGAAGGAAGGAAACACCCACAGCTTCTCAGAGCAGAATTAGCCCCTAATGTCCTAATCTGATTGACATGCTGCCGGTCGGCCGGCTGGCCTGCTTCTAGCACGCCTACAAGTGAAACTTCATTGTCGTTTTGTTTTCTTCGGTGCCGTCAGCCACAGTTTGAAACAGAGCAAAGGAGTTCATGTTCTAACCCCAGCAGATACTTCTGGTTTATTTTCGTGTCTCTGGGTTCATCCTGTCAGACTGTAGTAGATCTCAGGTGGCATGCAGCACACAACTGATTCATGCAGACTGCTCACCAGCCGCCTGTTGTTCCTCTATTTATACACACTTCCTGTTTTATGAGCAGTAACGCTCATTGCAACACAGAAACTGTTGTATCAGTAAAGGTTATGCAGCAAATAAAGGAGTTAAGTTTTAAAAAAGGAGCTGAGATCAGCCGAAGAGATTTTTCAGCAGCTGTTTGCAGGTGATTCATTCAGGGGAAGCAGCTGCAGGATGTGGAGCAGCTGGACTCAAACCTTTTTAAAAACCTTTTCTATGTTTATTTCTGAGCTCAGAGGAAAGTAGGTTTCCTGTGTAGAAGTAGGACAGCTTGTACCTCCTGGGAACTCCTCTTTAATACTGTACCTCTGTTACACTTCTTCTGCCACAGCAAGAAGTCGGTGCACCTCCTCTGGATTTATTTTTAACTCTTGACGCCCACGTGCGAACAGCTCGCCGCCGAGCCCCACACTGGCTGTGAAAATGTCAGATACCGACAGCCGTCTGCAGGCTCCTCTGACCGTAGTATTTAAATGAAAGTTCTTAAATCTATAACTTCTTCTGCGCTCTGACACACTTCCTCCTTCGCCTTTCGCTCTCTTCCTCCAGCAGCGCAGACAAGAGAGACGGCTCGGCGCTCAAACAGACCAGCAAGGTCTCCGGCTGCAGCTCGGCTCTCCGCGTCTGCCAGCGGGCCGACATCAGCAAGATCCAGGAGAAGTTCTCGTCCGCGGCGGCCGCGACGCAGGATGCCAAGAGGCCAGCAGCTAACGGGGTGCTAGCACAGATGGAGCAGGACAAGGAGACGGAGGAGGAGACGCACCGCAGCGTGAGGACAGAGACTGCTGAGCTTGTAAACGGAGATTTGGAAACAGAAGATGAGGTGGACGATCATTCAGCTTCACAGCCCTCAGACAGGACCGGTGCTGAGGATGAGGACGGCGAGAAAACAACAGAAACTCTGCAGAAGAGTGAAGAGGGACACTCCGAGCAAAAGGTAGGTTTTGTTTTTACAAACTAAGCGCAGGTAATCCGCCGTTCTGGGAAGCAGCCTGTTTGGTTGCTGTGTTGAACATTTGAGCTGCTGAGTTTGTGCCTTAGCAACCAAAACCCCCAGGAACCTGCGGTTGGGTTAGGAGATTAAAAATATCTGCTGCTCTGCCTTCTCAGGGATACAAACAACTGAGAAATCTGAGCAGAACAAGTTATAAATAAACATTTAAATGGCTTGTTTTATCAGCATTTGCAGAAATATGAGGCGTCTCTTTCTCTGCTGCCTTAAACAAAACTTTACATACTTTAACTTTTTAAGCAGGTCATATGATGTTGGCTTTGAAGCTATAAGTTGTTTTAGTGAAGTTTTCCATGAACGACCAGCCTTCCAGAAGTGCATTCATGAGGTCAGACGCTGATGTGGGATGACTCGCAGTCTCAGCTTTAATTCATCACATCAGTTTCAGGTCAGGATTTTGCAACCTGTCAAAGTTATTGACATAAGTTAAAACGTAAAATAAAAATAAGTTATGACAATAATTATTATTTGATAAGGTTTGAGATCATAATAAATAAAGACAATGAAATAAATAGGATGTTGTTCAGTTAAAAGTTTTTGACAAGTAAAAAAGTAAATTAAAATAGAATTTTTTTAATTGAAAAGTTTTTAACTCAAGTTTGTTTCTTAAGATTAAATTAAATAAAAATAATAGTATTTTTCTTTTCAAAAAGTTTGCCGACACAAGTTTAAAGTAATAATGTATTAATAAAATAGAATAGTTTTTAATAGTTTCAGTAGTTTTTAGGGCCTTGCTTTGTGCTCCGCTGCTCAGTAACGTTGGGACAGGAAATGAATTCCCTGAACTGTTTGCAGGCAGATGCAATGAAACTGAAAGCTTCAGCAAGCAGAAACTTTTTGGACAGAGTTCCTCTCACTGGAACTGACAGACTGAGACTAAACTCTGAAGAACAGATCCTCCTTCCACCAAATTTTACACATTGCAGACAGGTTAGTGCTTTCTGCATCTTAACCTATTCTGTTAAGAACCTGCACTGTGTTCTTGAGCTAATCCTGAGGTCTGCAGCTCTGCAGCTATCCACTCCCAGCTCCCAGGTTTTCAGAGATCAAGCCGCTTCTTCATCCTTATAAAACCACAAACAGCCCAAATTTGAGAAGCAGGGAGATTTTTGGAGGTTCCAGTCCTGAGCGACTCGTTGTTTCAGATGCTTCGCCTGTGATCTTTGACCTTTACTCTGTTTTCATGGTCTTCATGTCAAATGTTTGACATCTCAAACAGTTTTTGTGCTGCTGCCTGTTTTGACCTGAGCGATCCGTCTGCGTGTTCGGAGGCTGGATTTATACACCTGGCAGTCGAAACACCTGAGTTCAGTGATATGGGTCATTTTGAAACAAGCTGTAAATAATTTCCATTTGACTCTCAGTGCAATGTGTTAAATATTATACTTGCTGCAGCTTCTTTGTTGTTCCTGCTGTTCATTTCAGCTGTTGGTTTTATATCTAAATGAGTTTATCTTCTGAACCGTGCAGCTTTCTGTGAGCTAACTCTTTACTTACAGTCAATTCCTTTTTCACTATTTAAAACATATTTTAGTATAAAACTTGACGCTGACCATCGTCGCTCTAAACCAACATTTGTTTCATCGTCCTGCAGTTTGAGATTTTAAAGTCCCGCCATGTTAGCCTGGCGTCAGCAGTGAGGTCATCTGCTGCTGTAGCTCAGCTGCTTCAAGGCTCCACATTTTGTAACTTCAGAGGTTCTGCTTGATTGGAACCAGTTGGCCGTTCTCCTCTGACCTTTGACCTCAAGGAGACATTTTTCTTCCACTCAGCCGCTCCTCTGGAAATGTTCTCTGTAAACCTGAGATGGTTGTGGGTTAAAATCCCAGCCAACCGTCATAAATTTCTTATTAAAATACGATTTTGATTATTTTAATAATCAAAATCTCAAACATTAATTAAAATAACTAATTTAATTGATGTTTAAAACCCTTAAAACTGTTTTTGCTGCTCTTCTCCACTTTTTTCCATAAAACTGTATCAATGAACAGCAATATATTTGAAAATCTGATTAAATTCAGTTATTTTGTGGATTTTAATGAAAAAAATTAGACTTCTTTATGTGACGTGTGTCCTAAAGAAGCGTATCATGAATGGTGTTTGTAAGGCTGTGATTGCAATAACCTAAAACAGAAGTAATAAATAATTCTTATTGTCACAATACTAACAGGAAACATAGTGATAAAACTTTAAGCTCGTATCGAACTTAAAGTTCGTATTGCTTAAAGCTCCCGTTTCTCCTCCATTATGCCCGTTTTGAACTTAAACATGTTTTAAAATTCAGATTTTTATGGAGAAAAAAATCCGATTTTTCACTATTTGAACTGCAAGTCTGAGCCAACAGTGGGAAAATTGTCTGTGTGATTGACTTACGAGTAAAAGGAAGAATTTTCCAGTGAATTTAAAGTAAATTTCATGCGGAGACCTTCCTGAAACCAGTAACCTCACTGGTTTCACAGCAGAACAGACTCCAGGCTACACCTACCTGGATGTGTGTGGAAGTGATACCAGATTTTGATGAGCCAAGTAAACAGCAGGTTTAAGCCGTTTAGCCCCATCAGCACCAAGCCAAGAGGTCAGTCTATGTTCACTGGGTTAGCGCTCGGCTCTAATGAACGAGTTAATTATGAGGCACAGATTTCACTCTAAAACTGACAATATCTGTAAGTATAATGAGCAATAAGTTATATTTTCTAATATTTCCTTCTACTTTGCTCAAGCTTGTATTTTATGGTGGTTAACTTAATTTTTTAAGTACAAAAATGAGAAAAGTGTGAAAGCAGAAAGGCGAGAAGCCGCCCAAAAGATGCAGAAAGACGCGCTGAACTTCAGCGTTTACATACATACACCCTATAAAAATATTCATAAACATTTTTATCACTGTCTGAAGTTTAATTAGACCAAACTTCAATAATGAATGATTCTGTCAGAGATTTATTTAACATCTCCAGAATAATTACTGTCTCTTTAAACAACAAGGCGAAGCCCAGATCATGATGTCATGGCTTCGGAGACATCTGATAGGTTCACTGCCATCTGTGACCTCACATTGACCTTAGAAAAGACTAAAACTTTGTGAAGATGCTGCTGAAGCTGGTCAGACAGAAACAATGTGGACTGGAAGGCCGCTCAGCGAGGAAGAATCCATCATCCAACAAACATGCATGTCTGGACACGTCTCTGGACATCATGACCACCGATACACCTGGAGGAAATCTGGTACCATCCAAACCTTGAATTATGAGCAGAATTATCAATCTCTGAAATAATCAGAATTTATTTTATTACTGTTGAACTAAATTTGCCAAGTCAGCATCTAGCAGCATAATTCCTGTCTGTGTTTAATGAAGTGCTATGATTATTTATTTACAGAGCAGGATAAGCAGCAGTGATGCCAGAAGGAGGTTGATAATATTTTTCATGGGTTTAATGTGAAAACTCCTAACTTGTCTCAGTTGTTGCTGTTTCGCGGCAGAAAAGCTGCAGTTTTGTCTGTTTTGCACAATAAAACCAGCATTTTTATTAAAATGTGTCTGAGCTGAGAATTCATGACAGACCAGTGGTTATGAGGAAGCGTGAGGCTCGTTGTTCTCAGGTTTCTGACCAGCATTTGAAAGGAAGATGGTTCCTTTTTTGTAGCTCTGCACCTTATGAAATCGCCATGTCCCAGAATGCAACACCAGGGCTTTTTCAGGCCTCTCTTGTTTGTGGCAGCAGCTGACTTCTCACTCATTGTTAGCTAGTGTTGTTATTTTTTCTGGTGTCGTTTCCCTTATTCCCTGTTTTCATTTCCTGTTCTGAAAGAACCAGAACTCATTGGGCTGCAGATCAGTGCAGCTAGTTCAGCTGGGGAGACCGGCGGTCCTTCCTGTAGGCTCACAGCAACGCTTTCAGAAACTGGTTCTACTTCCTGGTTCCTGCAGGGCCGTGATGTTTAAACTGCCCTTATTAATAGAAATGTCTTCTTTCTTCTCAGGAGACGAACGAGCAGAAGCTGTTTAAGATCGCCAGCGAGCTGCTGCACACAGAGAAGGCGTACGTGGCCCGACTCAACCTGCTGGACCAGGTGAGGAACTCGTACAAATCTCCGTCTCACTTCTGTTTTCAGTCGGCAGACTGAAAAACCTTTTTGATCCCTAACTGCACGCATGGCTGTCCAGGTGTTCTGCACCAGGATGATGGAGGAGGCGAATAAAGGTACTTTCCCTCTGGATGTGGTGAAGAACATCTTCTCCAACATCTCCTCCATCCACGCCTTCCACAGCCAGTTTCTGCTTCCGGATCTGGAGAAACGCATGGGGGAATGGTAGGTTCCAGCTTAACGTGCAAAAACATGAAACCGTGAACAGACCTGGACACGCAAGAGGTCAGACAGAAATGAATTTAACATATCAACGCAATTAATCATGCTTTTTTTTCTGTTTTTTTTACATGTTGGAACCTTTGTATTTGTGTGTTTCTGGTTCGCCTATTAACCTGCTGCTCAAGTTGCATCCTGCAACAGCAGCGATGGAAGCTGCTTCTCTCGGCCAAAGGGGCTTAATTTCTGTTTCAAACGATCTGATTGGATGCTGGGAGAATTGCTTGTTATGTTCAAGTTGTGCTAAAAGGAGTTAGCCTGGTAGAGAAGCTATTTAAGCCTTAAATAGCATGTCAATGTTAAACATGTAGCTGCTAATGCTAATGTTAGCATTCACATTTGTAAAGAAGCTCCATGAAACTCTGTAAAGATGAACAGATAGAAAACACAGATTTAAATTATATATTTGTTGCTCATTTATCTATTTATTTGATAATTTGGCAGCAGAAATGTGTTTTTAATTGAATATGTTGCGTATTTTGCCAATTAAAATGTGATTGACTAATTACAGACCCTGAAACTAACTCAGTTAAGAAATGTAATTGAGTTTGTGTCACAAATGGCCCCCGCTCCACATGTTGGACACCCTTGTTTACAAATGTGGTGAAGAAATTAGTTTTTATAGTCAAGACTCGGTGTGTAAAGGTGAAAATGTCTCCACCTGGTGGTCAGGGTTGTGAATTGTAATCTGTCAAAATGGCCTTCAGGTTTTTCTGTCACTGTTAAACAAACTTGTATTGGATTATTCTGAGTGAAATTCAGCTTCGCTCAGTAATAATATGAAAGCATCATCTTGTTAATTATGAAATTCAGTTTAACTTGGGGGGGAAATGCTCTGGTTTTTGAAACTGGGTGGTTTTTGTTGTTCTCCTGAATGCTGTCAGATAACCTGATGCTTGCTGCTGCGCTGCAGGGCCTCCACACCGCGGATCGGCGACATCCTGCAGAAACTCACCCCCTTCCTCAAAATGTACGCCGAGTACGTGAAGAACTTCGACAAGGCCATGGAGCTGCTGAAGCAGTGGACCGACCGCTCGCCGCCTTTCAAGGCCGTCATTCAGGAGATCCAGGTAAAGCCGCGCCGCGCCGCTCTGGACAGAAACGTGAATGTGTGACGCTAAGAAGCTTCCTGCTGGCCTGTGGACAGAGTCAGGAGATCTGCGGCAGCCTGACGCTGCAGCATCACATGTTGGAGCCGGTGCAGAGGGTTCCCCGATACGAGATGCTGCTGAAGGATTACCTGAAGAAGCTTCCTCAGAACGACCCGGACCGCAGCGACGCAGAAAGTACGTTAAAATCCACGTTTATCAGCTGGAATCTTTAAAACACTCGAGGGAACAAACATTCAAACTCGCCCTGATCAGCAGAGCTTCAGACTGTCGGATCGGGTTTCTACCATTTTCTGAGGGTTGCATTTTATCTGCACTCATATTGGTATCAACCAGATGAGTAATTTTGTTTATGGAAGCCCATTTCTGCCATGAATGAAAAAATAAAAGGCCAACTGGAAATATAATTTCTAGAATAACAGTTAGAATTTCAACTTTGAAAATCATAATTTTAAGTTTTAGAGTCATTTATAAGATGGAAAGTCCTAATTGCAAGTTTAAGGTTAAACTTAAACTTCCAAAGTCGTAATTATCAGACAATCATAGTTTCAACAATAAGGTTTTATTCTCAGTTTTGCTTTCAATCTCAGAATGTTGACTTTTTTCTCATATTTCTTTACTTTTTTTCTCGTAATTTAGATTTTTATTCAAAACTTTAATCAAAAGTCAGGAGTCTTTTTTTCTCGGTGGCTCTAATTGTCTTCCGTAGGTGATCTGGTGTCAGAGCTGATTGGTTCTCTGCAGAACCACCATCACTGGGCAGATGTTAATAACAGACGTTTCTTCCACCTTGTTGCCGTTTATGAATGTGTTTCTGAAGGAGGAGGAAATATCGAAATGTGAATATTGTTTTCCAGAATCATTAGAAATCATCGCTACAGCAGCCACCCACTCCAACAGCGCCATTAGGAAATCCGTAAGTAGCAGAGCAGAAAATCTGCAGGCAGAAAATCTGTCCAGTTTGAGTGAAAGCAAACTTCCTTCAACCGTTCAGGAAAACCTGAAGAAGCTGATGGAGATTTACGAGATGCTGGGTGAAGAGGAGGACATCGTTCATCCGTCCAACGAATTCATCAAGGAGGGCCACATCATGAAGCTGGCGGCCAGGAACACCTCCACCATGGACAGATACCTGTACCTGGTGAGGACACACACACAGACACACACACACAGTAGAGATGCAAATCTTTCAGAGATTTGACTCCGATTTTTAGGGTCACAATTCAATTCAGAAATCAAATTTTCTATTCATACATTTAGAAGATTCTGTTTAAACGACGAGACTGACGAAAGACAAAACCACAGAAAATGTATTCAAAACAATTCTCTATGGTTTCATATTTCATCTGCATGTTAAGGTCAATGTGGATGAAAAAAGGAGTTAATTTCTGCCAAAAATCAGCAATTTTCTAGAAAAAAACCTGGACATTTTTGAGTTTCAGAAGTTCAACATGTTTGACTTTTGCAACTTTTTTTCTAGAAAATTTTAGATTTTTCTGCAAATTTTTTAGATTAATCTCAAACTTTTGAGGGTTTTTTTGTGAATTTTCAACTTTTCAAACTGATAAATTTTTTCTAGAAAATGTTTGACTTTTTAAATAAAAAAATCCAAAGTTTTTTTCTAAAAAAATTCTGAAATTAATCACAAAACTTCTGAATTTCCTCTTTTAGGTCCAAATTCTTTCTAGAAATGTTTTGATAAAACCTCAGAATTTCAGATTTTTTTTGTGGAAATTTCCTCCTATTTTTTTTTCCAAGTTAAAAAAGATTCTAATCGTCGAACCATACTGTATCAAATTCTTTTAGTTTATATCTAAACAATAATAGATTTGTGCATATAATCCAGTAGTATAATTGCCAGTATTTGGTTATTTTAGCTGCATGACGCAGTGTGCAGCTTACTTGCAAATAGGAGCAACTTAAAATCGATTCAGAATTCCCAGGAATAAGAATTATTATTATTATTTTTGTACCACTAACACACACACTTACACACACTTACATGAAGGGTACAGCAGGAAAATATTCAGGAAAGTAAATAATTGAATAATTGAGAAATGTTCCAGTTATTGCTATGAAGCAGTTATTAGAAAAACAATAATTCACTCTGAGTGGAAACGGTGGATCTGCGCTTTGTGCCTCCAGTTCAACAACATGCTGCTGTACTGCGTGCCTAAATTCAGCCTGGGCGGGCCCAAATACACGGTGCGGACCCGGATCGGGATCGAAGGCATGAAGGTTCGGGAAACGAGCAACGAGGATCATCCTCACACCTTCCAGGTGTCGGGCAAAGAACGGACGCTGGAGCTGCAGGCCAGGTGAGCGAAACGTTTCAGCTCCTCACACCGGCTTAACTAATTCACTGAATTAAAATATTAGTCTGGAAATGTATCTCTACATAGATAAATCAGCCTTTATTTCTGTGAAAAGTATTTTCCGTCTACATTTAATGAAAAGGTGCATTTAAAATTATAATATTACATCAAACCAATCAAAAAAACATTTTCTAGTACAATGTGGGTTTAATGAAATGTGTGATTAAAGGTTGTTACTTTTACACATTTTTGGAGATGCCATGAACTTCTCCTGGTGTGATAACCTTTTGGCAGAAACACCTCATGGTATTTACACAATAATTAATGCAAATCATTTTGAAAATGTTTAAGTTACAGAGTTTTTAATATTAGATGAATAAAGTGGACTCTGGTCAGCAGGTAGGAACCCAGTGAATGTTTAAAGTTTGACATGTTGTGACGTTTTTCCCCTCAGCTCAGAGCAGGACAAGGCGGGATGGATCAAGGTACAGACACGCCTCTCATCCTCGCTTTATTTTTCCTTAACTTTTTAACAGCCTCTGTCTGATTTGTTGTTTTATCGCTCAGGCTTTCCAGGAGACCATCGATATCTTCCAGCAGAAGAACGAGTCATTCAAGAACGCTCTGAAGGACGTGGAGGAAGTTTCGGTTAGCGCAGCATTGAGGGCTTTCTCAGAGGGACTGACGCCATGTTGTTTCATGCTGACTGCTGTGTTTTGCAGAAAGCTGAGCTGGGGAAGCGGGCTCCTCGCTGGATTCGTGACAATGAAGTGACGATGTGCATGAAGTGCAGGGAGCCTTTCAACGCCATCACCCGGCGGCGGCATCACTGCAGAGCCTGCGGATACGTAAGCTCAACTGTTAGAGGGAAACGTTTAATTACAGAACATGTAATATTTGCTGATTGTCTGGTGTCAGAGATCGACTGGTGATAAACGTCACAGTTTCACTTCCAGGCCAGTCATTTCCAACAGATGTTCTTCCTGCTGAGCTTCAGGATACGATGAGATGAAACGGTTTTCATTTTAGATGTGGCTCAAAGCTAAAGGAGGCGTTTAGATTCTGGCTCACAGATAAAAACCCAAATTCAGTTCTTCAGAACTAGAAACAAAAAATGGACTTTTAAGGCAGAAACATGGTTCTATTAAACGGTTTGACCGGGTTCTGGACAGTTCCTGCTTCGTGCAGCAGTGGAGCTCAGTCCTCAGCAGATAGAATACATTTTATGCATAAAATCAAACCATCTTCCCTCCTCCTGCTATTTCTCCTTCTTCTTCATTCTATTTCAAACAATCAACATTTTAACAGCGAATATTCAGTTAGACGAAAGTTTTAGGGTTACCTTCAAATCCTGAATCAAAATACTAATGAAATGATGTCATCAGTAACTGTTTGGGACTGTAAACTGTAACGACTGCAGCGGCTTTCAGATCTGGTCTGTTCCTCCAGGTGGTTTGCTGGAAATGCTCAGACAACAAGGCTCACCTTGAATACGACAACTACAAGGTGAACAAAGTCTGCAAAGACTGCTACTCCATCCTGACAGGAGCGGAAGGGGTCACCGAGGGCCGGAGGAAGGGCATCCTGGAGGTAACCGTGGATCCGGCCGGTTCCGATGCTGTGCAGTGAGATTACTTTCAGCCGTTTGGCCTCCTGTGTGCAGATCGAGGCGGCTCAGTTCACAGACAGCAGCATCATGTTTGGCTTCCTGCAGCACTCTGAGAAAGGGAGGCAAGCTGTGGCAGCGGGTCTGGTGTGTGATCCCAGAGAAAGACTGTCTGGTGCTCTACCTCTACGGAGCTCCGCAGGTGACAAAAACACAACACATAGTTCCATTAACCACAGAATGAATAAAGTTTGTTTTCAGCAACCAGGCTTTCAAAGTGTTTTACAAAATAAACACAAGAATAGGAAAACTGAGAAACCAGGAACAAACATTTCATCCAAATCATCAACAGTCTAGATTTAAACTCAGGGTTTCAGCTGCTTTTCAGTTTTCTGGAAGTTTGTTCCAGATCATAGAAGCTGCATGCTGCGTCTCCATGTTTGGTTCTGGTTCTGATGCAGAGCATCAGATGTTCTCATGGTTTTAATCAGAACAAGATTTTTCACATGATTTCATGTTTATTTTTTATTTAATGGAAACATAATTGCAAAATTGTGTTTATTCGACATTAGCACAGTATTCACAAAATGCCTGCACATTAAAGAAAAAATAGTTAATATCAAGAATAAAGAATTTTATTAAATTATTTTGGGCAAATTTAACTTTGGAGACAAAGACATTCGTTTCTCACCGACTCATCAGCTCATCTGTCAGATGAAGTTAATTATGAGTCAAGCAGAAGCAGTTGTGCATAAAACAGCATTTTTCCTCCATGGTGACGTCGTACTTGTGGCGTTTCCTGCAGGACGTGAAGGCCCTGTGCACCATCCCGCTGCTGGGCTACATGGTGGAGGACGCCGACGCGCCGGCCAGCTTCCGCCTGTCCCAGTCCAAGTTTGTCCACACCTTTGCTGCTGAGAGCGAGGAGCTGAAGCAGCGCTGGCTGAAGGTCATCCGAGTGGCGGTGACCGGAGAGATGCCGGCGCGGCCCGAAACCAACGGCGGCGAGAACGGCGGCGCGCAGGAAGCTAATCCTGACGACACTTAGGAGGGCGGTCCGCTCACTCAGCCTGCTGCGGGACCGTCCTCCATGCAGGACGCAGCGGGACGACGGGACAAGCTGCCGTCTCCAGGGTTTTCTCCTGCTATCTGTGCTGGATTACTAACATTTCTGGTACAATCAACACTAGAGCAGAGGGGCTTCGAGACGCACCAGAAAGGAAAACTCAGACTTTCAGGAGGCGTCAGGAGGGACTCGAACTACGTCTGCTGGGGCTGTAAATCTTTCTTGTACAGAGTGCTTTTTTATATTAGAAAACTACTTCTTTTCATTTATGTACAGAAATTCAGTCTCAAGCTTTTCTGCTATGGAAAGGAAGAACATCTAAACATCACCGGAAATATTCACAGTATTCCTTCTCTCTGATTGGAGGAGAACATGAAGCTGGATTCTCTCATCTCTTCACTCAATCTGCTAAAACGAGAGAGAAACATAAAAATGATGTGATGCAGATTAAAAACTATATTTATTACATATTATTTAAAGCATGGTAAACCTGCTTTAAATAACTAAACCTTCATTAGCAAAACAAATGGGATTCTTTCTTCTTCAAATCTTGTTTCATTTTCACTTTATACATGTAATCACATTGTATTTATTTAAAAATCCAAGTGAAAAAATGTTAAGATAAACATTTCTGCTGCAACCAAAAGCTTCTTTACTGCAAAATCTCCCATTTTTACATCACTACTTTAATGAGGCGTGTCTTAAAGAAAGGAAAGTAAGATCCTCAGGTTGACACCAGGCGGGTTTTCAACGTTTTCAGCCAAGATTTTCAATTCAAAAATCTAAATTATAGATTAGAATAGACATGAGATACTTATTGTTATTCATCTGTTCAACCATCAGATTGGGTTTTCCCTTTAACATGTAGCCTGCTGCTGTGTGTTTAGCATTGAGATGCTACTTTAGGCTAGCATAGCTTCGCTGATAGGCTAACTGCTTTTAGCACAACTTCAACACAACAATAGTATTTTCCAGCGTCCAATCAGATCGTTTAGAAGAGGAAATTAACCGAGGAGCGGCTTCGTCCTCCAGCGCTGTAGTTTTTGCGGACGTTGTTTGTGCGTCAGATTTACGGGCGTACCAGAAACATGTTCCGCTCGGAACCTTTCTATGTAAAAAATGAAAGTGATTAATCACGTTAAAAATGTTAACGCAAAAATATATGTAATCAATTAATTGAAAATAACTCATTAAAGTCCCAGCTGCCTGTTAAACGTAAGTTTGAATAGAAACGTGAAGGCCTAGTGACGTCACCACATAAGATGCAAAACTTTTAACATAATCAACATTTTTTTGCTCACTTATTGGATTCATGTTAATGTTTATTTAAAGACTTGTTCACTTTGAAACCAATTCCGTAAAACATCAGCTCTTAAATGATCTTAAAATGACCCCGACATTGCTGACCTCTGCAGATCCTCATTTTTCCTGTTTGTCTCTCCGACTCAGGTTTATCGGCTCCAGCGTCAAAGTCTCACCGGATATGACGCAACGTCTGCGGAAATTAATATCTCCACGTTATCAATGGCAGGAAATGACAGAAAGTTCTTTAGAGAAATCATCAGATCTGTTAAATGTATTTGATTGAAATTTATGTTTCCGTCTGTATCAAAATAGTAATTTAGTATTTTAACCTTGGCTGGAGGAAGAGAAATGATTTGTCTTCATGTTTCGGTGTGATGATGGAGAAGGAGCGCAATCAGACACAGCCAGCCGATGAAACAAGTGTAAATGTGTTTTTACTGCTGTAATTATTTTTTATTTAAAGTAATTTATAGAGTATGATGGACTGTTGGATGCAGCACAAACTGGTTCCTTACAGTCAGCTGAGGAAGGCAACCAACCGGACAAATGGCCACCAACATTCACTTTTGGGGAAATGTGCCAATTTTTTTATTTTTGCTCATTTCTGAACCGTTCCCCTCCGCAGTATTCAAATAAAGCGAAAACGATTGAGCAGAAACCCTGTGATGAATCTGAATGTACATCTATACTTCTGTCTTCATCGCCTCCCCAAACGTTTGAGAATCGACGCACTTTACGCCCTGAAAGGAAAATAAAAGACATCCAGCGGCCTGTGCTGATCTTCTTATTTAAAACGCATTTCTGGCTTGTTTAGTTCGTCAAGCTGCTTCACGCGGTTCCCTGGTTTAGTTCCCCGTTTTGCTTCTCCTGTCGGGTTTTCACAGTGACTCAGACCAGACGAGGACCTGAGGGAAGTTTGACCTTCAAATCAGACAAAAATGTTTGTGCTACGTTTGCGCCGCTATCATTTTAAAGATATTAAATGTTTCCAGAGGTCATGAGGTCAACCAGCCGTCAAATCATACAAACTTGGTGTCAATCAACTCAACTACATTTATGCTGCTTTGGTTCTGAAGATATTGTTTTGATTTTGTAAAAGTGGTGGGGAGGGAGGCTGGTTGACCTTTAACCTTTCATTAATATATACAAAGTCAAAGCAGCAGAAACGTTTTGCTGCACAAACAGTCGAACTATGTTTATAATAATAAACTATAGTTTTATTAAACAGTATAATAAACCTGGTTTATTGACACCAGGTTTGTGATTTCATTTCCCAGCAGAACTTAGTCGCTGTAAAAATGTTTTTTTCTTTTCATGTTTTAGTTTTAAATGTAATAAAAGTAACATTTTAGACATTTAGAAAACATTTATTTTCAGAAAAGAAAAACATTGACAAACCAGAAGAATATCAAAATTCTTAGTCAGTAGAAATATATGTGCGTTCTTCAAACAATCATCGACATTATTAGAATCGTGACAAAGCGGCGCCGCATCAGGTGAAGCGCCGCCACATCAGGAGAAGCGCCGCCACATCAGGAGAAGCGCCGCCGCATCAGGTGAAGCGCCGCCACATCAGGTGAAGCGCCGCCACATCAGGAGCATCGGGTCAGTCCTTTGCGCCGGAGCGCTCAGCTCTTGGGCTGCCGCAGCAAACCGCGGATCCTGCGGACGAGCGCCTGGATGAAGGTGTAGCGGGAGCGGACCTGGCTGTATTGACCTTCGACCTCCAGCAGCTTCCTCTGCAGAGCCTCGCCGAAGCCTGCAGCCATGTCACCTTTCAGCTGCAGCACAGAAAAAACATGAACATTGTTTATCATGATGCATTTATAAGAATTTTCTGTACATCGTTGTCACAATAAATTCCAATAAATGATGTTCAAAAACTGTAGTTCTGGTCCAAAATGGCAGTTTCAATATTTTCTCCAGTTTGTTCAGCAATAAACACAAATCAACTTAAAAACAAGAACCTAAACGCTAAAGTATTTTACAACTGTAAATGTTTTTAAGAGCAGTTCCTGTGTGTGAGGTTATAGTTGCTGTGACACACAGTCACCTGAGACCTAAAAAAGATTAAATAAAAAGTTCTTATTATTCTTATTGCAATCGTACAACAATATTTCATAATAAAACTTTAAGTACATGTCACATTCCTCTACATTAGATCAGCTAAACTTTATTCTGCAGACAGCAAGAAAAATTCAAAATACATAAAAAAATAAATAAACTGCATTACAGTAACAGTAATATGAAAGATCTGGTTTCCTACCAGGTCCAGATCTTGCTGGCTGACTCTGGACAGTCCGATTCCACGGCCGGCGCCAGCCTGCAGGGCGCCAAGCGAGTCTGAAAAACAGGCCATGTAGAAATCTGAGTGCAAACGGAGCAGCAAGCTCTTATTAAAGCGTCTATTAAATAAAAAAGAAACCTGCTTCCTATGCAGTTAAACCTTCGTTTTTCTGACATTTCAGAACCATCCACCGGCTGGATGGTTCTGATCCACCAGAATCTGAACCAGACATCAGAGCAGCAGCAGGATCATCTCACCGTCCGCCAGCCGGGTTCTGAACAAACTGCTTCCAGGCAGCAGGGAGTCTTTTGGGTCGCTGGGCGTGCAGTGCAGCAGGTAATACTCCAGATGGCGCCACAACACAAACAAGCAGGTCTCAATAACATCTGAGGAAGAGGTGAGTTAAGGCATTTCTACAACAAAAGATTATGACCAGTTCTGTTCCTCTGACATCACCGGCATGTCAGCATTGACAGTCAATTCCTCAAATTAAACTCACAAATGATAAACTGTCTAAACTGGACCTTAAGGGAAACATCTTAACAGCTGTTGCCTCGCCCTGGCCACGCCCTTCAATGCATATAGGCTCCGCCCACTTTGCTGTATAAATGTGGTAGTGGGCGGGGCTTAACGTTGCTCTGTAAACAGAACCGCTAAACCAGAAGGATACAGGAGCACAAGGCCAGTAGTTTGGCTCTGTTGTTGATGAACTGGACCAGGCGCCGCCGGGCCAGGAGACTCCTCTGGACCGACGAGATCTTCTCCACGCCGCCCGGACCCGACACCAGGCCCTGGCACAGCTACACACAGCCGCAGACACACAGTCAGCTACACACGCTGCTCTGAACAATATCGTCTTAACACTTTTCTCTGCAGCATCATCAACGTTCTGACGCTTTTCTAAAACGAGACACTAAATTCTGATCTACCGTTTAAACGTTCTGTGAAAAATTCCTGCATTTTTTCACACCAATCCATAACTGAGTTTATTGCAAATTTTCAGCAAAAATGAATTAATCAACTGATGTCCAGTTAAAGTCCCAGACCGATATAGTGAGTAAAAAATTCATTAATAAAAAACATTAACATGAGTCTGATCTGCTTGTTTGGTTTTTTCTCATGCAGATTTTGGAAGATGAAAAAACAGATTTCTTCTATTTTTATCCATTTTATAATCTTTAAATGACATTTTTGCCATAAATAACTTTCATTTCACCACCTTTTGTGACTGTTGTTTAATCAATGCTTTTCTGTTATGAAAGTCTATTAATGACCGATATCTGAATTTGTAACCTTTAGTTTAAAGGATAATTAGAGAACTATAAGTTAAATTTCCCCTCTGGAATTAAATAATTGGGTATAAATAAGCTGACACAGTTCTGGCAGAGAACCGTTTGTGACGGGGCCGGAAAGCCGCTGCCCTTTGGAAGCCTGTGGCCGGTTGGTGGCTGACCTCCTTCAGCTCCTCTGGAGGAAGCTGCTCCAGGCTCTGCAGTTTGCCCAGGCTCTGCCTGTGGCTCTGGTGGAACTGGAAGAAATCTGCAGCGCTGTTCTTCAGCAGGTAGAGAACCAGACCCAGGCTGGGGACGCGCGAGTGAGCGATGGACGGCACGGAGGACGAGAGATCTGTAGAAGAAACAGACAAGAACAAGAGCCTCTGTAAGCTAAATAAAGTGATTCAGGCACCAAGTAAACCCTGGACGAGTGAGCGGAGCGACGTGACCCACCTGAGCGCGCTGCGTCTCGGCCGGCCGGCTCGCTGCCCGACGGACTGAACAGGCAGATGCTGAACTGGGCCTGGGCGGAGCTCTGCAGCAGCAGCGTCTGGCAGTACTCCATGATGTTGGCGCACACCTGCAGGACGGAGCAGACGCGCGTCAGCAGCGAACGGCCCAGGGCCGGACTGCAGGCGGACAGCAGGCGGTCGGACCTGCATCATGGCCGCCTCCATTTCCTCCCGTCGTTCGGCCGAGTCTCCGGGTGAAGAAATGTCCGCCTGCTTCAGCAGCCGCTCCCGTTCGCTTCCGGCGAGGCGACCCAGCAGGGACAGGCACAGCCGCTGAGGACCAGACACTGTTACTGCGGCCAGGTTTTCACAACGCAACACTTTAATCAATCAGATTTAAGGCCTGCATCATGACACAAATGGACCAAGGAAAATCTCAGCGTTTCTTCTTCACTACATCAGTGGTGCTGAGCTAAAGCACAACACGCTGCTGTTAGCGCAGAGCTACTGCAGCAGCGGCACAGGAGCCGATCCGTGACATTTCCTGGTCCGTCTGAGGCTCTTGGTCGTTTTATTTATGGTTTCTATAATGTGTGTTTTTGCTTATTGTTTTTGTCTGTTTTTAGTTCTTTCAGATTAGATTTGATCAGTCTGAAAGTTAACTTGTGATGCCAATCAATACATTTCTCATCAATAAATTCAGCGGCAGCAAAAACCCATCAGCCGTATTTAACTTACATTTCTAAGATGAATTTAAGAGATTTTAAGGATGCAGAGACAACCTGCACAGAATTTAATGACAAAATTAAAAGTATGTTTTGCTGCAGAATCAGAAACACAATGAAGCTTCATGTTTTCAGATTTTGGTGGATTTTAAAAAAACCTTGAATGGAAACATAAAAGCTTCCAAGCACAGATTAGGAACATTTTCAAATTTATCTGCTTCGTTTGACATTTTTACAGCCAGTTTGTTTCAAATCAAACATTTTACCAGATTCTTCCAGACCTGGAAATAATTTACTGTCTGCAGAAAGGAGGTAGAACCCAGGAAGCTTCATGATTGACATGATTCACCTGGAATCTGGTGATGTGACCCTGGAACTCCATCAGAGCGGCGCTGTTGATGTCTCCCCCCATCTCCAGGACGCCTGGCAGAACAGAAACCGCCGAATCAAAGGGAATACACCACAAAACGTACTGAAATGGGAACAATGTAGCTAAGAAAAGATCCAACGTGTTTTTTCTGTTCATGTTGAGGTTTTTCTACCTGGCAGAGCGGTTTTACTGATGATGGCCGTGAGCAGAGACAGTTCCTTCAGAGCTCCCATAGTCAGGTCCTGACAGCGCAGCAAAGACTGAACCGTGTCTGCATGGACGATCAGCCACTGGAGAACCTACACACACACACACACACACACACACACAGGCCTTTATGTAATGTAAAGCTGCATTTCAGTCCACTGAAGTTTCACTTTTTACATCATATTATTTGGGGCTGAAACAACAGATCAGATTAATCGCCATGAATCAATTATTGAAATTGAGGTCAAATAATTTAGTAATCAACTAATTCAAACTGGAATATAGAGACTAACAAATATATGATGTACAAGCAACGGCACAAAAATAATTTACTTGTTGCATTTCAGATGAAAACTCCTTCGTCTGTAAATATGTTTCAGTCAAAACTGCTAACGTGAGTTTTAACATCACCTGTCCAGGTTCACTAAAGGAATGCTGCAGTTTTGCATGTTAGGCAATAAAATGTTTATTTTCTTAATTAAAAAAGGAATTAAATTATTTGTTATTTGCATCTTTTTCTAATATCGTATCAAACAAGCTTCAGTGGTTAAATGAAAAATCTGCAGGATTTGCCATTTTTATCCCATTAATCATCAGAATAACGGATTTTAGTTGCAGCCCTAAAATTATTCCTCAACATTCTAACGTCCTATAAAGAGCTGAGTTTACCTGCGCCGCCCCCTGCTGGTGGTTCATGGACGTAGACGTTAGTATGACCTGAAGAAGCTTCAGAGTTGGAAGGAGAATCTGCCTGTATCGGTCTATCGGACTCGGGATGAAGCCCGACGGATCCCTCATCATCCTGAGTTACCATGGCAACAAACATACCAGAGCAGGATTATCGCTGAGCCAATATCAGGGATCATACTCTTCACACACAATAACATTTCCAAACTTTTCCAGCAGGAAGAATGCAAACAAAAATATAATAAAAAGTCTGTGATACAAAGGGAAGAAAAAATCCCCCAGTTTCAATAATTAATGTATGAAATGTAAGGCATAATAATAATAAATATTCATCACATCGAAACAAGAAAAGCAGGGAAATGACCTTTAAAATGTTTCACCAGGTTTTCACCCTGGAATCATTTTGATCATTTCTAACTGACCAAAAACAGGAAAAGTTTAGTTTTACCTCCAGACTGAGAAAAAGACAGTGTATGTATTTTTATTAAAATATGTGGTAAAATAATGTTTTACTAAACTGTGAGGTTTGAACATTAGGCACTTTCAAGGACCTTAAACAGAAATTAAGCCCTTTCCAAACCTCCAGCGGACTCCAGCATTTTCACCACCTGGAATACGACCTCTGAAAACAGTTCATCATAAACATTTGGCCATTTGTTGCGCTAATGTTCAGAAGCATGAAGTGAAGCGCTGCAGCATCAGAGGCATGTTGGGCTCGGTACCTGTGGGAGTCGGAGTCGGGAACCATGTCGAACACCTGGCACTCGATCAGCTGCGCCACCAGGCCGCAGCGCAGCAGCTCCACGGCTCCCTGCCCGCTTTTCGCCACACGAGTCAGCAGAGCCTGCAGCCACAGAGTCCGTTAGCTTCGCCTGCAAACGTGTGGAGCGCCTGAACCCCGCTGCTCACCATCTTGCTCTCGTAGATGTAGAGCGGCTTGAGGAGGGGCGGCTGCGGCGCCAGCAGGCTCTGCAGGGCGCCGTCATCCTGCCGCAGACTCTCCACCAGAGAGCGCAGGTAGCCGCTGTTACACACGTACAGCAGCCACTGATTCTGGCGATCGATGGACAGAATGCGGTCCAGAACGGCGAGAGCCAGCATCTGACCCAAAGCAAAGGGAAACAGAACCAGAAATCAGATCGCTACCGGATGATGAAACCTCAAAGCTCTCGCCAAGACAAGCTGACGCTTCACTAGTTCAAACTGGGCCGGTTTTCCACCAGCGCAGCCAGTCGGTTCATTTCCTAAGAAAACAAACAACGATGCGTTCACACCAGTTCTGTTCAGGCGCTTTAATCCGACTCCAGTCCGCTCAGAAAGTCCGGTTCGTTTGTGAGGCGCGACTAAAATCAAGTTAAAAACAAGCCTAGTCTGGTTCTCCAGACCAGTTTGAACTCGTTTGCTTTGAACACGAAGCGGACCAGAGAAACAGTGGGAAGTACCGATCCACTCTGGTTCCAATAGAACCCGTCTGCTGGACTGTCAGGAGGAAAAAACCCTTAAATCATCTATTTCAGTGGGAAACCAGCATCCTGAGTAAAGAGACTCACAGTGGGAGTTCAGAAGCGAGTTCTCACCCTGCTTATTTCGTGGCCGTCACAGGCGTCCCTACAGATGACCTCCATCAGCGTTTTGCCGTAGCTTTCGATGATGGTGAGATTCTCCCTCTGCAGTTTGGAGAATCCGTCTTCTGGAGCCGTGAGTCGCTCCCACATGGCTTTTCCAGCTGCAGAAACAAAGACAAGTTCTGATGAACTGTCCTGTCCCTCCAGAGACGGCAGGTGACCTCAGCTGGTCAGCTGGTACCTGTCTGCAGAGTGTCGGGTTCCTCTGGCTTCTGGGCCATTTGCAGGTAATACAGCAGAGAGCCGTACAGGTGCGCACGCAGCCGCTGGTACCCGCCTCCTTCAGAACCACAAAACTGTTTTAATCACAGACTTCCTGTCCGACAGAAAACAGGGAGGACATAACGACCGACCGGTGCAGAGGATGAAGTCCAGCAGCTTGCGGAGGATGAGGTGGAGGGCGGAGTTAGCGATGGAGGCGAAGCCAGAAGACGCTTCTGATCCCAGACCCTGATGCTGCTCCGAGAGCACCGACTGGCTGAGCTGGGCGGTCAGGGTGAAGACGGCGCCGGCCACGATGGGCATCAACTCTCCTGCTGCGTCCTCCGATAAGACCTGGGTAACAGGAAGCAGGAAGAGACCGGTCACCACCACCGGTCACCACCACCGGTCACCACCACCGGTCACCACCACCGGTCACCAGCACCACCGGTCAATTGCTTGATTTCACTTAAGTACAAAACTCTGCATCACTTTCAAGGACTTTATACAGGAATCAGGCTCTTCAAAATCAAAATCCTGAAAACACCTCAATGACTTTCAAGACTTTTCAAGGATTTCAAGCCTTGAACCAAACTCTGGGCCAACAGTGACCTTATCGAAGAGGTCGAGCAGCAGGTCTCTGATGATGAGCTGCCGGTCGTCAGCAGGAATCAGGTCGGCTGGGCAGGCGGTCAGCAGCGTCTCCACCAGGCTCCTCCAGGTCTGCAGCGCGTGCCGCTTGGCGCTCAGGCTGCGGCGGACGCGGTTTCGCTCCACCACCTGCTGCAGGATGGAGTTCACCTCCTGGGGGAAAAACAAGACGAAGGACGGAGTCAGAAAAATGATTTTCCTCCATCAGGAGTTTTAACCTGGGAGCCAATCAACAGAGATCAACTTCTGGGAAACACAAAGTCCACTGCAGAAATAGAGAACATTACTTCATACCAACAGAACAATAAATCAAATAAGTTTCTATGTGGAGACTCAAGACTCTCAGATCCAGAGATTCCAAAACATTTTTGAATATAAAGATAAAAGTTCAAGACTTCAGTCAGATGGATGTATGGGGTGTACTTACTTCCATGAGCAGCGGTCTCTGTCCGATGGCGGCCATGCCCTGCAGGGCGTTCACCTCGGCCACCAGCACTCTGTGCAGCAACTGGGAACAAAGAGGGAAACCAGAATGAGACGCAGCAGCAGGCGAAGCAGCAGAAGCCGCCGGCCGCCATCAGCAGACTGACCTTGACGTTGCAGACGGTGTGACCCTGTTCGTTCACGTGCTCGCAGTTGGAGATCACCTGTTCGATCTGAACGCGCTCAAAGAAGTCCAGCTGCAGCAGCTCCGGTAAGTCCTGACTGAAGTCGATGGCGTCCAGAACGCTGAGCAGCTTCCTGCGCACTGAAGGAGGAAAACACCGAAAACAGGGCTGGGCGATAAATTGGTTTTATGAATGAATCGACTTTTTGAAAATCAGGATTTATTTTCCATGAACGCCTCCCTGGGTTTCCACAGTTCACAGCGACGCCCAGAAAGTTTATAGAAAAATCTGGAAATTCTCTGAGCTTCAAAAGTTGAACATTTTCCACTTTTAAAACTCAAATTTTCAAGGTTTTTCTAGAAAATGTTGGTGTGAGGTGTTTCCATCTTCAAAGGCCCTAAAACGCGTCGTTTATCTGGAGTGAAAAACTGGGAGGTTTTATTTTTTATTTTCGGGCAGCTCCACCTAAAGGTGACTCAGCTTCACCTTTGAGCCTGAATGAGAGAAGCGAGGCACAAACCTTTAGAGACCGTCTCAAAGTGGAGGAAGCCGCTGACTGATCTGCTGTCTTCTTCCATGCCAGACTCTCCATCAGCTGGAAAACAACAGCTCTGAGCTCAACAATGCAGCACAGCCAACTTAAACATTTTAAATCATATTTTATGCCATTGAATAAAGCTTCATTTAATGACTGAAGAAGAGAAGCAGCAGCTGTGCTCCAGTCGTCAGCAGACATGGCCGACGCCTACCTGCGTGCTGCAGGTGCGGCTGGTCGTCCAGCAGCAGGTTGACGAGGCGCTGCGTGTGCGAGCGCTGCCGGTTCAGTGAGGTCACCCTCAGCTCGATGGCGGCCGTCTTCATGAGCCACGACATCTGGGACAGCGGCGCAATCTGGTTCTCTGCACACAAACGCATCACAATCAGGGAAACAACGGCGACGCTCACTCGCCAGGGGGCGCTGCACTCATCTGAACGAGCTTCACTGCTGCATCGTCTCAGCAGGTATCCTGAACTCACCTGTCAGGGCGAAGGGGAGGTGCTGCAGGTGGGAGAACAGGAAGTCCTGGCTGGTCCTCAGGTAGCGCATGGTGGGTCCAGATGTGTCGGGACAGGCGCACAGCTGGTAGATCACCTGAAACACGACAGGAACTCAGACAAAACATTTCAATCTAAACAAGGTTTCGGTGACGAAGGCTACCTGGTAGCAAAGCTCCGCCAGGTGAGGCGCCTGCTGGGTGAGGACGGGTCCGGACCGCTTCTCTGTGCCTCGCTGCAGCAGACTCAGGATGGCGTGCAGGCAGCTACGCGGACAGCCCAGCACACCTGCAGCGGTTCAGACGACGCTCACGTCACCTGTCACAACCACGAGCAGGTGAGCTCGAGCCGCTGCACTCACCTGGATCCTGCAGGTTGGTGGAAGCCACCGGCTTCTTGACTTCGTAACCCAGGAGGTAGAGCGCCAGGTTGGGCGCCTTCAGCTCCAAGGAGGTGATGAGCAGGTTCAGGATGTGGATCTGGGTTTCATGTCGGATTCTCGCCACTTTCTTCGGTCGATCGGCATCTAAACACCAACAACTGACAGGTCAGTTTGACTCCCTCAAGTTGACCTTTTCTTAATACTTTATTTTTGTCATTTTAGGAGTTTTAGAAATACACATCATCCATTGAACAGTCAGTTCACACAAAACATTACAGAGGGAGAAAATCTCTGTCCTAAGCAGGCCATCTTCAAATAGTGCAACGGTGCTTTAAACCATAAAGCTCCGTTAGAGCACATATAGATCATTATATATGTAATAATCTAATAACCATATAGATTATTACATATATAATGATCTCAGATCGGCTCTGAGATCATTATCTCCGAGCCGAGACCGTCGAGCTTCATCACTGGAAGACAAGTCGACCTCTTTCCATTTGGCTTCCTCACGTTTATCTTTAACAGAATTTAAAATTAACTTAGACCAATTAATAACATGATAAATGAAAATAAAACTCAATCATTTCCATTTGCATAATTTGTCGTTTTCTTTGCATAATTTATCGTTCATCAAGCTTTTACCAAAAGTTTGATGATGAAAGTTTTCAGTCGGTGCTTTTATGAAAAAACAATTTTGTTTACAGACTTCATAATTCATTTTATTTGTTGTTTCTGTTGTTTTTGTTTATTTAATTCAGACATTTAAGATGTCCTCCAGTTCCAGTGTTAAATGTTCAGTAGAATTTAAAGTTTATTGATATTTGGATTATTACATCATTACTACATAACTTGAAGATGGTCTCAAAGCAACAATGTCATCGTTTACAGCAATGACTTCTGGGAAAATGTATCATCCAGAATAAGTTATTATGCTGTTATATATTATTAAACAAAAATGAATCACCATCTTCTCCTTCTGTTCCTTCTTCTGCCTCTTCGTTGTCCAAACACTCCACAAATCCAGCCATTAGCTTTCCGCTCACCGCCTGAACCACAACAGATAAAACGTGAAATTCGTTACAAAGATTTCAAACCAGAAAGGAAGAAAATCATAAGGATCCAGTGAAAATACTGCAGGCTGTTTTTAAACACAGCTGGAAGCTTTAAAACATTCATCTCAGCTGCTGTAAAGCTGTGCAGACCTGGTCATGTGTGAAATCTCCCACCAGCCGTATCTGGATGTTGGGGTAGTTGGCGATGCGTCGCAGAATCCTGGCGCTCTGGAAAGCAGCTTCTGGGTTTGAGCTGCTGTGGTAAAGATACCTGAACAGAGACGATCCTGAGGTCAGTAGCCTGAGCCTGCAACAGGATGAAGCAGACTGACGTCCGGGTGCGTACCTGGCGATGTTCACGATGTGGTCGGCCCTCCTGGTCTGCGGACTGACCCCCTGGAAGAGCTGCTCCAAGGGCGAGACGAGCAGAGAGGCCTGGCTCTCCCGCAGCAGGTCCATGAACATCACCTCCTTCTGCAGCGCCAGGTCCAGCAGGCACAGGCAGTGCAGCACAGCGGACTCCAGCTGCTTCTTACCTGCAAGGCACAGGCATCAAACTTAAGGTCCGGGGGCCAAATCTGGCCCACCCGACGCTTCTATGTGGCCTTTTAAACTCTATAATCAGGATTTACAACTTTTACAATCGAAAGAGCCAAATTTACCCTCAGTCCAACAAAACAAAACTTTAGAGCTGAAAATGTCATGTGACCTTTTGAGGAGAAACAGATAAATTTATACTACAGGAATTTATCAGATTTTAAGAACCGTGTAATGTAAAACGTAAATATTTGTAAACAAATAAATAAATGTTTTTCTGTGGGATGTTTTACGTAAAAGACAAAAAAATAAAATCATACTTTTAAACCTAAAGACTGAAAAAAATCTAAAAAACATCTTTTGTTTTGGAAATGCAAGGCAAGTATTCCAAGACAAACTTGTGCTTTTGTTATGTTAAACATTAGTTATTTCTAAATCAGCTGAACTGTTGTGACGGTTTCAAAGAGACTACGGATACAAAACATGTCCACATTTTGTACAAAATCATCTTTGGATTACAAAATTCACTACAATAAGAATGTAGCAAGTGGTTTCTTGATTGTAAACTTTTGTCTTTTCCAGCAGCCATTGTACAGCGCATACAGACCAAATGTGCTGGAGCTCAGCTTGGGTTGCTAGGTGACAGGCGGCACCGGCTGATTTGTGATGTTACATTTAGGGGGTTTTGGAAATGGCTCAAAATCCATTTTGGGTTTTTTAAGCACTTTGTTTCTAGAAGCTGTACAAACCCGTATGGAAGTACAAAAATGTGCAAAATGTGAATTTTATAGAATATGTCCCCTTTAAAAAACAACCTTTGGCAGGCAGAGGGCGTTTCCTCACCAGGGAAGGGAGCGTAGGTGTCCAGCTGGCGGACGCCCTCCTCCAGCAGGCTGAGGCAGAGCGCCAGCATGGGCGAGTCGTTGAGCAGGTGGAACATGATGCTGTGGCCGGGCGGCTTGTGAGCGAGGACCTGCTCCCCCTGCAGCTCCACCGTCTCCTGCACGAAGTCCGAAGGCTGCGGCTCGTAGTCGCGCAGCAGCTTGTGGAAAACCTCCAGGACGCCGTCAGCGACCTCCCACTGACAGAAGGAGAAACACGGGTTTGTATCCTGCCCCATCATTAAAGAAGCCATCAAACATTTCAAGGTAAGTTCTCAACTAATCACACTTTGGAGATTAAAACAAATGAACCACTGTTAATACAGCTCCATTACACTGTAACTGTTTTTTTCAAATACACCCATTTATTTATCAGGTTTTTACCATAAACATGCAAATATGAGACAGAAAAAATCCTTGAATTCTTCAATATAATTTATTACTTTGTAGGTAAATTTTTTATGATAATATTTTACATTCTACAGCAGGGACAAGATAAAATATAGCAAAATGTTGTTTTGAACTGTTTCCCTCTCACACACCTTCTGCAAAACAACAATTCAACAAAAAAATCCCCCAATTTCAATAAAACTGTATATTGGATATGAATAATTTATACTTATCCATGATAAACGTATAAAAAAGCTAGAAAATCTATGTTAGCAGCTAGCTAGCTTTAGCCTCAAATGCTAAGAGTCAAAAACAATTTATAAAATACAGAGAAAATCCTAAATTAAATTGTCCTGCCAAGAAAAAATGTAAGACCTGTGATTTATGTATTTGAGGCCGACTTACAGTTTTTAATCCATTTAAAGCCATTTTTGGACAAAATCTAAAGGTTTTTGAACAAACCTTGAAAAACTTCTCTAAAAACTTTTCTCACCAAGCTTTCTGGCATTTAGTAAAAATGAATCATTTTGGTTATTCTAACAAGAGACGTTTAGCCTGATTTGAGTTCAGATGGTGAGAAAAATGTATTTTTATCAGGCGTTACAGAACTGTACAGTCAGAATTATCAAGCACTTTCCAAACCTTGAAAACACCTAAATGAAATCCAAGGATGTCAAGCACCTGAACACGGTGCGTTTACCTTCTCGGCCGGACGGCGATACGCTCGGGTTGGGAACGGGAGGAACACGGCGTCACGCAGGAAGTTCAGGTAGGGCTGGAAGCCGGGAACGCGAAGCCCCGCCCCCAGATTACCAGGTACGCTGCTCTCCACCAGGGTGCTGATGAGGTGGCAGAAGGCCCGGCTCAGAGGATACTCCTCACAGCTCGACTCGATCTCATTCAGCTCCACCTGAGAGCCAAAAGCCACCAGAATCAGACGCATCCAGATCTGATGACAGGATGAAAACCAAAACAAAGACTGACCTCAATCCCGGCTGCTTGCCTCTGGCCCGGCGCTCGGACAGTCTGAAGGATCTGGAAAACACAGAAGAGTCAAGAGAGGAGCACCGCAGGAATCTGTTGCTCCACCGCAGGGATCTGTTGCTCCACCGCTGCCTCAGCTTTACTTAATGTCTAGTTAAAGTCTGTGATCGATATGCAAAGTTAAGAGACGCAGAAAGAGGAGAAAACTCTGCCCCCAATAAAAGACCTTACTTACAAAAATCCATCGTTTTGATCACAAACAAATATAAAATGCCAAGAAATAGTGGAGGGAGATTCTAAAGAAGCTCTGGGCCAGAACCAGAACAGCTGCAGATTAAACTGGACTCTGGTTTCTGATCTGGAAACACCTGAAGGCTTCTGGACATTCCTTCAGGTGTCAGAGTGAAAGTTCGCTGTGAGTATAGCTGCACCGTTTCCTGTCCTACCTGTGTGTTTCCTCATGTCCTACCTGTGTGTTTCCTCATGTCCTACCTGTGTGTTTCCTCATGTCCTACCTGTGTGTTTCCTGTCCTACCTGTGTGTTTCCTCATGTCCTACCTGTGTGTTTCCTGTCCTACCTGTGTGTTTCCTCATGTCCTACCTGTGTGTTTCCTCATGTCCTACCTGTGTTCCTCATGTCCTACCTGTGTGTTTCCTCATGTCCTACCTGTGTGTACTCCAGTGACTGCCAGAGAGACGCGGCGATCTCTGGCGACTTTCCGAAAGCCGCCAGCGACTGAAGCAGCTCCGCCTTCAGAACCGGAGGAACGCTGCACTGCAGCAGTCCCAGCATCACCACCACCGGAGTCCATTGAGGGTGTTCGCACAGCGCCAGTCGAGCGTTCTCACTCTGCAGAGGAAAGGAGTCATTGATAACAGGACAAAGGAATCCTGCTGCTTCACCGCTAAAGGCACAGGAGCATCTTCAGAGCTGCTTGTCGTACCCAGGTAATGATGGTGGTGAGAAGCTGCAGGAAGGCGGTGAGTCCTTCCAGCTCTCGCTGGGTGATTCCCCGCAGCGGCGGGTGGCGGTAGTGGGCCGAGTCCGGATTGGGAAGGTCTCGTCTCAGGTTCTCATGGTACAGCATGAGCGAGTGGAAGAAATGCTCCCAGGACACTGGGCTGCCTGAAGCTCCCTGGATGTTGTCACCTGCACAGAGGAAAAAAATCTTTATGGGAAAATATGTGTGGAAGCCAAAAAAGAGCAACTTTCTGCTTTTCTAGACTCTTCAGAGAAGAGCAGAAGGAAACTGAATGAGGCTCTAAACTTTCTGCTCTGGCTGCACTTTAATTTGTTTTCTTACATGCAGATTTAATACAATATGTTTACAGTTGTAAATGTAATATTGACTTGGAAAGGATTAATTAATAATCAAGTTAACAAAACGTTTTTTATTTGAAGCAGAAGTCGGTGGAGCAACTAAAAGTAGAATCCAAGTCAAAGTAGCTCTGCAGCAGATTTTCACTCTAACAAAAGTAAAAAGTGTCCGTCCAAGAAATGACTCCTAATCTTACAGATTTCCATTTTGAAAACAGCCGTCTCAGATCTGCTGTTATCATTGCAGTGTAATCATTGTTGTAAATGTGTTTTCTTACTGTGTGTCGCCCCGTTGGTCTTCAGCAGACTGAAGCAGTAGTGAGCGCACTGCGGGCCGTTGGCCAGGCCTTTCAGCATGCTCAGATAGGGAATGTAGAGGGTGGAGGGCAGAAGGTCTCCCATCTGACGAACAAACTTTGACAGGACCACCTGCACACAGAACGACGTGAGCAGGACTCTGTTCGCTGAGCTGCAGCTCAGCGTCTGAACCAAGCCTGACCTGTTTATGAGGCGGCCGCTGCAGCGCCATGCCGAGGTACGAGCCCTGCAGAGAGGCGTGCTGCAGAGACTCGGTGGGACACCAGAACTCCAGACCCAGCTCCAGCCCGAACGGGTCTTTACTGTAAAACTCCCCGATCTGACACACACAGCAAATCAGACACAATTCAGAAACGCTGACTGAGATCTGAATGAATGTTTGTGGCAAAGAGGCCAGTTGAAAATGAATCAATTAATGGCATGATAAATTGAAATGAGCACAATAATTTGATTTATAATTTTTTTCCTCTCTTTCTACCAGAAACTGGACGACCAAAGTCGCGGTGAACCGATTAACGTTTTCTGGCCGATCAACGATCTTTAAAAACTCGACCTGCCGATTCCAATTTTGGCTGAAAGCAATTTTTTTAATGTTTTTATGATAGCAAGGAAGAAGAAGACAATGGTTGATTTTTAGACCTTTGCTGAGAGAGATAAGATCGGCTTCACACGAAAATATCATCCGATCTCCCAGAATTAAGGAAAGCGGATGGCTGATAAATCAGTAAATAAAAGTCTTAATTCTGGTGCTTTGGTCTCAACTAGCCTTTTATCTAAAGTATATTTTGTTTAAAAGACTTTATAATTCACTTTATTTGTTGTTTTATTAGTTTATTTTGAATATTTAAAATGTTTTCCAGTCCTGGTGTTAAATGCTCATTAGATTTTAAAGTCTGTTGATTGGTGAGAACGTGTTCCTGCATTTTTACGCCATAATCATTATAATACTTTAAAATGGTGTCAAAACAATATAGTGGTTTAATGCAATTATTTCATGGATAATTTATTTTTCAGCAAAATTTCTCACCAGAATCATGAGGTGATCCAAATCTTTCCGCAGTGATGATGGAAGTTCGCTGTCCATCTGCAGAGACATGTGGACCAGACGGGCGTCTTCATCAGCGCGGTTACGAAGCTGCTTCACCTGCAGACGCACAAAAAGGCAGAAATAAATACAATAAAATGTGTTATTTAGTGGATAAATTGAATTAAAACTGTCTGAAGAGGAACATCTGACCTTCATCGGCATAAGAGCAAGAAAGTCTGTGATGAGCGAATGGAGGCGACGGACGTAAAACTCTTCCTGGGCAAAAGCGTTGCATCCCAGAATCCCCTCCTTCATGAAGAGAAAGACGTCTCCCAGCAGAGCCTGGTCGGCCAGCGCCTCGTCCGCTTCGGTGAACTCAGCCAGGGGTCGACACACACACACACACACACACACACACACACACACACACACACACACAAGGTCAACCTGGAGCCTCACAGAAAGCAGGCGATCAGCACCAAGCAGTCAGAGACACTGAGGCTGGGGAGCGTTCAGATTAAAATCAATAATCTGCAGAGGATTCAGGCTTTTTAGCTCATTTTTAAACAGAAATAGCAAATGTTCTGCAAGAATTTGCAGAAAAAGTTTTTATAATTGTCAGAAAATTAAAGATGGAAAAATTCACAATAACAAGCTGAGAGGAGAAAAGACGGACTGGTGACATGATGCTGCAACATGTCTGTAAACCAGACCTGAAACCTCTTACCCGCCAAGTCTGTCCAGGAACCAGCAGCTCTTTTTAACCCAGATCTTAAGCCTCCCTGACCCCTGACCCCGCGGCAGCCTCACCTGACCCCTGCGGCAGCTGGGAGAGCACCCTGAGAGCCAGAGCCCAGGCTAGCCGGCACACGGCCTGCAGCCCTGGGAGTTTCCATGGCTGGCCGTCCATCAGGCGGCTGTGCACCGCCGAGACGTACTGCCTCTCCGTCAGCAGCGGCAGAGTCTGGAGCAGATCTGAGGAACAAACCGTCACACGGTCAGGCCGGCAGCGCCACATTCAAGCCTCATTCAAGCCGCGCATGCATCACCTTCTCTGTCTTCTGTTCCTTGCTCTATGAAGCTGACGTCCAAACAGTAGAGCAGAGCCATGACCAGAGCCAGGCTTACGCTGTCCAATGAGCCATCGGCCTGAGCCGTCACCGTTTCCAGGTGACCAATCAGAGCCAAGGTGTCGTCTCTGGTCATCGGCGACTGACAGGTCCATGAAAACAAGCTGTCTGCCAGCGCCTGGCGACATTCTCTGATGAGGTCAGAAACCTGAAGCACAAACAAAACTTTCAGTTCTAATCTGCAATAAAAGCTGGATGATTGTTGATGCTGCTGGTTGATCCACGATGTTTGTTCCCACCTCCTTCCTGTGCTTTTCGTTCCCCAAGCCGCGCTCTTTCTGCAGCCGCTCAAACTCCCGCGTCACACTAATGTCTGACACCAAAGTCAGGATGCGTTTGGTCAGTCCCTGGCTCATCAACTCGTCTGTGAAACGGGTCGTCAAGGCAACCAGCTCTTCGCTGGTATACAACGGATGGCACGTCATCAAAACAACCAGGTAAAAGATGACCGATCAGTTATTTAAATAATCAATTATTCTGACAACTAATCAGATAAAAAATGCCACTTTCATTTAATCACTTAGGCCTTTTTATACAATATTAACAATACAGTAAAAGATTCAAATAAAAAAGAATTCCTTTTTAAAATAAGAATATAAACATTTTATTGCAATAACTTAGGCTTCCTGTAGTGTGGGGCTGAAACGGTTAATCGCAATGAATAGATTATTAAAATAATTATCAATTAATTTAGTGATCAATTAATTATTAACTGGATCATACAGAGGTCATTTGCAGAGACGAAATTATCCAAAACTCATTTAGTGACAGTTTTAGCTTCACATTCTGTAGAGAAAATCTCCTATTAAGCTACTTTTTCTATCCAACAATTAATAAAAATAATCAGCAGATCAGTACGACACTGTACTGCTGATCCCTGCAGCGTCAGTCCAGCCCTGATCCCTGATCAGTCCAGCAGAAATGGACTGATTATGTTGAAGTTTGTATTTACAGCTGCAGATTCATCCATTACTACTAATGACCAAGAGCTCACTAAGGAAATGCTGCTGTTGCACTTCAGGGGATAATATGTTCATTCTCTTGTTTAAAAAGGAATAATTTGGTGTGAATGCTGGAGTCTGTGGACTCCAGTCAACAAGTTAACTGATTACTAAATTAGTTCACAATTATTTGTATAATCGATTCATCAGAATAATTTGATTAATCGTTTCAGCCCTAAAGTCAAGCGCTAAACATCACAATCAGGGCTTACCTCAAATCCAGGGTGAACGTCTTGCCATGCCGGGACTGGATGAGTGTCCGCAGAGAGTTGGCGACGCACAGCTTCCCGTCCCAGTAGAGCAGGACGGCCACCAGGCCTCGCTTCAGGCCTGGAAAATGAGGCTGCTGCTGCTCACCTGGTGAAGATGGAGGGAAGCTTCAGTGATGATCAGCGATTAAGTCAACGTCGTCACGTAGCTTTCACATTACCAGCCAAGAGAAGCTCCAAAGCGGCCAGCTCTCCGATGTCAAACAGATCGCTGAGGATGAAGGCCTCGGTCAGAAGCTGCTCTGGAAGGAGCCGGGAGCCCTGCTGACCCTGGATGGCGATGCCTTCTGTGCTGGCTTTACGCACTTTTTCTCTCTGTTCTGCACTTTTTGGCTAAAAAAAAACACCAAATCAGATATAACTCTAATCAGTTTCTAAGCCTTTCTGTTGGGTTAGAAACTGATTAGGTTGCTGCATGTGGATATTTTCTCACCGGGTTCTTGAAAAGGGAGAGAAAGTGTGGTTTGTGTTTCTTCAGCTGCAGATCCAGAAGGTGGACAGTCTCTGACTGTCTTCTCAGGATGGCTCCGTCCACCGTCTCCCACAGCTCTTTGAGTGGCCCCCACAGACTGGCCCCTGAGTGAGCAGAAAGGCTCTTCACTGAGTTGTACGTGCTGGTTCTCTTAACGATGACAAACACTGTTTTTGTTCATCCTCTATGGCTACGTTCACACAGACAGAAAAACATATCTGACTTTTTTCACAGTCAGAACAGCCCAAAATTAATCTGTTCCACTTCCAGATGTAGAACCAAATCATATCTGATCATTTTCTAAGCGTATGCAGTCTGAATGGTCGTGCTGAATTTTCCGACTTTTACGTGAGACATGCATCGAAATTCTGCACCAGAAGAAGCCAGACAGTAAATCTGGACAACGGCTGAAAATGATAATTCCGAAAGCAGTCTGAGTCAGTGAACGCATCACATGCCAACCCGCCACTTTGCAGTCGAAGCTCCAGTAAAGGCCGTTGCTGTTTGCTGAGCTTTCTGTTCATCTGCTTTCTTTGTCTTGCTCTGATACTGCAGCTCATAAACTGCTTCCTTTGTTACTTATAAAACGTCAAAAATCCCTATTAACAAAACATAAACACATGAAGTTTTACTTTGGTTTCTATTTGTCTACTTTGGGTTAGTGACAGGGCACAAGGTCAAACTATTAGTGCTTGATTTATCTTAAAATGGATAGATTTTTTTTAAGCCAGCCCAATAATACATTAGTATTTTAAAGCATCTTTATATCAAACATTCACTGATTTGATGTGTAATCTGTCTCCATGTTAAAATGTTTTTGTTCTAAAATTTATTTCTTTATAATTTAAAAATCTTGTTTCTTTAAGATATTTCAAGAAAAATAAATGTTTGCTCAATGTTCTCTACTGTCGTTCATAATGGGGAAAATGTTATTTTTAACAATAACAACCCGCTTGTTATTGTTAACCCATATAGAAATGGATTTCGGTTTTTATTGCAATTTCTTAAAAACAAAAGCAAAGGAAACGTTTCATTGCACCATTAAAAAACGGGGGGGAAAATTATCATTTTTATAAACAATATTTTTGCTTTAGATTGCAAGTTTTTACAGGTTTTAAACTAAACTGACGGCCATAAATTACCCCAGAATTTCCTATCTGGAAAGGAAATAAATATCTTTACGCTCGATGCGTGATTTCGGTTTTATTCTGAAGGTCTTCCTAATTTGCTAAGTCTCACAAGTACATATGAATTTCAGAGCTACTATAAACCACAGTATTATAAGTTAGTTTCAGTTTTACTCCCAAGTAAGCAAACGCAATAACCAACCTTGCTGAAAAAAACGTTTAATTTAGAAAGACAGTGATTTTCTACAATATATATTTTTCGTAAAAGCAATAGAATTGGTGTCTATTCTCCAACACACGCTTATTTAGCTTTCATTTGCATTAGCTAGGCTAGGCTAGCAGCCAGAACCGTCCAGGCGGATCATGTTCAGACAGACAGTGAGCTGAACCTTGGATTTATGAACCGAACTGTGCGACACAAAAAGCAGGCTTAGAGGAACAGACATAACTAAATAATTTCTTGAAATAAACATCATTACCTGAATTTACCGCCATCGGCGCCGCCATGATGCAGTAAGAAGGGTTCAGAAAGCAGGTTTTCTGTTTGTGCCGGTCCGAAATATAACATAAAAAAATCCGATGCTTTCTCCTAATTATTTGAGTAAAAATACTTGTGACAGACGATAGAAAATATTTCTTCAGTCACTGCATTAATTGAGCATCTCTGATGTGTCTGTTTTACTGTGTAAAAGTTTCAGGCGGGGTCTTCATACTTTGAAAGCCTCCTAGAGGCTTTCTCTGATGGGAATTGTAGTTTATACGATTTAAACGTCGGAAAATTGTTCATACTGGCATACTATTTTACACGAATATGTTTTAATAATTATTTATTGTGAAATGTATTTAATTAATAATGAAACGTGTGTTAGAATTTAGAAACTAAGCAACAAAATTCAGTGACATTAGTTCCGCTTGGTTTTGGTCCGCCCTCTTTTGGCGTTACACCATCATGTCCACGCAGCCAGCGGTGAATCCATGACCGCAGAGTTAAAACAGCCAATCATGCCTTTAAGTAAACCCATGTAGCGCCTTATTGATACACCTTGGTTGGCTTTGTTAGGACCATCATGGCTCGGGTTGTTAAAGTGTTCCGGACTCTGAGGAACCACTGGAAGAAATCCACGCTAGCTGTGTGTGTCCTGTCCTACGGAGGGTACTGGCTGTACGGTAAACACTGGTGGGTTTGTTTACCCGTTCATATGTTCTGCTGGAGTTTAGTTTCATTAAATGCATAAAGGTTGCAACTTGTGTGTTTCTAGTGACAGTGTGGTGCGCAGAGAGGCCTGCCTACTGGCCAGAGTAAGTTTCCTTCATAATAATATGAAGAAATTCTCAACCAAAAGCAACTGCATAAACCCTTAACTATCGTGGCTCCGTCAGGAGTTTGGACGCCAGCAGATCGCACCTCAGGAGAGGCTGAAGAAAGCAACTGTGATTCTGAATCCTGCAGCTTCCAACGGGTAAGAATCTCAGAGTTCCTGCGCAATTTCTATTGCATAAATCAAATCTGTACTCTGTATTTAAAAACATCCTTTATTTAATTTCTTCAGGAAAGCCAACAACTTATTTGAAAAGAATGCAGCTCCTATTTTACACCTGGCTGGAGTGGAAATCACAGTAGTGAAGGTATCATTCTCAGCTTTTATGAGTCGCCTTTACATGCTGGTGCCACCAGATGTTTAACCCTCCGGTTACAAACAGACAGACTATGAAGGTCAGGCTAAAAGGCTGATGGAGTTGATGGAGCAGACAGACATGTTGATCGTGGCTGGAGGTGACGGCACGTTGCAGGAGGTCATCACAGGTTTACTGCGGAGGCCGGACCAAGTGGGTTTGATAAAATGAGGATAATAATAAATCTGTTCTCACTAAGTGAAAAACTGAAATGACCCCTCTGACTCCAGGAGGCCTTCAGTAGCACACCGATAGGATTCATCCCTCTGGGTTCCCATAATTCCCTGAGTCCGTCTCTTCATTTCCTCAGTGACAACAAAGTCAAGTAAGTAGCACCCCTATCCTGCAGCACTGCAGAGGCGAGCTGCAGTACATGCTACCAGTACATGTTTAGCTCCTTACACACTTATCAGCAGCCATGCAGCAACATAATCTCATTCTGATGAATGTTGAAAACCTTTAATTTTAGTGGAGAAGAAGAAGTTGCATGTTAGGAAAAAGGTCAACTTTGATTTCCATCCATCCTTGTTGGAGCATTTTGTTTTGTCTACATTTTTTCCAACTTCCTGCCGGTTGTGAAACGTTCAGGGACATCACGGCTGCCACGCTGTCCATCCTGAAAGGAGAGACGGTCCCTGTAGATGTGCTTCAAATCAAAGTGAGGAAGTCTTTCAGTTTAACGTCTTCCATCATTTTATCTGAATTTATTCTGGATCAAAAACTTCAACAGAGTTTTAGGGTCATTCTAAGAAAAAAATTAATTATGAAAATAAATCGTTATAAAATTAGAATAAAGTCGTAACGTAACAAAAAGAGTCGTAAGGTCATAAAATTACAAGAGTAAAGTTGGGAGAATAAAGTTGTCATAATAGAAGAATTGTCAAAATATGAGGATTAAGTAGAATTACAACAATAAAGTCATAATACAACAATTAAGTTATGCTGTAAGAATTTATTCTTAACTTTTTTCTTAGCCTTGTCCTGATACTCTGTTGTAAAACAAACCAGCTGAATCTTTATTTAAGATATTTTGTTAACATTACAGTGATAATTCTTGTAGATTTACATATTTTTATGTTTGTTTGCAGGGAGAGAAGGAGCAGCCGGTGTTTGCTCTGATTGGTTTGCGTTGGGGAGCCTTTAGAGACGTCGCCGCAAAGATCAGCAAGTAAATGATGCAGACAGGAACAGATTCTTAGTAATAAGGAACGGTTCCTGAAAGCTTTTCTCTCCGGGTAGATACTGGTACCTCGGACCCCTGAAGACGAACGCGGCTCATTGGTTCCACACCCTGAGGGTGAGCCTCCGCCACTGCTGAAGAAAACTAGGCATTACTCACTGTCTTTTGTTTTTGGGATATGTATTCAAATCCCTTGAACTTTTTCCCATGTTGTCATTTTACTACCACAAACCGTAAAGGTGAGTTATTATGCTTTTATGGGCTATAAAACTTTTTTTGCACAAAATCATTCTTCGATAATAAGAGTTTAGTCTTTCTTGAGATCCTTTCATAATGAGCAGTTTTAAGGCCTCTGTCACTTTAAATCCAAATGAGCTGCTGGCCACGCCCCTCTACTCAAAGTTTACACAAGAAAATGAGTGCAACTATTGTGCAACTGTACATCTTTGAAAAGCAGAAGCGGAGCCTCCTGCACAACTAACAAGAATGCAGCAAGTAGTTTCTGGATGATAAGTCAATAACAAAACACTTGTCTTTTCCAGCAGCCATTGTAATATGCATGCAGTGGTAAAACCAAACAAACCCATAATGCCTGTGGCTTTGTGTTTCGGGTGATTTTCCTGCTGGAAAGTGATGGTTCTGGATTTAGCTCCACCCATCCTCCCATCAGCTGAGCTGCATGATGCTGCCACCACCATGCTTAGTTGTGTTCATCCATGCTTTTCATGTTTTGTAGGAGTGGCCTCTGGTCCACGACGTCTCGGTGTCCCTATTGGCTCCCAGACCTCGGCCCCCTGACCTGGACTCTCAGAGGCCCCCCAGGCCTAATCTGCTGCATCGCATCATCCGCAGACTGAAAAACTACTGGAGCCCTCCGGCTGAAGGCACGTTTTCATGTGTTCATGTTTAAATCAGGGGTTCACAAACTGCCTCATCCCCCAAAAGGACATTAACCCCATTTCCACAGATTATGCCTCAAAATATGCAAATAAACATCAACTTGCAGAATAGTTTTATTCACTATAAATGCTAACCTCGTACCGACTGGTTTTAACGGCTATGAGTTCTGTGGTGGAAACTTTTATTACCAGACTATAATGTATTATTACTTTATTACCAGATAATAAATGTTGTAATCCCCTTATAAAAAAGTACATAATATGTTATATTAATCACATCAAATTCTATTTTAACCTCACAGTTCTCATGACTTTGTGTTCCGTTCTTTTGTTTTTTTCTTGTCAGAAACTTTTCCATGTGTTGTTGCCTGCAGGAGCAAAGCAGCTTCATGAATTTGACTGGCAGCCAATCAGAAAATGAGCATCGGAAATAACATGATCAGTTATTCTAACTTGTATTTTATTTAAAAATAATTGAAAAACAAAATGAAAATTATGATGACAAATTTAAGATTTTGCTCACCTTTCCTCCAACTTTCTGGAGCCCGCTACAGCGCCCCCTGGTGGCGGCAGTTTGGAAACCACTGGCTTGAATAACAGGGTGAGTTTTGGTTTCTTCCTCAGAGCTGAAACCAGCAGAACCAGAGAAGTGGGAGGAGCAGCAGTTGTCCACACCAGAGCTCTACATCCAAACGCACAATAAGAACCCAGCAGAGCGGGTCAGTAGGAAATTACTTTCAACCTTTTCTGCTCTTATAAATACAATAAAATCCTATTTTTATGTGTGTATTTGTAGCGGATCAACGACTCTCTGATGATCTGCGCTGAGCCAGAAAACAAATCTGTGGGCGAGTTCATCTCTGTCGGGTCGGTGTCTTTCCTCATCGAAAGCAGATTAAATGAACTTCCATGTTTATTGCTCTACACATTGTTTCTCATAGGAATAAAAAAGTGAAGGATCCGACACTTTTCACTGAAAACTCGACCAAACTGGAGGCCAGCGTTTGCCGGCTGACGCTGCCAGAGGTGAGGAAGTCTCACCAGCTGTGTGTTGGTTCATGTGCTCTGTGACATCCGTTGGTAACCTCGCGCCTCGCCTCCTGCAGGGCGCCGCCGGCTTCTATAACATCGACAACGAGGAGTACGAGGCGATGCCTGTAGAGGTCCGGCTGTTGCCTAGGAAACTGCGCTTCTTCATCAGCACCGAGCGAAGAGAGGAGCTCATCTCACAGCCGCAGTGACTAGAAAAAGACAGAATATCAAACAGCTCCTTATTTGAGAGGTTTCCTTTACCAACTGTAACCATGGTGACATGAAAATCTGTTGCATCTAGAAGGACCAAGGCTTTTCTGTGTTTGTGCCCTAAATTCATGTCTTATAGTTTACAACTGTTACTCCAATAAAAAAAAAATCTCGCCGGTCCAGTTCAGTGTGAGGATCTCTGTCTCCATCTGAGGGCTTAAAGCCATCAGTTCAGATCTGATCTAAATGATGCAGGAAGGTTTTGTTCAGCGAGACGAGGGAGGGAGTGAGGAGGAGCTGCTTGGCAGGCCGGATCCGACCTGACAGATGGTTCTGGATCAGGCTGCAGGCATCCGTTTATTCGTCTCTTCAGGGAAACACAGTGATGCTCAAAGGTGATTTAAAGATGGCAGATCACAAATTCCAACTTTATTTACCTGCCAGATATGGTTCATATTTACTGTGTTCATATTTTGTCCATGTGATATTTAGCTTGCTAACTAAATATTTAGCTAAATAATAATAAAAAGCTGGGCCTTTGCTCTCTTGTATAATCTCCTGTTGGTCACTGTAGCTGCAGATCCATTGGTAAAAATGTATTTACTTTTAAATATTTTGCTTGCTAACCAAATATTCATTTATTAATGAATATTGGCTGAAATATGGCTAAAATTTTAAAAAGATTCTCTGATAAGCTGAATATTATTTATTTTAATGTTTGACTACCTTTACAAATTAACACTATTATTTTGACACCAGGTTGCTGTATTTCCTGAGTTTATTGTGCTAAATTTACCATCAGATGATTTATGGAAATAAATATGACAAACCGTTGAGAGGGAGACTGGTGGGGTTTAATAACATAGAATCAGTATTTTCTTGTGTTACAGTGAGACTGACAGGTAATCATGCTGCAGGGCTTTGTGTGTTTCACACTGCTGGAGACTTCACTGCTACTTGGGCAACACTCCTGATTTACAGCACAGTCAAGAGAAAAGCTGCATGGTGCTGGAGCAAAGCCTCTGCTGACATTCAGCAGAGTGAGACGGTTGGTTCTGTTGATGCTCCTCCACAGCTGTGGACGTTTCCACACAGAGGAAGGCGATGTGTTCAGTGGCATGGTGTGTGAACGTACATTCCCTTTTACATTAAAGCTGAAGAGCAAAAGCAGTCGTAGGAAATCTGCTAACGCGAAGCACGGCGTTGAGACATTCAGCAACTACAAACAAGCATTTCTGTGAAAAAAATGCATTTTAAGGCCCCAAATTTGAAATAAAGCTTAACTGCTGTGAACAATTAGTGCATTTCCTTTTTATCCAACTCAAAATCACACATATAGGTTAAAAAATTAAACATTTCAAATGCAGAGCGATGCTTTAACAGTTTATAGCGAGACGGTCAGAAGTTGGAAATCCCACTGGAATACAGTTTCTGGAGGCAGATTTTGAGCCTCCTGTGTTCCAACATGGAACAAATCACTGAAATTATCAAAATGACCAAAGAACTGAAAGCTCCTCCAGTCCGTCTCTGAAGCCCAGTCTGAGTCTCTCAGCTGGAGGAGAGGCAGCCAAAGTTCCCGCATCCGCCCCAAAAGTTCTTGTATCCACCCCCAAAGTCCGGCATCCGCCCCAAAACAACAGAAAACAATGAGCGAACAGGGTTCCTATTTTAGATGACCTGGTTAACACCTGAAACCAGCTAGTTTAACAGTTTAAATCATAAACCCATCATATGAAAGATTACAGTTTAGCACAACAGTGTGTGAGTGTGCGAGTGTGTGTAGGTGTGCGTGTGTGCATGTGTGTAAATAATCCATTGTTTGACACAGTGCAGCATTCAAATTATGTGGTTCATGTTCACTGAAAACCTCCAACAAATATCACAAATGTGAAGCTTTAACAAGAATATTTAAAAACAAAAAACTACATTTCCCAGAATGCACCCATCCTTTCAGTCAGAGAAAGGCCAGGGCCTGTGGTGAAAGTGCATAAAGTTTAAAGTATTTATTAACAGCTTTTCTCTTTCTTACACAGAAGTTTACATACAGCCATGAGGGTCATATTAATTTAGGACTTTTAATAATAATAAAATTGAATTTATTGTGAATTTCTCAGTTTTAAACAGGCTCAGAAATTAATGATATTTCGGTAGAAGTCGTTTTGCAAGTTGTTTATTTGAGAGCCTTTAGTAATCTAACTGTGGCAACATGAGGAATTGAAAAGTTCAAACCAAATATTTCATCATGATCCCCAACTCCAACGTCAGATATCTAAGAGGGCGGCAAAAGCAAATGAGGTGGATTAGCAGAGCTGCTGACTGAACCGTTAGCATGAGACTGTCATATACCCGCCTTCAGCCAGAGACACATTTAACCTTCCAGTGTTTTTAAAACTCGTTGAGTTTGAATTATTCCTCCCCAATATGGTAGAAGTCATTTAAGTTGATTGATTACCAGGAACGGAAACAGATTTTAAGGATTCCACAGATTTTCAGCCATTCATCTGGAACACCATCAATCAATGTATCAAATTTTCCAAAAAAAAGTCGATTTTACTTTTAGTCCCAGTTCTGCTCCAAAATCCACAATTTTAAATTTGCCTGGAAAGATGAGAACATCTCAAACAGACGGACGCGTTATTACGGAAAACTCAATAAATCTTTATACTTAAAGGTCATAGAAATGATATCTTGTATTTTCAATCAGGTCAAAACATCATTAAAAGCCCAGAAACAATCATATTTATCCTCATCATGACTGAATGAAAACTTCTCATCAGCGCTTCAGCTTCATAATATTCACGTCTCCCAGTAATAAAACAGAATCGTCTCATTTTTTTCAACCTCTCATTTACAAAAAGCCTTTAACTTCATATTGCTTCCTTTCTGAAACGCAGGATAAAGTCGATTTACCAGAACCAGACGTTCTCAGCACATTGACGGGTTTGTTTAATCTCCTGTGTCATGAATCCAAGGAGGCAAATTAACTCCAGTGGGGAGAAAACTTCTTTTTCCCAAATGCAACTTTGAGACTTTCAGAACCGTCAAACCAGGCTCCAACAATCATCTACCCACACTGAGTGTCCAGATCACCCACAGCGGGCCGGCTCCATGAACCCAGAGGTGAACAGATTAGAACCCCCAGAAGGGGGCAGCGTTTCCGGTGTGTTGCTCTGTGGAGGCCAGGGTGGAGGTGGGGGGTTTAGGAGCAGCAGAGGTTGTCTATGAGCAGCGTGACGTCGATGCCGTAAACCTCCAGCAGGTCCTCCAGGAAGGAGCGGTCCCCCTGAGGGTCCAGCCCCATGGCCCTCATGTGGTCAGTGGTGACGGTGGGGTCAGAGCTGCCCGCCACCTCGCACAGCGTCTGGAAGATCCGGTTGTTCAGCTCCATGAAGAACCTGGCAGACAGTTTTTAGATTCATTCTCAAAGTACGTACGTGTTTTCCAGGAACATGGTGCCATTTCATAGCACAATTAAGTAGCTATAATAAATTCAGTGGTTAAAAACTGACTTAAAAGAAATTTGACTTTGTAATTTAATGCCTTAAAATTGGGTCTCTTTTTCCTCAAGGACTCTTCCTCCTTTTGAAGCTCCACCTGCAGGAAGTCATTGCAACATGGCTCCTCTATTAACCCTTTATGATGTTTTCACCAGCGTTTCACTGAGCAGCAGCTATAATTAGTAAACTCCAAGTGTTTGCTAATTGCTGCTGGCTAGTCTGAAGGAGTGGAGTGGGGGAGTAAAGGTGGGGCTAGGTCCACCAGGGAGTTTTGCAAAGCTCAATGGTTGCCATGGAGATTAAAGGATTTCTCAAACATGAAATAATCAAAGCAACACTCCAGGTTTGTTTTTGATGAAGAAAAAACTTTATGACATGACGGTAAACTCAAAAAGCTGTTAAAGGGGCAGATTATACTGCCCCAAATGTGTTTCCCTCTCCCCGTTAACGCATCAACTCTTTTCAGAAAAGCCAAAAACACCAACACAAGTGAGCATTAAAACTTATTATTTAATGAGGATGTTATTTTAAAGTGAGCCATTTCCATCAACCTTTTCTAATGTGATAACTTAAATTTCGCATGAAAAATAAAACATTCCTTGGACTCACAAAATGAACAGATCCTCTTCATTTGCTGCGCAGTTCTCATCCACCTCCTGGGAGTACAGCAGCATCTGCCTGGAAAAAACAAATAAAAAGTCTGAGAAACAGGGAATTAAATGGATAAAAATGTTGTAACGCCATGTTGTAACCAAGAGGAAAAATTCACCAAAATCATCCGTACATTCAATGTTTTCCAAACATATTTGCATTTAAGAGTATTCATTATCAAATTAAAATTCAAGTGCTGCAAAAACTGGACAAAACTTTTTTCTATAAAATGAAAGGAAAGCCATTTCTGGTGAAAAATAGATGTATTTTTTTCCACCTGCCTGCTGTGCAATAAGAACTTTAGTACCTTTGTTCACTCAGTTTCCTGTACTTCTCCTTATCCGCTGCATTCAGCCTGAGCAGCGGCTGCAGATGGCTTCTGTGCGTCTTCACATTCTGATTATCAATGTAGACATCATACAGCTGCTTCTTGTCTTCAAAAATCTTCTCTGTGGTGCCTTGAAAAACAGAAAGGAAGTTTGTGCTACTTTCTGCACAACTTACGAACACAGAGGATTTTTTTAACGTGCAGAAACTCACAAGCGACATATGAAAACTCTGTTTCCAGGGTGCTGATGTCAGCAATGTTGATGTAGAAAAAAGGCCGTAATTCAGGCACAGAAACACCGATTCCAGGGATCGAAACATTAGCCAGGCAGCAACAGCAGTACACTGAGGGAACGAAAGGGAACAGTCAAATCCCAGGACACGAAGAGCAGAAGCAATGGAAAGTTACAGAATCACAAATAATAGCAATAATTTGGCTTTGTCATATGAAAAGAGGAGGTTCGTTTTTAAAAGTCACATTTCCCCATGGCATTCATTCATTAAATAAAATTTATAAAACTAAATGTTTTGCTTCATACTAAATAGTTTTCCAACTCAGTATTTAGCTAGCAAGTTGAATAATATTCAGTTATAAACTAAATTTTTAATTTGCCAACAAAATATTTTATTAGCAAGCTAAATAGCTTCAAAATAAACATTTAGCTCGCTAACTAAATATTTAGTTTGAAGCTAAATAATTAGCTTGCTAATAAAATATTTTGTTTGGAGCAAAATATTTAGCTCAGCTTGCAAGCTAAATACTTAATTTGGAGCTAATTATTTACATTTTGAACTAAATATTTAGTTCCAAACTAAATATTTAGCACAATAAATATTTAGCTTACAAACTATTATCGAGTTTGCAAACTAAACATTTAGCTTGCCAATGAAATATTTGTCTTGAGGCTAAATATGTAGTTTGAAACTAAATATTTAGCTCGGTAATTAAAATATTACATTTGAAATTGTGACAGGTTTTTATAAACCCCCATTTCTGGAGAACTGCTGCTCCTGATCACTGAATGAATCACAATGTGCGTTTAGACTTGTACTCAGCACTTTCTGTCCCTCATCACCTAAACTCACTATAATATGGTCACTGTGAAGTATCTCTTTTAAAATCCAATATATCGAATTTACTTGACTTTTGGAAACCGATTCAAAAATAATCCATTCAAACTCCAATTTAAAACTCATAAAATAAAATGAAAATTAGGAATAAAGTAAATGGATTCAGAACAAGTGGGACAACGGTCCTATTTGGGTGCCTGTTTAAAAAAAAGCAGTGCCAAAACTAAGCGACAAACCTCCATTTCAGAAATGGGGGTTTATAAAAAATAAATAAACGCCCACTTTTACCTCTTACTTTATGCAAAATAATCCAAATTATTGCTGTCAACTTTTGATGTGTAACTTTACAAATGTCACCCCATACAGAACACAATATTTTACATTCATAAACCATTTCTGATGAACAGAGATTAAAAACAGGAAATAGGTTTAGATTGTGACCACAAACAGCTGGAAAGGCCTTGTTTTCTGGCCCGAGCTGCTCACCCCGGTAGCAGACCACGCCTATGGGTGGAGGGGAGAAGATGACGAGCCGCTTCCGGAGCAGAACAAACTTCCAGAGCACCATGATCTGCTCGCCGAAAAACTGGATGATCTGGGACATGCAGCCAGCCGGGTGGGTGATCTGCAGGGAAAAGGTTCTCTCACCAGGCATCTAGCAGCAGCTTCTCCGGCAAAATGAGAGAGTTTGGGTGTTTTCAGACCTTCATCTCTGGGTGCATGCAGCGGTTTATGGCGGAGACGGTCCAGGTCGGGCACGACGAGACCAAACCGTTTCCTGTCGGGGGCAGAACCGACTTCTTATCCTCGTAAAAGGCCTCCAGCGGTGAGTACTGGCCTGGACAGTGCAGCTGGTGTCTACAACGCAAACAGTAGGAAGCAAATGAAGTAATCAGGTCAAAGTTTATCCAGATTTAAATAATGAAGCACCATCAGCTTACTAGAATGGCTGTTAAATAATTGCTTTACATCTTTTCACAGGTGGAAGCCGTAGCCAGCATGTGAAAATGATTCACTGAAGCTGCATTTGTTGTGTGACTTTATTAAACAAATTTGTGCTGGAGGAGAGAATAAAAATGTGCAGACATCGTATCATTGTTTTACTTCCTGTAGCAGCTATTTGTCCTTTTTATTACATTTTACAAAAAAAAGACATTTCTGTTTGTTTCTTTCCTTGTTTTTTTTTTTCGTTTTAGTTGTCCACACTTAAAAATTTGCATCAACTTTGAGTTGTTTTTATCTCAAATGTTTCATCATTTTCCTTTCAAAGCTCATTTACATTCATGTATCATAGTTCTATGTCTGAGTCTGATGCTGCAACACTGTAAAAGCACTGAAATGTTTCTCATTTAAAACAAATGTCTATGTATTTGTAGGAGGTTTGTTGTTAAGAACCAGCACAAAGTCCTGCTGAAGCAGGTGGTGCATGGATTTCAAATGCAAATAAAAACAGAATCTGTTAGGGATGTAAGATCTGCCCAGATCTTTTCCATTTTGGCCGATCCGATCTACTTATGGAAAGATCTGCAGATCAGGCAAAGAAAAAGGCTGATTCCACCAAGTACTGACTCAGTGCAGCTAAATAATAATAAATATCATAAATTTTATTTGGAAAAAGGCTTGAAAATCTTTTTTCTTCCACTTCAGCCAGAAGTTACTTTGAGTTTATCTGCTGTACAAAATTATAAGAAAATCCATTGTGATCTGAAAAGGTTCAGGCTATGAATACTTTTTCTGCATCATTTCTGAATATTTGGCTTTTCCTGTTTTATCAGAGTCCCAGTTATTATTTTACGCCTGAGTGTTTCCATCTTGTTTGCATCTTTAAATGTTTCTGCCCGTTTCCTCATTTATCTTGGTTAGCAGGCCTGCTAACCTTTAGCTCATAAAGTCCAGAGTTCACTGCATTTATGACTGAATTTATTTCACTCTGACCTGAGAATAATGCTGCAAAACATAATTAAAGGTGTGTTGATTTGTTTTGGTCAAAATGATTAAATATTCCACAATTACAAAACTAAGCTAATGCACTATTACCTTACTGCGATAAACGATAACGTTGTCATTTTGAGACCATTTTCAACTGATAAAATGAAAATCAAAGATCAATAAACTTTCAATTCTGAACTAAATTTAACATTGCAACTGGAAGATATTTTAAATATCCAAAATAAGCGAACAAAACAACTGAAATAATAAATAAGCTGAATTATAAAGTCTCAATAAAACAAAACATCTCCAGCCTCACACAGAGAAAACAGGTAAAACTGACAGATTAAAAACAAGAAAAGTGCAAACTACTTTGCACTTTGTGTCAAATGTTTGCATTTCTCAAAATGGCTGTTTTTCAATAATGTTAAATGGCAGCATCTCTAAAGATTAAGCAAATTACATGATGCCAATGGAAATGATTGCTCCCATTTTAATTGATCATGCGAAGAATTGATTTAGTGCTGACTGTGACGGCTTATTTAGGCGTCTACCTGATGCCTAAAACACAGCAGTGGACCTTTGCAGCAGAAAACTCGAGCTGAATAGCCACTGAGGGGCAGGAAGCTGGATCCCTGCCGCCGTTTTTATTTCTACACAGTGAGTCGACTTATTGTAGAAGAAGAGCAGAGAGGAGAAAAGATGCTGTCAAGGTTTCTTGATGCTTTGTGTTGAGATGCTGGAGAAACTAACTGAGGCGCTGGCTTCATGTTTAATGGATGAGAACATTTTACATTTTACACAAAGAAGAGAAGAAAAAGTTTGGTGAGAAATGAAGCAAGAAGGCAGACAGGCTGGGGCCCACATGCACACACACCCCCACATGCACACACACCCCCACACACATGCACACCCCCACATGCACACAAACCCCCACATGCACACACACCCCCACACACATGCACACCCCTATACACACACACACCCCTGCACACCCCTATACACACACCCCCACACCCCAACATGTTTGCATGGCTATCTTTGTGGGGACTTTCCACTGACTTCCATTCATTTCTACTAATCCTAACCAAAACTCAATTCACAGCTTAGTCCTAAATCTGACCTCTGACCCAACCTGTCCCCCAGTGGACCAGGCTTCGGTCCCCACATGGAGCAGTGGGTCCCCACAACGTAGTATGATGTGTCAGGAAAATAGTCCCTACAAGGTATTACAAACAAACGCGCGCAGCCACACACACCTGACTTGGTTCTCCAGGAAGTGCATGTAGCGGTACAGCAGAGTGTAGGATGGAGACAGGATTCCCACGGACTTCATCCTCGCTCCGCGCTCCAGCTCATTCTCCACCGGCATGTTGGCAAAGCAGGCCAGCCCGAAGTATTTCCCTTTACGAAAATATCTGAGCAGAAGCAAAACAGTCAGCCGAGTTGGAAACGGGGGCGCGGTTCTGACGGACGGGATGGGATCTGGACCTACATGAAGTCACTGGTGACCCGGTGGGAGCCGCTGGCCATGGACTTGAACTCCACTCCGTCCAGGTTGACGTCATGAGGCAGACACCACTCCACCATATTCCCTGCCATTCACACACACAGACAGTGATGTCACTTCCCTTCCTGCCTCCACTTTCCTCTGGGACACTTCCTCTAATTCTGGACCTTCCTCATAAATTCAAGAGTTCATGACCTCTGACCAAAAGGCTGAGTCAGATTCTGACATTGAGTAAACATTAACCTGAAGCAAAGTCCCAGTTTTTCCTCCATGATTTTATAGCTGCTTTGTTTTCGAATTTCATCTCTGTTGAAATTTAAATTACATTATAATAAATCTTAGAGAAATGGCTTGTTTTTTATTAAAAGTACGAACCAGAGGTGATTCAATCAAAAGTGTCTACGTCACAAAACGCACAGATGAGTAATGAAGTTCAGATTTCTGCTGCAGGATTTTACAAAACCGTTTTTAAAGATAGTACAGGGGCGGTTCTAGACTAAATTAAGTCGGGGCCTGGTTGGGGCCACAGCACAAAAAAGCAACAACAAAAAAATATTTCATCATTTAATATATGAAATGAGCCAAAGAGCCACTTGTGGATCCTAAGCTGCGAGGCGTAGAACTCTGGAGCTAAATTGGGGAGTATTTTTTTTAAACTAAAAAAAAAAGTGTGATTTGTGTGATTAGTTTTGAAAAATAACAGCTTTGAATATATTTTTTTGTTGTTTGTTGACATAAGCAGATTAGATTGGTGAAGCATGTTATTGTTCAAAACCAATCAAATAGTGATGTTTTAAAAACATTTCCAGTTGCCAGGGTTCCTGAAAATAAAAGCTGGGAATATTTTTCCAGCTTTTGTGTTAGAGTTATTATTTCACTCCTCCTGTCAGCTGAGGCCACGCCCCCAGTGCTTCTGGCCCCGCCCCCAGGCCAAACATGGCAAGAAGTTTTAAACTAGAGAAAATCTGACTGAAAAAAAAACTTGTAGTTTTACATTTTTTTTCCCAGTTTCTATTTTGCATTATTATTATTTATATAACTAATTTGATGGCCCCCATTTAACTCCATAGCTTTCTGGTGACACCACTGGCCCTGGGACCCACGTCCTTCTAGATCCGGCCTTGAATAAATGCAGAACTTTCCAGAAAGGATGAATAGAGTAGCTGAAGGAATATCCTTCTTGTTACGTAATCTTCTTTTGAAGATTGGTTGGGTGTCTTTTGTACATTTTGCCTCATTTTCTATTAAACATAACAATTCATCCCCATTGGAGAAAATGGTTTTAAAACTAATTTGTATCCAAGCTAATTTCGTATAGCAGGAATTATAAAAACAAGCTGTTTGGTTTTAGTCATGTTGTTCCTGTCGCTATAAATGTGTAGCTGAACTCAACGTGAAACTGACTTTTAGTGTCGAAAGGTCGCTGACCCCTGACCTTCTTCCTGAATAACTATGAATTAATATATTTTTATTTTAACACATAAAATCCGGTAAATTAAAGCGCAGAGATCACATGACGGTCGTTTCATGGTTCACTCGCTCACCTGATCTCGTATCAAAAGTCACCACAAAAACAGCCACGATCTGGTCCTTCTCCTCCCACTGACCCCGCGCCGTGACCCCGGGGAACGGGAGGTTCGAACCCGGAGGCAGCGGGCGAGCCAAGCCGCCTCCGGACGGCTTGTCCCTGCTCAGAACCACAGCTGTGATGTTCCGTGTGGGGCTGTAGGTGACGGCGGTGGGGACGGTGGGGACGGCCCCGCTCCACCCCGTCCCGGACATCGGTGTCCGTTTGTCCGCCGCGGCGGTGCCGTCCTCCCGCTGCGGCTCAGGCTGGGCCGCTTGGTTCGGGTCGGGCGGTGGGATCTCCTCCCAGTCCAGCAGCGGGGCTCGGTCCGACTGCTCCCCCATGGCGCCGCAGCCTCCGCGGACTCGGTGCGGGGAGAGGAACGGCGAAGGGTCCGGCGGTGCTGGAGCGGGTTAGACACGCTGCTGGGGCTGCTGTCGGTTGTTTTCCACGGATTTGTAAGCGTGTCACATCCACGGACTGGCTGCTTTTACTGTTGTGATGACGTAGCTGACTTCCGCCCACGTGTCTGCATTACTATTTCATAGCATGACCTCATTTCTGTTTACGTAGCTCTGAACATGCATCAGTGTTTTATTACAGTTTTGATGTTTTATCTTCTAAATCTTTTTTATAGTTATAAAAAAATATTTTTTAATCTGCGGTCCAATTGTTTTGTCGGATTAAAGATGGAAAATAACCTACTAATTATTACAAATACTTTCCATTTTCTTTGGTCCCACATTTATGTTTTCTTATTAGCATATTGTAATTGATCATATTTGTTCTGAAGATATTATGATTAATATTTTAAAATGAGTGTTTATTTGTTTTTACACTGGTTAATGCTTTTATTGTCATTCTGTAGCACTTTGAGATTTACATATAAAGTAAAAATAAAAAGCTAAATAAGACATGCTTGACTGCTCTAATGCCAATAACACGTTGTTCTATTGATTATATGAAATCATCTTTGTATCAATATTTGATTTTTTTTAATCTTCAATAAGTACAAAGAAAAAGAAAAAAAAAACGGTTAAACGATCAGCCAATCAGATCGCTCGCTGCGTTCACCCGGTGCGCTAATTGATTTAAACAGGAAGTAATTTACATACCTGGCGCTAAATGTGAGCGTGTTTGTGGTGGAGCGCAGGGCGTGTTGCTTGTAAGTAAGCGTTACTTTTTCTAGGGGGGCTTATTCATAAATATGTTTTTTAGTCTTATTTATCAAAAACGTCACATTTGATATGTATAAAACTGAAACTTGTGTATTAAACAACGATATCGAGCATCACTTGGATGGGGAATAGGAGTTGGCCATATTTAAGCCTGCGTGTTTGATTTTCAGGTGCAGAGTTTAGGAACATGAAGGAAACCTTCCCAAAGCCTCATTCTTCGGGCATGGCGGCTTTGTTTGGTGAGATCAGCCAGCAGCTGGACTTCTCCAGTTGCGGCGAGGAGGGAAACAGCAGCGACAACACCTCAGATGACTGCGCTGGGCTCCCGGTGTGCAGCCCCGGCCTGGCCTGCAGGACGCGCCACCGCAGCCGGAGCAACTCCTCCTCCCCCCTGCGGAGCGCCAGCCCCATTCCTTACGCCTCCTGGAGAAAACTCAGACTCTGCGACACGCCCAACACCCCCAAGGTAAGAACCACCTGGAGAACATCTGGAGGAGTAAAGGAAGATCTAGAGAAACTCGTCCATGCATTTCTCTATAGTCTCAGTGATCCAGGTCGCTGCTGCTGCTGTTCTCACTAAAACCAGGAAGATGGAGACATCACCCAGTTCTACAGTCCTTCACTGGCTCCCTGGAGCTCGGAGACATTAAAATACTTTTGGTAGTTTATAAATCACTGAATGGCTTAATACCTCAGTACCTTAAAGATCCGCTGCGGTTGGATGAACCTCCCAGACCTTCAGGTTCTGGTTCTGCTCTGCATCCACAGAACCGGAACAAAACTAGCCTTCAAGAAGCCTTCATCTTCTGTGCACCACAAATCTGGAACAAACTTACAGAAAACTGAAAAACAGCTGAAATACTGAGTTCCTTTAAAGCAAAACTACCAGTTTACCAGTTTCTTCGATAACAAACATTTACCTGCCTGGTTGCTGAAATGTGCTACACAAGTAACCTTGATTAATTGACTGAGGTGAATTTCCGCCTCCATGGCTCCTTCTGATGAACCTGAATCATTTCATTTCTCTCTTCTTGCAGAGTTTGCTCTCCAAATCCTCCCAGCCGTTCTCCAACATGCAGGTCAGTCACCGTCTGAGGACTCTGCGTTTCGCCTCCGCTGCCGCCTGCCTGGTCCAGGCTCCGTCAGTCAACGTGAATCCCTTCACTCCGGAAACGGTCCGCAGAAAGAGCGAGGTGCTGTGGAGGAGCGACGAAGACAAGACCCACGATTACAGCAACAGGTATTTTACCAGGACATCTCTGATCGATCAGACATATTTCCACAGTGGGGAAAATTCAGGTGCAACAGCAGCATTGAGGTATAAGCTCATAAAAAAATAAAAAACAAGATTATACATGGCATACTATGCAGTTATCAGAAACGCCAGATAATTCAAGGGTTGTGCAACCATTTTCCTTTTTCATGTGCTCTAAAAGACAACACATTAATGATATAAAAAATAAAAACCGATGTGCAATAATGGCATAAATGTCATTTAGAATGAGTCAAACTGTACAAATACCAGCTGGAATAACTGATGGCTTATACTGCGCATGCATGTGGCGACAGTAGAGAGGCAAAACTCAAGTTTAACAGAAACTTCCAGCAGAACCAGCTCTGGATCAGTACCAGCAGCAATTTGCCACGACCGACTGGAGGTTTGAGACGATGGAGCAGAGACACAAACAAACCCGGAGAACTTTCTGTTCATGAGAAGTGAAAGTGTGACAATGTTTAGTTGTTGGCAGCGTTATCTCAGCTGATTCGCTCCGACTGGAAGGAATCCCAGCCAATCAGAACATCAGACCAGGTGTAGCTGCTATAGAGGAAAAAACTGAGAAAACTTTATTTGAGCACTTTGAACGGTACTGAGTATTCAGTTAAGAATATCTGGCCCATTCAGATCTCTGATGGGTGATTTTATGTGTGAGAAGGAGAATTAGAGATTATATCCTGGATTTAATGGGATTGATGAGGGACAGATACAATGGCAGAAATATGATTTTTTTTTTTTTATTTGATTATGTTGGGAGTTTCTGTTAAAAATGTCCATCTTTCAGGTTGAAGCACAGCCTGGCATCATCTGAAGAGGATGACGAAGCCTTCCTCCCACCAAAGGTACTACTATTTTTATCGATGCCCACTGCTGAAAATAATCCAGCCTATCAGATTCCTCCGCTCAGCCTGCATCATCGGCTCTGTCATCTTCAGCTGGCGCCTCGTTTTGTCCAAATTGACTCTCTGCCAGTTCTGTTTCCGGGATTCCTCTGAGGAGTCTGAGCGAAATGAAAACTAAATGCTGTCAGACACTTTTTGTTTTTTCTGGTGTTGTTGGGAGGAAGTAGCACCATATTTGGTGAGATCAAAGAGAATCCTGGACTTCCTCTGCATGATGCTCTGTACGGAGCTAAATTGGGATCATAAAGTTCGTTCAAAAGAAAAAAAAATTGAAACTGAAAAAAAAAATTTTAAACTTAAATTCAATTAATTTGAAGAAAATTTGATAGTGGAGAAAAAATTTAAGAAAAACCCCTTGAAGCTGTAAAATAGTTTCCTTTTTTCAGTCTCAAATATTTGAAACTGTAAAAAAAAGTATTAAAATAAAGATTAAATAAGATAAAAAAAATTATTTTCAGTTTCACTTAATTGTGTTTTTTTTCAGTTTCAAATTTTAATTTCGGATTAAAATTTTATCTTTAGATTCAAATCTGTTTTTTTGGTTTTTTTCAGTTTCAAACAAATTTAGCAGTTTGTACTTTTTTGTACTTGGAACAAACATTCTGACCCCAGTTTCTCTCCATACTCTGCTGCTTTTAGAAGGTTTGCTCTTTCTGGTCCCACCAGCGCCGAGCGGTCCAGGCCTTCATGCTGTCGCGCTATGAGAGCGAGTTCCTGCAGCTGGAGTGCGTCGGCGTCGGCGAGTTTGGCGCCGTCTATAAATGCGTGAACCGGCTGGACGGCTGTCTGTACGCCGTGAAGCGCTCCAGGCGACCCCTGGCCGGCTCCGCCAACGAGTGAGTCTGAGTTTGGCTCGCAGTCGGGTCAGGTCGATGCTTTAAATGTTTGACTTTCCTCCCAGGCAGCTGGCCTTGAAGGAAGTGTACGCTCACGCCGTGCTGGGCCACCACCCTCATGTTGTCCGATATTACTCAGCCTGGGCAGAAGACGACCACATGCTGATCCAGAACGAATACTGCGACGGTGAGCAGACCGAAGGAAATACAGGAACGATTTAACATGGAGGTCAGAAGTCGAAGATGTGGAGCTGGGGGTGATTAATGTATTTAGTGACAACATTCAGTTCCTTAGATGACTTCAGTTTGACATTAATCCAGCCATCTGTTCATCTGCCATTGTTGGAGATCAGGTCATCTAAATTTGCATCTCAGAGGGAAGTTTCACACTCGCTTATGTTTTTACTTCCTCCAGGAAACTTACTTTGTTTTTTTGCTCTTATCAGATTTTTCTGGTGCTACTTTAGAAATATTTGCAAGGAATTTTGCAATATTTATTTTCCTGATTAAATACCTGTCCAAAATCCATATATAGATAAAAAAATAACGAGCAGACAGATCAGATAAATAAATGTTTATTCTTTAAAGAACTTAAATGGCTCGATTTGTCACATCGATCACAAAGTAACTGGACATCAAGTCAGGCGGAGGCAGAGGAAATGCTGCCACTTGCAGGTTGGTGATGGTATCACTGCATGTTCACCATTTTTGAAGAACATATACAATGATCTCATAGTTATGCAATATAAATTTGTTTGTATAAATTTAATTGCTGGGCTTCATGCAAAAGAAGCCCAGGTAAAGTTCAGTTTGGTCTATACTGCTAATCCTGTCATTGGTCTGATCTAGAAACAGAATTAATAATATTATATTATAATTAATAAATAGAAATAAAACACTTTGTGTGGGAGAATCTACAAAAAATAGGATTTGCTTTCATTGGAGTTACTGTAATAAACATTTAATTGATTTTTCTAACTTAAGGTGGAAGTCTGAGTGACGCCGTCGTGAAGAAGTCAGCGCAGGGCGAGCTGCCGACGGAGGCGGAGCTGAAGGATCTGCTGCTGCAGGTGGCGATGGGTCTGAAGTTCATCCACAGCTCCGGTCTGGTCCACCTGGACATCAAACCAAGTTCGTTCTGGGATCTGCAGCCTTCCTGTTCCCCAAACCTGCAGCGCTCTCTTTAAATGCAGCCTTCCTGTTCACTAAAGCTGCTGCTCTCTCCTCTAGGTAATATATTCATCTGCCAGCAGTCCAGCCCTGCTACAGGGAGAGAGAGTGAGGGGGAAGATGAGGAGTACTCTTCAGCTGGAGTCCTCTATAAAATTGGTATCTAATGTGGCTCTTGAAGTGGGTCAATTTAAAAAAAACTCTGACGACTACAGAGTTTTCAATCTATATGAAAATATCATCCGTGTTTTTGTCCCATATCTTTGACATTAAGGTGAGGACTATCATCTATTTTTGGACTAAAAGCTCTGATTTAATGATTCTGCTTTCTGTTTCATTGGTTTCCTGCAGGTGACCTGGGTCATGTAACCTCAGTGAGCCGTCCGCAGGTCGAGGAGGGGGACAGCCGCTTTCTGGCCAAAGAGGTTCTGCATGAGGTGAAGAACTTATTGGTGCTTTGCAAATTTGTTCATGGAAACAAGTCTATGGGCTGCCCAGTGGCGCAGCTGGTAGAGCTGCTGCCTTGCAGCCAGAAGGTTCTGGGTTCGATTCCCGGTCTTCCTGCATGGAGTCTCCATGTTCTCCCTCTGCATGGTGGGTTCTCTCCGGGTACTCCGGCTTCCTCCCACAGTCCAAAAACATGACTGTCAGGTTAATTGGTCTCTAAATTGTCCCTAGGTTTGAGTGTGTGTGTGGATGGTTGTTTGTCCTGTGTGTCTCTGTGTTGCCCTGCGACAGACTGGCGACCTGTCCAGGGTGACCTGTCCAGGGTGACCTGTCCAGGTGACCTGTCCAGGTGACCTCTCCAGGTGACCTGTCCAGGGTGACCTGTCCAGGTGACCCCGCCTCTCGCCCGAAACGACAGCTGGAGATACCAGCACCTCCCGACCCCAGCAAGGGACAAAACCCTCAAGCTTGTGGCTTTTTCGTACCACAGCAAAAATGATGACAATAAAAATCTTTTGTCAGCCGCATAGAAATTGGTTTATTTAGCAAAACTGCGATGGAAAAACTTTTTTCACGTCACCATAATCATTACTTGCTGAAATGACAGACAGGAAATATTAGAAGGATAACGATGGCGTGTTGTTTTTTTTAAAATGACTTATTTGAGCATACTTATTCACCTATGATTTTAATCGGCCATCTTATTTAATAAAAACACTGCAAAATATATTTTTTTGCAGAATATCACCAGTTTTGTGAACATTTCTAATGGAAACCTGGCTACTGTGGGGCTACTGAACCAGAAGTGCTTTCTTCCATTTTGTTTTGTTTCGTCCTCAGAACTACGCCCACCTGCCGAAGGCGGACATGTTTGCTCTGGGTCTGACGGTGCTGCTGGCAGCCGGCGCCGCTCCGCTGCCCCCTAATGGAGAGGAGTGGCACCGGCTCCGAGAGGGGCAGCTCCCCCCGCTGCCGCAGCAGCTTTCTCCTGCTTTCAGAGATTTACTTCAGGTATAGTAATCTATTATTCTATTGATTATTGTTCTTATTTTTATACAGCAATGAGCAGATGAGATGCATTTTATTTTCTAGTTCTTGGGTGTCCCTCCCTTTGTGATGCTGCCCTGGGCAATTGTCCATATAGCCCATATCAAAAACTGCCACTCAAGCCAAACAGGTTTTAAGATTCTCAGTTTCTATGATTTGTATTTTTATATTCGGAGTTTTAAAGGAATTTATTTTACTTTAAATGTTAATTTAGAAATCTCTCTCCGTTCATTTCCTGTGGAACTTCAGTGACGAGGTGACAGTCGCTTGTTCTCTTAGTCAAGCTTTTTAGCAAAATCTTGTTTTTTAGACTGTGTACTCCACTTAATGACTAATTGATTAAATCAGTTGAAGATTATTTGAATAATCGATTCATCACGATGAATCAGATTAACCGTTTCAGCTGTGGCTGGATTTGGAGCCTCCGACCATCTAAATGCCCCGGTCCGTCTCTTTATCTCGTCCCCTCAGTCGCTGCTGGACCCGGACCCGGTGAATCGTCCGTCTGCCAGAGAGCTCTGCAGACACCCGGCGCTGAGGGAGAAGCGGACCGAACGGCTGACCGCGCAGCTGCGGTGGGAACTCAACGTGGAGAAGTTCAGGACCACCATGCTGGAGAAGTAAGGAGGCAGGATGGCTGCCACCTTCTGGACAGACATGGCATTACCATACAATAGGCAGGAAAGCTACAGAATTAGTTAAAAACTATAAGCTGCGCTGACGTAAATAAGAGACGTTCAAAAACATTACTGAGAGTGAAACTCCTTCCTAACGATGAAGATATATCACAGATTTCAAAGGAAAATAAAAACCGGAGGCAGAGGATAATATAGGAAATGGCGCCCCCTTCACTTCTGGAGTGCAATGGTCCCATTTCTAAATAAGGTATGAGACTGACAGAGACTGACGGTGGAGTAGAAGTGATGCCGACGGTAGCAATCACCAGGGGGCGCCAAAGGTCGACAGCCATAAATCTGAATATATTTCTATGCATGAATTTAGGATGAAATGAGCTTTTATTTTATGCTTCCCATTAATTGTATTTATTTTTACACAGGGAGCTCCAGGAGGCGCGGCAGGCAGCGTTATCCCCCAAGCAGAACCTCTCTGCTGCATTGAAACCTCGCAGCAAGGTGGGCTCTGTACCAAGAACGGGGAGAAAACTCGTTGGCAGGAAAACTGCTCGATCTGTCAGCTTCGGTTGTCCAGGGTACGGAGTCTGACATTCGCGATGATCTGGAGAAATGTCTCCATTAAAAGTTGTGGCTCTAAATACAAAGTGAAGCAATCTAACAGGAATGTGACAGAAATGGCTGCGTGTTCAGTCTTGTGTGTTCTTGTGGAACTGAAAATCTACAGAGGTTCATTTGTTTCCTGCATCAATCCAAGATACTTGGCTGATCTTTGACTTTTATCTCTTTTTTTAAAATTTTTTTTTTTATTGTAAATAAACATTTTAATTTCTTTCTAATTCGTGGAATCTTTATTCTAATTTCACTTTTGTTTGTTGCCAAGTTGTACTTTTTATTATTTTGAAGGGACTTTCCAGTGGGAGGGATTTTTCTTAGGAAGTATGAGCATCTGGCTGTAAAGTCACGAGTTAGGCAGTTCACTGACAGCAGTTATTTCTACAACTCTTCCTAACAGACCTCATTTTAAATAGTACCAACTCATGCAAAAATATATTTGGACGTTTTCTTGTCTTTGTTTTTCTGGCTTATTTATTTATTTTTTTGTTGTTTTTGTTTTCCTATAACTTTCTCATATTGGCCCTTTTTTTTTTTTTTTTTTTTTTTTACAATTTTGCTTAAACCACCCCTTCTGTTTGGATATTTAGGCTATTTTACCCAAACTACAACCTTGTTTATCTCCGCTAACTAAATACGAGCAATTAGCCAACTGAATTCCTCGCTGGCGATTAGAACTACAGTAAATAAACAAGCTTCCCTCTTTGGTTGGAAGAATTCCTATGTGCAGTGAATGCATCCCTCTAACTTTGATAGTCATGCGTTGATTTTTTTTTTTTTTTTTTAATCGCGCACTATACTAATCACTACGGCTTCCAGATCAAAACAAAATCTTTAGAGGTGACATATTGCCGTTTGTATTTTTTTCTTATTAAAATAAACAAGTCAAAATGGGAAAAAAACATGAACTTTTATTAACTGGGTGGGTAAAATACGTGTAAGGATCCTTTAACGCCTGAAACTTGACTACCGTAATACTTGGTCCTCGTGCACCATTAAAAGCTTGTTGACTAGGAGAAGTCGTCCACAGTTCAGCCCTGGAGGCTGATGCGGTAACAAGTTTGCGGGTTAACAGCTCCTCGTTTCGTATCACCGACTCAACTTTTAATGTTTTCAAGACAACAGGGAGCCGCGAGTGAGTGTTTTTGTCTCATGACACTTGGTGTTGATTTGTTAGCAGCTAAGGCTAAACTTAACTTTTTGATGCTAATCAAAGTTAGCATGAAGCTACTTGTTTTTCCTCCTTTAACATCAAAGTTTTAACTGGATTTTCCTTAACGCCTCTCATCAGTTTAATCTAACGTGTGTTCAGAATCTGCTGGTTAATTGAATCAATTGAAAACACTTTGGTTTTTCCTGTTATTAAACAGCCTGATGTTCATCAATGGGCGACTTGGAGTTTCTAGCGGACCGGCAAAGCGCCGCCCTGGTGGTTTTCTTCTTTCTCCAACCGGACTCCAAAGACCTGAACTACAACCAGGAGCTTTGCGCCAAAGGAAACGACCTGATTGCATCCCGGGAGATCAACGATAATGGAAACCAGGTAGAAGCTGAGGAACACGGGGAGCTACAGACAGATGGGCATCTGCCTGGAAACATCACCGGGTATTTGGAGGACATCCTGCCGCTGGTGGAGCTTCCTCAGCCGGGTCAGTCGCTCTGTCTCCCGCTGGGAGCCTGGACGTCAGATTTTACACACAGTAGCGCCAAAAAACTGGAGGATGAGCTTAATCTTCACAGCCAAAGCTGGTTTTCATAAAATAGACAGTACAGCAGAGGCGGCTCTAGACCAGATTTACCAGGGGCGCCAGGTTGGGGCCTGCTGCTTTATTCATGGGGAGGGGGCATAAAAAATATTTAAATGAATATATTATCCTCCAGAAGATGAGGTTTCCTTTGAAACTGCAGATCCTGATATGGGAAATGGAAAGTGATCTTGAATCAACAAAGCTGAAACTAAAAGGTGCAGAACCTCAGTTTGTTTTAATTAACATAAATCTGTGAAGGGAAAAATATAAATTAGTAAAAGGAGCATTTAGTTACAGTTTCTGTGTGACTTAATGTCATCATAATAAACTTATTTAGTATTATCTCTTGGGCAAAGGGCACTGGCCCCCGTGTAGAAGCGCCCCTGGCGGCGGATTCACAGCTGATCAGTTATTTTTTTCTTCCTGTAACAAAAACAAACCAGGAAACTGAAAGTAAAGGCAGATACTGCTGGGATTTTAGACTGCCCCTTCAGTTCTACGTCAAAACCTGTTTTGTTGCATGTGATATAAGACCGGCCACGATCAGGCAGAACATTATGACCACTAACGATTATGTGAACATAATGGGCATGTGGAAGGAATTACAAATGACAGAAAATATTTTAAAAAACGCAATTTAAAGAGAAAAAATAACTAGAATCTAACTTTGATTCTGGCAAAGCTGCAATATTTAAATTGTTTAAATTAGAGAATATAGTAGTGATATTAGCCAGATATAGAAGTATTTTTTCCAGAAAACAAGAAGTTTTTTCTTGGGAAAAAATCTTCAATAGATTTATGCAGACCAGATGTGACCAGAATGGTTCATGTGGTTCTTTCTTCAAAATAGATTATTATCTGTACAAGAACCTTCGGTAAAGCTTAATCTGAAATATGACTTCATCTGATTCTCAACATTCCACATTTAAATTTGTTGTTTTTCATGTTGGAGCTCTCATAAAATTACTACTTCATCCTCCTAATATTCTGACTATATTCTGTTAGTTAAAAATAAATAATAATTAGCCTGGCTCTAAGACTTTGTCGTAGAGTTGAGCTGCATTCAGTGCTAATGAAGGGCAAACAAGATGGCCGCCCTGGGCGCTGACATCACTCTGAATTATAGAAACCCGAGGAGTGCAAACAGACTTTCCAAAAATATGCTGTAATGTTTCTTCTTTTACTCCATGATTTCATTATATTAGTTGAACAGATTCCTCAAGTGTCAACAAGTAACATTTCCAGATAGTTTAAAGAGCACAATGATCAGTTTGACTTCATCTACTAGCCTCCAAATTCCCCATGTTAGTGAGATCCAGCATCTGGGAGATGCTCTGAATGCCTCTCAGCTTTGCTTTTAATAACATGGTGTCAAAAATCGCAGGAAACCTGAGAGGAAACCTGAGAGGTTAGTGGAGATCCTGCAGGAAAACGGCGTTGCAGGCGGCCGTTCTGTCAGCCCTGAATGGCGTTTGAGCTCCGTTAGAGTCCAGTCCGTTCAGCAGTTTGTGGAGGGAAGTGATGGTGCTGAAGCTCGGGCTCTTATCTGTGTCTGCAGGAGGCCAGCAGGAAGTCATCAACATCCAGGCCGTTGCTCAGGAGCTGAGAGAGATCGCAGCCCAGTTTGAGCTGCAAGTGGTGGCGCGGGCGGTGCAGAACCTGACCAGGAACGCCTCCCAGTCGCCTTGTGAAGTGAGCTCTGCACTGCACCGCTGCAGAAAATAACAGCAAAGATCAGAACTAATAGTGTGTTAAATGGAAACTCAGAAATCTGGGAATACTGTTCCTTATAGGGCTGCAGCTAACGATAGTTAGTTATTGATGAATCAATTAATCAGATTTAAGAACTGGCAGCTTCTGCATATTTTTCATTGAACCACTTGAGATTTTTTATACAGTTTTATAAATGTATAAAAAGATGCCAATAATTCCTTTTTAAAATAAGAAAATTGACATTTTAATGTCTAAAATGCAATAATAGCTTTCCTTTAGTGCAGGTTTGAATATGAGATTTTTTTCTCCTTAAAGGGGCAGTGTTATGTAAAATTTACATTTTTTATCTTTCCATCATGTTGCTTTAATTCTTCCATGTTTGAGAAATCCTTTAATCTCCATGGCAACCATTCAGCTGTGCATCGTGGAGCTGGTTGGACCGAGCCCCGCCTTCGAGGCACAGAACATTCAGCTCCTTCAGACTAGCCAGCAGCAATTAGCAAACAGCTGGTAGAACTGCTGAGCTCATCTATCAGAGCTGTTTCTCAGAGCTCATAAAAGCGTTAAAGGGTTAATAGAGGAGCCATGTTGGGATGGCTTCCTGACGGCATTTCAGTAGGAGTCCTTAAAGAGACCTGGGCCCACTTTCAAGGCGTTAAATCAGGAAGCAATATTTATTTTAAGTAATATTTCATGTATGAATAACTGAAGTTAATATAGTTACTTGATTATACTATTAAATGGCAGCATGTGCCTGGAAAACACAGATTACTGTCCCTTTAAATGCAAAATGTCTCGATCTTTGTACAGTTTTGTCTTAATTTCTGCTCAGTGAGATGTTCTTGCAGCAAATTTTCTTTTTTTCAGTCGGTATGTGTCCAGTTAACGATTAATCAAATTAGCCACCGATTATTTCACTAATTGATTAATCATGATTAATTGCTTCTTTGTCACCGATTTGCTGTTCTGACCGGTTCTGTTGGTCTGCCGCCCATCAGTTGGGAAACCATCTTGTGAACGAGGTGCAGCGGCTGCTCAGGGAGGTTTCTCTGAAGGATTTGCCCCAGGAGCAGGTCGTCGTGGCCCTGACCTTGACCCTGGTGAAGGGCGTTTGCATCCAGGCTCCGCGGCTGCTGAAGGGCCTCTTCGACTCGGCCGTCCAGTTCCTCTGCCGTCGGTGGAGCGGATGAGTTTCCTGCAGCTCAGGAAGTGACTGAAAGATGTGGCCCCGCCCCCTCAGCCCAGCTGTGTTTGTGGAAATGTTACTGATGAAAGGGAACTGAAGACTTATTCACAAACAGAGGGAACTGAAAGTTAACACTTGAATTTGTTTCATAGTTTACATGTTTACTCAAGCATGCATAAAATATGCATGCAAATATATCTCCTATACTTGAATTAAATGATCAAACTGTTTTTGTCTGTACACTAGGGCTGGTGTTGCCAGAACCGAACTGTAATTTCAGCTCTCGTCTGCATTGAGCTCATGTTTTATAATTCATGTAAATAATAAACAGCCAAGAGATCCAACTTCTGATTTGATGGTTTCATCGTTTTGGATCCGGTTTCAGATTTTTAGCAGAAGCTGGAAGTTTGCAGCTCAGACTTTTGGTTTTACTTTTAAGGCTCTGCAAGGAAGATGGTTATGTAACAAAATGTTGCAGCTCTGGGACTTTTACAGATTAATCACATCTTTAAAAAGAAAAAAGATTTCTTAGGATTTCTTAGCCGAGCAAAGTAAAATTCTGAGTTATTATCAACTAAACTTGAGGAAAAACACCCAAAAGTTTTTTACTTGATTTATTTCAGTAATTAGCTAGCAGTTCAGAGCGCTATATGCAAGTACATCCATGGAAAGTTTAGTGGAAGGAAAAGTGTGGTAGGAAAAAAAGATGGAAACTTCAGCTTGCGGAGGATTGTGAAGCAAATCCTATTCAAGATGATTGGGTTCATTTCATTTGCCAGCAGAACTGCTTTAATCACCATGGCAACAAAACTCATAATTTAGACCCGGCGATTCCTCGTCAGTCTGAACTTATAACCTAAAATACATAAATACAACTTACTTCAAAATTAAAAATTACAATAATATATTCTTTTAATTATTTATATTCACAGTTTTATCAATGAAATAAAAAAATTACTACATGTGACAAACTGAAATTTGACTTGTAAATGTGACCTATCCTTTAAAACTCAAAATTGTACATTATTCTTGTAATTATTACTTTAAATTTGTATGTTTTATTAGTAAAACTCAAAGTTATGACTTATCCTTTAATTATGACTTCCTATTCTTTATTATTTCTTTCACGGCAGGAATTGTCTTCCATATTCTGCTGTCAGCTCCTGTTTTACAGCAGCATCATGAAGAGACACATTAAAATATTCAAATATTTCCACTCGTCTCTGGGGAGAAAAACCTTTAATATTTTATTCACAAAAAACAAAACCCATGTTGCATGTGCAGTAAAACATGCGGCAGATCATTTTAAACTTCCTGCTGGATTCACAGAAAATTTTATATTTCATCAATTTAAGAATTTATTTTAAGAAAAATGAAAATCTTATTTTGCTGCTGAAAAAGTTAGAAAAATCCTGAAAGGTGAGACAGAAACGGACAGAAGACAGAGTGAGGGAGAGAGGATCCTGCTTCAGGCCCGGTTCTTTTGGACCGGCTCGATCAGAGAAACCCGGCACCAAGGAGCTGTGACATCATGAACGGAACATTTATTTAAACCTGGACCTGTTTCTACCTCCTCCTCCTGAGCAGAACCAGGCCGAAGGTCACCGCGGCGACCAGAACCAGAACCGCTCCGCCATACAGCAGAACCGGGAACTCCTCCGCCGGTTCTGGTTTTGCCGGGGCCTGGGGCGACATTTTGGGGCCCTCTGGAACCGGGGCCTCTTCAGCCAGGCCTTCTGGCGCAGGGGTCACAGAGGAATCCGGTTCTGGGTCCAGTTCAGGCTCCGTGTTGTACTTTGGTATGGACGCTGGTTCCGGTGGGGTTTCAGGTTTTACTGGTTCTGGTGGGACTTGCTCGGCTTGAGTCGTGGTTTCCACCTCGACAGGCACTGGGGCGGGTTCCGGTTCCGGGTCGGGTTCTGCTGCAGGAACAGGAGGTGGGGCTTCTGGGAACAAACTCTTAGGCGTCTCCATGACGATGGGCTCCTCCCGCAGCACCATGGACGATGGCGGCTGTGAATGCAGAACCGGGTCTCCGAAGTCGGCCCGCAGCGCCGCCATGCTGCTCTCGGTCAGAAGGCTCATCATGCTCTCCTCGATGGCGTCGCCGCCCTCGTCTTCCTCGCCCTCCTCCATGAGCTCCACCTCCTCCCGCTCCACATGGACGATGTCGGAGTTGGAGGAGTTGTTCTCGCTGCGCTCCTCGGCCAGAGCCACGCCCTCGCCGCCGTGAAGGTCCTTCACGTCTTCGGGGTCCATCGGGTCGACCTGCGCCCACGACTCGTGGCCGCCCAGGGACGCCGGCAGGCTGTCCGTCTGCCAGGCGCTCGGCTTGCCGCTGTCTCCGGTGCTGAGCTCCTCCGCCTGCTGCTCCTCTGACAGGATGTAGATGTCGTTGCTGTCGTCAGCGGCGGCCGCCAATGGCTCCTCGTCCTCGTTCTGCACCAGGCACAGAACTTTACCCTGTGGACAGAACCAGGCAGACAAGATGGCGGACACGCATCAGAACCAGAAATATCATGGCTGAAATACACATTTTTTATGCTTGGTTGTTCCTGTCATTAATTAGTCCCTTAGCATTAGCACAGCTAATATTTATGTTTAGTGCCTTAGCATTAGCACAGCTAATATTTATGATTAGTGCTTTAGCATTAGCACAGCTAATATTTATGTTTAGTGCCTTAGCATTAGCACAGCTAATATTTATGATTAGTGCTTTAGCATTAGCACAGCTAATATTTATGATTAGTGCTTTAGCATTAGCACAGCTAATATTTATGTTTAGTGCCTTAGCATTAGCACAGCTAATATTTATGTTTAGTGCCTTAGCATTAGCACAGCTAATATTTATGTTTAGTTGCTTTAGCATTAGCACAGCTAATATTTATGTTTAGTGCCTTAGCATTAGCACAGCTAATATTTATGATTAGTGCTTTAGCATTAGCACAGCTAATATTTATGATTAGTGCCTTAGCATTAGCACAGCTAACTTTTTAGTTGGCGACGCCCAGATGAGGAGCAGGTTCAGGACAGGAATTCCGAGGAGCTTCAGTCTGGTTAACACGTTCATTTCAGACGGCCAGTTGTTTGCACCATGATGTTCATATAAATAGTATTTCTCAAAGTTAAATTCAATGTTGTCATAACTCATATCACCTCGTCTTCGATTAGTTGTGGGACTTTCTGCTCCATAACACAGATCCTAAAGACCTGGAACACGTGTAGATGGTGAGCAGGATGGCGGCGTCAGTCGTTTGACTGGCAGGAAGGGCGAACGGTCTGACGACCCAGCAGACAGAAAGCGTCTGACAGCAGAGCCACTCTCTCTTTTTCAACCAAAGAAGATCCAGGACTTGCAAATAGAAAATAACTGAAGGTTATTCTCTGTGCATGTCAGCTGGATGAGAGCAGAGAGATTAACTCCAGCGTTATCCAACATCCGTATTCTCCCTAAGCTGCTTTACATGTGGAACAGCAGGAGCACTTTCCAAAATCCTCCAGAACGGCTTCCCAACACCAGGCAGCTGCTTTTCACCCACAATAACCAACATTAAAGGCAGTTTGACAACAGAAAGTCACCATGAGCCACAGATTCCAAACCCAAAGCTTTACCGGTCCAGCTGCCCTCCAGGTCGGACCTGCAGATTGGCGTTTTGCTGTCCTTGAACGGTGCTGCAGCTGCCAAACATTAACCTATGTTGGGTTTTGTTGCCGGGTTCAGATCTCCGCCCTCGCCTGAAGACAAACCCAGATGGCAGATTCCTGGGTCGCAGCCAGAGCCGCCTCTGTTTTTCACTCTCACTGAACAGTCATTTCAGATCTGACCTGAGATCAGGCAGGGCGACAAAACCCCCCCCGCAGCTTTCTACTTTGGCTCCTGATGGTTGGCAAACAGGGAGAAATTACCAAATTAAACCCCTGAACTTATCAAAACGAAACATGTTGGCATCGTCTTGGTGACTGCAGTTCTCAGAGACTCATAATCTACATTTATTGGACTAATTGATCCGATCGGGTCAATAAGTTCACCATCATAAGTTCTGAAAATTCAACTGAAAGGTAAAGTCACAAATTATATTAAAAAATATAATTCAGAATAGCAATCCTGAATTATTTCAGGATCCGTACAATATGTGCTAAAAAGCAACGTGGTTTAATTTTTAGAGCTGAACAGAAGCAAAATAAACTTGAGGAGTCAGAAATGTTGTGTCTCGAACCACCAGAGCTTCACCGACTGCAGCTTCCTGACCCACATTTAGAAACCTGGCCTCCCAATTCACATTTATTTAGTTAGGAAAGTTGCTAAACAGCTGCAACAGACTCCATACCTGCAGACTGCAGCTCAAATGATTGATTATTGAAATGATTGGCAACTAATTTAGTATATTAATTATTAACTGGACTATCGACTCTTAAAAAAGGTCATTTTCTGAAAGAACAAATATCCATATTTAACCAGAACTACAAAATAAATAAATACGATTTGAATTTAAAATGTCAAATCTTAGATCTGTTCTGCTCAGATCTCCTATTAGTCGCCTTTTGCTATCCAATTACTAATCAATAAATAATCACCAGATCATCCCGACACGACTTTCATGTTCAGTCCAGGAGAAAAGACGCAGATTTTCACATGTTGATGTTTCTGCTATAACTTGGTGCTTATTTTATTAGAAAGAAATGTGATTATTGTTTATTCTAATATCCTATAATTCTAATATTGTATAAAAAAGGCAAAGTTTTTTTGTTTGATTAATCGATAAATAACCAGTTTACTCAAATATTTAGCATACTAAATTATTATTAAATGATTATTATTATGGGGCTGCCCAGTGGTGCAGCTGGTAGAGCTGCTGCCTTGCAGCAAGAAGGTTCTGGGTTCGATTCCCGGCCCGGTCTTTCTACATGGAGTTTGCATGTTCTCCCTGTGCATGGTGGGTTCTCTCCGGGTACTCCGGCTTCCCCCCACAGTCCAAAAACATGACTGTCAGGTTAATTGGCCTCTCTAAATTGTCTCTAGGTTTGAGTGTGTGTGTGCATGTTTGTTTGTCCTGTGTGTCTCTGTGTTGCCCTGCGACAGACTGGCGACCTGTCCAGCTGACCTGTCCAGATGACCTGTCCAGGGTGACCTGTCCAGGGTGACCTGTCCAGGGTGACCCCGCCTCTCGCCTGAAGCTGGAGAGGCACCAGCAACCCTCCCAACCCCAGTAAGGGACAAGGGTGCAGGACAATGGATGGACGATTATTATTACTAAAATAAACATTAGTTGCAGTCCCAATTTTCTTATTTAAAAAAGTAATTTATTTATTTGTTTGGATTTTTTTTATGTATTTTTAAATCACTGAACTGAATTTTTAAAAATCTGATTAATGGTCAATAATTGATTAGTAAATGAATCATTAACTGGAGGCTCATGAACAGATTTGGCGTTTTTCCAGACAGGTTATCAGACGTCTCAGCTCTTTTCTCTGGATAGATACTAAAGTTTGAACGGATTCATATTTTGTCAGGTCTGTCCACACTGGCAACCGGTTCTGGTTCTGACCGTTAATGCGGCGCTGTGAAGCCTCATGTTCCCATCCTGCGTCGCCTCGGTTCTGCTGATCCGAGGCGACGGGCCGTGATGAGCGAATCGCTGATGTAAGTCAGGAACCCGATGCAGAACAAATGGAGCTTCACCGACGTTTTACATCTTCCCAGATATCCTGCTTTGACTATCAGCTGCCGGGTTTACAGCAGGAGTCAAACGACTCAAACCGCAGGAGGAAACGGCTGATATCAACTCTGTGCTTCTCTCCACAGGGAGAAGGACGGCCGGCTGGTTCTTCGCCCTGCCGGACCTGCAGAACCCGACTCAGGCTTTGTTCCTGCCAAACCAACTGTGAGCCACATTAGGCTCATAATGAGCCTCATTGTTTTCCCTCCAACCGACAAAACGCAACATGGCGCTCCGGTTCATCTCAGAGACGTTAGCCACGGCCGGGCAGAGAAAATACGTGATCTGGGGTGCAAGAGATAAATATGATGCACAGAAACAAAGTCGGGCTGAAATGATTAATCACGATTAATCGATTATTGAAACAATCGTCAACAAATGTAATCGATTAATCGTAAACTAAAGTATTGGGACTAAGGAAAAAAGCCTTTTGCTGTACAGCAATAAGAGACATTTGGCATTTAAGATAAAACACTTTTGCCTGAAATATGTTTTAACTGAAACTCCTAATTTATGATTTTCTTATTAGCTTTTTTAATACATTTGTAATATTGTACTAAAATATATATATATCCAATTGATTGTCAAATTAATCAATTACTAAAACAATCGTTGGCATCAGCCCATTTTCCCAACCACAGGAGGCGGCGGCCATGTTGCCAGGAAGAGCAGACCTTCTCATCATCTGGAAGGAGTTTGGGTTTTTGTCGCTCCAAAGGAAAACGTCTCACCTCGGCGTAAAGTCCTTCGGCACCAGATCGCACCGCAGCGCACAAATCTCCGGCGACCCAGCAGGACAGACGCAGCGCAGGTCGCAGTTAGTGAGGCGAGCGCATGCATGCAGCTGTCAAAGTGGAAGAGATGCAACTTTGCTCCCACTGGCTGCTGTCGGCCGCTCGGCCCTCCCTCCTCTCCCCGCCTTCCTCTCCCTCCTCTTCATCAGCCATCCCGTCATCTGTTCAGCGGCTGTGACGCAGCGCTGTGGGAGAATGCGTCTTTGTCTGCAGCAATTGAGCGGCGTTAACGTGCCGAGTCACGTGACTCGTCATCGGTGACCTCGTTTCCAGCGAGCAGCGCTCCCCTCACTTCACTGAAGTAAAAGCTGAAACAACGGCGTCGATACGAGACCCGGAGCGTTCGCCATCGATGACCGGCCAGTCGGTCTGATCTTTAAATAACTGCAGCCTTTAAAAGAAATAAAACATCCTCCAATTCTTACTTCTCCAACCAGGAACCGTCTGCAGTTTGTGTGGGCCTCTAATGTATCGGTTATAATTGATCAGTTTCTCATCATAAGAATTTGGATTTATTATTATCACGATTAATGACGTATAAAAAGACACTGTCCACATTGCTTGGATTGTTAATTTGACTGTTTTTAATCAATAGCCTGATATGGATTGGTGCCTAAAGATGAGCATCACCAGCAGGAATGATTGAGTCACCTAAAAAGATTCATAGTTTTATCTTTCAGTTTTCTTGTTCTCACAACAGTCCCACAAAATATTGTGATAAAACTTCAGGTTCGTATCTTCATGTCACACAGCTGCTCATCACTCTGAATGCAGGCAGCAATGGATCATTTTGGTTATTTGTTCAGTAATTTAGCAGCAGGTTTTTGAATTGAAACTGATCACTGATTAATTACAGACCTTGCAATTAACTCCATTTAAAAGTGAAATAAATACTTTGGGGAATCTAAAAATTTGCATCCAATATATGATTAAACATTTATTTAACTTCCTTTACTGATTAGTACATTAAGTTAAACTGTTGTTGGTTGATTGATTGACAATAGCAGCATTGACAACACAGTGACTGTTTCCGATTGAGTTAATAAACTGAACCTGGACATTATTTTAAGAATCAAAACGTTTCAGTTATTGCAGCTCATTTATTCATCGTTTTGATCGAGCCAATAGTTTGTAGAGGTTCTCAGTAGTTTTTAAATCACAAACTAAAGGCTGGACCTTTCTATGTTTTTAAGAGAACATGTAGAAAACATAAATAGTTTCAGCATCTTAAACCAGCAGCTCTTTCCCTGCAGCGCGACTCACTGCTGCTCCCATGTGGCTAATTTAGCAACGGTCTAGATGTAAACGTGCAGAAAGTCCTGCTTTCATGTTTTTAGCCTCAGATGACAGAGGTTAAAGGTCACAGTCCTTCTGCTCTGGACTGAAGTTGTTTTTGGAGAACACATTTACCTCTTCTGAGTTTAAAATCAGTGAAACATCAGGAATCAACCATTTTTCTGGGTTTTATTTCTGGTAAGGTTATCGGAGAAGACGTCCTCAAAAGTTTTATGCTTTACGAAAACAACTCGCCGCCATCGCTTCTTAGTTCATTTCCTCTACCGCATCCCATAATGCAACACAAACCCAGTTTGGGTCAATTTGCAGAGGCGATCCAACACTCACCCATCCTCCCTGCTGGATGATGAACTGCGCCTCGTCCTCCTGCAGGCAGCGCAGCCCCTGCTGCAGCAGCGTGTTCAGAGGCTTTCCCTCGAAGTACAGGGCCCGCAGCAGCAGCAGCGGCACCAACACCTGTCAGAGACAACCAACACGGTGAGGAAGCTGCGTCACACGACGACAGGAAGGTGAGAAAGCAGCGCTGACCACAGGCTCACCTTGTTCCAGCCCGATTCGGTGTGTGTGGCCAGATCCAGAACCGCGCTCTGAAACCTCTGGTAGTCCAGAGGCCTGCAACACGAAGACGTCCAGCTTTACAAACACCAAACAACACTTTCACTTTAATCTGGCTGCAAAGAAAAGAAGTAGGCCTGAAACGATTAATCAGATTACTAGAATAATCGATTAATCATTAACTGGAGACTCAAGAAATGGCAATTTGCTGAAAAAAACAACAACATATTGAATGCAGTAATTAGGCCAAAACTGTACAATATACAGTATATAAGTTTCTATTTAACCTAAAAACATTTTGTCAATAGGAAGGATTAAATGAGAGCTCACTGCTTCCTCCTACTGCTAAACTAATCATTTTGTTCTTGGTCATTTATGCACATGTTTTCTCTGGTCCTACTAATTTCTTGTTTTTAAAAACCAGAAATTATACCAGAAACAATATTTTATTTTTACCCAAAACTCCTTAAGTGGCAGGTTTAGCTTCACTCAGTTCAAATTCACTACATGAATGCTATTTTATTGCTTTTTAGGCAACAAAATATTTATTTTCTTAATTAAAAAAAGAAAATAATGGACCATTAATGGACTTCTGAAAATATTGAAGTGGTTAAATGTATTCTGGTCCAACATCAGTGTTATGCAAGCATTCCTTATGAATGCCTGCATAAAGAATACAAGCCGAGCGAAAGCCTTTGTGCTGATCACGTCTGGCTGAGCGATTATCTGCAGCAGCGATAACGAGAGCTCACCGTGTGAAACTCTTTGGTAAATATTTCCACAGCTCTGCTCACCCTGAGAGGAGTTTCTCCACGGCGGCGGGGAGGTGCGGGCCGAGGTCCCGGGACACGCCGTGGCCCATGAAGGCGAGGCTCTCCTCCACCGAGTTGTCCGGGCCCGGCGGGCAGAACACCACCGAGTGGCGCAGGTCAAAGTTCGACTCGGAAAACGCTGAAAACAGGATGAAGACGCCATGGAAACGAGAAGAAAAAGCCACAGAACTGGAAACTCTGGTCAGAAATCAGGATTTACTTAAAGAAAAAGAAAAACTATCCGCCTTGAGATGAATTGCTCAACACCTCAGATGAGATTAAAAACGCCGGAGAAAAGTTTCCTAACCACCAAATTGGTGCAAAAAGTTTCCATATTAATAAATGGTTTCAGATGTCTTTAGATGTCAAAGGTCAACCCACACAATTACAAAAAACTAATTTTGGTGTCATAGAACCGGTCTACTAAAATTTTAGCTGCACAAACATAATTAATTTTCTTAAAGTGGAGAAGCAAGTTGATCTCTTGAAACTTTTTTTTTAAAAACCTTAAAATCAGAACGACACAAACAAAAATTTATTGTTGCACAAACCAGCACAAATGTAGCACAGCTGACTGACTCCGTATTTAATCTGACTGGCTGGTTGACCTTCGACGACCTCTGGAAACATTTGTTCACATTTTCACAAACTAAACTTTTAGCAGCACAACGTGGAACAAACGCCAGCGACGCCATGTAACGTGCAGGAGGCGGGTTGGCGCCCAACTCACCCAGGCTTTACAAACTTACAGTCATTGACTTCCTGCTCCAGCTGCTTCAGCTCCTCGTCGACCTGCTGCTTCATTCGTCTGCTCCTCTCCCACTCATCCTGGGCGTCTCCTTAACACATCGTAAATGGACCAGCTTTAAATCTGTATCTACCAACTAACATCCTACATTTATTTGAATATTAAAGGTCAGTGTTAATAATCCTCTTATTCCTAGTTTCTGCTCCACTATCTTGTCTGATAAATAAACAGGTTTATTTTCACATTTACTCATATTATAATCAATAATTGAACTGTGATTTATGCCTCTTTAAAGATTAAACAGGCACGAGTCCTTTTGCAAAGCTCTGCAGGATGGAGAAGCCCTGATGGCTGCATCCTTATTTTACACTTTGCACTCAGTTTGACAACAAATATTGTGAGTTTTCCTGTAGGCAGGAGAACCTCGACACCAGAAGCAGGTGGGCAAACTTCCACTAATGATCTTTAAAACATTTAACGCAATTAGTTTGGCCTAAATTGATTTATTGAATAAAGTTTGACATCAGCGTGGAAGTTTTGGTTAAGTCCATCTTTTCATTTCACTGGTCGCCGCCACAATGTTCTGATAAATACTCATTCAAAAATACTTTATTTAGTCTAAAGGGAAATTAAATGTTGTCTTATGTATCTTTTAAGAGTCAATGTGGATAATGGCGCTGTGGGCAGTAGCAGTCAGTCCTCCAACTAATCAGAAGAAGCCTCTAACTGAAGACTGTTGCTATATGACACTGTAATGCTAACATGCTATCAGCTCGATATCCAGGCAGCGGAAACAAAGACAACAAGCGGATGTTGCTACTGGGGCAAACCATGAAGAAGACGACAACAGGAAGTGGCTTAATGACTTATTTACATGGGATTTTAATTGCGTTTCTTTTTTAATGGAAACAGCAAAATTGTGTCTACATGAGCAGAATATTGACAAAGTTTTCCGCTCATTTGTAATGGAATGCAGCTGGTAACACATCCTGGATAACACCGTGATCAGTTATCCAGTACAGCTCGGACAGGCTAGCTCTGCTGATTCACCTCCTTTGCTTTTGCCACTCCTTTAAATGTCCTGTTTGTGTTGTTAGCGAGACTTGAAGAGATGGTTTGAACTTCCTCGCTCTCTCCTTCTGTGGTCATCTTTGCAAGTCCTCTGGGATTTGGGGTCGAAGTTCAGATATCAACTGAGCTTTTGAGATGCTAATCAGCTGTTTCTAGTTGTAAAAATAACACCTTGTTGCCACAGTAACACTATCCGAAAGCAAAAAGTAAGAGAAAAATATCCTTCTCAATAATAATTGTCCAAACAGCAACAGCTCAACCAGAAAATGAACAAAACTTTAAAACAGAACCAATCAGAAGCACCAACACAAAAGGACAACAGCAACCAATTAAAATAAAAACTAAAGATAAATAAAATCTGTCTTTTTTTAAAGGTTGTTCAGAAGCGGCCTCCCTTTTTTCCCCTTTGTCCCGTTCAGCCTGGAGGCTCAGGGCCGGGCTGCTCTGCTGCCTCAGCAGGCAGCCGGTCAGACGGCTCCGTCCTAATCCTACGATGATTACTCATGACAGGCTGTCAGAAACTGGACCGGAAAGCAGGGATCAGTCAGTCATTGGGAATTTTTCAAACGTCCTGCAACTCAAAACAACCTCTCTTCTACTCGATGTATGAAAAATAAAGCAAAATAAAAACAGCTGTTTGTGTTTCTTTCACTGCAGTTTAACATGGAGAAGCGCCGCGACCAGAACATCAGCGGGAAATTAAGGATTTGGGTTCAAATATGCAGGAATGGGAGGAAATAACCCCTGCAATCCCAAAGTAATATTTCAAGCAGAAATTTCTGCCAGTCTGGATCGTAAATGAGAATACAGGTGAGTTGAAAATGTCTCAGATGAAGGTGGATTCAGATGTCTACTGAATGCAGTTTTATGCCAAAGCCATAGAGAGCTAAGCTGGGCTGGAGAACAGGCGGCTACACGCCCAGCAACTCAAAATACTTTGAGTTGCTGCTACATGAGCGTGCACCAGGGCTGCAATGATTCAGCAATTCATTCTGCAATTAAAAGTCCTTGCTGTTGACAAATGCTAAGCACCATTACTGGCACAAATATTGGTTTGGGTCAAACTGTAGACAAGTTGCAGTGTGACGTCACACACACAAGATCCTGCAGCTGTGCTTCCTGCTGCTCTGGTATGATGACTAGCATTGGTTTTAGCGGTCAGGTTCTCAACATAATGAGCTACATCTTAAATATATGCGTGATGTCTAAAAGAAAAAGGGACGCAATACTTTGCTGCTAATAGTCAACACTAGAAAAGCTAGACAACAAGGTCAGGACAAAGTTTTAATTAAGAAAAAAAACAGTGAGAGAGAAGGAAGTAAGTCAGTTATGCTAGCTTGACTATGAGAACCTTAACATGTAAATGTGCTGCAGAATTTAGTGTATATTAGTTCAGTTAAAAAAATGAATAAGGAAACCTACACACCAACTCTGACAGATCATTAGTAGGGCAGGCGCTTAAATTAGTCAATCAGCCACCGCTGTGTTAGCTTAGCTCATAGCAGCAGTAGCTAATCTACCACTGCACCAAACTTAATAACTGCAGAATAGACATCAAGCCTGAAAACATGAATCTGAAACGGACTGAGTGCTCTGTTATTTGTGTGGGAAATGTTGGAGTGTTCTTTGGTGTCGAATCTTGACACATTAGCGGTGTTATTGACAGTTTCTATGGCAACGGGTCTGTGTGTAGCGTAGCCAACACAGACAGAGAGAGAAGAGAAGTGGTTTTGAGTTATTCTCCAACATTTTCAGGTTTCATTTAACGGATCTTTTGCACAGTGGCAGCACGGCCAGGCATGGCATCTACAAAACCCGTCTTTTTGCCCTCCAGCGTTGTGCGCACACGTGATACATTCTCTACATACCCTGAGTTCATTTGTATTCGTACAGAATCTAGCATGTTTTACAGACACTTGGCTAACATTACATGTACTTCCTGCAATCCCAAAGTGAAATGTAATATAAAAGGCAGCGTTGTTCACACTGCCTCAATTTAAGTTTGTTTTCAATTTTTAAAAGTTTGTGTAAAAGTTTTCCTGCTTCAAACTTAAGACTTAAAGTACCATTTAAATCATTTTGCATTTTACAAAACAGAATTATTTTGTATTTAAAAACAAAACAATAAGGAGCTGATTTGCTTTTTGATAGCACTTTATGTTTTATATATTTCTTCTGCTAGCTTAAGTCGCTACTACAGAGCAGACAAGACAATTTTGTATGTGATTCGTCAGAATAGTCAGTAAATTGCTTGTTTAGGACACAAGCAAGCGTTTCTCTTACCTTGTTCTGTGGTTGTAGTCCGTGACCTGTGGACCGGCAGCTTTCTCAGGAAGTTTAGCACAATGTACTTGGTTTCGTAGTGGAAACATGGAGGCACAGCGGCCGAGGCACCGGAGGACGTCATGATCTCAACGCTTCAGATTCACAGGCACATCAAGTTTTACTGTCAAAGCTGGACGACTGGCCTGGGGAAGATTAAACCGTTTTTAAGTTGTCATGGAGACCAATTTATACAGCCTTCTGAATGTTTTCTTTTAAACAACAATAACAAAAAGGTCTAAAAAAGAAAAAGAATCCACAGTAGGTGTTTGTTTTTAAACGATTGTTTACTCAACAATTGGATGCATTAAGCTCCATGTGATTATTACAAATGTTTTACTAGAATTGCATAAAAACATAAATAGGATATTTATAATTCCTTCAAAATTGTATTCTTTATTTGCTAAAATCATTTAACATTATTCAAGAATTAGCCATTAAAATCAATGGGCGGAGCCATAGAATGTTACACCAATCAGACTAGAGGTTTTACCCAACTAAATTCTTAAATTAATTTTGTAAATCTTTAAGTTACATTTTCCGACATATTACATTACATGGTTTTAAAAAAAGTATTATTATTATTGACATTTTATATTAAAGAAATTATTTACATTTTAATCTAATTCTTGCTCAATTTCACATATTTATTAAAATTTTATTTCAATTATTGCATGAATATTACTAAGACTAATTAACTGCTTATTTTATTAAATATTTATTGATTTTTTTTTTTTTAGTTTCAAATGAGGTGACACCATGCGGACAGGTAAAATATATCAAGTCAACTAAACTATGAAAACACTTCCGGTGTAACTGTCAAAATAAACCTCATGCTGCTTTATGAAATCCCAAATTCAGTTAGACTAAAAAACATGATTTATTCAGGTTGCACACATCTTTCACAGCAGCATTAAACCGGGTTGTAATTAAATAGCAGCACCACGGTGGTGTAAAATATGCTCAACTATCAATAAGAGATCAATATTATCTGGTGAACAACATGCAAACAGCACAGATCTGATATTTAAAGGAAAAAAACGTTTTTAGTTCACAAACGTTGCTGGAACCCCGGAGTCTCTTGGGAAGCTACATTAGCTAGCTTAACGTTACACCTTTAAACTGCCGAGGAATTACAAAACTTCACTGCAACTTTCTAACGGTCACCGGGAGCCATTTTCTCACCGTCCTTGGCTGAAGGAAACCAACTGCTGACAACCGCCAGGCTGGACGCTGTTGTGCGCCACAACCCGCTGCAGCAGCGGGATCTGAATGAGCCGCTGGTTGGCAGCAGCAGCAACAAACTCCAGGACACAATGGGCTCCGAATGGGCCACAAGCGCGCGAAAATGAAACACCGGGCTTCCTGTGAAATCCTTCAAGATAAAACTTCCGTTTGCCACAAAACAGCGCGTACGGCTTGTGTTTATATGTGGAAATAAAGTGGATCCTGCGGACCGTTTGGTCCACGTGATCGTCAGTTGCGTAGGTGTCCCACCGTCTCCCACCTGTTGTGTCCGTCTGATGTCACTGCCCTTCTATTGAGTGTTTTTATGGCCTTACGATGCATTCAGGTACATCTCGTACACTAGACTATTCACATTTAAACGCTTTTAAAATGCGTAAATCCACTTTTTCTCCCTTCCAGTTTCACCATGACCCTGATTCATAAATAATGTTATTAACCATTTTAAAGTGGGTTTGCGGTTGGAACTTTTAAACTTTTCACATTTTGTCAAGTTTCAATGTATTTTATTGGGATTTATATGGAATTCAAATGAGTACAAAAAACTGTGAAAACAGTGATGATCATATCTATTCAACTCTCTTAAAACCCCATTCATCCCAAGCTTTATGCAACTCAAACAGACATTGGGCTCTTATTAGTTGAAGTGTTTAATTTTTGAATGGATGTATCTCTATTGTGGAATTTTGATGCCAGCTTGATTTATATGTTCACATAAATAACACTGATTAAATTCCTTAGTGTAAAAGAAACTTGTGATTTTTCATCACCAGGCCTCACAAAGCTCTTTGGTTAGTCAGTGTTATTTATGGAAATTATAGTACCACATATTTCCGACCTGTGTGAATACACCAAGGCGTGAAAACCCAACCCTAAAACGCTGTACTTGCACACATGTAGAAGACGCATCAGGGCGTCCACCATTGTGTGAGTGCCAACTCAAAGAAGTCTGGTTGGAAATTTGGCTTCCCAAATATGCTCTACTTCAATTTACATTCAGGGAATTTGGACAAATTGCTTTTATGTAGCATAAATAGCGATTACTGCGACAAAAAGTGAAATACTGGAAATTGAAATAGGTGAGTACATTAATAACAAAAACTAATGTGCTTAAAATGTACTCATACTTTCTTGCAATAGAACAAACCACTTAGTGATATGTAATCTCAATAATAATAATAACAACAACAATGACAACAATAATAATAATAAATGCATGATGAGAGCTGACAACAAAACCCTTGAAAAAAAACTAATGTTTAGATATTAATTTCCAAATATACCTATTATTATTGTCATTGTTGTTATTATTATAGAAATTAGGAAAAATACTAGACTTTGCAAGAATAGTTTATTTCAAGCCATTGTAAGGAGTTCAGTTGTAATTAGTTTATCATTGGATATTGGATTCTTTGTGATGTGTGATGGGAAACAGAAGAGCCTTACCTTTTAAGTGTAACAGCGTGGCGCTAAATTCGGGGTATGAAGTTTGTTAATTTTTTCTTTTTTTTACTGAAAAAAACATTTAAAGTGAAACTTTGTGTTGAACTTCTTTCATTTATTTTATTTCGGTTTTAAATATTTCAAAATGTATTGAATTTTGAGATTATTTTCAATTTCAAAGATTGTCTGCAATTTTTTTATTTTTTTTTATTTTGCAAACTTTATTTCCCCAATTTAGCTCCATATAATTGCTGCATTTATATTGTACATAACCTAACAGGCCTCTGAAAAATGAAGTGGAACACCTTCCAAAGTCATCTGCTTCTCGCATCAACAGTAGTAAGATGAGCTGGAAAAGTGTTTAGTTTACAGTCGCAGCAACTTTCTTGTTAGATTTATTTTAGACGCACTCTTACATGTTTCTGGTAAAATAAACGCATTAAAAGTGGAGTCTATATGAGGAAATTAAAACTTTAAATTGTGCTTGGAAGAGATCTATGGGTGCTACCATGTTGAAATTTCGACTTTTTAACTGGAAAGGTAGCAAATTCCGACTTCCGAGGTAAATTTGAACGCAGCATAACTGTATTTTTGCAGAGCTCAGCAAAGATGCCTCTCCCAATATGGCCATCAGGTTAACGCATTTTCTCTCTATTCTATGAAGGCCACGCCTTCCAACTAGTTTTTAGGAGTGTTTGCTGAAAAAAGATGTTTGTGTTGCTCTAAAATGAAAGCATGTAAAATTTTAAGGGAAAAAATCTGCTAAATAATTATACAACGTAATTAAAATAAGGGCATAAACACGTTCTACTTGTGTTGCCAAATTTGTAAAAGTTTGACCGGAAGTCCAGTGTCGTAAACTCGAGGAGAAAAGCTCGCTGGGCTCGCGACGGCGCCTCCTCCGCTGCTGTAAATAAGTTGGTGGTGAAAATTACCAAAAAACAGAAGAAGAGACATGGCGCTCACCGACGCTGACGTCCAGAAACAGGTGGGGAGGAGACTGTCCATTTTAACGGTGTTTTATTCCAGCGGATAAATCCACAAACCCCCTGCAACATAACAGACCACCGTAAGAGTCTGACAGCTGCCTGCGCCGTTTCCAGGTTTCTGAAAGTTTTCGTTTTGTTTCTCAGGGTTTGTTTGCGTGGATGTGGACACTTGAATGCTACAAGTTACATTTTCATCCATTAACAGTATGTAGAATTATGTAAAATAATAACTGTCCAATGTTAATAATCAAAATAATCCGCGTTTTGTTTGCATTTATGTTTCTGTATGAGAGCAAAGTCACTGGTAGGTTTAGTCACATAAACTAACCTGTTGACAAGTTACATTTTTATTGGAGAGAGGAAAATATATAAGTGAATGCAGAAAGTCAGACTGAAATGGTACAAAATACTTTAATAAAAATCATAATAAGCCAATAATAAACTTCAGCATGACCAAAGAGCATACAAGAGCTACTAGTTCCCTAAGAACCGCCATCTTGGTAGGCTGCATGTCCACCTTAGCTTGCAGATAGAAGCTACATTAGCTAAGCTGATTTTGCTACATGCACAATAAGTACTACAGTAAATATCACCGATATTTATCTTCATATTGCACAGGGGTTGGTAGAGTACTCAAAAATTGTAATGTGTAATAGCTGTGAAGTACTCATATTGTTTCTAAATTAGATGGCAACGAGGCGAGAACTAGTTCTAAGTTTCTGTCTGGTTTATTGCTGTCATAGCAACTCCATATCAACTGTCATTACAGTTAGTTACAACTTCCTACCAAGATGGCTGTCAGCTACAAAGTTCCCGGAAGTGCGACGACACATGAGGACTATGCATTGCAAATTTATTGTTATCACAATATCCAATATGATGATCCCAAAAACCGCAATAAATGCTGACTAATCATTTCCAGATGATGCATTCAGGCTCTCTGTGCCTGTTTTTATATTTGGTGCCGTTTGATCAAGGTTTTATCAGGTGAGAAGCTCATTAAGAATGAAACAACAGCTACTTCACTTTAACTGGGGTTTCTTCACCGTAGGAGCACCACAGGGCACTGTACTCTCACCAGTCCTTTTCACACTCAACACTTCACACTTACTGTATAAAGCAGAGCCAGTTCTTCAGGATAAACACTCGGATGGGTCAGGGATCAGTTTGAACACAAAGATACTGGAAGAATGCAGAAAAGGAAGTTCTCTGAGATGTGCTTTCAACAATGACAATGTCAGAGAGGAGCAGCTTCCTGGTTCCAGACCAGTAAGATTAACTTCCTGGAGCTTCCAGTCTGATTCTTTGACTTTAGTCCTGCCTGATGACGTTAGACCTGCAGTTCTGAGGAACCAGTCATCCACCGGAGCCAGAAGCAGGCTGACTCCACGCAGCACAGATATGAAATGCTGCTGCTGATAAAACTAAATATTAGTTCAGTGATTCTCAGGAAAGCTGCATTTTCCAGTTCATTCAGTAAATGTTTGAGTTTGGAAGGAAAAATTCAGACTGTTTTTCAAACCTTTTTTCTCACTTTCTGCAGGGTGAGAACAGATTGGAGGACATTTTTATTCGTCCTGCTTCCATGTGGAGCAGGATGTCTCACTGTGTCAGTGTGCATGGAAGTACAAATAAAAGTAACTTAACTTGGGCCAGGACTGTAGTGCATTAATTTAGGTAAATTAATCACACAGATTTTTAACTCATTCAAAAATGTTAATGCTATGTATTTCTGGTTCATCCGCTAACAGCAGCAGTGGAAGCTGCTTCTGTCGGCTAATTCCTGCTTCTAAACCACCTGAAACTAGAAAACACTGTTGTTGTGTCCAGAGGACACTATGCTAGGCTAAAATAGCATCTCGATGCTAAACATGTAGAAGCTAATGCTAATGTCCACATTTCCAAAGAAACTCCATGAATGATCAGGACTTGAATGGATTAAAAAAACACTTTGCTCCGATCTGATGGTTGAAAAACCAGAACAGATTAAAAATGATAAATATATCTGTTGTCTATTTATTCAACAATTTAGCAGAAAAAATTTGGTTTTTGAATTGAAAATGTTGCTTATTTCGTTGGTAGTTTTCAATTAACTCGACTAACGCTGGAATAAAATGAAAGACTCAGCCTTAGACATTTGTGTGAGTTTCAGCTGGTTTGTGTCTTGTGGCGGCAGATCAAACACATGATGGCCTTCATCGAGCAGGAGGCCGACGAGCGAGTCGAGGAGATCTTAGCGAAGGTAACGGACGTTCGGCTCAGGCCGGCCACTTCCATCACAGCGACCCGTAACCGACCGGGATGTCTGCTTTCAGGGAGACGAAGAGTTTAACATCGAGAAAGGCCGCCTGGTGCAAACCCACCGGGTGAAAATCATGGATTATTACGAGAAGAAGGAGAAGCAGATTGAACAACATAAGAAAATGTGAGTCTTTAATGTGGCTCCTGGAGGTCAGAGCGACGTTCTGATCAGGAATCGTCTCTCCTCAGCCAGATGTCCCAACTGAAGAACCAAGCCAGGCTGAAGGTGCTGAAGGCCCGAGACGACATGGTGACGGTCAGAGCCTTAAACCCTTGACCCATTCAATAAAAACTCACCTAAAATTGTCCTGCAATAACACAACATCTTAATAAATACAAGATGAAATTAAATTATTATTCTCTTAACTCACTTATTGTTTTCTTTGTTCATCTTAATGAGAAGTGATGCTGTTTTATAACGCAGGGAGTATTTCCAGTTATTTAGTGTGGATTCACATGTCAAACACATGGAAATCTAAAGAATCTCAATTTGTGCATTAATAACATTTAAGGGCTATTTGTAATGCAGAAGCTTAGTAAAATAAAAATAGACTTGAATTGCTTTGGCAGAAACAAAAATATTCTATACTGTTAAATATAAAAAAGAGCAAAAAAATGATCATTTTTATCAATTGTATTAATTTGCCGATTAAATCACTTATAATTAAATAAAAATAACAATATGTGCGAGGAGAGCAATATAAGCTGTTCAAAAGAATCAAATTGCTAGTGAACGACACATCAGTACTCCCAGCAGGCCTGACTTGGCTGCCAATGTTTTCTTTCCACTGATGTCTTTAGTTTTTCTTTTGCCCGGTTTCATCCATCATTACTTTTAAACACCATCCTTGGGTAAAGCTGAGTGTATGGGCAAATCAACGGTCGCTTACATGCAGGACCTTGTGAACCACTAGAGGGCGGTACACCGATGCAGAAACTGTTTCGCACCTAAACCCTGCGCACTGGTGGTTAAGCTGCAATATTTACCGATAAGCGGGTCTGAAAACCATCAGCTGGTCTTTATGTTGCAGGATCTGCTGAATGAGGCTCGCAAAAGAATCGCCGACATCGTCAAAGACCCGGACAGGTACGCCAAGCTGCTGGAGGGTCTGGTGCTTCAGGTAAGCTGAGAATAACAAGTAATGCGCCACCAAGAGCAGTGGTGGGCAACCCCAGCTAAAACGTTAGCTGTGCTGACCTTAAATGCTAATCATGCTAATCTTAAATGCTAATCATGCTAATCATGCTAATCTTAAATGCTAATGCAACTTTCAGTCTGGCTTAGTAAAACTTGTTTAGAGCCACAAATATTTCAAGACCTTTGAAAAAAGATAACTTAATTTTTTGATAACAGAAATTTTGTCATTTTAAAATAAAAAGCAAGACTTTTTCTGAAAAGAAGATGCATAAATTTCCTTCCTTTGGATGTTGAATATTTTGGAAAATTAATGTGAAAACAGTGCATTGTTTCTTACTTAATTATAGAAATAGATCTAAAATAAAATAATACCACTGGTGTTTTTAGTGTGATTCTGTCTGCACATCAAAACAGATGTTGAACTCTATTCAACTGAATGTTTGCAAAACAGCCAAATAAATTTGCAACTTAGAATTTATCCAGGAAAACTAATTTATGGGAAGCTAAGTGTGCTAATCCTCAGCAAAGCTCAAAGCAAAAACCTAGCTTGGCTAATAGCAGATTAGTGTAAGCGTCCCCACCACTGCCAAAACGTTTTCTAGTTTTCTTCTGGTTTGACGGGTTTTTCTTTTTATTTATTTCTACATTTTAGGGGTTTTACCAGCTGCTGGAGCCTAAAGTCACCGTCCGCTGCCGACAGCAGGATGTAGAAATGATTCAGGTAATTTAGCTTTTCTGCTTCACCAAAAACCCAAACGGTTGCATGATAAAGAGCGAAATACAGCTGTGTGCTACGACTCGGCAGGCTGCAGTTAATAAGAACATCGCTATTTACAAGGAGACGGTGAAGAGCAACATAACTGTCCGGGTTGACCAGGATCACTTCCTGCCATCAGACATGTAAGATGGTGCAATCCATCACAGTTTTAATTTAATTATCTCCTGTTCAGAACCAGATGTAAAACCTGCAGCACTTCGGACCACAGGCTGCTGCAGATGAATTTGGTAAAAGTAAATCTGTCCTGCGTTTCCACAGCTGCGGCGGCGTTGAAGTCTACAACAATAATGGAAAGATTAAGGTTTCCAACACCCTGGAGAGCAGACTGGACCTCGTAGCACAGCAGGTACAATACATTACACAAAGTGCACAAATTAGGATTACTGTGTAAAATCATTGCATGCAGTTTCTGTTATGTGCCTGCAGGGGGCAGCATAACTCTATCAGTAGGAAAAACCTGAAATCTTCAGAACATTTTCAGCCTGTTGCGTTTTGAAGTGTTTTCATTTTGGGTTCAAACCTGGTTCCTGTTTGACCCAAAAGCTGCAAAATGTTTCTAAAATATGTTGAACATATTCTGAAGCCTGGATGAAGTCGAACATCTTTGGAAACGTTCACTTTAGAAACTTCAATGAGTCGATGACGGAATATCAACAAGGCTAAGAAATGTATTTTTAAATTATAAGAATACCATCACAATAATGCAAGGAAAACATCATAGTAGAATAAAGTAGCAATTAAATGGCAGTAAAGTCGTAATATTACTGGGATAATCATAAATAAACTAGAATAAAATTGTAGCAATGCGAGAATAAAGTCAAGGTAACATGAAAAGCAATCAGAAGAAAATCATAATTTTGGGAGAATAAGGTAGTAATTTTATGCAAACTCTTACACAAAAATAATTAAAAAGAGAGAAATGTCGAGCATCTTGCAAAGTTATATTTTGGTACTTTAACATGAAATTATTAGCTGCAGGCTTTTGAAGCGATTTCTCTGTTTTGAAGGAAGAAGCACAGACTTGCTGAGTTGATCACATCAGACCTTAATAAATCTATCAGCGTTTTTTTTCTCAATAAAACATTTCTACTTGTAATTTTACAACTTTTTTCTGATCTTTATTTTACTAACATTATTACTTTGTTCTTGTAGTTTGTCTTCTTAGCCTGAACCTGACACTCTGTTAGGCGTCTGATTCATAGTTTGGTATAAATCTTTTACTCATAATGTTGTTTAGATGCAGTTACTGAAGTATTTTCTCTCGTTTCTGACTCTCTGCTGTGTGAAACGGCGACACCGTCTCCTTCCAGATGATGCCTGAAATCAGAGAGACCTTATTCGGTTCCAACCCCAACCGCAGATTCTTGGATTAATTTGAGGAGAACGCCGCTGGAAACGTCAAGGTGACCCCTGACCTTCCTCACAGGACAGCAATTCAAGTTTTCAGGTCAAACTGATCTCTGATCAGGGGGCGCTGTGGTGGCGCAGGGGCAAAGCACGGCCCACGTATTGAGGCCTTATTCCTCGTAGCGGTGGTTGCAGGTTTGATTCCCGGCCTGGTCACTTTGCTGCATGTCTCCCTTTCTCTCGTTACCCACTTCCTGTCAGACTACTTTCCAATAAAGGCCACTAGAGCCAGCAAAACCTTTAAAAACCTAAACCCTGATCAGTGTTTTCAGAAAACGTCTGGACTTCAACATAACGCAGCAGCAGCTCTTATTTCCTCCGTACCCAGAGAGATCTGCTCATACCTGATGCAGAAACTGTGAAATCTGCTGCTGCTGGAAAACATTTTTATGTTTATTTGATTTTTAACAGCCAAAAGAAATAAATTGGAGACAGTTTGACATGTTGGAGATGTCTTTATTTACAGAGTGTAAACAGTTTTCTTCAGCTATTTTCTCTCTACAAAACAGAAAAAGGAAGTGCTATGGAAACACATCTGTCTGGTATTAAAATGTAAAAACAAAACGACCTTTAGCGCCACCTTGTGGCGTAAAGTATTGGCGGTTGGTAAGACGAGGCGCCTTACTGCCCTGCTTCTGTCTAATATTTAAAACTGTCTTGCCTAAATTTGAATTCTAGCTAAATATTACCACTTCCAGCCAAAGGCGTAGTTTTAAAGTGGGGTTTTGTTGAGATGTTACAAGCAGTCAGTATCTTCACTTTGATGGAGCGGAGTTAATTCAGGTTAAGTCATGTTTGTGTTACAGCAAAAACCTGGTATTTATGGAAAAAGACACTAAATCTGTGGAAACTTTGTCTGTTAGGTTACGATTAACAAAATTACATTTTATTTGTTAAATGAGAAAAATGAGGTATATTTTTTATATTTGCCATCCAATTTCCTTGGTGATTATGCTGTTTGAACAGGAGAACCTTCAGGCACCAGGAAGTTGGACCAACAATGAACCAGATATTTGGAAACACAATTTTTTCCTGATTTCTTTTGATGTCTAAGAGGAAGCAGAGCGTTTGAGATGGTGCCTTAAAATGCAACCTCTGGCTTTCCTTCATTTCAATTGAAATGTTGTGAATTGACCTATCAGAACTGGACAAAGCCTGTTTTTTTGTTTAGTGCTTTTGCTAACTTTGAAAAGATTTTACGTACTTGGCTTCACTTACATGAACTTTTCTTGATAAAATACTTGGTTGTTAAACTTTCAGTAAAGTAAAGTTTGGTTATTGGCGACGTTCGGTCAGACTTCTGCTAATCCTGTTTGTGCTAATAGCAGAACAATTTTTTCATATTGGACTTTTGCTAACTTTGAACACATTTAGCACACTTAGCTTCTCCTGAATTATCTTTTCTGTATAAATTCTAAAATGTAAATGATTTAGTTGTTGTTTTGTGACCCTTCAGTAGAATGATGTTTATATTCATGCTCTTATTTTGAAGTGGATGACGACAGCAGCTCTGTTTCCGTTCCAAATTAAACAGTTTTATTAGTTAAAGGAATGCAGCGCTTTAGCACCAGCAGGCTAAGGTTTAGTGCTTTGGGGTTAGCGCGGCTAGCTGTTTAGCTGCATCAGTATTGGAAAAAAGCGATAAAGATTTTATCTCCTTATTCTGACATTTAGCAAAAAGTAATAAAGTTGGTGATCCTAACTGACCTAAAACAAAAAAGGTTCTGATTGAAAAAAAGTTTGAATTGTTTTATACATTTTTTTTGGCACCAGTTTTCAGCTAGGTGAAGGTTTTGAGATAAATTACCTGAGTCCACAGATTAGCTTTTAGCTTCAAAAACCTAAAGTTAGATACTGACTTGCTTTTCTTCTGCACATAATCCCACTTTAAAACAAAAACCTTTAACATGTCATAAGACTTTAAAACTAACAGCAATGATAAGGCGTTGATTGCATTGTCCTTGGTTGTTGTGCGCACATTATTCGAAGCAAACCCTAAACATGGAGGGAAATTTATCTTAATTATTGTACCTACTTAAAGTGAAAGAGATCAACCTGGCAGGCGGCGTGTTGTCCTGCAGTCTAACCTTCTAACAGGAAGTGAGCTGTGTTGTAAGTTGAAATGTACGCTATAACAGGGATTAAAGGAATTACCACCAGATTAACAAATGACCTTATAGAGATTGGCTCCCAGTGCAGCAGAAGACCAGATTACAACCTCCCACTCCTCCTACAGGAAGGAGTGGGAGGAATGCGTAACGGAGCCGCCGCATCGGGTCGCTGCGGATATGAAATAAATGGGTCACTTCCTGAAATTCAAACACTGTCAGGCATTTAGCAGCTGTAAAATATCCAGCAGTTCTTTCTTTACAGCCAGCGGGAGGACCCTCCCTCAGGTGAAGGGAACACCTGGACTCGGGTTAGTTACTCCGGACCTTGTTACCCGTCAGAACCGCGCTGCCAGGCGGTGAAACCAGAGAGAAACTCCATTTTTCTGGGGAATGAAGCTGGGATTCTCCTTTGTGTTCTCCTTCACCGCCGCCAGTCGCTGTTATCCCAGTAAACCCAGAACCGCCTCCCCGACCCCGAGGAAGTAGACGCCCTGCGCGATGCCGAAGAGCGGAGCGATGACCAGAGCGCGGCACGCTGCGCCCTTCAGGAACGCCGACGGTCCTTCCCGCCTCATGATGCGTCTGGAAAATAAGGACGGCTTAAAGCTGCAGTGCGTAACTTTTATGAGAACATCGATTTTTATTCCATATTTGTTGAAACTGTGACTTCAGTTTTAGGAAAGACACAGGAAGGAGTCGTGAAGTTGTTTGCTCTGCAGCCTTACCTTGTGCAGTCAACAATTCCTCTGTACGAGTCTTCCCCTTCACCTTTCTGCAGGGTCTGCAGACGAGTCTTTATCACTGTGATAAAGCACAAATACTGTTTTACACTATTTCCAGTGTAAAAATATGTCGATATTTAAATTGATCCTCATTGACGCTCTGCATCCAGTCTGACTGAGCTTCACCTGTTTTCCAAAGAACAACGGACAAAACGTCCCTAAAAAGTCTGTAAAGAGATGCAAAACATCACTGGTGAAACTTCATTACAATCAATTAACATCCCTTTGGGATCAATAAAGTATTTTTGATTTTGAATTGAAGGGTTTGTAATTAATCACAATTAACATTTTCAAAACTAAACAGAGAAATAAGCAGCATTTTTAACGGATAAAATGCTGCTAAATTTTATCAGTTATTTGCTGCTAAATTATTGAATAAATAGCGATATGAGTTCAAAACAAACATATTTATAGTTTTTAATCTGTTCTTCAACCATCAGATTGGAGCGAGGTGCTTTCAGTTTCAGGAAGCCCTGATCATTCATGGGCTTTGCTGAATGACCAGCTCTTTGAACACAGCAACTGTGTTCTCCGTCTGATTGGCTTAGAACCAGAAATGAACCCAGAGGTCCAGCAGAAGCAGCTTCCCCTGCTTTTCAGATTTTCATTTATAGCATAATCTTCCTTTCTCTTTCTATCTTGTGTTGTTTTGTGATAAGATCCAACTAAAACACATTAAAGTTTAAAGCTGTGATGCACTATATGTGTCCATTAGCGCACTGATCAGCTGAAGTGTAAAGCTGCTCACCGTCCAGCGGCGTGACGGCCACTGCTGCCACCGAGCCGGCGGAGCAGCCGGCCACAAAGGACTGCCAGAACGGCGCCTGGGCCTGAACATCCGCCTGGCCCGCCGCGCTCTCCCGGCCCAGAGCGTTAAGGTTGGCAAACAGAGGGAAGTAGATCATGGAAAAGGGCACATCCCTGCAAAGAAACAGTAGAAAAGTTGGGGAGAAAACAAGCAGCGAGAAGATGGAGTGATGAGAGATGAACCAGTGAAGCAGCGTAACAAGCAGACATGGCTGCAGGACTAGATTGATCTGGCTCATTGGTTGATCTGTCAGAGAATATTCCAGTCAGAAACTGCATCAGTAAAACAGCTGCATGATGCTCAAAGAATAATAGATGGAAAAATTAATTTATACAATAAGAAATATAATTTGCTTATAGATATTTATTGCATTATTTGTAAGTAATTTATAGCTTCTTTGTTTTGTGTTTTTTTAAACATAAGTTTGAATTCAAAAGGATAATAATGACACTGCCATCAACAAACTGTTTATTTAGCATAAGAACAGAACTTTTAACATTATAAAGAGACTTAATTTGAAATGCATCATTTCATGTCTTTTTAGATGTGTGTTACTAAAGACAAATCTTTTAATTTACAATATAAATGGATAACTGTTTCTAAATAATCAGAAATCTCTGATTTAGAAGATTATTCTAAACCTAAATCTGCAGGGATATGAATAATTTTGCACCCACTTGTAAATGTAAACTTAGCTTTAAAAGAACAGATTTACAACTAAGCAGCAGCAGCAGAAATCTGTGAGGTGTGAAAACGTTTCCTGGGCGCCTCGTTGCAGGTGTTTCGCTCTGACCTCATCAAGGTCGCGCCGGCGCCCCGGTAGAGGCCCGCCGGGCCGCGGGTCTTCAGCAGGTCCGCCGTGATGCGGGTCGCCGAGGGCCGCCGCGCCGCCGGGGCCACGAGCGACGGCGCCGGACCGGGAGCCGCCGCCGCCGCCTGGGTCGGAGCCGCCACGGGTCGCTGTGCTGCTGGAAGCAGAAAACACCTGAAGTCAGGAAGCGGAGACTCCTGGGCTGCGATTCCTCTATTCTGGGAAAACCCTGAACGCCTCACCCAGCCGTCCCGCGTCCTGCAGCTGGATCTTGAGCATCTCCATGGGAGTGGTGACGACCACCTGGCAGGTCCCGGCCCCGCAGCCCGCCAGAACCTCCCCCCACAGGGGCAAATGCCTGGGGCAAAGCAGTGCGTTACCACAGTCCCAGTAAGTCAGTTGGACTGGTAATTACACAAAACTACATGCATTAAGTATGGAAGCCCATTTCTGCCATGAAAGAAAAAACAAAAGACCATCAGGAAGTCATAATTATGAGTTTTAAAGTCATAATTCCAGGAAAAACATTCATATATGAGAATAAAAGTCAAAATTCAGAGTTTTAAAGTCATCATTATGAGAATAAAAGTCCCACTTATGAGTTTTATTATAGTAATTATGACTTTCATGGTGGAAATGGGTGTCTACAGAAATGGATTTTCATCATGTAAAAATCTGCAAGTAACTTTTAGAAATTTTCCACCAGTGGTTGCAGTTTGGTTCATGCCAACTGTCCCACCTCCTGCTAGAACTGGCCTGATTAATTCCCTTCAAACGTTTCACTGTTGATGCATCGAGGAGAAGATAAATTACCCGTCCTTTGAAAGTTTTTGTCTGAAGACGTCGTTGGCGGCCAGTTTGATGGCTTTTTCTGGCGTAACCAGCGTGAGGTTTACGGCTGCTCCTGGAAACAACAACAGGCTAACGTTTGTCCCACAAATAGAAACAGGCCTAAAAAGCAGCTTAGGGGTTCACCACAGAGCACAGATGGTTCACCGGTTATCACCGTAAAAAGATTTAAGCTCTGCAGGAAAACAACATCGTAGTTTTGTGGATTAGATACCTCGGTAGCATCCGAAGTAGCCCTCGGCTCGCACCGTCTTTGCCAGACAGTCAAACCTTTAGAACAACAATAAACAGCCATTACATTTCTCATCACTTTAGGTTTATAAGCAGTCTTATTCCTTCATTTATGCTGATATATTTTGGTTTATGAGGCAGCTTTCAAGCAGTCTTGGCTGTTTTAAATGGTGTCTAACTGAGTTGCAGGGAAGTTATCCCAGATATTTTCCATGTATGAGTCACAGGAAACCCACAGGCTGCTGGGCACAAACAGGCCGGCCACGCCCGGCCAGCAGATTTGTGCCGATCAAACCTCTGGGTCGCTGTGCTGCTTAAGGACACCGCCTCTCCTGTTCTGTCTGTCTGCTCATCTTTACCTCTGATAGTATCAGCGAATATGAAATAATCTGAGCTGCAAACGTCAATATCATCATAAAAACACAGAGTTGACCGAGTTTGGAGCAGCTTCCCTTTGACACTTCAACACAAACCTCAGAGCATTTCCAAACCTTTTGTCATGTGGGCCATAACTGTCAACTCAAAATATCATTTTTAAAAATATCACCAAAAACATTGTGAGTTTTTTTTACCTACTCAACAATAAAACAAGCATGAACTTTGTTTGATTAAGCAAATAATGGGATTTCGTTTTTTTGTAGAAACAGATTATAGCTTCAAATGGTTTTTGGATTGTTTTAAAGACATCAAGTTTACTCATCATTTTGGGGTTAACTGAAGAAAACTGAATAACTTTATTTCATCTGTTCTTTAGGAGTTGGGTGAGTCTTCATTTGAAAACACTTCCTATATTTAGCCAAGTTTTAATACAGCAAATATAAGCAGATTTTAGTTCATACTTTAGAGTATAAGTCAATAAGTAGATGTGGTCCTAGTTACCATGACAACAAAACAAAACCAGGAAGTTTGTGAAAAAATATTAATATTTTTGTAAATGGATTCAAATTTAAAAGTCACAGTTTTGTCCTAATTTATCTTTTGGTCTTGCTGCCGAAGCAAATTCCTGATGATGATCATGAACCCACAGAATAAAGTGATCTGCTTTCACCGCTGCAGACTGAGGAATGTTTTGCAGAACCAGCTTTACTGGTCAAATCAGTTCAGATGTTTGAAAAATAAATTTATTGGGATCAGAAATGGATTCATGTACACAGTATTATTACAGAAGAAGGAACATTTCAAGCTCAGTAAGATTGGATGGAGAGCGTCAATTTTCAAGTCTTTCCACAGATTCTCATTTGGATTCACGCTTTGACTTTAACTAGGCCATTTAACCCATACATTTCAAACCGTCCCATAATGTCTCTGCTGTTTGTTCAGGGTAGAAGGGGAACCTAAACCCGAGTGTCAGCTCTTCTGCAGCGACTAACTGATTTTTACTCCAGGATTGTCCTGGATTTAGTAGCTAAACTAAGTAGCTTCAAACTAAGCTAAATATTTAGCTATCGATTTATCTTGCCATTCATAAATAAATGGATTATTCATATGGTGAAAATATGACTTTGACTAGTTCATCCTTAGTTTTATTACTCTTATATGGGTAACATAACCTAAATCATCAGCGTTAATTTTTGACTGAATAACTTTACAAAAGGCATTGCATACTGGAGGGACAAAAATGTTTCTTTTTTAAACTAAAAACACTGAAGTTATGCTCTGACTTTTTTCCCGTGTCACAATAAACCAGACAAAAACTAAACTTACCTTTGCCTCATAAACAGAAAGGCATCCACACTGATAATTAATTTAAGCTTGATTGTAAACTTACAGAAATGTCTAGCATCATTTGAGGCGATGTAGCTCAGATATTAATGTTTTAGGAAGAGAGATCTGTTTTAATATCAAGTGTGGCTGCCATCGGCGGCAGTTATGCATTTCGGGTTAATTTTATGGTTTTCAGTTAAAGCAATGTAAAGTATTTTGTGTTTATTGAAGGTTGTATGGATGTTGCCAGAGTGGAACCAGTGTTTGAGTTGTTGTTTCTTTGGGGACATATTTTTGGTTACACGCCCCAGATAGAGGGCAGCACCGCGGCTCGTGCGGAAGAAAAGGCTAACCCTTTCAGGTTGAAGCGGCCAATGAGGTACGCGTTTTCTGTATTTTGTTTTGTATAGTAATAAAATGTTTGTTTTAAGTATTCGTTGAGTTTGATAGCCACGTGTTTAAAGGTAACGTAATGTCTTTGTTTTTGTAAGCTAAGCCACTTTATTTTAAATGTTTGTATATTTATTTCTGTAAATATGTATTTGTTGTACAGTTCTCACGGCATGGTCAATAAATGCCAGTAACCATCGAAGAACGCCTTGTGTCCGTTGTCTACCTGGAGGGAGTTAAAGTGAGAACTCAGTCTGCTCGACATGAGGCGAGGAGACGAGTGACTGCCTTCCAGCCACTGAGCAGCAAAGAAGATTCATCGCATTCTAGCATCAGACAGATAAGACTGCTACACCAGAAACCAAAGCAGCAAGTGCTCAAATTTACATTGATGTTCCAACAAGCGATACATTTAAAACAAGTTAAATGTTAGGAAGTGGTCCAACTTTGTTAAGTATGTTAAGGAGACAACGCAAGTGTTGCAATTAAGTAATCTGGTGCTCTGCACAATTTTTTTTTTTTTTATTCAAGGTTTTATCTTAAGATTTTCGTAGGTGAAGTCATTTAACATATTCTTGTTGTTCAGATGCTAAAAGCGTTGGATAATTAAGTGCTCAGTTTTGTACGTTGTTGATTTTAGAAACAGTTCACGTTTATGTCATTTAAGTTGATATTCATTCAGACGTTTTCTTAAGGTTTGAAGTGGTGTGAAAGATATTTTCTGTTATCTATTGTTAACTTTTTTACATAAGTTAACCTACGTTTGTAGCTGTAATTATTTCAGCTGCTTGAGGTGGTTATTGTTAAGTCATTAGTTCTGCAAAGGTACAGCTAGTTATCTTGGGACAAGTAATAAGTAAAAGTTGTATAATGGAGCAAATGACTGACAATGAAACTAAGACGGGCGACTTACTTAAAGACATTCATGGTGCAGCTCTACAGCAGTCTTCTGACACAGAAGAAGAGCCAAGAAGAAGCCAGAGGACTAGAAGGCTTACTGAAAAGGCTCAAGAACTGCATGATAACAAATCAAAAAAACTGCAGGATCGTTTTACTAATACTTACAATAAATGGAAAGTGACTGCAAAGCGAGCTAAAAAGGTGATAAACGGAACTCCCTCTATTGAGGTTGTGCAGGAATTGATGAGTAAGATAAGTTGTGCATCTGCAGATGTGAAGCACAGTTATGAAGAACTGCGCAAATGTGTTCCACCAGGTAGTGAGATCCGTCGCAGAGTAGATACCTGTGATGCTGTATCCGAAATAATCTTGAAAAATGCATCCACTTATCTTGGCAACAAGGATGATGAAGGTGATCAGACAGAGGATGTTGTCTGGCCTGAGTCTGGTTCTGTGTTTCTATCTTCAGCCTCTAAAGCTACAAGTAAAGGTTCTCAAAGCTTAATTTCTGCTAGCAGTTCAGGCATTAAGTCCCGACAGTCGAGCCTTTCCTCTGTTAGGAAACAGGAGGCTGCAGCAGAGCTAGCTGCTACTCAGGCTGCTTTAAAGGTCCTAGAAGAGATAGAAAATGAACAGCAAGAACTTGAAAACCTTGAAGAAGAAGATAGAAAGAGGATTGCATTACAAGAGAAAGAAAATGTGTCAAGAAAGAAAGCACTGGAAGAAAAACGCAGACAAATAGAACGTCTACAGACTGTTAAGAAGTTAAGTGCGGCAAAGGCACGGCTGCAAGTTTATGAACAAGAAGCAAGCTCAGATGAAGAAATTGCAGAGTTACTTCATAACCAGGCAGTTGAACGACGTCGATCTTCAGGAGCAAAAATAAGTTCCAATGAGCGTCCACCCCAAGCAGACAGTGCCACAGTTCTTGCTGAAGCAATAGCAGAGTCTATTAATGTGAGCCGTCTCCCAGTACCTGAACCTTCTGTTTTTACTGGAGATCCACTAAGATACAAGGACTGGAAGATGTCGTTTCAAACGCTAATAGGCAGGAAAAACATCCCTGTAAATGAAAGAATTTATTACCTTCGTAAATACGTTGGTGGATCTGCAAGAAAGGCCATTGAAAGTTATTTCCTATTAGGAACAGATACAGCTTATGATTCACATGGGTTATCCTGGAAGAAAGGTTTGGAAGCTCATTTGTGATAGCTAAAGCCTTCAAGGATAAGCTTGCATCATGGCCCAAAATAGGACCCAGAGACAGTGTCGAACTGAGGGACTTTTCAGACTTTCTTAGGGGCTGCCAGGCTGCAATGTCCCAGATTAAAGGTCTAGAAGTATTGAACACCTGTGATGAAAATCAGAAACTTCTCACAAAGCTTCCTGATTGGTTGGTAGCCAGTTGGAACAGAAAGGTGATTGAGATCGAAGAAACTTGTAATGAATTTCCTACATTCAGTCAGTTTGTGGAGTTCATCACAAAGGAAGCAAAAATAGCTTGCAATCCAGTAACTTCTCTTCATGCCTTGAAATCTGGTGATGTTGAAAAAATAAAGACAACAAAGACACGAAATGTTGGAGCAAAGGTGCTTGTGAGCAACTCTGAAGAGAATCCGGAACATAAAGGATGCATCTTCTGTGAAAAACAAAACCATGGCATTCAGAAATGCTGGAAATTCAACGAAAACCAGTTCAGGAACGTGTCAGGTTTGTCCAAACAAAAAAATTATGTTTTGGATGTTTGAAATCAGGACACCACTCTAAGAACTGCAAAAGAAGAAGCCTTTGTGAAACATGTCAAGGAAAACATCCAACTGTTTACACAAGATGTGAAAGGGCAAATAGAAAAGAGAAAAGCAATGATGAGCATGGGGAGAGCGTAAAAACCTTTGAAAATAAAAAATCAAAGGAAAAAGCAGAGAACAACCACAATATTGAACCCTCAAATGAAGCTACATCAAACAAAGTAGTGCAAGGCGTGGACAACATGTACTCTTCTACAGTTGTTCCGGTGTGATTATCTACATCAAGTAACCCAGAGAATGAAACTCTCGTTTATGCTCTACTTGATAACCAAAGTGATACGACATTCATCATGCAAGATAAGGCAGAAGTTCTGGAAACAAAAGGAGAACCTGTGCAGTTAAAACTCTCCACACTTTCATCCAGAAATACAATCATCCCAAGACAGAGATTACAGTAGTTGGACTGCAGGTGAGAGGTTTTTGTTCATCAAAGAAGATTTCTCTCCCTGTAACCTATTCAAGAGAGTTCATTCCTGCTAATCTAAGTCACATTCCGACTCCAAAAACTGCAAGAGCATGGCCACATTTAGAGCATATCGCAGATCCACTGCTCCACTGATCGAGTGTGATGTAGGGCTACTCATCGGATACAACTGTCCACAGGCTTTGTTACCCCGAGAAGTGGTGCCGGGTAAAGATAACGAACCATTTGCTCAAAAAACAGATCTTGGATGGAGCATAGTTGGTTGTGTTAGCCCTTGTGTCGATTATGGTGATGCAATTGGAAGAAGCCAGAAGATCATCATGAAATCTGTGAAACCTCAGCCTCAGACATCTAAGAACCTCACAAATGAAGTGAAATACATTTGCAGAACTCAAGTTAAGGAGATAATTTCTCCACCAGATGTGTTGAGGATGCTTGAGTCTGACTTTAGTGAGAGAAGAGTTGAAGATGCGAATTTATCTCAGGAGGATTTGCGGTTCCTATCTATAATGGAAGAAGGAGTCAAAATTAAAGCAGATGGTCATTGTGAAATGCCACTTCCTTTCAAGACAGACCGACCAAATCTCCCTGATAACAAAGTATGTGCAGTTCACAGACTCCGATGCTTGAAAAGGAGATTTGAAAGAGATAAACAGTACCAAAAAGACTACACAATCTTTATGAGTGAAATCATAACAAATGGAGATGCAGAAAGAGTCCCAGAAGAAGAAATCAACAAAAGTCCTGTGTGGTATGTTCCTCATCACGGAGTCTATCACCCACACAAGCCGGAAAAAATACGAGTCGTATTTGACTGCTCTGCAAAGTTCGAAGGTGTGTCATTAAATGACTACCTGCTCACTGGGCCAGAATTGACGAATAGCCTGATAGGTGTTCTCTGCCGTTTTCGTTAAGGACAAGTTGCCATAATGTGTGATATTGAGCGCATGTTCCATCAATTTCATGTTAAAACAGAGGATCAGGACTACTTGAGATTTCTCTGGTGGGATGATGGAAACTTTCAGGCTCAACCATACATCTATCGTATGAGAGTTCATCTATTTGGTGCTGCATCATCGCCAGGATGTGCAAACTTTGGGTTGAAGCATGTTGCTGCTCAAGGTCAAGGTCACTACCGTGAAACAACCATCCAGTTCATTGAACAAAATTTTTACGTGGATGACAGACTGACGAGCATTGCAACCAAAGATGAAGCTATAAAGTTGGTAAAGGAAGCAAGACAACTTTGTAAAGCTGGCAAGCTGCGACTTCACAAGTTTGTTTCCAACAATCCAGATGTGCTTGCATCCATTCCAGACGATGACCGTGCAGATTCAGTAAGAAATCGTGACATGACTCTCGGAGAGTCACACATTGAGAGAGCTTTGGGAATCAAATATTGTGTTGTTTCGGACCAATTCCATTTCAGAGTAATTGTAGATGAACGCACACTTTCTAGAAGAGGTGTTTTATCAACAGTGGCATCCATCTATGACCCTCTTGGGTTTGTGGCACCATTTATTGTGGTCGGGAAACAAATACTTCAAGAGATGTGCCGAGACAAGATTGGATGGGACGAGCCATTGTCTGAAGATCTCAAACCACGATGGGAGTCTTGGTTGTTGGACTTAAAGAACCTGTCCGACATCAAAATTCAAAGATGTTATCTCCCGAAGGTTTTCGAGAAAGTCAAAAAATTTGAGTTACATCATTTCTCAGATGCAAGTGTTAAAGGGTACGGTGCATGTTCTTACTTGAGAGCAATCAGTATATCAAACAAAGTCTACTGTTCTCTAGTTTTTGGCAAGGCAAGGGTGACTTTTACAAAGGTCACCACAATACCCATACTTGAGCTGTCAGCAGCTGTTATTGCTGTTCGAACAAGTGACCTGCTTAGAAGGGAGTTGGAGGTTCAAGCCCAAGAATTCTTCTGTGAAACCGCTAGACGGTTTCACATATTTGTGGCGAATCGCATTCAGCACATACAAGAAGGTTCTGATCCGGATCAATGGCAATATGTGACCTCTGAAGACAACCCCGCTGATCATGCATCGCGAAGTCTGACAGCCAAAGGACTGATCACTTCCAACTGGTTCACTGGTCCAGATTTTCTCTGGCATGACAAACTTCCTGCTAATGATGTTAAGGTGGGAGAGTCGGAAGCTGAAGATCCAGAACTACGAAAAACTTTTGTTCATAAGACACTGACGACAGAAGAGTCTCTGCTCAACAGTTTCTCAAAATTCTCAAACTGGACAAGACTGGTTAAAGCCATTGCACGACTCATGCGATGTGTCAAAGAGGTCAAGGGTTCACTTTCCAGATCTAACAAAGTCACCAATCTTGAGGAGAGAAAGGAGGCGGAGCTTGTCATCATAGCTACAGTCCAAAGGGAAGTGTTTTCTGAAGAAATCAAAGATCTAAAATCCAAGAAGGAGCTAACAAAAAACAGCACAAACAGGCTGCATAAACTGAATCCTTTCTTGGATGAAAGGAGTGTGCTCAGAGTAGGAGGTCGGCTGGAGCGTTCAGCTTTACACACCTACATTAAACATCCGGCAATCTTGCCAAGCAAAACCCATATATCACAACTGCTTATTGATCACTTCCATCAAAGGGTTCATCACCAGGGACGTGGGATGACTATGAACGAGCTACAATCAAATGGTATCTGGATATTGGGATGCAGTCACACAGTGTCTTCTTACATTTACAAGTGTGTAAAATGTAGAAAGTTCAGAAGAAATGCTGAAGTGCAAAGAATGGCAGATTTACCGCGTGAAAGAGTGGAAACATCGCCGCCCTTTACCTATTGTGGAATGGACTGCTTCGGCCCATTTTACGATAAGGAGGGAAGAAAGGAACTTAAACGCTACGGTCTGCTATTCACATGCCTGTGCTCGCGCGCTGTGCATATAGAGCTACTTGACGACATGACATCTGACGCTTTTATTAATGCTCTTCGAACACTTATTGCCATACGAGGAAATGTTCGGCAGCTGCGGTCAGATCAGGGAACCAACTTTGTTGGAGCAAGACGAGAGTTCTTGGAATCCTTAAAGAAAATGGACCAAGAAGGCCTAAAACAACTAGGTTGTGAATTTGTCATGAATCCAGCATCTGCTAGTCATATGGGTGGAGCCTGGGAAAGGCAGATCAGGACAATAAGAAGTGCGTTGACATCCATTTTGGATCATTCATCCAAAAGGCTTGACATTTCATCTATAAGTACATATCTTTATGAAGTTATGGCGATCATAAATAGTAGGCCCTTAACAACTCACCTGCTCAATGATCCCGCTTCTCCACAACCTCTTACGCTGAATCACATTCTGACCATGAAGTCTTCAGTGGTTTTATCACCACCTGGTGTGTTTGTTAAAGAAGACCTTTATCTTCGCAAAAAATGGTGCAAGGTACAGTACTTGGCCAATGAATTTTGGACCAGATGGAAAAAGGAATACCTGCTCAATCTTCAGCAAAGAAATAAATGGCACAAGACACAGAGAAATGCCAAGATCAATGACATTGTGATTCTGATGGATAATAGTTTGCCCAGAAATGAGTGGAAACTGGCCACGGTCACTAAAGTGTACCCTAGTGAAGATGGAGTCATTAGGAAACTTGAACTGTTGATGAGTGATGCGACACTTGATGACCAAGAGAAAAGAGTTAACAAACCAGTATATTTTGAAAGACCCATCCACAAAACAGTTACTCTAGTTGAAGCTGAGTAGCTCAGAACTATGACACATGACTTTCTGTAACTTATGTTAGAACACAGACATTTGTTGTTTTCTTTTGCATTGAGGTTTAGTAGGAAATCACTTGTGATTTGGTGGGAGTGTGGCTGCCATTGGCGGCAGTTATGCATTTCGGGTTAATTTTATGGTTTTCAGTTAAAGCAATGTAAAGTATTTTGTGTTTATTGAAGGTTGTATGGATGTTGCCAGAGTGGAACCAGTGTTTGAGTTGTTGTTTCTTTGGGGACATATTTTTGGTTACACGCCCCAGATAGAGGGCAGCACCGCGGCTCGTGCGGAAGAAAAGGCTAACCCTTTCAGGTTGAAGCAGCCAATGAGGTACGCGTTTTCTGTATTTTGTTTTGTATAGTAATAAAATGTTTGTTTTAAGTATTCGTTGAGTTTGATAGCCACGTGTTTAAAGGTAACGTAATGTCTTTGTTTTTTGTAAGCTAAGCCACTTTATTTTAAATGTTTGTATATTTATTTCTGTAAATATGTATTTGTTGTACAGTTCTCACGGCATGGTCAATAAATGCCAGTAACCATCGAAGAACGCCTTGTGTCCGTTGTCTACCTGGAGGGAGTTATATCAGGAGTTGTGCTAAATGAATGACTCGATCATCCCGTTGGGTAAAAACTCGCAACCCATCTCTGTCTGTTTGGGCAGATCAGTTACAGAAGCAGATTATGGCTGTGGAGGAAATCCCACTCACATTCCCCTGTAGACCTGGACACCCTGCTGGTTCTGTAGGCGGGTCTTTGCCAGGTCAATAGGAAACACACATGTGACACCAACCAGGCCTGCCACGCCCCCGTTAATCAGCTTAGCAGGGAGACTGAAAGGGATCAACCACACACACACACACGCACACACACCCCCACACACATATGCACACACACAGAGAAATGTATTGAAAACTTGGAGTGCACCATGCAAAGTATAAACATTAAGACTCGTCACGTTGCCAGTTCCAGGGGCAGATTTAAACTTTTTTCCCTTCACTCATTATTTCTTCTCATAACATAAACACATTTGGTCTCCATGGAAACCTCAGGCTTTTGGCTAAAAGCTGATAAAAATCGTTGGAACATTTGAGATGAGCAGGAAGCATTTATGGGTTGCAGGACAGACATCAGTAGCTTCCATCAAAGGCACCATGTGGAGCTCTGCTAGTGCCAAAAATCTAGTTTGTTGGCTAAAAATTTTTTTCAGTAAAATTTGCCTAAATTAATTGTAATTTTTACTTTGGATTCTTTAAAATTACACTTGAATTGGAGTGAAATATAATAGTTCTTAGTGTTTAATAATTGGATAAAAAAATAAATGTGGATATATGTAAAAAGAAGTTTATTTCTTTACTATAATAAAGATCACCACACAGGAGCTTTCCTGCCAACAGCCATCACTGTCTGCAATAACTCTTTGAATAATTTGAATTAATAAGAGGCACAACAAAATTTTACTTCCATTTGGATCAATAAAATATTTTAAAATTTGAATTCAATTTGATAAGAAAATCACATGAACCCCCAGTTTTGTAGTTTTTCTACTACATCGTCTGTCAGTTTGCTTCAGCTTAGCGCAGCTGCATCAGTCTTTGCACAGCTATAGTTTCCAGAAGCTTGTACTCTTTTTATGGTATTTATAAAAGGCTTACATACTTTACAATGCAAACAAATCCAAACTATTTAATATTCCATCTTCATTTCTTTTGACTTGTAGCAGCTGCTGTGATGTTTACACTTCTGGTGGAGTTTCCTAAGTGTTTGCTATATTTTGGCACCAAATTTTTGAAATGGAGTTTGTAATTGCTGAGAAAAATAAACTATATTTTGGTATGTTGCTACGGAAAACTCTGTGGGACTTTGTTGAGTAAAGCAGGCAGTTTCTTACCTGACCTTCTTGTCTCCCATCTTGGTGGTTTCTGGGCTCTATTCCCAGCTCCAACACTCCTCCTGTCGTTCTCCAGGTGTTTCTTCAGCTCTCACCTGCTGCAATCCCGTCCCAGCTGATGTATTCAGCAGAGAAAGTGGACGCCCTCCTTTATGCTGCTCCGCAGCTGGTTGTTGAATTTGGTTTGAGGTGCAGAAAAGCAGAAAAGCTGACCACGACTTCAGACCTTACTCTTTCTCTCTCTGACCGCACAAAACACAATCAGTCACCATGGATTACATAAAACACACTCTTATTGTCCTGCAAAGCTCGTTAATTATATGCAGGTTTGCACTGTCAGATTTTTATGCTTTCAGAAACTCATTCATGCGATTTCAGTTGCTGTCAAACTTTAGTATCTTTAGTGTCTCTAATCTGTCAGCTGAGAAGGATTTGTCCAACAAATAGGGCAGGAAGGCGTGTCGCTGTCATTTAACTGCACTTTCTAAAACAAATGACTGCACAGGACATGTAAATAAAGGTTTAAACCAACAGTCTGACGTATTGACGTGTTAGTTTTTAAGACTTTTTTGAGAAATGTGTGGCGGACAGTAAGCATCTGCTCCTGCTTTCTTAGCTTCATCTTTTTCTCTGATTTCTATTTTCCCTTGTCATTAATCTCTCTCTCTTAATCCTTCCACCTCCATTCTCTCTATTTTTACCGCCGTAAACCTTCGCTCTATCCCTTAGTAACACAAGCACTTTGCATCACCTCCGCCGCCTCCTCTTTCAGGAACTTTACTACCGTAATAATCATTGTTCTCTGCTGAACTCAGTCTTTTCCAGTGGAGCCTTTAACTGAGCCTCTTTCAGTGAAACTTTCCTTTCACACACACAGTAGTGACTCTGCCAAAACACAGACAAGGGTCCCTCAACCCAAGCCAACATCCAGCTCCCACAAAAAAACTGCTCTAGAAAATCCTAAATGCACAGCAGTGAGACAACTTTTATGGAAGGAATCTTACCTTTCCTCTGTCAGTTCATCAGGATGAAGATGTCCGCTTTCCTTTCAGCTCAGCAACTGGTAGTGAAGCGAGAGCGATGTGAGAAAGCCAGCCGCCACTCGGGCCGCTGCACAAACACCAGCATTGTCCTGCAGCCGAAGTCCCTCCCTCCCTCTCTCTCTCTGTCTGTGTGTGTGGGTGTGTGTGTGTGTGGGGGGGGGGTGTGTGTGTGTGAACCAGGTTTTATATCCTTATGGGGACTATTTCTGTCTACAATGTGGGTTATGGGGACCGTTGCTCCTTGTGGGGACATTTTCTTGGTCCCCATGAGGGAAATTGTTGTTTTTGGGTTAGTGGTCAGGTCTGTGATGGTTAAAGTAAGGGTAAAGGTAAGGGTTAGGCTGTAGAAATGAATGGAAGTCAATGTGAAGTCCCCACAAGTGATGAAAACACGACTGTTTGTGTCTGTCACAGCTACCGGCTCTACACCAACATACCCCAACATAACCTGTGATGTACAGACATGCAGAGACTGATGTCAATAATTGGATTTCTGTGTGTATTTCATCTAGAAATGTAACTACACAAGCTGAGCTCCAACAAAGGAGGTTTTCCATCACTAATGAGCTCACTGTGCAACTCTCCTGCCATTACATAATATCCACACAGACCCACTGAATGCCACAATGTTCACAGACTTCCAATTGGGACCAAAAGTGCGCTCCTATTTTATTTTTATTAGGGGACAAAAGTTCAAAGTACAAAAGTTTACCTAAATATAAAAACACACAGATAAAACCAGAAGTGTGTGTGTGTGTGTGTGTGTGTGTGTGTGTGTAGTATATATATATATATATATATATATATATATATATAAAATTTTTCAGGACAGGTCAACTCTTCATGACTGAATGGATGTAACATTTGACATCAAAAATGGAACAAATATCAGCCAAACAATTTAGTTTATGGTGGCAAAGTTGTAAATTAGAGGATCCAATTTTATTTTTATGTTGTTAGTTTGTATATTTGTACTTATTTATTTGTATTTCTTACTATTTATTATTATTATTATTATTATCATCATCATTATTATTAATATTATTATACTATATATATATATTATTAATATATATTATTATATATACTAAACATTAGTACTTCATGGCAAATTATACCAAAATACAAATTTAACCCTACTGTATAAGATTTTCCACCAAAAACAAAAATGAAGGTATTTTCCTTAAATTAATTTCTTTTGCCTTTTAGGACAGTTAAACTGTTGTCACCGCAGAATCCGAAGCAACAGAGAAGGCCGAAAAACACTGACATGGCTAGCTACCGCCACCTACTGGCCACCTTGAATGCTAACAGGCAAAGCTGCACCGTTGTAAAAATAAGTACAAAAAATGTTTTTTTTAATTAAATACGAAATAATAAAAATAATAGTGAAAAGGTTCAGCAGTGTGTCAGTACTCATCAAGAGTTTCCCAAAGTAAAACATAGAGATACTATTGTTAGAAAACCAATTGCAGATTTCCAGTTTTGTCATTAAGAACCATAATAACATTAAAAACAAACAAAAGAATAGACTAAAACACTTCATCCAAAATATTAAAGAGTGGTAAATACAATCACATCTTTACAAGGGCTGTCATACAAGAACTGTTCACATCTTTTAATGTAAAACTTCTGTTTGTTCTAGTTATTGCATCTAAAAATGAAATAAGTGTAATAGATTCCTAATAAAACATAATAAAAGTTAGTATTGCTCCCATTTGGATGCTTAGAGCCACAGTGATGCTGATCCCTTCCTCCTATATCTATCTATCTATCTATCTATCTATCTATCTATCTATCTATCTATCTGTCTGTCTGTCTGTCTGTCTGTCTGTCTGTCTGTCTGTCTGTCTGTCTGTCTGTCTGTCTGTCTGTCTGTCTGTCTGTCTGTCTGTCTGTCTGTCTGTCGCGCAATACTTATTAACAACAGTAGGGGGAGCCCTTGCGTAGCTTAACTTTCACTCAACACTGCTGTTCACAACATATCGCTGTACCCGAAGTTATTGAAACTTATTCTGCACAGAACGAAATTCCTTAAAAATTAGTAAACAACAATTATCAGAAAATCAGAGTTAGACCATAAAAGAGTAACGTTTGTTGAATTGAACGCTAACTAGTTTAATAACAGTGTAGACGAAACCAAATCCGAAGGAAAAAAAACTAATGAATCACCAGTCAGACATTGCGTAACTTTTTCAGTTTCTTCGTCATTCTGTGTTTTACTATCCGTCCCTTTAAACGAGGAGCACTCCATCTAATTGGTGGGGTCCGATCATATTTTTGAGGTTAATATTATTTTAAAAAGCAAATCTAAATGTAAATATGTTTTTTTCTATTTGTTACTGGTTAAGTAAAAACACTTTCGCCAGATTGGTGTCGTCATATCTTTAGAAGTGGTTTACTAACTGGTGTTGGCTCGTTGATCCCCCCTATTGTATCTGGAATGGTACGGTCCATTCCATCTGTTCCGCTGGGTTGAGACACTGATTGAAGCAGATCGCAGCGCTCCGCTGGTCGCAATGGCAACCGCTCCAACAGGAAGGGAGCGACAACTTTCTTCTTGTTTGTAATGTTCCGGAGGAGTTCTGAGTCACTGAACAAGCTACTTTCCTATGTAAGGAAGGATCGTTACACACTTTGAGTGATCCCAAAATGTCCCAGGGATGTCCCGTTTCTGTGGAAGAGGTCCAGTCCTGGTGGGAAGTCCCCGCCATAGCCCACTTCTGCTCGCTGTTCAGGACGGCGTTCCGGCTTCCAGACTTTGAAATAGAGGTAAGGGTTCGTTCGCGGCGGCTTGCGGCCACACGGATGTCCTTTAATCCGGAAATGAGGAGCTGTTTGTGTCAGCACTTTTTGCTTACGTGATCGGTCGGTCGTATTTGAGCCCGGCCGGGTTCGGTTAACCAGCTTATGGAGGCTTCTCTGAACTTCTCAGCCGTTAACGGCAATCCTGTTAGCTAACAGAGGCAGCTTCAGGTGCTGCTCCCAGCTCCTTAAAGTTGGAAAATGTCTTAAAGAAGTTTACCTCATTTACTCCTAGCATTGTTTATATGTCTATTGTAACATATTTATTGACACCTACCAAAAGAAGTAACTTTTGGAGGTCATGTTTGTTGTTATTTGCTCCAGGTTACGTTAAAGAGCAACGTTTTGGTTAAAATCTGCACAGAGAAGTGAGGAGAAACTACCCACAACATGAATATTTACTCTAATCCCTCGTTTACTAAAACGTTATTAACTGAAACAGCCATTATGTGGAACTATTGTGTTAATATTCGCATTAGTCGTTGAGTTGTTCCACGTTTATCCAGCGTGTCCGGAGCTAAAGTTAAGTTCACGGTGTGAGGTTCGGAGTTTATTGTCTTCCAGCCATCTGGCTCGGGTAGCCATAGGGACGCAGATGCTGTTTTCAGGCATTGTTTGCTCGCTCCAGCCCCGTGTTGTTGCCAGAAACGGCGGCTTTTAACGTTAAAAAAACGCCGCAGGTCGGTCACTTCCAGTTGCCAAGGCAACGTCCTGCACGTGCTCCCGCTTCTTTGTCGAGGGAGGAAAAAAGTTGATTTACCACGTTATTATCTCATAATACAACTTCATCCACCTCCTTCTCCTCCTCCCCCTCCTGCTCACTGTAATGCCCCCTCCACCTCCACCGTCCGCCCCGTCAGTACAGTACGAACATGGAAGCTCTGGTTAATGGAGATGGTTTGCTCTATCCAGCCGGGATGGATTGCTTTTTAAAGAAATTGGTGGGGTCAACATCAGCCATCAGCAGCCTCCATCACTCAGCCGTCCCCACCCCCTTCAGCAGGAAAACACGTAGGCAGTGGCTTTGTTGTTAAACGAAGTGTGAGCCAGATGGGGGATCGCGTTGCGCCCAGTTTACACGAAAGTTGAGGGTCCTTATTGTTGCTTTTGCTCCTTCACATGGGGGTTTGTTTTAGGTCAGATACATCCACTTAAATCCTGAATTTATATCAAATTGCAAACAATTATTACTTTTACTGCAAATTAAACTAATGAGAGATTATACATGTGGACATTACATCTACCATTAGTGCCATTTTAGGTATGATGCTAATTAGATCCACCAGGCATTTCAGTCTAGGTATGTTGATTATTGTAGTGATGTTGTTTATTGCTCAAAAAAGACTTTGAAATTTAGTTGAAACGTTTTCAACAACCATCACAGTGCTTTAAGGACAACACTGTATTTATTCCACTGTATCAATTAAGATCCTTTTACTGTACTCTCCTTTTATCTCATGAATCACAATCAAAATGTTGTATTAGGGCATGTATATATGGAAATTAGTACTTATTTATAATTATGTATACATTATATTGTAGTTAAAAGTAATTACTTGATTCAAAATATATGCACAGTATAAACTACTACAAAAATGTGATTACTTGTCATCCATTGCTGTTTTTTGTGAATGTTGCTTGTGCATCAGATTAACCAGAAACACAACACAAAGGACCTGGCTCAGTATTTGTGGAAACAATTGGATTTTAACTCGTTAAAATCTGTGTAATCAATTATCAAAATTAAGTCATTAAAGTGCCAGCTCTACTTATCAATACTAGAATTCCTCATTTCCATTCCTTAGCTGCCCAGTGTTGCTGAGAAGCTTCAAACTCAAAAGTAGAAATAGTTTTTAGAATTAAACATGTTTATATTAGCATATCATGAGCAGAATACATAAATATGCCTAAATGTATTTTTTGTATTGCAAAACCAAGTTCAGGAGTTAAGATTATTTCTTGACTTTATCTATAAAAGCACATATCTTTGATATGATGGGGACAAATAGCATCTAACATTTGTGGTATTCATTTGTATTTGACTATATTCAGAAGGACAGAGGGATGGAGATAATTAGCTGCACTAGTATCTCTTATTCACCTGAGTGCCTTGATTTGTAGTTTTATAATTTGTTCTGCAGGTCAGGCATGATTTGAGTCATTCATTTTGCCAGTGCTGCTCTGCTGCTGCAGCCCAGTATGAATAATCCATTCATCTGGAACCGCATCACTAAGCAAATCACATGTGTGGCTACACCCCTCAGCTGGATGCAAGGACACATAGAGATTGATGCAGAAGTCTCACACTTTGACGTCTTAATTAGATGCAGGGGTGTTCAAGGTTATAAGGTTATAACTCTTTAGTACTCTGTTTAATTACCAGCAGTTGCATTTATATTACCAACTGTACAGTAAACAGCTGTCTGATGTCAATGTTTTCCTCCTAAGTCCCAAAATGTCTAGTCTATAAACGCATCAACTCACAACAGTTTTTAAAATGGAGAGTCTAGAGACTAAATGAGAATAAATGTGTAATTCTTTCATTTCCAGTTGGATTCCAAACTGTTTCTGATGCTCAACATTTTCCGCCTAATTTGGTGTAGTTCTTTGGGAATAATAGTTGGAACTGGTACATGAAAGCACAAAGAAATGAAGAAGGTCCTGCAGTTTTTCTGCATGGAGTTTGGATGTTTCTGCTTTGCATTAAAACAGTTTTGGGTGGGAAATGGTGGCTGCCTCTCTATCATTTGTCTCTGGAAAAAGCTGCAAAAAGTGAGTCAGAGTTTTTTTGTTACCTTATTTCACTTTTTCAAGGCAGTGAAGCAGTGCGTTACCCAACCTGAGAAGCATAAATAAAACTAGGCTCCTAAGACGTATAAAAATCTGGAAAATCTGATTTTCCAGGGTTGGAAAACCAGATTCCTTTTCCTTGCATGGATTGATGTTGAGATTACTCCCTTTATCTTTGATAAAAACTCAAGATTTTATCCAACTCACTGCTCAGAAATGAATGCACTCTAATTCAAAATTCAGAATGTGTTGATTACATTTACACTTCCATTAAACTTTGGAAAAGTTAATTAAAACAGATCATAAACTCTGTTCTGGGACTTTCCAAGAACCTAGATCTACGTTATACAGAAATAAACCAATCCATGAAAGTGTTACAGATTTTTAAGAACAGCTGATCCAAGTGTTCCCATAAATGGCAGTGAATTGGTCTTTTAGCTCACTGCTGAACTACAATGTTGTGTAGCTTCAAGAGTTGCAGATATAATGACACCCCAACGGATCAGCTGTGCTCAAATCATTCTGGACATTTGAACAAAATGTCTCAGAAACTTCTGGAAATATCTGGGCTTTGATTCTGGAAAAGTTTGGATCTCTGTTTCTTTCAGCCGATTATCTGAATCCGTGGCTTTCAAACTGTGTTGGTTTGATGGCGCTCTAATGGTATCTCTGTGTTCGAGTTAAATGCTAAGCTAATCAAGGACTCGGTTATTAGACGTCCTGAGTTCTAAGTCTGAAAAATCTACATTATTTCTGATGTGCAAATTCTTTGTTTTACTATTAATCTTAAAGTTCAGCTCACATCATTTTCAATGGTTTCAGTTTCAATAATTAGGAATATTTTAAACTACTGGTTTTGTAATTGAATAAATACTGGTAAAACGTTTCAGTTCCTTTTTTAATAAGAAAACGTTTTATTGCTTAAAATGCAAAATAATTCAAACATCACTTTTCCAAATGCAAAAAAAGATGAGAAATAAAACATTTCTCATTTCTTGGAATCATTTGATGAACCGTTACGGCCCTGCATTAATCTTCTGCTAGTTTTTGAATCCATAAAATCCTCAGCCAGACCAGTTCTTCATTCTGGTCTGGACTTCCGACTTAAAGCTGAGCTGTGATGTGAAGAAGGTGAAGCTTGGAGACAAACATTTTGTTGCTCCAAATGGAAACATTTTGATGGATTAGTGCTTTGGAGAATAGTTTGTGCACCCCTGCAGAAACTTAAATGGGGAACTGGGAACTGCTGCTGGTTTCTCGTGCAACAAAAGGGATTTCAGTTAGAAACATGTAACAAATTTTGAACATGGGTTAAATCTCATCTATTATAGTTCTTCTTGATGTTGAGCTGCAGGTGTTCTAAATGCTTTAAAATGCTTTTTAAAGTTCAATGTTTGGGTAAATATGAAATGCATTTTCTTAGTAATGATTACAGTTCTGCTTTTATGCCATATGTTTTATTATGTCTTGGTCTGGAAAGCCAACTTTTGGATAGATATCATGTTTTAGATGCTGTAAGAACATGGCAACGGGATGGTAATAACTGATAAAACTGCTCATGATTTGCTGAACGAATGATTAAAAACTGGCTTGTTTATTTTGTTATCCTGCTGTTCTTTTCTAAACAAACAGCAGCTTCACAGCAGCTTCTGGATTCTGAACATTTGGATCCAGCGTGTTTACTTTCTGAGGACGTTGTGTCACAGAAATGAGAGGAAACTGCAGGCGGACATGTTTGTTTTGCTTAATGCCACATAGCAGCAACCAGACAAGCCGGCCTGGCCACTCTCATCTACTTCTGCTTTCGTCACGGCTACTGCGAGCGTTTTGGAGAATAAGATAGTAGTTGTGGAAGTTTAATAGGAAGTATGAACTTGATTTCAGTTTCTGCTCCTCCATATTCCCATTGCACATATTTTCAGCTCGTTTCTGGAAGGATCAGTGGGTAAAGCCAGTCAGCTCCAGCTGTGGAGCAGAAAGTGTTCAGGTTTGTAGGCAGGAAGTGGGCAGTGAGCGTTCACTCTTCACTTTATTCTGCTGTCTGTCTTGTTCTGTTCAGTTTCATCTTCCGTGTAAATAATCTAAACACAGAAATATTCACATCATGTTTCCCACAAATGTTAACTAGAGAGAAAAGATAAGTGAGTAAACTTCTGGTTCTGATACAGGAGGCGCCTTGGCACCTCTCTGCTGGAAAAATCAACTTTTACCTTGTTGGTTTTTGGAACTTGTGCAACGTGGAACCTGATGGGAATCAGCTTTAATCCAGTCGGTGTTGCCTTATTGAGCAGCTTCCTGGTTTTCCCTCTGGGGTCCGGTGAGTCAGTGGGTGTGGACATTCATGCCTCCACAGGTTGTAATCTGGCCTGTTTTAATCATGCTCACAAACCTAATAACTAATTAAACACATTATGTTTTTGTGCTTTTAGTTTCATCCACAGGTAGGTTTGTCATAAGGCTCTGATTATCTTGCAGTTTGTAAATTTTCCAGAGCCATAAACTCAGCAAACAAAATGCCCAATATTTGGTTCATGAGACCTGGGTGAAATTTCTGAGAACCCTTTGACTGGTCCCAGTCTGAGCAAAAGGACAGACTTCTTTGTGTCAATAGGTAGCCTCTCATTGTAACATCAATCTCAGGTGGGGAACCCCAAGGCTCAAGCCTGGGCCTCTCCTGTTTAATATCTGCATTACAATTCACAATATTGCTTTGTGCCAAAATACATTAAAGATGTTGTTTCAACATTCCAGACCTCTCAGGTCTTCTGGTTCTGCTCTGCATCCAGAACCAGAACAAAACATAGGGAAGCGGCATTCAGCTTCTATGAAGCTCAAATCTGGAACAAACTTCCAGAAAACTGCAAAACAGTCAAAGCACTGAGTTCCTTTAAATCTAGACTGAAAACCCAGCTGAGTGTAGTTGCCTTGATTAATAACAACAGGAACATTGATAAATGTATTTGATGTTATCATTCTTGATGTTCTATTTAATTATGTTAATCCCACTGATTCGATGGGAGGTTTCTGTTGCTTTTTCTCTTTCACTCTTTTGATTTGGCTACAGCTTCTACATTGTCGCTCTGAAGTAATAATAGTTTAGAAATGTGACCTAAAGCTAAATGACGTTAACCTGCCGTTTCTGAGCCTTTATTGTGTAAATCTGTGTGGAAGTGAAAGTGAACCTGAAGAGGGGAAGATGGCAGCGTTCTGCCCAGCGGAGGCCCTTGTTTTCACCTCATGCATGATCAAATCCCTCATTTGGGATCTCGGTGTTTATTGACCTCTGAAACTGAAGCCAAAGTGGATTTATGACAAATCCAGCGATCCAGTCCAGCAGCGCTGCAGTGGCACTTTCTATGGCATTGCCCAGTGATGATAGTTTCTACCCAGGCTTCATAACAAAGGAGCCCCTCACACATTGTTCTGTTCAGCGACGGTTCTGTGGAAACCGTCGCTGGTTTCCACTTTTCTCCCACTCTAGACAGCAAGCCGGAGGATTAGAGCAGAGGAAAACGAGTGAGTGGGGGGGGGCAGAGGACGAAGTGGACGGAAGTGTCCTTGAGACGGCTGTAGGAAAGGGAGGAAGCTGAAGCACATTAGTGTTGGTGAGGGATGCAGAGGAAGAGCGGAGAGTCGACTCGGGGGCTCGGGGGGTCGACTCGGAGGATTGACTCGCAGGGTTAACTCGGGGGGTCGACTCAGGTCGGGGGGTTGACTCGGAGGGTAGACTCGGGGGGTTGACTCGGGGGGTCGACTCAGGTCGGGGGGTTGACTCGGAGGGTCGACTCGGCGCCGTACTTTCTGTCTCATGTTTGTGTTTCTTTTGGCTGTAGATCAGTGAGATGGTGCCGGAGGTCCCGCCGTCCTCCGCAGGGCGCCGCTGTCTGCCAGACATGGCCCCTGGTGCCAGGGGCCTCCGTCCTGGACTTGTCAATGAGGCTCTGCTGACAGCTTGTTTGGCACATGGTCGTCTGTTTGTTACGCATCTTAATTAGCTGCTTGTCATCTTCCCTCTGAGATCAGGCGGCTCTGCGATTGGCTCTGGGTCTTGGGTTTAATTCTAGTTTCAAGCATCTTTTGTCATGATTTAATAAATTATTTTAGGTTCCTTTGCTGAACCACATCATGAATTCATTTAAGCTGTCAACATCACCTGTCAAACTCAGTGGGCGGATTATGGAAGCCTCCGACGTCTGATTGGCTGCTTCCAACAGCAACTCAAGAACATCTTTCAAGTTTTCTGATTCTGAGGATCAAATATTCATTGGAAGTGTCAAATAAATACAATTTTATCTAGTTTTTGCCTTGCCATTGTGAGGTCTGCAGTCAGACTTCTGTGTGAACGGTTTCCCCAAAGCGAATGTAGTCGTCCCCCAGCAGCGCTATGACGGCAGTAAAGATGGCCGCCGCAGCGCTCTGTTTACAGCAGTAAAGATGGCCACCCGCAGCGCTCTGTTTACAGCAGTAAAGATGGCCACCGCAGCGCTCTGTGTACAGCAGTAAAGATGGCCACCGCAGCGCTCTGTTTACAGCAGTAAAGATGGCCACCGCAGCGCTCTGTGACGGCAGTAAAGATGGCCGCCGCAGCGCTCTGTTTACTGCAGTAAAGATGGCCACCGCAGCGCTCTGTTTACAGCAGTAAAGATGGCCACCGCAGCGCTCTGTTTACAGCAATAAAGATGGCCGCCGCAGCGCTCTGTTTACTGCAGTAAAGATGGCCGCCGCAGCGCTCTGTGACGGCAGTAAAGTTGCTGAGAGCAACAGCACGGTCAGCAGAACCTGATAAATGGAAAGCTAACAGCTAGAGGCAGCCTTTAGTGGTGCTGCAGCCTCTGACCTGGTTCTGACCCGGTTCAGTTTGGAGGTGGAGTCGGACCAGAAGTAGTTGGATGGGATGAGATGCGTTCACTGACTCAGACTGCCTTCATCTCTTCGTTATTATCATCTTCAGCCTTTGTTTAAATTGACCATCTTCTTCTGCTGCTGAATTATGACGCATGTTGGATAAAATGCAACGTTCAGACTGCAGACACTTGATGATTTAGTTCCACATATGGAAATGGAACAGAGCTGATTTAGTTTGGATGAAAGGATCAGAATTGAGCTGTTCAGACTGCAGTGAAAACGTTGGCTATGTGTCGCATCCACCTGCTGGTGTGTGAATGTAAACATTCATTTGATCCAATGGTATCGGAGCAGAGATGCATCCAAAAGTTGCAGGACGCTCTGGGCCCCACGCTGAAGGGCTGGAGTTGGAGATTCAAAAAGTATTGTAATGTTTCAGAAACAGGGATTTGTGACCTTTTGGACTCGGTTCAATCTTTTAATGTTTGCGGTGTTCAGGATGTTGAGTGGGTGAAGTGGGCATGGAGTCGTGACGGACCACCCAGGCTATCAGCAGCAGACCCACAAACTGGTGTTTTCTATCTTCAAATATGATGACCTCTTCCTCTGCGATGGCACCCAGATAAATAATAATCGACTGATATTTTAGATCGATTTGGATTGTTCAGAAAGATAATATTTTGTAGTTAAAGTGAATTTTGACCTGATTTTTAAAACAGAACCTGGATGGGGGAGTCTGTTTACGTCTGCGATGCCTGCCGCTCCCCGCTTGGCGCCCCAGCCCCTGGCATCACCATGACTAAACCCCAGATGGTGGCTCTTTCTTTGGCTTCCCCCCGGAGGGTGGCGGCTCCTCGCTCTGACTGGGTAAAGCTGCTGCTGTTGCTGTGGGGAGGGGGCTCCTGGTGTGTGTGTGTGCATTTTAACCAGGACGATTGTGAAAGAAGATTTAGTCCTATTAGACGTATCAGAAAAGGAAGAACAGCTTGCCTGTGAGCACATCCTTGTTTCTGTTGTCTAAACAGCCAGTGGATTACCAGAGAGAAAGAGATGCAGCCTGAAGTGTTGCTCCCTCCCGGCCCTCGCCTCCTTCCCTCTCCTGGTTCTGTAGCTGCAGCTCATAATGGTGGAAATGTGGAGAAACTGAATCCCGGCCCGGGATCTTTCAGCATGGAGTTAGCCTGCGTGGGTTCTCTCCGGGTACTCCAGCTCCCTAACAGTCCAGGAACTGTTGGGATCAGTGATGGATCCCAATGTCCTGCAATGGACTGGAGACCAGCTGAATGCTGACCCTGCGTCTTACCCAGTGAGCTGGAGTCGGGCGCCAACCGACCATCTAACACATTCATATTAATAATTACTCAGCGCTACACAGATGCATAAAGTTAAGGTTTTGAGCTGGTCTCCTTACAGAAACAGCATTTTCAGATTCCCAAACCAATATATTTCAGTAAGAGTGAAAATAATTAACCTGCAATTAGAGCGTTATTACAGGTTTGATGAATGCAGTTTATTTATGAAACATTTCACTCTGGTTGGGAGACGAAAAATGGAGATTCTTAGTCTGTTATTTTACCAGGGAGCCAACTGGCCCAAATGGGGTCACACCTACAACCAGCTGAAATATAGTTTAATCAAGCAAACATTAGACGGTTCAAGTGAATTACAAAGTTTTCCTCATGAGCATGAAATGGTTTATGTGTCTGAACTGGCAGCAGGAAGGGAGGAAGTTCAAACATGGAGGCTTTAAATGACCCCGGAGCCACCAGGACCCTTAAAGATCAAACAGTTTTTTGCAAGTCTATTGTAATACGTTGTCACTTGTATGCTAAGTTAGGAGGCATGGAGGATCATGCTGCCCCTCCCCCTGATCTGATTGACAGCAGTACATGCATCAGATGGTTCCACATAGCCAGTGTGTGCAGGTGGGGGGAGGGGGGGGAGGGGGCAGAGTGGTGCATGCATTTATTTTTCTGCCAGACCCATTGTGGTGACTCCCCATGGTTCCCAGTCTCTGTCTCCAGTCTGAGGGGGCGGGGAGCATTTGGGAGGAGGGAGCCCCTTTGCAACTGGATGTGAAGCAGAGACCAGAAGTGATGAAATGCTCACCAGGTCACATCTGGGAGGAGCCGGCCGCTAACGGCTAGTTCCAGCTAGCTTCCTCTGAGTTAGCTTAGCGGACCTGCTGCCGTTTGTTCATATACAATAAATGATTGAAAAGCTCATCGATTTCATGAGTTAATCTAAAGCTGATTGATCGACTAACGATTGATTGATAAGCTGTCATCTTTTAAAAAGTTTTCTCTTGGATGAAAAGGGTCAGTCGACTTTCCATTACATACATTTTTCATATTATGCTGGATTTTAAAAAACTTAAGGAGAACGAGAACAAGAAAGCTAAAAATCAAAAGCCTGACAGTCGTTACGTCAACAGAGACGTCTGTGACAGATGGAAGAAATGAAAACGAACAAAAGTCTGAGCAGCCGGATCGTCCACAAGATTTTACTTTAAGTGGGTTTTTATGTGACATGTTTTGGTGATGAGCATTTATGAAAGTAAAGTTTCCTTTTATATTGAATCAATATTCTTAGTTTTGCACACAATGAGGGGAAAACACTTTTTAACATCTTGTAAGACTAATGTTCTGCAGTTTGTCTCATTTGTGTATTTAAGTATTTTATTTATGTTTAGTAGCTGATTTAAGATTGGGGTTTTTTTCTTGGCCAAATTTAATTTATTTATCTTTTTCATTTATTTATCCACTATACATATTGTGTGATTTTTGTGTAAATTTATATATGAATATTTTTCTATTTGGTGACAGTTTATAAAGGAAAGTAAAATATTATCTGTGATATTATTATTGCGGTATTGTGTGGGGATATTACCCACCCTAATAAAATGAAATTTCTTTTAGTTTATTGTTGAATAAAAATGTAGAAAACATGTTTTGGATTAACTAATTCATAAATGGACATTAAACAGGAGATTGTCTTTACAGTGTTTGAACCAGATGAAACTAAAACATGAATTTCTACTCGGAGTTTTTTTTTTTCCAGAAATTGGCCTTTTTAAGAGTTTGAATCCTCTGGTTAATGATTACTCAATTACTAAATTAGTTGGCGACTATTTCAAGAATCGGTTCGTCGTGATTGATCCGCCGCAGCCTGAGGACAGTTTGGATGTGTCCAGCGTCTTGACGTCCCTCCACCTGATCCGGACTTCAGAAGAAACCGCTCTGAACGGGTGCAGAGTGTGTGTGTTGTATTTAGTGTGATCATGCTTCTAGATCTCTTCTTTTAATCTTAAATGATTGCAGCTCTTCAGGTCGATATGATTGCTGCTCAGGAAAACAGCTGGAAGGAAAAACCAATATAGTATAAATAATACCAGACGTTTGGTGTTGAAAAGTGAAAAGCTTGTAGTTTGGCGCTGCTAGTCAGACGATTGAGGCTGTAGTGTGAGATGTCAGCGTTAGCATCTGATCAGATGATCTGCACATCCTGAGGATGTGAGGGCGTTTTCCTGTGGTTTCACGGCTGGCTTTGTCATGTGGCAGGAGGCGGCTGCTGGTGGGGGTTGGGGGGTGTTGTCAGATGATGGCTCCTGGAGGAACCATGTGTGAGGGGGAGGTGGAGGAAGACCGGAGCCTTTGCACAACAAACAGCTCCTCCATCACGCCCTCTGACTGGTGGAGGAGCAGCGAGTCCCTGGTCCTCCTGGTTCCTTCATCTCCTCCTCATCAGAAGCATGTTCAGGTCTCACGCTGTTCTGAAATGAGTTTCTTATTTATGTCACTAATCTACTTTTATGAGTTCATCTCAAACATTTGAACATTGTGTAAAATGCAATAGTTGTTGTCTGTTATCTCAGAAAGTGAAACTCGTATTTTCTAGATCAGGGGTTTGCAACCTGAGGCTCCAGAGCCACTAGTGGTTCATTGGATCTTTTACAACAGCTTTTGATAACTTTGACTAAAATCAGCTGATTTGAAATAAATGTATAATAACAAATGAATGTCTTTTAATTGGATCGTTTGAATTAAATTCCCACAACAAAACAAAAACATTTAGATTTTTTACTGGAAAATATGTGCTTCCATCTTTTGAAACATAATTTTGCATCTAGATGCAGCCATGCTCTTTGTGCAAAAGTTTGTGTCTCCCTTTATTCTAATGCCTAAAAATGGAAATTACAAAGTGTTTCTTTGGAAATGATAACTGTAGAGACAGTAAACGCTTTTGTCAAATTGGAACGGACGGGAATGCGAAATTATGGCCACCTCAGCGTCAGGAGCCTGGCATCGTTACCAGAACAAAGCCAGCAGAACAAAAAGTACATCCAGGAGGGTCCAATTAATTTACTGCAATAAAATATTTAGTCAACAGCAAGTTTTAAGTCCAGAATCCAACATAATCTGTCGCTTGAAATTTCCTTGGGATGTGTGTGTTTCTTGTCATATTTCCATCATAATTTCCGTTATCATGTTCTTTTTTTCTTTAAGAGTTCTGAGGGGAAAAAATCTAAGAAAATTTAAGGCGTCAAATCAGTTTAAACTCGGTTCATTAAAGCAAATCGTCTCGTGGCGGTTAGAGACTGTGGTCCTCGTGTATCAAACATGGGAAGTGAGCCTATTATTCACCATAATCCCTCTGCAGCAGAGGAATTAAAGCTTGTAGGAGTATAATTGGTTCATAATGCTACAAAATTATCTTGAGCTGCACAAGATTACAGGAGTCATGTTTACGCACCGTACATTTGGCTTTTGTTTATCAGCCTGCTTTGAAGATCAGAGGCTGTTCATAAACATGCAGGTTCTGTTATTATATGAGCCAAAATATCATATTTATCATGTTTTACAGGACAGAAACACTGAGGGATGAACAACCATTAGCTTCTAAAAGAGGAAATATGTAAATCTGGATCGGAGTCAGTCTTACTGTAGGAATGTAGACTGAAGAAAATCTGTCTGTTTTCACACCTGATAGTCCAGTAAACTCGGTTCTATTGGGACCAGAACTTCACCATGTGTTAAATCTCCAGCTGCTGCGTTTATCTTCCTCTCTGCTCTGAGTCAAACCAGCCAAACTCTGAGCAACCTGTTCCCCTCCTCACCTGTGAGGGCGCTGCACCAAGTACCACTGAAGGCAAATAAATGAAAACCTCTGAAGTCACTGAGTGGATCTTCCTTCTTCACCAAATGGAAACAAACATGGAGAGGCTTCAGGTTTTAGCAGTTGGAGGATTTCTCTTTTGTCTGTGGCAATAAACCATGAGCCATTTCTCCCACTAGCACTAGGCTAACACATTTGCTTTAGTTGTATTTACCCAGAATGCCCTGTGCTATACTTTACTTTGCGTTTTTGGAGCGGTCTCTGGTTCCGTGGCATTTGCATCTGCATTCAAGCCGACCCAGAGTTCAGTTTAACCGAACCCAGACTGAGATCTGTGTTTTGGCCTGCGTCAGAGTAGTTGTTGTTTGCTTATTTTAAAGGGGACAATGTGCATCACATAGCATGCCACTTAGCCTTAAAGGCTGGTTTTCTTCTGTAGTTCCTCAATGAACACGTTTAACCTCACATTCACTCCTCCCCAAAGGAACTGGACTTTCTAGGCAAACGGGCTGGAGTTTGGTCGCATTCACACCAGCCCTGTTTACTCCACTTTAATCAAACTCTGGTTCGTTTATCTACAATAATATGTAACTTAAAGTGCAGACATTCTGCAGACTTTGAGTATTTGTGGTTGTACAGATTTTCTCAGTCACTTTGGTGCATTTCTCACATCAATAACATCTGCAAAACAGCCATTGCATTTTTAAAACAGTATAAACTGCAAAACGTAGCTAACCCAGGGAAGCGCGTTTCCTGCTCCAAATGTATCGCTCATTTGTCAAAAGCAAGTATTCATCTCAATGAAAGCATCTGTCATCAAAATGAAAAGACCTGACACCATGCTCGTGTAAGATAAATGGTTTTGTCATGTTTTCATGATGATCCCTCATCTTGTGTTTTCTGAAGAGTCGGATCTCTGTCTGGAAATAATCTCCTTCATTTGCCACCACCAATCATTGTTCTTAGAGCAAACAAATGGCCTGTTGACATGTGTCATACATCATATCTCGGGTTAAAACATTTATATTTATTCATAGTACGAGCTTTTATGTCAGCTGATGATGTTTCAGATGCGTCGGGTGCAAAATGATTCCCAGTTAAATATGATCATGTTGGTCATCATTTGTAAGCTGTCAAGATGAATTTATCATGAGGGAAAATGAGAGCTGCGGTGTTTGTTCTGTGCTGGGACCAAACCCGACCGGTTCCAGTTCTGGATCCAGTTCCGGTTCCAGTTCTGCACCGACTACTACCAATCCTCTCCGCCTACCATTGAGTTGGAAAACACGAACAAATGTCTCATTTAGATCCATGTGAATCTGTCTGGTCTTGAATATATAAAATGCCATTAAAATTCCATTGAATCTTTAGCTAATGGTGAGTTAGTTGTGAGTTTGATTCCAGCTTCTACATATTGATGTATTCACTCCAAGTCGGCCATTGATTGGCTTATTGGTGTATGAGTACGTTTGTGTCGGTATGCATATGTTCATGTCTGAGTGTAGCTGCAGGGTGAAGCTCTGAGTGGTTAATGTGACTAGAGCAGCTGATTTCCCATGATGCCTGGCTTCGACCTGCAGCAGAGATGCGGTTGAGGTTTGATGCTTGTTGATTCAGTCTGATAAAGAACAGAGACGATGCCGCATCCTGACCAGTCACCACTAACAGCACTATGCTGGGATTTCATCTGACAGACCAGGAGAACAACGTTCAAACAGTGAAGCTAATATTTGTCTTTTCACTTATCCTTTTTTAAAGGTTCATTTCAGGGCCTTTGTAGGTTAATTTTCCTTCAGCCAAACATAAACCATAGAATTACATTGAAAGCAAACATTTAATAGCTCAGATATATTAAAGTGTTGGATGGAGTTTTTTCAAACTCTGCATCTGGAAAACATCCAGCCTTGTTCTAATATATTAGGATCAAAACTGTGATTAAAGTACAATACAGTAAAAAAAAAAGAAAAGGCGGATTCACGTGACTGTCCAGATTTCCATTTGCAGGACTTTGGGCCGTGAGAAGTTCTGGTGGAACGCTGCACTTTGTTCTGGTGGCGTTAGTGGGGGAGCAATAGGTGTGACGGGCTTTGTGAGGAGGAGAAAAGGAGCGGTTCAGGCTGTGGAGTCATCTCCCTGCTACTTCTCACACTGTCTTACAGACAAAAGAGACAGCCTGTTCTGTGGAGATGTTGGGTTAGTCTGTCCTGCTGCATCAGTGACTCATTCTGTTCAGCTTATTTCTATATTCACAACAAACCTTGTCTTGAGACCGTTTAGAGGAAAAGAAGTCATTGTAATTCAATCACACATCCATTCCCTTCACTGACTTTCCAGAAATGCTTCCTGCTGAGCATGCATGTAGCGACAGTGGAGAGGAAAAAAACTTCCCTTTAACAGGAAGAAACCCCCAGCAGAACCAGAACCTGATTCAGTACATGACTGACTGGATGTTGGAGAAGACAGAGCAGAGACACAAACAGAAGCAGAAGAGCTGAACAGGAGAACTTTCTATGTTCAAATAGTAGACAGTTATTAGCAGGAGAGGAGAATGTTTAGTTTTGTTATTATCTAATCTAATATCCTCCTCCAGGCGGTTCTGCAGCCGGGCTGTCACGATAAGATTTACTGGATGATAAATCATTGTCATCCATAATAGACAATTTGAGACCATTTTCAAGCAATATAATAATAGTAATAATAATATTGTAAGTACATCATCTAAAAAAAACAAACAATTTTAATTTCTATAGAAATTTAACACTGGAACTGGAAAACATTTCAAATATCCAAAATAAATAACATAACCGAAACCAACAATAATTGAAAGTCCTCTGTAGGCAAAGTCGTGATTCAAAAAATGATTAATCATTGTGCTTAGACAGGGACAACAGGCAAAAGTGGCAGACAGGACTTCAGTAAAAAAAAGATCAAACTGGCAACTTTGCACTGAGCGTCAAATGTTTGCAGCATTTTAAAAAAGGGAGCAACAATATTCAATTATCAACCCACAATACTATGTCTTCTTTTAACTAATGTAATGTACTGTTACCATGTATGTTATAATGAAAAAGATCAAATGGCAACGTGAGGTAAAATTCTTGTAAGATTAAATAAAAAGGGGAGAAACAATATTAATTATCAACATCAATCTCATTTTCTTTTCAACTTGTGATTTATTGCTTAAATTATGTTATCCCCAGCAATGAAATCACAGTTAATAACAGGGAGGAAAAAACTGAAAGAAAAATAAAGAAAGGGAAATACTTGCTAAGTAATTCTGAATGGAAGAGCAGAGAAAATGTCATTGTTAAAACCATTTTAAATAGCTAGTTGAAGAATAAGTCTGATACAGGGGGCCTACAGACAGTCGGTTAACCTCGACCGGGACAGAATGGAGAAACAAGGACAGGGAAATGGAGAAGTATGCTAATGGAGGTAGCAGGAGAAGAAAGTGGTTAGGGACAGCTGCTGTTGAAGAATAGAGTCAGTTAATGCTGGGGGAGTCATGGTCAGGTCTGCTGTGTCCACGGTGGTCAGGGTGCTGGAGGGCAGAACAGGACAGGAGAGGGGAGGGTGTGGTCAGGTGCTGGGTCAGGGTGGTGGTCCTTGTGGTCAGGGTGGTCAGGGTGCTGGGGTGGTCAGGGTGGTCAGGGTGCTGGGTGGTCAGGGTGGTCAGGGTGCTGGGGTGGTCAGGGTGGTCAGGGTGGTCAGGGTGGTCAGGGTGTCGTCGGGCTCCAGTCAGCGTCTGGGCTGCAGAGCCGGGGGAGGGAAGCAGCAGGGATTGTGGGTAGAGAAACGGCTGCAGGGTGAATGGCTGATAGCAGGTCTGAAGCCGCTTTGGCTCCACCAGTAAATGACGCTGCAGCTATGATTTATAATCAATAGCTTATCACTTCTCCAGCCGCCTTATCTGAGAGCCCCATTGATCATTAATGCCAAACAGCCAAAGTTCTCTTTTTGTTCCGAGTTTGAATCATCACAACAGTTTGAGTTGTTCAGCATCGTGTGAAGCTTTTGGGTTAAAGTGATTGATTATAGGTTTTATAATGTTTCTTATAAAGCATCAGCTTTATGTTACACAATGTTCTGTGATCTGACTGTAGGAATGTTAGGATTTTAACACAATGCTAACATAAAAACAATAAAAGTAATATCTGACCACTAATATTATGACTATTATACAGTCACAGAATATCATAGTGCTTATCATATAATGTGACAAAACTGTAATTTACTGTAAAGTACTAAATATTTCAACCAAACTGTTTTTGCAAACTCTCTCCTTCCTCCAGTTAATTAAAAGCAATGTCCTAATATGAGTGTTCACATATTTATTTGAAGTATTTAATATTTTACTATATATAAGAGTGACCACAATATATAATAAAAAAAAACTCAGCACGCCTCTTGCAGTCACAATATATGGTGGTCAGAGAATAAGGTGCAACACCGGCGTGAGGTTGGAGCAGACCCAGCAGGTTAACTCTGCTCCTGACTGCTGGAGCTGTTCTGTAGCACGCCAAGGATGGAGCAGGGTGGTGTTAATCCAGGGGCCTTCGATCTGCTAACGCAGCGCCTTACGCAGCGCCTTACCCAGCCGGGGCCACCGCCGGGGCCCCAGCCGTGGCCCCGGCGGTGGCCCTGGCGTTTTCGGAGCGCGTTCAAAGTGCAGCCAGCCCCTGATGGATGAGTCCACTGTGACCCAGAGGCTGGCCGGCGGGGGGCCTGCAGGAAGAAAAGAGCGCCGTGCAGGATCTCTGCATCCTCTGCACATGCGCCTGTTGGCAGAGATATTCACATATTCAGATCAAAGTTTACGGGCAGCTGGGAAACACGTGAGGGAACGCAGAGTGAACAGTTGGAGCTGTTCTGTCTCTTTGTTATGGTTTGTTTTCCATTTCTGGGTGAACAGATTCAGATGCTCTTTAAAGCACATTTATTTCTGGTTTACTGACTCCATCTGAAACTAAAGAAACCTTTGGTGTTTAGGTAGAGTGGAAATGAGGAATTATGAAATAATTTTTAGAGTCTCAGTTTAGATATAGTGGAGAAAATCAGTCAACTTTCCAGAACTGGAGGAAACCACCAGAATTTGTCAGATTTCGTTCATATTGTGGAGTCGATGTAGAGTGAAGGGAGAAAACGAGAACAACACCTCAAAACAAAACTGGATAAAAGGCAAAAGGTCACACTACCAGTTTGGCAATGTTTTGGATATTTCAACAATAAAAGCTAATCAATATTTATGTATTTACTGCTTGTATTATGTTATGTTTTAAGCCATATCACTAGTCATTAGGACTACTTGTAATGATTTTTCAGTACAGTACTGAAAGTCATGTGTTTTTGACCTGGTTGGCCTTCCGTATGCAGGTCTTCACCTGATGACTGACTTCTCTCTCTTCATTTCATTTTCTTTACTTTCTTGTAATGTTGTTGTATTTTTTTAGCATTTTACTCAGACATATTTCTGATCTTTGTGTTTTGTATTTGTTGTAAAGCACTTGCAAGGCAAGGTCTTGTTGGAAAGTGCAATATAAATAAAGTTTATATCGATTATATTGTTATATATATGTTTATATTGATTGACTTCCAATATAATTTTGCAGAAGCAGATAAATCAGTGATTGTATTTGATCTTTAATCTTTGTTTGTAACAGATCTAATCCATCATTAGTTTTTCAAGAAATTAGTTTGAGTCAGACAGGAAGTAGTTCCCTCATTTCCTGTCAACAGGGCAGGTTTTGCACTTGGCACCAGAGACCTGTAACTTTCTCTGTAATATTAGATCTTCATCAGATCAGATCAGATAGGAGTGGTTGATTTGGTTACACAAAACTTTTCTTCATGTTCAATCTGCTGCTGTGTTTGACAGAAGTTTGAATCAGGATAAGTTTATAGCTTTTGTGCTTTTTTTCAGTTTTAACCTCCAGCAGAAATATTTATCCTGTTTTTCAACCCCTCCTCTTCCTCCTCCTCATGTTTTTCATCGTGCTGACTTGTTGGCTCCTGGCTTCCGTCAGCCTCCGTGGCCCGGAGGTGTGCATGCTGACCTTTGGTGACCTCTGAGTTAAGCTCGGTCCTTGAAGGGAGAGGCAGACAAAGACGCATGTGACGGCATAATAATTAAACATAGAGAAGCTTTTACTTCAATGTATTTAGAAGCACTGGTTTTTTTGGGGCTACATTATATTAGAAAATCAGCATTTTTCTGTTCTTTATCTCATTATGGTCCTCCTGACTTCCAGCATCTCAGACCAAAGTTAACCATAAAGCAGTCGCCTTCATGCCCATAGCAACATCTTATCAGAACGTACTTTACTTTATCAGGTACTATCGTTTTTATAACTTCTGGACTGCAGAGAACCAAAGTGAGAAGCGCCGTCCACAGATGGAGGATAACGTCTTTCCTGCTGTTCCAGGAAAGTTCAGCAGCAGAGAACTTTCCTTCAACTCCATAATCCCAGAGCTATTGGGAAATCTTAAAAAGACTTCATCCAGTCAGATCAGGTTTAAAGCTACCACAGCAACCTGAAGGTTTTAGAGCGGCCTATTCAAAGTCTGTTGTTAAATCAGCTAAGATGTTGCATGAACTTAGACCCACTAGAAATCTCTTCAATATCAATCAGTTCTCCAAACCAGACAGAGTCAAAGTTCATCCACATTGATGCTAAAATGGCCAAACAGCAAAAGAAGAACCAGTCTGTTGGGTGTGAATCATTTTTACTGCACTGCAGCTGCTTGAACCTTGTTTTCAGGAATCTAACCGGCGACTCGGATGAAACCCCCCTTGTCCAGTTGGGTTTGGTTTGGTTGGAGAGCAGTGCATTCTGGGTTGGTCAGCATGGCTGCTGCCGCCTGCCATCTTTCCTTGGCGCTTTTGGGTCTTTTATAGTTTGCCTGGCCAGTTACTACTGCCTCATAAAACCTGAAAGGCTGAAACACAATGCCGAGCAGGAGAGGGGTCACGGCTAAGGTCGCGCTGCTTCTGAAGCCCGACGGTGGCCAGCGAACCAGGAAGTTTTACTGAACAGCTGACAGGCTGCAGCTATGCCTCCCTCTGCCCAGACCTTAAATAAGACCCTTATTCTGCTGTGGTGTTTATGTGATTTCCATACCAGATCCAGTTTTCATATTCCTGTTTGCATGTTGCAGAGCGTCGTTTGAATGTTGACTCACGCCACTGCAGCGCCTCGTCCACCTGCAGAGCCCTACCTGAGCTTCCCTTTCTGTTCCAGATGATTGTTTTCATTCTCACACGAAGCTCCAGAGAATACAGTGAATACTAGTCAGCGTGCAGATGATTCAAGATGGACGCCACAGGAAGGCTGTGGCAACTGGTTAAAAGTTTGATGAGTCAGTTAGAGGTGCCTCGGCACCAACATGCTGTCACAAGTACAATAAATCCAATTCATCGGATTTATTGTGATTAATTGAAATAATTGGCTATTAATATAGTAATTAAATAAATTGGAATATACAGAGTCTAAGACATGTAATATATTCAAAGAAAAACACTGAGAACAGTAACTGAACCAAAAATGTGCAAACACATTATAACACTATATATTCAGTCCAGCAGAAAGGCCTGAACTTTTCACATGTTGATGTTGAAGGATTTTCATCTGCTGATCCATCATTTGCTACAGATGATCAAACATTCACAAAAGGATTCCTGTTATTGCATTTTAGGCAATAATATCTTAATTTCTTTATTTAAAAAATTATTTAATTTGTTTGTTTGAATTAACTTTTGTATGTTGAATAAAATAATCTTAGGATGCTAAATGAAAAAGCAACAGTGAGGTATTTTTTGTCTGATTCACCATCAGAATAATCAATTCCCAAAATAATTGTTAGCTGCTGCCCTTTAATCTGTTTATATGAGGAAGAACCTCAGATAAACAGGCTTTGACTCTAAAAACATTAAAACTAAATTACTTAATGCAGGAATTAGTTCCTCTGACATGGAAACCTGATCAAAACGAGATGGAGGATGAAGACGTGTTTAGAGGCTGGATCACGCCTGAACTGGACCTAAATCCGGTTCGGTTCGGCTTGTCGGTGATCTGATCATCCGGGACAGCAGGTGGTGCCAGGCTCTAATCGGGTCAAACTGCGGACAGGACAGAATGAAATGAGTCGCTGCTGCCACCGCTCCGGTTTCCACCATGGCCTTGCCTCTGCTCCCATCATGATTAGATCAGCTGGAAACTTTCACCGCAGAGATGTAGAGGCTTCCCTGCAGCCCATAGGGGGCGCTAGCCCATAGGGGGCTGCAGGGACTCTGAGGCTCTGAGCGATAAATCGATCCACCCTGGAAAAAGCAGCAGATCCTTCCTGACTTATTTAAAATGAGCTTTGTTGTTTTTCTTCTTCTGCTTCTGCAGAAGGGGAAGCTCAGGTAGGGCTCTGCAGGTGGACGAGGCGTTGCAGTGGCGTGAGTCAACATTCAAACGACGCTCTGCAACATGCAAACAGGAATATGGCCGTGGTGTATCTGCTGAGTGTAGCGCCACTCCCTGACTGGGAGTGTCACTGCTGCAGCGGAACCCTGCTGCATTTACCGTATTCACCTTTAATGTGTCCCTGTTTTTCCTTTGCAGGAGCTGGAGAAGGCTCTGTCAGAGCAGGACCTGGACTTCCTCGGCGACCTCGTTGCTTGCTTGTTGCAAGGATGCTACCAGCGCACTGATATAACGTGAGTGGAGAAGTTAATGATCAGCTGTTACGTCATGCTTTTTGTAAAAACATGCTGACAGGGGGCCATGTCAGAAGAAATTAGCTTGGATAACAGCTGCATCCCGCACATCTTCATCACCAGAGTTAGAGTAAAAAACACATTTTAACTCATTAACACAATTATTCCACACATGAATCCCTCTAACTGAAGTACAGTTGTTTTTAATGTTTGTTCTGACCTTTAGTTTTCTAAACAAACACTTCTCTTTTAATTTATAGTTTGTTTTTATTTGAATTACATCTGTATAAAATTTTGTAAGGAGTTTTTTATATTTTTAGTATGTCGTTAACACCGTTCTGAACCCAACTAAATTATAAGATTTTAAAGTATTCAATGGAATGTTTTATTAGTTGTATCAGAGACTCTGATCACTGGAGATGTGTATTCAAGCGGCTGCATCACAGTTGTCTCAGTTTCACTGAAAACCAGCTCTGTGTTAATGGGGCCTTCAGCTTTTGGAGTGGCCTAGTCAAAGTCTTGACGTAAACATATTTTGAGAGGCTGTAGCATGACCTTAAACATGCCGTCTGTTTTTTAAAACGCTCCAAAGTGGCTGAATAAAACACTTCTGCAAAGAAGAATTGGCTAGAATTGCTCCACACTGATAATAAAAACCTCATTATTAGATTCAATTTTTGACCTTTGGATATTTTTTTTCTCTGTTTTTAGATGAAATCATAATATAAAAACTAGTTCTTGCCTTTCCTGATGTTATTTTTGGCTGATATTAAACATAAAAACAGAAGAAGTCTGTCAGAGGTCTGAACCTTTTCATGGTGTTTGTGTGTAAACAATCCAAGTTGCATAAATCAGCATATAAACATTTAGATTAATTTGAATCATCATATGTAAATGCCACGTTATATTAGTCACAGGTCTCAGGAAGCTCCACAGGAAGTTTGAGTCACCAGGGCAACAGTGAGGTGTTAGGATGATTTCTGCATGTTTCAGCAAAACCGCTGAAACCATTTTCTGTCCTGTTTCTCATGATGGGAGAAAGTGACGATAAGCAGAGGCCTGTATTCAAATCCAGATATTTTTAGCTGCTCAGGGGGATTCCCCGTCTGTTAGCCTCCTACTCCTCTCCATCGTTAGAAAGTAGCGTAACGCTGCAGAGCCGCGCCGAGCGCCGAGGCAGGATCCAGTTTTTCCACCCAGGCAGCCGGTTACAGGAAGACAGGCGGCTTTATTGGAGCAGACAGGCGCTGGCATCCTGGGGGCGGCCTTTCCCAGAGCTGCCCTTTTCATCTGCACGTGCTAAACGCTCAGCTGTAGCTGGAGGGGCGAGGGTGGGGCGCAGACGGAGGGACAGGGGCAGCCTGCAGCGGTGTGAAAAACGCATGCTGCTCTGTCAAGATAAGCCACCTTCTTCTGTTTGCAGTGATGTTCAGATAAAACCCAGCCCAAGGACAGCAGAGAAGTCCTGTTTATCTGTCACACCTGACTCAGCAACAGAAACCCAGCTCCCAGGAAAAACGTTCAACAGGGTGTCAGCACATCCTCAAAAACTCTTAGTCACGTATCTGAAATTAACGTCTTAAAATGTTTTAAATCCATTAGAAAAAAAATTTAGTTGGCCTTAAATATGTTACTAACTGATCTTAAATGTATTTATTTAACCAGGTGAGTTATTAAAAATAAATACTTATTGGCAATATCAACCTGGCAGGGAGGGAAGAACACATAGAAAGACCAGGCAGCAGAAACAATGAACCTCAAACATTAGAAATACTGTTGAAATCATAAAACGGTAAAAACAATACGGCATGGGACAAAACAGACTTTACAGTTTTGGCTGAAGCATGTGCACCTTTCAGACATTTAAAAATACCCTGAAAGGTTTCTACTGATGCAAAAGTGCTCAGCTCGAATACTTTTTGACCTCCTTCCAGTCGTTTCCTCTTCTGCCTGTAAATCTGACACACAGCTGCATCCGCTAACAGCAGCACTGAAGATGCTTTTCTCAAGCCACCGCGGTTTAACTTCTGCTTCTTCACGATCTGATTGGACGCTGGAAAAGGCATTTTTGTTGTGTTAAAATCAGTTAGCCTATCAGCACAACTATGCTAGGCTAAAGCAGCATGCTAAGCATGTAGCAGCTAACACTAGCATCAGCGTCCACAGCTCCATGAATGATCAGAGAAACTGGATGAAGATGGATAGAAAACACTGATGGTTGCACAACAGATTAAAAGCTATGAGTATCTTTGATGTTGAGATCATATGTCTGTTTATTCAATTAATTAGCTGCAATTGAAAGTATTGCTTATTTTCTGATTGTGTAGTTTTTAACCAAAATGTGATTAATTGATTACATATTTTGCAAGTGACTCAATTACATTTTTTTAATCAAGTCCAGCAGTAGTTTTGCACCTTTCTTCTTTTCAGTTTTTTCTATTTTAAATCTAAATATTAATAAAGACGAGAAACTCAATCGTGCATCACATGTAGATCATCACGAATTTGAAGATTATTATCTAGTAGCCTGGATATTTCTGTAGAGTTGTTGGGCAGACTGTAACATGGCCTCCGTTGTGTTCAGCCCCCAGACGTTCAGCAGCTACCTGGATGACATCATCAGCTACAGGTGGGAGCTGGAGGAGGGGAAGCCCAACCCGCTGCGGGTCGGCCCGTTCGACAGCCTCCACCCTCGCACTCAGGTGGAGCTGCTGCACAGGCTCTGCGACTACCGGCTGGATGCTGCAGACGTCTTCGACCTGCTAAAGGTCCGAGAAACATGGAGTCATGTTGTGGTTTAAAAAGACAAACAGCTTAACTTACATTTATTTAGCTTTTTTTAAATCTACACCTGTGAGGTTTGTAGTTGGTCAGTTTGAAATCCTTCAAATTCAAACGCATCTTTTTTTATGTTTGAACTCAGTATTGATATTCAAATTTCAGACTCACTTTGTTTTGGTTAATTAACAACATTACAAAATAGAAAACAAAAAAACTATAATTTGGTTAATAACAGGCTGGTACTTCCCTACCCTTTTCATAGATTCATAAAATATATCTAAGCTAATACTAAAAATATTAAGAAAAAAAATATGAAAATAAGAAAATGTAATTTTTTTATTAAAAATAATAAATTAACAAAAAATGATCAAATAAATAAAAAGTAAGAATGTCAAAAAGTTTTCATAATTATTTCTCTCAGACAAAACTATGTAGAGTGAAGAGTGCAAAAAACAATCAATAATGAAATAATTATTTAAAGCCATTAATTTTTTGAAACTGGAAATAAATACAGAAATTGTTTATTTAATACTGAATTAATTCCATGTCTCAATTAAATGTATTGATTTCCTTTTTGAAGACGAAGATGTCATTATTTCCTGAGAAGCCATTTATTTATTGTAACTTGGCTCTGTCCTCCTGACTCTCTGGGATTCGTTCCAAGGACTGAATGGCATTAATCACTAACTGCTCATGACTCAAAACATATGATTTGAATTTTGTCTCCTCCTGCAGGGGCTGGATGCAGATAGCCTGAGGGTGGAACCCCTGGGGCAAGATGGCGACGGCGCCCTCTACTGGTACTTCTATGGCACTCGTATGTACAAAGAGGAGCCGCTGGACAGGAGAGCTGAGAGTCTCAGGTGAGACTAGATGTTGGCGATCAGGTTTCCGTTGGTTTAATGGGAGACGTTGAGGCGTTTAATTGGAAGAGGACGTGTTTACAGGCTCGCTAAGCATCGGAGCTAATTAAACCCCTGAAAATGTTCTTCCAGTGAATTTGATCTAACGTTACCAGAGAGGAGGAGGAGGGGAAGACCACCAAAGAAACGAAAGCTAGAAGACAATAATCTAAGGTAAATATGAACAGTATCATGTTCTGCACACATGCAGAGCTGCTTTTTTAAAGCCGCCGCAGCAGCTCTGAAGGCTGTTGGTTGTGCTTTTAGTCATTTTAGTGTTTTTCCCTGAAGGAAAACCTTCACCGCATCTGAAAATGATTTAAATTACTTGCCAGAAATCAACCCGATCATCAACATTCATGCCAGTAATTCAGATCAAAATTTTGTAGCTTCACTCCACTCAGATCCACTCAAAACAAATACCGCCAGGACATGTGCAGCTGAAATCACCAGGCCCTGGCAGCATTTGCTGACTCAGCCTTTTGATCCAGGTGTGTTGTATAATCTGTTCCAGCAGATTATTGGTTTATTTATCTCCTTCCTTTTGTTTTGCTCAGTGAAGATGAAAGTGAGGGGGCAGATGTGAAGTCAGACAATGGGCTGGATGACTTTCCTCCAAGCGCAGGTGAGATCAGGTCACCTGTCCGTTTGCCGTCATCATGTCTACCTTTAATCAAACCCCCTGCTGTGCCTCCGGCAGGCCGTCAGAGAGGCGCCTGGTCTCTGGTGTGTGACACGGAGGAGCAGTGGCTCAGCCTGGCGGAGAGCATCAGGGACAGAACGTCCCCACAGGACCGCCATCTTTACCGCGTCATCAGCCAGAACTTCCTGCCTGAGATCAGCAGCATGATCGAGCACAAGGTCAGAGCTAGAAACACGTCGGCTCCGCACACGGTCCCCTCTGCCTGGGTGGACTTAGCCCCGCCTTCCAGACTCAGCTCCTTCAGACGAGCCAGCAGCAATTACCAAACCCCTGGAACTGCTGAGCTCGTTACAGGAGCTGCTGCTCAGAGCAACGCTGGGAAAAACATTGCTAATGGAGGAGCCAGAAAGAGCAGGAGTTTTTAAAGAGACGGAGGCCCAATTTCAGATGTTGAGTCAGGAAGTCAAGCCCTTTAAGGTTCCTGAAGCCTCTCCCTCCACATGTCAGCAGCAGTTTAACGGGTCTGGGTGGAGCTGGGGATCCGGGGGACTCATCGGTGTTTCTGACTGAAATGAGTCAGAATTAGAGGCTGCTGCTCTGCATGGGGAACATGGCTTTTCTTTTCCTTTCCACCATCATCATTTATCTCCTTCTTCTTTCCCACACACCGCTTTCTTCTTCTCTTTACTTTCCAGTTATGAATGCACATGTACACACACACGCACACACACGCACACTCCTGTCTCACTATGCTTGTGTGGAGTTGCATTGACTTCCATTCATTTCTTCTGACCTTCCTGATTTATTGATCAATTTAAGCCTTTTTATACAATATTAAAAAGACATCAAATATGGACATAAACAAATATTCCTTTTTTTATATAAGAAAACAAACATTGTATTGTTTAAAATGATGGAGTAACAGTCCATTAGTGTTCGCTTGGTCAGCTGCAGCTAAAACAATTCAACATGTGAAAAGCTCGGTGCTTTCTGCTCAACGAAGCATCAGTGCAGCGTGGGACGGATCAGGAGATTATGTCTTCAATTAATAATTGGAAAGCGAAATGTGCTTTATACAAGATTTTTGCAGAATTTGAACCAAGTGAAACTAAAACTTCCACTTAAGGCGTTCTGGGTGGAGCAGAAACAAAAATATTTGTACAGTTTTGACTTAGTTACTGATCTGACTTGTTTTTAGAGTCTGTACTCCAGTTAACAGTTAATCCATTACTAATTTGGTTGGTTAGTTGGTTAAACCACACACACACACAGACCCTTGGGTTCAGTTGACAGCGTGAGCAAGTGCAGGTGACAGTGGGCAGGAAAAGCTCTCCTTTTACAGGAAAACGCCTGCACCAGAACCAGGTTTATGTTTTTTTAAACTTTAGTCTGACTTGATGCTAGCCTTCTTGGCGTCTTCCTATGCAAATCCACTTGATTCTCATCTCCCTTCAGTGCTCCATCTGGCATTTCTCCTATTAAGATCGATTTCTCCAGGTTTGATTTCATCCTGGCCAAACAGGAGGAGTTGTGATACTGAGCAGTTCAAGCCAGAGCAAAATGAATTTTCCCTGCCTGAGTTTCAGAAACAGAACTAAACTTGTGCTTGTCTTTTGTTCAGGAGCGAGAGCAGAAGCAGAAGTTACTGGATCCGGCGCCGGTCCGGACCTCTCAGTGGTTCTGTGAAAACCACATTAAACCTGAGAAAGAGGTGTGCCGTGCACACATGGAGCATGGCGTGTCTTCCTGACGGCGTAGAGTAAAACTCTCCTGTTTATGCCTGCAGGACAATCTGAAGGCCAGATCAGAGGAGGAGAGGCGGAAAGACGAAGAACTGGACCGGCAGGTTCTGCTGGCTGAGCAGCGCCGGAAGAGGAGCGCCTCCTGCAGGAGGAGCAGCAGAGGGAGAAGCTGGAGAAGATGAAAGCTGTGGAGGGTGAGGCTGGGCGGGCGGAGCTGCTCTCAGCTGGACACTACAGCTTCTGAGATAAACAGGGTTTGGTGGAACTTGTTGAACGTTTCATCGTCTCATCGGCGACCTGCCAGCAGCAGGTGTGATCCTGTAGTAACAGACTCTTTGCTGTGATTTGCTCCCTGAGAGGCAAAGTGACTCCAGAAGCTTTTGAATGGGAATGAAAAGCCTTTAATCAGAGGATCCTGCCTCTGATGTCTCCTGTCGGGGCTTAACGAACTGCTGACTGTTCTCCAGCGGAGGAACATCACGGATGCTTCCACCGTGGCTCTACGGCAGGCAGTTTTAGCATAAGATCGATTTTATCTGACCATCTGTAATAACGATGCAGAGATCTAAGGTTGAGTTTCAAATAGATACATCCAGGCCTGTTGCAATAAGCAATAAATAAATTAGTCTCATTAATTAAAACAAGCTCAATAATTTGAGTTAGTGCAGGAAACCCAACATACTGCAGGTAACTGTTTGGACAGCTCCGTGACGACGCCAGAGGGCTTCAGCCCAGTTTCTTCATTCAGATCTCTAACATGTAATTTTTGGTGACCTCATCCTGAAAGAAATATTGTCTAAAAATGTGATTTAAGACGCCTTGAATTCTTCGTCTTACTAGTCAGAATGTAAATGCAGATACCTTGAATTATCATTTTAGTTAGTAAAAATATAATCTCAGATCAAAACTCATGTTCAGGAATCTGGAATGATTTTATGTTAAAACAGCCTGCCATATATCGTAAAGCCATCAAAGTTCCAGATATCTCTAATTCATTTATCTTAACAGGAACCATTACGAGTCAGAATTACAGTTCAGGTATTGCTAAGCTAAGCTAGCTTCACTGAGTCATTATTTACTTTCAACATATCCACAATTTAATTTGCACCATTCTAATTTAGAAATACATTTAACATATTTGCTATTAGAATTATGACTAGTCTAGTAATCTGATTGTAATATATCTTAATTAACTAAAACAGCTTGCCATAGCGCAGCAGGATCTGGCCTCCGCTCTGTGGACTGTAGATATTCCCCGTCAGACATGTTTAATCCGCCCAGCAGGGGGTCTGGCGGGCCTTTCATGTTGGAAGCTGAAGCGTCCTCGCTCTCTGGCAGCCGAGGTCTGGTTTTTATCGGCCGTGCTGACGGCCTCAAAGACGGTTTAAAGTTGAACTTCAAAGCCTGGGGAAACTGCGCTTTTCTGAAGCCGCTGTGCGGTGGGATTTTAAGGTCGTCTGTGGATCTAACTGTGTGTTTGTTGGTTTCCCTCAGAGCGAGCAAAGAGGCGGAAGATGCGTGAGGAGAAGGCCTGGCTGCTCTCCCAGGGAAAAGATCTTCCACCCGAACTCCTGAACCTGGAGCCGTCTTCCCCCGTCAGGCGGACACGGAAGAGCAAAGAATTGTGAGAACGCAAACCAAACTCTTCCTCAAGTCGCGCTGCAAAATTCAATGTGTTTATTCAAGATTTTGACTGACAAAAACATCACAAAGTGACGTATTTTGGGATACTGGAAGGAAAATGAAGGGTTTTCAAAATGTCAATGTTTTCAGAATAACTGAACCAGGAGATCTTTAAAGCAAAAAGTTAACAGCAGGAGAGGGAGTTGTTTAGTTGATGGCAGCATCATGTGAACCTCAATGAATCAGAGCCAGCAGCCAGACCAGGGGCAGTTTCTATGGGGAGAACAAAACTGAGAAAAGACAAAGTTAAAGGTGGAAATGACAGCAAATGCAGGATGGAGAGCAGTAGGAGAAGAGCGCGAGTAACGGTGCTCACTTTGCAGCATCAGTACAGGGATAACTCAGAAAAACTTAAGCCCTTAGACTGAGGCAGAGATGGTTCATATCAAAGCATTTTCATGTGTTAGAATGGCCTATTCAAAGTCCAACTCAAATTGGAAACTGATGATTCTTTGAGCTGCTGTTCCCACTGTGACTCAGCTTGAAGTAAAACTGAAAGAAAACAGGTTAAAAAGTTTTGTGGTTCTGTAGCATATTCACACAGAGAGGCTGAATTCTGCCGCACTTTTCAGATTTTTATTTGCAGAAATGTTTGAGTTTTTTTCCATTTTCCTTCCACTTCTCTGCGCTGTTTAACAAGGCACTGCGCTCATGTGTCTGACTCAGTGTTGTCCAATCTCTGCCGCTACAGCTACGACATTGACGATGACTGCACCGCTCTTTACAAAGGTACGTTAATAAGATGATAACGCGGCTCATCTGCCGCCCATCAGCACTGAAGAGTTTAACCCGATTCCCCTTGTGTTTAGTGCTGGAGGCCCTGAAGGCTCACAAAGACGCTTGGCCTTTCTTAGAGCCTGTTGACGACTCCTACGCCCCAAATTACCATGACATCATCCAGGTAAATTCATGTTTATAAAGCTAATTGCTTATCCTTCATGATGTTTTTATAGGCTAGCTGAATAATTAGACCTTTCGTCCTGCCAGACTCCCATGGACCTGTCCACCATTGAAAAGAAACTGGGTGACGGGGAATACGTAGCCAAGGAGGAGTTTATTGCAGACGTGAAGCTCATGTTTGAAAACTGTGTGGAATACAATGGAGATGACAGCGGTAAGCTGCACAAACATGCATGTCGTTAGTTATTAATGATGGGACTCCATTACATTTACTAATCAGGTTGATTTCTGTAATTATGCTGGCGATGCCAGTCATACAGGCTCATCAGAAACAATACAAAGATTCTGGCTTGGGCTGCGTTATAATTCTGACTGTAGTTTAAACAGAATTCAGAGACAAAAATGGATCCCTACAGAATTTCATTAAAGGGGCATTACTATGTAAAATCAACTTCTCTGAGCTTTCTTATAATATTATTGTCTCATCATAAACAAACCCAGAGTGTTGCTGTGATTCTTTCATGTTTGAGAGATCTTTTAATCTCCATGGCAACCATTGAGCTGTGCAAAACACCTGGGTGGACCAAGCCCTGCCTTAGGGACGCAGCTCCTCCCCCATTCGGCTCCTTCAGACTAGCCTGCAGCAGTTAGCAGAGAACTGCTGAGCTCTTTCTACTTCTCTGAGTAAAAACGTTAAAGGGTTCAAATAGGAGCCATGTTGGATGACTTCCTGGAGGCGGAGCTTCAGAAAGAGCAGGAGTTTTAAAGAGATACAGTCCCAGTTTGAAGGTGTTAAATTATCATGTTACTGCCCCTTTAAAAACCAGTTAACATTTCAATTAATCTTCGTAATTAATTCATCAAAATTAACGCTTTAGTAAGTAAATCCGGGCCCCTTAATCAGTTTTGCTTCATGTTTGTTGTGAGAAAGACGTGTCGATGTGTTTCTTAGGGGACAAAACTGTTGCAGCTGCTGCAGAAAATGGGGGAAGTGTTGGAGGACCGGGAGGTGATGGAGGGGGTCCGTGTTGGAGGGGGTCCAGGGCAGCCTTGACAGTGATTAATGGGGAGTGATTGAGTTGTGCTGAAGGGACCCGGGCTCTGCAGAGCCACAGGAACATTCCAGGCCCTAAGCGCTCTGTCTGGAGCCGTCCGTCCAGCTGGGGTGGCGGGGGAGGAGAGATGCTGCAGGGCCTGAGGCAGGGGGGCCAGCGGGGGCCAACCCACGCCCTCTGACCTGGTTGCTTAGACAGACCGAAGATGACCGCAGCAGACCGGCTGGTCAGTGGCGATACGCTCTGTGATGACAAAGGTATAAAAGTATTCACCCCCTTTTTACTCATTTAAATATCCGACAAAGAGAACCTGAGGAAAAACGTCATGATGTTAGACATCCAAGCGACCCCTGACCCCGTGTCAAAGAGTAATTCATCAACAACAGGCTTATGGTTCCATGTTACCTGATGGCAGCCAGAGATCACTTCCAGAACCCAGCTGACAGCATGAAGCAGGCCTGAAGAGCGACACAGAACGACCTGCTCTAACGAACACATCCATCGGTCAGGAAAGATTACCAGAAGGTTCTGGTTCTCCAGAGAACCTCAGCAGAACTGTGATCCACACCTGGACAAATGGAAAACTGGGTGTTTCACCAGAACCACCCAGAACCATCCAGAACCATCCAGAACCACCCAGAACCACCCAGAATCATCCAGAACCATCCAGAACTCCACCAGAGGAGTTCTGGGTAATTTACAGACAAAAATGTTGTTTTTTATCTTAAATGCAAAATGTTTTTGCAGCTTTGGCTTCATTACTGGCTCATTCAGTGCAGCATGTCGTTCTTTCTGCAAACTGCCTTTTTTTCAGTCTCCATTTGTTTATTTCAATAATCGATTGCTGCTAGATATTAGAAATTATTCTGGAATATTTTCATGAAAGGAAATGTGACGCGTCCCAGAAGGTCCATCGGTTCAGAAGGTCCGATGTTCTGTAGGAATGCTGTCTAATGTCGGTTTCTGTCTGCAGAATACACCGTCATGGCCGAATCTCTGGAGCGCTGCTTTAACCGGGCGCTGCTGAAACATTTCCCGTCGGAGGACGGCGACACGGACGAGGAGTTCCACATCAGCCGGGAGGACCGAGAACGGAAGGACAAGAAGCGAAACCGGACCAGTAAACATTTAGGACCGGAGAGCTTGATTAGGGCGACGGAGCAGGTCCAGCGTAAGAGGAATCTGCAGGGCAAAGGCAGCGCTCCTCCAGAGGCAGAGGACAGCCGGATGCCCCGACTGCAGCTGCCACCCCACTGGGCCAGCGGCCCGGCTCCAGGCCCGGCTCACGGACCGGCTCACGGCCTGCCTCCAAACCATCAGCACATGTTCCATCCTGGACAGCAGGTGATCACAGAACATCCTGGACCTGTCCTGCCTCTGTCTTTATCGAAACCAAACTAACGTCTCCATGTCTCATTGTCAGCTCCGTCCCCCAGCTGGTCCTCCTGGTCCGCAGATGTTCGCTCAAAGGATGGCCATGGATCCTCGCTTCGGCTACCCGGTCCACATCCCGAGGCCTGGAGACCCCAACTTCAGCCGATACCCTCACAGTTTTAATATGCAGGTACAAAATAATAAAGACTACACTTAAACTTTGAGTCCAGAGGTCTTTGACTTTTTTCAGCCTGGGACCCCAAACTGACAGGGAGCTGCAATGATCCAGTGCCGCATAAAGCATCTTTCATTACTGTGAGCAATGAAAGCAACACAGCGTTAGCTCATATTTTTTATTTCAAACATTTACTTGAATCCAAAGTGACGGCCTAATAATGCCACTGACATGGACAAACTGTTTTATTTTGTTTAAAATTTAACCCGTTGCAATAAACAGTAGATTAGTTAATCGCATGATAAATTAAAACAAACTCAATCCTTTGCATGATTATCAATTTTCCTCTTTTCTCTCTTTCTACCAAACACTGGATGTTAAAAGTCTTTGGTTTCAACTAAACCTTTTTTTTGATCGGTAGTTTTGCCCATAATTCATTTTATTTGTTCTTTTTGTTGGATATTTAAAATGTCTTCCTGTTGCAGTATTAAATACATGTATATATATTTATATTTATACACGGATATAAATATATATCCGTGTATATATATTTATACACGGATCATTTAATGATCATTTAATGATTTAATAAATCATTAAATGTTTATTAGAATTTAAAGTTTAATGATTTTTGAGAATGTGCTCCTGCATTATTGCCATTATATCACTTGAAAATCATCTCAAAACAATATTATTGTTTATCTCAATTACTTCTCTGGCTTCTGGGAAAATTAGTTTTCATGATAGGCCAACTTAAAATGCAGAACCTTTAACGTGAAGAACAGACGTTTGCTCACTGACAGTGTAACTTTCCGACTGAGAAACATCTTTAATGTCTCTGTAGCATAAATATGGCAGATAGCATGCTAACACCAAAATGCTAGTAATGTAGAACAGCTATGACACTCCTAGTGTATATGAGTGGTTGATGCAATAAATATTATATGATAAAAAAACATTTATGGGAATCATAAATATGGACTTTGCCATCCTAAGGTGACATAAAAGTAAGACGGAGACTCTAATGGTTGCTCCCTGCGACTGCAGCATCTGTACCATCAGTTCATTTACATAATAAGCTGATGTGCTAAAAATATTTCCAGAAGAGTATTTTTCTTTTTCTTTTTTTTCTTTTTATGTTTTATTGTAAGCATTAAAATTTGTATAAATATAAAGATAAAGATGATTTAATAGCTAAAGGGTTAGGGTTAGGGTAAGTGGTTTAAAAAATAAAATAAACAAATAAAATCAATAATTGTATGTGCAGTTGTCCACTAATTAGGAAAGAGAGTAAGACAATATCAGGGCAAATGACAATAATCCAGGGCCCCAGGATTTCAGGGCCCCGCACATTTTATTTTATTTTGTTGACGAATGCATGTTTTGGAGACATTGTCCTTTATAGAAGAGTCACATCAGGTGAGTTGTAATAATATTTTGAGATTTTATGACAATAAATAGTACTGAAGTATTTTAAAATGATGAAGTTACAGTATTTTCTTAGTGGAGAAAGGATGATTGAACTAACCATCATCAGTTATCAGTTATGTTTGGCTTTATCTATTAATATAATGAAATTTACATTAGCAAATTAATTTTTCTTAAGGGGATAGGGCACCAAAAGGGTTTCCGGCCCAGGGACCCACGTCCTTGTAAATCCGGCTCTGGATGCACCAACCGTCTCACAGGAAGCACCGCCACCCTGTGGTGTAACTCGGTACAACACCTCAATTCAACATACTTCCACCCCTTCTTACTCCTATTGAATTATCAATAAAGTAAAACAGTTTGATCACACTCATTATCAATTTGTTACATGTTGCATTCATGGTAATCTGTATTTAAAGCTGATGTATGTAACTTTTATAAAAAATATTTTTACACATTTGATGAAACTGCCACTGAGAAAAAAATCAAGCTCTTCTACCTTTTCCCAGTGCTATCCAGAATCAACCAATCAGAGGAAGGAGGCGGGGTTTAGCGGCGCTGCCTTCCTCTCTTTCCCTGTCAGCAGATCCTGCTTTGAACGCTAGGCTACCGACAAGTAAACGGTTTCTGGTAACAATAAGCGGTTTCCTGCCACTAGCACATTGTCAATTGTCTATCAACATAAGGTTGATTGACAGCGCTAAGCCCCTCCTCCTGGTTCTGATTGGTTGTTTTTGGTGCAATTCTTCAGGCGGCAGTAGCAGGGAGGAGATGGATTTTTTTCACAGATTATTTCATAATCTGTCACAACATGGTGACAACATGGTGACAGCTTTAACAAAGACAAACTGTATAAAATATAACATGTTGGAACCCATGTTAAGGGAAACCTGCTGTGAATGGAAACCAGTCAGCCCAGTTAACCCAGTACTGTTTTTGTGTTATGTAGACTCATTTGGCTGATGGACATCACATGGGCCCCAGGTATCCAATGGGGCCAGACCCTAATGGGGGCCCTCCACAGCAGCGGCCCTACATCGGTCCGACTCACGGTCCGTCCCTGGGACCGCGCCCCACAGCCCTCCAGCCCGGCCCTCCCCCCGAAGCCAGCATGTACCCGTCCCACCAGCGCCCCGAGGGCCGCTCCTTGCACCCCATGGCCAGCCGGTTTCCCGGACCCGAGGGGCCCCCTCAGCTCCCATACCCTGGCCTGAGGCCCCAAGGCCTGGGCTCCTCCTCCGGCATTTGGCCCGGCGTGAACGGCCAGGACCGGCTGAACCCCAACGCCGCCAACCAGCGCGGCTTCAGCTACGGTGGCATGCCCCCGCCGATGGGACACAAGCCGTGGCCGGAGGCCGCCGGTTACCCGCAGCAACCCCCCAACGCACCGCATCAGATGTCCGGCTCCCTGGGGCCACCGGCCTCGCGGGCGCTGCAGTCGGACCCGGCCGGCAGGACTCAGTCGTCTTCCATGCTGGAGAGCCCAGAGATGCTGGCCCTGCAGCAGCTGTCGGCCTCTTCCGGCCCCCCTGCTGGCGGCTTTCATCAGCCGGCGGCCCCATCAGGGTTTGGCAGCTCCAAACAGCTTCAGCTGCTGGGATCAACTGGAGACAGAGGGATGGACGACCAGGCGGACACGGAGCCCAGAGGTAGAGACGACCTTTCACTCCTCCGTTTCAATTTGACGCAATCAAATGTTTTCTGTCTCATCGCTGAAAGAACAAAGTCCCTCTGCTTCGTTTAGTTATCCCTCACAGCAGGTCGATCAATATTCACCAATATTCACCAGTATCACCAATATTCACCAGTATTCACCAGTATTCACCAATATTCACCAATATTCACCAGTATTCACCAATATTCACCAGTATTCAACATCATTCACCATATTCAGTAGTCACTTTAAAATCACCAACTTTAATCTATTTTATTGGGATTTAATTTGATTGAATTCAATTGTGTTCAATAATTTCCAATTGTAGGATTTATCAATTTCTCTTTTCTCTCGTCAGTCTGGCGCTTTGGTCTCAACTGCTGCTGTTTTAGGGATAATTTTGTTTACCCAAACTTCATAATTCTTTTTATTTGTTCTTTTTGTTTTATTTATTTTGCATATGCAATTGAAAGTTTATTCATCTTTAAAAATGTGTCAATTTAGTTTTCCTTTGTTCTTCCAGGCAACAGTGATGTCATTTGAGGTCAGCGCCATGATATGTAGCTAACGTTAGCTTAGCATAGATTCTCAGTGAGAGCGTTGTCTTGTAACAGAAGCTTCCAGGTCAGACGCTGAATATTGAATAATGGATAATGAACGAGGCTTTGAGGAATAACGTCATTTGAAGTCGATCTGCGTTTGTCTCGACGTTCTGCTGACTCGTCTGTTTTCTGTCCATCAGGTCCAACGTCCAACAGCAAAAACGACGTAAACATCTGCAATGAAGCAGCGCCACAAAGAAGCGTTCCCGCTATGAGTCTGGAACTTGGCGCCGCTCTGAGTCCATCGGGCCGCCCCACCAGGTTGGAGAGGACGGCCAGTTCCCAGACCTGCCGGCAGGGGGGGGACGGGCCGCCAGAGAGCTCCGCCCGGCCTCACGCCGCCTCCCCCCCGCCGTCCCCGCAGCGCGCCCCGCTCAGCTCCCTGCCGCCCAGCCACCCCTCCACGCTGCTGCCCTCCCAGCCCAGCGTGGCGGAACCAGGCAATCAACGGCCCTGTGAGGCCGTCGGAAGGCCCGACCCAGAGGCCCTGATGTCCGCCCCGCACGGCATCTACAAGCAGTTCAGCAGCCAGACCCCGCCCATGGGGGGCAACGTGGGGGGCAACACAGTGAGCAACGCGGCCCACAGGGGGCCAGGTGGCTACAGCCCCGCGGCACCGCCCCCCTCCCAGTACGGCCTGGGCGCCGCCCTCCATCCACACTACAACAAGGCGCCGTTTCCCAGCCAGTCCTTAAATGCCCCGCCCCATCCTGCCTACCAGCAGGGGGGCAGCAACCTTCCCCTACCAGCCCGCCTCCGCTCAGGAACATGTTCCCCCCCCATCAGTACCAGCAGCCAGCCTACTACGGCCCGCCGCTCAGCAGGGACGGGTACCAGCTCCCCTACCGGCCGCAGCAGCCGGATGCCCCCGGCGCCTACCTCCCTGTGGGCGCCGCCAGGTCCAACGGTCACTTCAAGGACAGCGCTGCGTCGCCGCCGGGCTCCAGCCGCGCCGCCTTGTTGTCCCCCTCCGGCTCGGAGGAGGGGGGGTGCGCCGAGGCGCCGGCCGGTCCAATCAGCAACCAGACGGCCGAAAGCTCCGAGCCGCCAGAAAGCCCGAAGGAAATCCTGGACCTGGACAGCCACAACGCCGCCGCCCGCCACCGGGGAGCGCCGCCTCTCCCGCTGCGGCACAACCCTCCAGCAGGGTTCATGTATGACCCCCGAGCGCTGCACCCCGGCATGCAGCAGGGCGGCGCCCCCCCGCCTCACATTATGCCCCAGGCAGTGGGCAGTGGGACGCCCTACCCCGGCCAGCCGTACCCGGACCCCCGCTACGCTGCCCAGAGCCCCCACCCACACCTGATGGAGGCGCTGCAGCGGCCCCAGTTGCCCTACCCCCCCGGGCATACCCGCATGGCCTTGTACCGACACCCTAGAGCTGCAGGGCACTTCCAGGGCATGATGGTCCAGCAGAGGGGGCCGGAGCGCTTCCTGCACCCGGGGTAATTAATCTGCTTCATCTACAATCTGAGAGTTTCAGAAATTTAAAGTAAATTGGTTTTTATTCCTCCTGAAACTTTCATTATGTCTGAAAACCTGTTCAGGATTAGTATTAATAAACCTTTAAAATGTTTACCAAAGGAAGCAGTAAGTCTGATATAAACTCATAATCAGCAATAAATTAAAAACTAAAGAAATTAAGACAGACACAAATTCACATAGAATCCTGAGACTAAAAGCTGTGTCTTCGGCTGACGAGGCTGGAGTTCAGAGGTCGATTCTAGTTTGGAGCCGATGGGAATTTCTACCTATTTTGATGATGTTCAGTCCACATTTGTCACCAGTAGGTGGCAGTAATATTCCATCAAGTTTGCCAATCACAGTCCTCAGTTTAGATTGAAACCAGGTAAAGTGCTTTAAACAAAAAGGTTTAAACAGAAGTTCTGGTTCTGACTCGGTCGGTTCTAGACGGACCTCCTCTTGGTAACTACAAGAGTAGGTCCTGACACGAGGGACTGATCAACCAATCAGAAGTACATCTGGTGTAACTGCGGCAACGGCAGTTTATTAAAGTAACTTTCAATGTTTTAACATGTAGTTTGTTTGCTGGAGCAAAAGGTCCTAATCAAAGTTCACATGATTCCAGGCAGCAGATGATGGCCACTCCTGGAGGCACTGGAGCGAAACAAGGAATGTAAAAATCTGAAGATCAAAGTAAGTAGGAAACCAGACCACAACCTGGAGATTTATGGAGGAAATGACTCGTTTTAATTTCAAAACACCTGCAGAGGTTGACCTTTAACACGACCTTTATTCTCGCCTTTCAGATACGGATTCAACAAACCGCTGGGACAGACAGGAAGTCCGTCCTAGTGGCTGCCGCTGTTTCTTGTTGGGAGGCTCCACCCGACCAGCTGCGACACAGAATAAAATGTGAAATAGTTTTGAGCCACGGAGATCAAACCTCTTCCTCCTGACTGTTTCTTCCAATGCTGAAGCTTTTATCCTGGAACGAAGGGAACCCCTTTAACCACTAGGTCAACTTGTGCAGCGCCGGGGTCGCCGCCTTCAGGGACGCCGGCAGCCGCAGGTCGTTCTTAATCTCAGGTGTAGGAGAGGCGGGTCCTGAGCGGCCGCCTGCTGATGCCTTCTTCCTCTCTGAATGTATGGTTCATCTTTTAGACGAGCGCAGCTCCGCAGTTGCACATGCAGGGACTCTGAATCCTGCGTTTCTACCCATAACTCTAAACGTCAGTATGCACCGTTCAGCGCTGCCTTGATTTTACGAATGTCCTGACAGGAAGCGGTTGCTTCTGTGATTCTCTGTTATGCACTATGAGTTCAGTCAGTCCAGATTCCCCAGAACTGAGTGGCCTTCCTCAGAACCTCTGAAACCATTGGATGTCCGTCCTGTACTACTGAGGTCCCGCCGGTACGCTGCACACGCATCCATCAAACACGCAGCAAAGATTCTTGTGTTCAGAGTTGCGTTCCCTGCTGAGTTTCAGGTGTCCTCCTCCTCCTCCTCCTGCTGTTAGTGGTCAGGTTCTCCTCAGGGTGCACAGATGCAGATTACGGGTATTTTTGTGAATCATTCGAGGAAGGAGCAGCACGCCGAAACGTCTACTATCCCCAACCGGCCGACTTTCTGCTTGTGTTTCTCATAAATGTGTTTTAGTTTTGTCTGGTTCTTATTCTGCTTTCCTCTTCATCTGATTTAAAGTCATTTTGGATCAAAATAAATAATAATCCTAGTTTTCTTGCTTTTCCTTGTGACTTGTGGCGATTTAGTCTTTAGTGCGGTTTAGTAATGATCTGAATCTACCTCATCTAGCTGCTGGCTGGCGTACATTTCTTCTCCTCCAGACTCCCCTTCATCTAAACCCCAGTGCATGATGGGAGATCTGGTTCCAGTCTGTTCCAGTCCATTTGAACCCACATCGTTTAATAGATGCAACGTCTGGAAACACTGGAGAGAGTTTCCCTCAACGTTTTATCAAAGTAGTGAAATGTAAAAATAGCAGGTAGCATTTAAACAGGTTGTGTCCGTGGGTGTGGGGGGGTGCATGTGTGTGTGTGTGTGGATTGGGGTGTGTGTGTGTGTGTGTGTGTGTAGGTGTGTGTGGGGGTGTGTGTGTGTGCGTGTGTACTGCCGCCAGTTGACTGGAACTGATTCTCCCTCTTCTGTCCTCTCTGCTCTAGCAACAGACCCATTTAGGCGTGATTAAATGTGAATCATATTTATTTGCTCTTTTAAGAATTTTTGTACATTTTTGGACTTGTTTTAATGTAACTTTTCCCTGTGACATTTTTAAACCGTCGTCCTTCATCTCAGGAGGGAGGAGGGGAAGAAAGTCTTGTACCTTTTTGTTTTTGAAGTTACATGTTCTTATCTGACTGACATGGATTATTTTGGGAATGGATTATTTTCTATACTGTCTTAGAAATAAATAACGTTTCTGAAATCAGAGTTTATCTGTTTTTGCAGGTTTCTGTAGTGTTGACCACAACATTACAGAAACGTGAGGATGTGGTTTGTAAAAACACTAACAAAAATTAACACCAGTAATTTTACCATAAAGGAAAGAAACGTCATTTTTTCATCATTTCATTCATTCAATTATGTGAGTTTCAAACTAAATATGTCATTAGCGAGCTAAATCTACAAACTTCAAATATTTGCTAAGTAGTTTGAAGATAAAGATTTGGTTTACAAGCTAAATATTTAGTTTAGGCTAAAGATTTAGTTTGCTAACTAAATACTTAGAGCTCTTGGTAAAAATGTCTGGATCAAAAAGGCAACAGCATCTTGTTAAAACCTTATCAACCGTACAAATTAACCAGTTTGAAAGACGAACAAAACACAATTAATACATTCAGGTGCTAAAAAAACGTTTTTATCCTCTTTATGTAAAACATTTTTCAGTTTTATTTATTTTAAAACCCAAGAAGATAAATAAAACCCAGCAAAACGAAAATTATTTGCAATAAGGATTTTCTTTTTGTTCTCTTGCCGTTGTCTTTCTACATTAGATGAACCAATTAAATAGCGACGAATGTCCTCTTTCAGCCAATCACAATCCAGGAGGCGGGCTTTGTGCCTGGAAGTCAGTGGTCAGGGCGAAGGTTCAGCTGCTGTGGGTTTAGCAGCGAGTTTATTTGTGGCAGCTCGTCAGAAAGTGGCGAAAACAGCTCGGTCTGTCTGTCTCTTTACTGCCGAAGTGACCCACAGCTGGAGCCAAACAACCCGGAGGAGCTTTGTTCGCCCACCTGCTGCCCGAACGAAGCTGTGAACATTCAACCAGGTAATGTGACATTTATCCGCTTTGTGTCCAGCTTCTCAGCTGCTGACCGCTAACTGTCCGCTGGTTCTGCTGGGAAGCGGCTTGTTTCCAGCTTCCCAGCTGCTGACCGCTAACTGTCCGCTGGTTCTGCTGGGAAGCGGCTTGTTTCCTACGTGTGAGGAGAATTTAACTCCTCTCGGATGCAAAGCCTCTATTTTCAGTTCTGTTTGTTTCTGCTGCCGTTACTATTACAGACATGTTATCCTCAGTCCAGATAAATAAAATATTAATAATAACTTATTTTAAGCATTGATTACTTTTGCGGCTCCCTGGTATCAGAAACTAAAACCAATGACTGTTCAGATGCTGTAGGAAAGGAAAGTTCAGTGAAAGGAAAAGATGAACAGGTCATGAAGTACCGTGCATAGACAACAGATTACTGAGATAAATGTAACTTTTTAATGACATCCAGGATAGAAATGTTTTTGTCATTGTAACAGTGAAACATTTGCTGAACAAAATGTTTCATTTGTGTCTAGTTTTCTCCAGATAAAAGCAATGTATCACAGAGAAAAAAAAGTTAACCGAAGCTAAAATAGACAAATTTACCACATGGGGGCTAAAAAACGTTTGGAGCTACACCTGCAGACTTTACCTGTAGCTCTGCTCAGTCTGTTTGACTCTGAAATCCTTCAATAAATACAGAAATTATTGTATTTCTAGTTGGCATACAATGTGTAGAGCATTTCTTTTCCACATAAGGCAATTTAAACGAATCAATCAAGTTTATTGTATATTCCATTTCAGCAGGTCAAAGTGCTTCACATCATAAAAACGTCATGCAGTGACAAACATGACATCAAAACCATCAATGCACGTTAAATAAGTAGGTCAGTGTTTCATGGATTAAGACTCCAACCCGGTGGGTTTTAACCGTGATTTAGAGGAACTCAGCGTTTCGGCTGTTTTTCAGTTTTCTGATATGTATTCCAGATCTATGGCACATAGAAACTGAATGCAGCTTCTTGATGTTTGGTTCTGATTCTAGATGCAGAAAATCAGAATTGTTTCTTTTATAAATTATTGAAACACCTTTACAAAGATTAATTCATGCATCTAAACTGTGTCAGTTTTGACTTTCTCAGGTAATTTTTTCTCTCCAGTTGTCAGAGGATGGCAGTCCGGCTGCAGCGCCCCCTGGTGGCGGCGGCCTGCCTGTTTCTGTGCTGCCTGGTCGGCGTGCGGTGCGGCCCGGACCCCCGGCTGCGGAAGGAGCTCATTGAGCTGGAGGCGACCATGCAGACGGGTGGCGGGATGGTGCTGACGGACGCTGAGCAGCGGCTGGACGCTCTGCTGGCCAAACTGAAGCAGGACGAGATGTCCAAGGAAGACTTCCCTCCCTCCATGCACTTCTTCAAGGCCCGGCGCCTCATCCAGGCGAGTCCCCTCTTCCAGCTGCTGCAGAAGATGCCAAAAGGTAAAAGCCAGAACGAGTTTAGCATGACGTACTGAGTTTTTACAGTGTTTGTAAATATCTGGTCTCAGTTTTTAGATTTTATGCTCCTGTTGACAAAAGGTTGCTGTAGTTCTGCAGCAGATCAATATTGTTCCTAATGTCATACAGAGGGTTGGGTTTGTATGTAAACTGGTTGCAGTTGAGCCTAAAATGTTTATTTTTATAACAAAACTGTTCCAACTGAATGGATGTGAATTATCAATTGGTGCATTAAGTTCAGTTCTCCTGTGATGTCACACTCACAACTTTGTAACTGACAGCCATCTTGGTGGGCAGTTGCTATGACAGCAATGAGCCAACAGCACAACAGATGTCGTCTCAAGACATTTCACAGAAAAGTAATTTTAATCCAATCATTTATTCTAATTGATCCCCGTTATCAATTAGTTCAGCTTATTATTCAAATAAATTAGAAAAGTTTCTGTCTGAGGAAACCCAGCAAGCATCGAGTCGCTGACTTGCAGTATTCAGCAATCCCTCATACCAGGCATGCATGTGGCGACAGTGGAGAGGAAAAACTCCCCTTTAACAGGAAGAAACCTCCAGCAGAACCAGAACCTGGTTCAGTACCAGCAGCCATTGTAGGAGAATAATTATGAATAAATAACTATAATCCACACAACAATCAACCCACAAAGACACAGATTTAAACGTATGTGTGCACATAAAAATAACATGAAAAAACCTGTTTCTTTGGTTTAATTAACGGCTAACCCCACCCGGCAGGCGCCGTCCTCCACATCCATGACTTCGCCATGGTGGACGTGGAGTGGCTGGTGAAGAACGCGACGTATCGCCCGCACTGCTACATGTGCTTCACCGACAGCGCGTCCGTCCGGTTCGTCTTCGCGTCGCAGGGGCCCAAACCTCTGGCGCAGTGCTCCCCCTGGGTCCTGCTGGAGAGCCTGCGCTCCAAGATGGGCAACGCAACCGACCTGGACAACAGGTGACTCACGACGTCAACAGATTTCACGCAAAAGATGGAAAACGAATAAATTATTTCAATTCTTTTATCTTCAGACATTTTTCTATATAAACGGCCTAAAATCTTCAGTTGTTGCACAAATGTTTGGAGGTTAGATAACAGTAATAATGCAACGAGACAGGAGATGCAAAAGTATTGGCACCTATGAGAAATATTGTTGAAATCTTTTATTTGCTGTTGCATATTCTCTTCTATGCAGGTTTTTTGCAGAAGTTAAACCAAGAAATTAGAGCTTCTTGTTATTTTTGAGTCTGTTGAACCATTGCTGTGATTGTGGGATGTTTTTGATCAATATTACACTGGATTTTTATTAGAAATGCCTTGATATTGAGAACAGGTTTTCTAAACAGGGTTTCCAGGAGGAAAAGGGACCCGAAGCATCACAGGTCCTCCACCATGCTCTAGCAGTCTGTGAGCTGCTCCTTATGTTTGATGTTCTTACCCAGCAGGCATTGCAGAAGTCTCAATGTAAGAAGAATCTCTCTGAAACTCATGTTTGTGATAGAAGCAGACCGGTAGTACCAACTCCCACCACCAGGCGTCTCTCTTTCCCTTATCACGTCCTGACTGCGCACGGTGGAGGTTGTTTTATTAATGCTCTGATGACTGCTGATTTAACCACTTATGAAGTTTAAAACCATTTTCTGACTGCATGTTCTCTTATCTTTCCCGTTATTAGAAGGTGGTAAGAGAATTTACCGTTTATTCTCAGGTTGATTTGTATTCCAGCATTTCTTCATAAAAACATTGTACAGTCATCAATTATGAAACAAGCAGAAGAACTAAGAGGGAATCAGTTTCCTATTTAAATACAAGCTGTATTGTTTATTAATATTCATTTAAAACCTTTTTTAAAAAGGATAGTGGTCCAGTCCAAGTAAAATTCTCTCAAATTGATGTTTTTGTCATAAAACTGTCATTTGGAACCACATAAACATTAAATCCATTAACTTGTGGATTATTTAATATTCTAGTTATTCGGGTGGTACCGGGGGCCAGTCGGACCTTCGCTCTGGTGACTCTTCATCGTTCTCCTCTTCATCGTTCTCCTCCTCAGCATCAGAGGTAACCTGACGCTGTTTACGGACCGGGATCCGGAGATGGAGTATCCCAACCAGGATGTGGTCTGGACCCGCTTCGAGGCGGCCTTCGGGGCCTTGTGGGGGTTGGTGACCTTTGCCCCCGTCTTCAGGGATTACTACATTGAGGCCCTGAACCAATTCTACGCAGACAATGTCATGTACCTGGAGCTGCGCGCGCTCCTCCCTCAGGTACAGACCGGCGAGCCATGACAGCGGATCACACAGCCGGGTGTTAACCAGCTGTTAACTACCTGTTAACAGCTATTAACTGGCTGTTAACCAGCTGTTAACCGGCTGTTAACTAGCTGCTAACCTCTGTTAACTAGCTGTTAACTAGCTGTTAACTGGCTGTTAACAGCTGTTAACCAGCTGTTAACAGCTGTTAACGCTGTTAACTAGCTGTTCCACCTGCAGCTGTATGAGCTGGACGGCCGCATCCACAACCAGGCCTGGACCCTGAAGTCCTACCAGGACCTGACCAACCAGTTCGTCTCCACTCACCCGGACTTCTATGGAACCAGAATCATCTTCACGAATCACAGGTGAGTCTGAACCGATCAGGTCCAGAACCAGGCGCTGAAACTTTTCATGGCAAGTCTTCAAAGTTGTCCAGCACACAGGCCTGAAGTTCCAGAGGTTATTGTGATAAACGATAATATTGTTGTTTTCCTGTAATATAAGGGTATAAAGACCAATAAACTTTAAATGCCAACGAATATTAAACACTGGAACAGGAAGACATTTTAAACATCCAAAATAAATAAACAAAACAACAAATAAAATAAAAACAAAACTAGAAAAATGCTGGCAGAGACTGAAGACTTCCATCATTCAGGTTTTGGTAGAATTATTTATTATCTCACCATAAATTTTTCCACTGAATTCAGGTGGTATGAGGTTAGCATCTATGCTAAATTACTGAATATGTTCTTTTCCTGTCTGAAGCGTGGCAGCTGTTGGGGAAGGTTTGCTGCTGATGCTGATCGTGTTTCGCTCTCTAGGCACGCTGAGCTGTCGGTGGTAGCTGCAGCTGTGAAGGAGGCCATGCAGCTAAAGAAGGACTTTCCTGACTTTTCCGGACTTCCTGGCCGGTTTTGACCTGGTGAGATCCAGCAGGAACCGCTGAGTGTAAAGCTGCCGGTTCTGTAACGTCTGTGTGTCCAGGTGGGCCGGGAGGACCGAGGCAGGACGCTGTGGTACTTCAGGGACGTCCTGGCAATGCCTGCAGAAAAAGGCGTCTCGCTGCCGTACTTCTTCCACGCCGGGGAGACGGGTGAGTCCCGATCAGAGACCCGAGGCGGCGCCTCTTTCCACACTTACAGATTCTTCTTCTTCTTTTGTTTTGTTGCGCTAAAATGTTCCAACCATCAAACAAATAATAGATAAAGATAATCTGAGTAAATGAACGGTTTCTAGATTACAAGCATAAAATTTTACAGTCAAAAATTAACTGCATTTAGTCAGTTTTCAGAGGAAAAAACAAATGGAGGTTAAATTTTCACTTTTAAATGTTAACTTCAACATAAATATTTAGTTGTCAAGCTAAATGTTTAGCTTAAAGTAGCTCCAATTTTAGTTAGCAGAGGTTAGTTTATATTTAATTTGCTAAACATTTCATTTGAGTCTAAATATTTTTCTTGTCAAATAAATATTTGGCTCACAGCTGTTTTAGTTTGTAGGGCAAAATATTTAGTTATATTTATCCCTGACATGAAGTTTGATAACTAAATATTCATCTTGTTACTGAGCTAATGAGTTATTTCATGAGTTTTCATGGTTACTCTTTGGCAGCGTGTTCAGTTGGTTTGGAGCTTTTTCTTTTCTTTAATGACTGAAAACTGTTTTTATTATTCACTCTCTTCCAATATTAGTTATTATTGATCCAGACATTTCAGGTGTGGCTGAAATGAGAAGCTGATTGGTTGATGACTTAATTTATGCTGAATAGCAGAAATTAATCTGACCTGCAGATATTGTTTTCTAAACCTGAGCTGTTTAAAAAGTAGAAGATAAAACCAGATGTTTTTTAAAACAAAGTTTAATTTCATTTAATACACAAATTAAAGTAATTGGAATAACATTTCATGTAATCTAGTTTGGCTGAAACGTCGTTATGAAGGGATAAAAAGATTCTTCTTAAATAGTTCAGTGAATGTTTCTTCAGGTCCAGATTGGAGCTGATTAATGTCGTGTGTTTGTGCGGCGAGCAGACGTTGAGGGAACTGAAGTGGACCAGAACCTGCTGGACGCCCTGCTGCTCAACACGTCGCGTATCGGCCACGGGTTTGCCCTGCAGCGCCACCCGGTGGCCAAAGAGCTGTCCCGGAAGAGGGGCGTGGCTGTGGAGGTGTGCCCCATCTCCAACCAGGTACTGCTGCTGAACATCTCCCACAATGCATCTCTTTGGATTATCATGACAGAATAATTTAGCAATTTAATCCAGCTTTATAACAGAATTATTACATTTGATGCTGAAGGATTAGATAAAGTCCAAAATTCAGTTTGTCAGAAAATTAAAACATCAGATCCTTTAAATGAGTCACATAAACAAATTATTCAAATCGAACCTAAAATCTCTGCATGTTATGAATCTATGCAAAGTTCTCTTTGAGTTCATTACTGAAATGTATTGGAAGGTTATTAATGTGTAATCTTTTCCTTTTAGGTGGATTTAGTGTCTGTCAGCAGATTCCAGGCTGTGAACAGAAATATTAATTATTTTGGGAAATAAATAAATTTTCAGACCTAATTTCTGTTGACAGACTTGAAACCTTTAAAGAAAAATCCATCAGGAATTTTGATGTTGGATTAAATCAGAACTACAATAATAAAACTTATAATAATTTTTATTCTCATTATTCTAATAATTACAAGAATAAGACTCATTCTTGTAATTATGACTTTTATTGGCATAACTATGAATTTTAATTAACTATGATTATGAGTTTAGTTCTTGTAATTAAAACTTGTAACTATGACTTATTGTTGTAATTGTCTTTTATTCTCATAATTATGACTTTAAACTCTAATTTCTGACGTCCTGAATGGCTTTTATTTTTGCTTTCATGGCAGAAATGGGCTTCATGTTTTTGTTCTTTTATTTTTATTGATGCGTTTCATGTCCGGTGAATTGAATCACTGCCGTTCCTGTTGATGCCGCGACCTCTGACCCCTCCAGGTGCTGAAGCTGGTTAAGGACCTGCGGACTCACCCCGCCGCCGCTCTGATGATGGAGAATCACCCGCTGGTCATCAGCTCCGACGACCCGGCCATGTTCGGCTCCTCGCCGCTCTCCTTCGACTTCTACGAGGCGTTCGTGGGTTTCGGCGGTTTGAAGTCCCACATCGGCTCCCTGAAGCAGCTGGCCATGAATCTCGGGTCTCGGTCTGCCGGTCTCGGTCTGCCTGGTCTCGGTCTGCGGTCTCGGTCGCGGTCTCGGTCTGCCGGGTCTCGGTCTGCCGGGTCTCGGTCTGCCGGGTCTCGGTCTGCCGGGTCTCGGTCGGCCGGGTCTCGGTCGGCCGGGTCTCGGTCTGCCGGGTCTCGGTCGGCCGGGTCTCGGTCTGCCGGGTCTCGGTCTGCCGGGTCTCGGTCGGCCCGGTCGGGTCTGAACTTTCCCGTCTCTGTTTCAGGTTCAGCGCTTTGACCCGGCAGCAGCAGGAAGAGGCTCTGGTTCTGTGGCGGAGAAGATGGACTGAGTTCGTGGCTGAAAACCAACTGGAACGTTTGATTTAGCTGAAATCTCGACTCGTTGATCCTCCTGCTGGACCGAACAAACAGCTGCTGCTTTGGGGTTCAGGGTTTGATTGTTGTGCTGAAAGCAGTTGGAGCATCAGAGACGCTTTTCTAGAGAAGCTAATGATCAGAGAAACTCGGGATTAAACTTTTCTTCAATCTGACGTTTGAAGAACAGATTAAAAACTCTAAATATCTTTGCTGTTGAAATCCCATCTGTATATTCAATAATTTACCAGCAAAAGTTTTTTTGTTGCTGATTTTGTCAATAGTTTAATTTGCAAAGCCGTAAAGTTGATTGAAACATTTTGTGGAGTGAAAAAGAATTTATTTCAATGTTTGATCGTCTCGCGCCGCGGCGCTGTGATGTCATCAAGCGTCATCTGGTGCAGGTGTTGAACTGAGTGAAGAAGCTGTCGTCGATCCGCCCCCTCTTCAGGTCCGGCCTCCTGGAAACGAGACGAGAGAGAAAGTCAGTCTGCGGTGAGACGGCGCCGATCACGGCCCTGCAGACGCCACTGACTCCTGCAGCCGGATCTGGGCCAGCTGAGCGTTGACGCTGTCCAGGTGTTTCCTCTGCTGCTTGTCCTGCAGCCGCTCCAGCAGCAGGGCGCTGCGGGCCGAGTCCAGCAGGAGCCGGTCCTGGTCTCCTCCCGCTGCTTCCTCTCCATCTCCAGCCTCTGCAGCACAGACGACGCGACGTTAAAGGGCCAGGATCGTGTTTTTCAGGCACAGAGAGCCACTTCATAGCGAAACCAAACTATATCACCTTCAGCCTTTATAAAAATGCTGAATATATCAAATGTGACTTAAAAGAAATTGGGTCTCTGTCTCTTTAAGAAGCTCCTGCTCTTTCTGAAGCTCCGCCTCCTGGAAGTCATCCAACATGGCTCCTCTATTAACTCTTTAATGTTTTTAGCAGCGTTGCTCTGAGCAGCAGCTCCCATAAGGAGCTCAGCAGCTGTTTGCTAATTGCTGTTGGCTAGTCTGAAGGAGCTGGGTGGGGGAGGAGCTGCGCCTCGAAGGCGGGGCTACGTCCACCGAGACGTTTTGAATGGTTCCCATTGAGGTTAAAGAATCAAAGCAACCCTCCAGGTTTGTTTTGATGAGGGAAAAACAAAAAAATTTGACGTAAAGCTAAAAAAATGCAGATTTTACATAATATTGCCTTTATGCCTGTCACAATAAAACATTTTTCAGGATGATAAATTGTTCCAAAGTTATTGCAATAAACAATATTATTAAGGCACAATAATGCAAGAATAAAAGTTCAAAGATCAACAAACTTTAAAGTTTAATGAACATTTAACACTGGAACTGGAAGACATCTTAAATATCCAAAACAAATGAATATTATTCTTCCAACATGGGCTAGTTAAGGCCAGAGGATCGTTTTACTTCATCGTTATCGGATCCGATAATGAACTCTGACCCGATCCGTCCTCACCTGGACGGATCGGGCCCAGCCGGTTTCCTACCTTCCTCTCCAGGACCTGGCGCAGCTGGAACTGGGTGACCTGCTGCTGCGTCTCTGCAGGATCCTTCCTGTTGGCGCCGGGGTAGAGGGCGGGGATGCTCAGGGCGCTCAGCGCGATCTCCTCACGCTGCTGCCGTTCCCGCTCGGTTTTCTCCACAAGCTCGTTGAGAAAAACAGGAAATAATTAACTCCACCTCAACCTTTCAAACAAAACTTTACACATTTTGCATTTCAGATGGAAAAGTAGCAGTTTTAGTTCCACCTGGTTCTTTTCTATCTAATTATTAATGAAACATAATATCCAGCTCAGTTCTACGTTGCTTCGATGTCCAGCAGAAAAGCCTGAACATGTTGATGTTGGGAGGATTTTGTTTTTCTGCAGATGAATCCTTTGCTCCAATTGATCAACGCTCACTAAAGGAATGCTGCTACTGCATTTTAGGCAATAACATATTTATTTTCTTGTTTAAAAAGGAATGTAATTATTTGTTTGTTGGCATTTTCTTTATGTATTTTAATTTATAAATAAGCTTAAGTGGTTGAATGATTGAATCATGATTATTTCATTAATCAGTTTTTTTTTCCAGGCACATTTTTTATTCACCCAATTAAGCCTTTTTATACAAAATAATGAATACATTAAAAGATAAAAATGTGACTAATTTTAGATCTTTTGAAGCTAAAACTTCAATAAGGTTTTTAATCTTAAATGTTGATAGTTTTAGTTTCCTGCTCTGGCTGTTGGCCTTTTTTATCCTGCATTACTCCAGTTAATTAATCGATTACTAAATGAGCTGATGATTATATCGATAATCGATGAATCACAGGTAATCGTTTCCACCTCTGGTCATGAGTGAAGGGAGACCTCTGACCTTTGCTGCGTTGTAGTTTGCGTCGTCGATGAGGTCGGCTTTTCTCTTCGCCATCTCCAGGTTCTGGAGCTCCATCGCCCTGCGGCCCATTTCCTCTCTGTTCTGGTCGTCGAGCAGCGCTAACGGACCAGCAGAACCGTCAACGTTTCCGCGCTAACGCACAATTTACAGCTGCAGTGTGCAACATTTTACAAATAATATTACATATTTGTTGAATCTGTCACTATCAACATAAGGCAGATAATCTGTGGCCAATCAGAGCCAGGGGGCGGGTCTTACAGAATATCGCTACACTATTGGAAATTATTCTGATGCTGTTATCAAACATGTTGACTTTACCAAACAGCGACTCGCTGCTGCCAAACGCGTTTAGTTTCTTTACTCATATTGCGACACCACTGCCTCTAATTGTGTTGCAGAATAGAGCGGCGCTGGACTATTGCGACTCTCTTCGGTGTTGCAGCATAGCTAATGCTAGGCTACTTAGCACGGCCATCAATGACAGCACATAAGCAGTTTTCCTGTAACAGTGAGTTGTTTCTCCATCATTATCATAGCAGCGCGTACATATGTTTGATTGACAGCACTAAGCCCGTCCTGGCGGCTCTGATTGGCTGCAGTTCAGGAGGAATTGGTCTTTTCACAGATTATCTGTCTCGTATTGAACTGTCCAGACATGGCGACAGTTTTAACAAATCTGTAAAACATGTTTTGTTTGTGAAAGCTGCATCCTGCAGCTCAAGCCCGGCTCACCGTCGATCTTCTCCTGCAGCTGTTTCTGCTGCAGCTCGTTCCGCTGCTGCAGCAGCCAGTCCCTCAGCTGCTCCTGCTGCCTCTGCTGCCGGCTGCCGGACTCCGGGTCCTCGCCCAGCAGGCCGGGCAGAACCATCTGGGACTGGGTTTTCTTCAGGGCGTCTGGGTCGTTGAGGTCGAACTCGCGGCGGCTCTGAGGATTCTGGTTCTGGTGCCAGAACGCGGCTCGGGCCTGGTGCACCGAGCGGTCCTCCTCCTCCTGCTGCCTCTGGAGGAGGCACGCTGCTCGGTTGTACTGCTGCACATCAGCATCTGTTTAGGAACAAAAACGTTACATTAGGTTACTGCCGTAATTTAATTATTTGAGATAAATTAATATGAAACTCTAATTTTACATAATTAAAACCGTCACCATGTGTTGGCGATCATCATCTGTCTCAGTTTGATATGAGACAGATGATGGGGGTCATTCATTTATCGTGAAAAATTAATCATGATAATAATTCTGATTCATCATAATAAATGTCTGTTATTTAACATAAATAAATAAAAAACAAGAGTGGCAGTATGATCAGAAATGTTATTTTTTTATATTTTCTTTGCTTTTTGTTCCCCCAGAGCATTAATAAATATCAGAATATTTTAAAATATGATTAAATGTTTGCAGATTAGTGACATAAACCTCAGTATAAGGCAGAAGCATCTTTCAGACCGGAGCTTTTCAAGAACAATGTTCATGTTTGTTGAGCTATTAATACAACTAAGAAATAAGATAAAGTTTTAACATAATTTTCAACGTTATCAATAGTTTCAATAAAATATTAGGTCCATATCATCCCCACCTGACAGATAATCTGTGAACAGAAGAAACGCACCACTCCCAACCCAAAACAACCAATCAGAGCCCAAAGGCTTTTAGTGCCGTCAATCATTCCCGTGTATGTGCTGCTGAATGTGCTAATGTTGGAGAAACACAGGAGCAGTGCACACAGGCCTGATTGACAGTGCTAAGACCCTCCTCCTGGTTCTGATTGGTTGTTTCCAGAGAGCTGTGGGAGAGGAGCTCATTGTTTCCAGATCATGTCTCCTACTACTGCCACGATACAGTTTAGACAAATGTGTGAAAAATATTTAATGTTAAATACTGCAGCTTTAAAGGCAGAAGCAGGTCATTTACTCACGGTGAGCGTCTTCTTGATTTTTAAAATCTGCTTTTCGTCTCAGCTTCTCTACCACCTGCAGGTCTAGAGCTTCTTTATCCACCTGTGAGGATCAGTGGATCGTCACACATTACACTTCTCTGAAAAACTGTTTCCACTGATGCATAACAGCTCCAGAAACTAAGCTTCAAAGTTGATTACTGGTAATTAGTCCAGAATGGCGCTATAAATATTTACTTTATACATCTCAAAGTGCACCTTAAATATTCTCCATGAACTGTAAAACAATCTTGAACTAGATATGATCAAAAGCTGTTGAGGTCAATTTAAAAATTAGATTTCCTTTTAGTTTTGCATCAAATAAGGAGCTTCAATGTAGCAGGGCCTCCTCAGCCAGAAGCCATCGACTCTCTTGGTAGTTGAAAGAGGATTTTGTTGCGCTTGTGGCGCCCCTAGACCCTCTCGCTCTGGGCAGGAAGCCATAAAACGGTCTATATTTAGCGCAGGCGCCATTTTATCCTGTGCTGTAGCAGAAACTCACCCCAATAGTCCTGAATTTATAATTAAAAATCCTCTCCCGCCTTTCCGCCTCGTAATTCCGGCGCCGCTCGACGCTCTCTCTGGCTTTCCGTTCTCGAGGCAACTCCGCCTGAAACATTTCCGAAACGGCCTTCACCTTCTGCTTTCACACTGAAAACAAACTGGTTGCTAGGTAACAGGAGATTCACGAGCTTACGGAAAGCGAGGCCGCAGCTGCGCGGACGTTTCCGGCTACGTCAGCGCGTCCGCCATGTTGTGAGGGGCAATGAGGCCAAACCCGAACACCTCCGAACTTCAGTCTAAGTTCAGTTTTCAGGTCTGGGAAGAACTCATATAGTTGGAGGAAGGAAGAAATTCACTTTATCTGCACCATACACAAATGAAAAAGGAGCAGAAACAAAAAAGTAGAAACCTGCCCCTTTCAATAAATAAAAATTAGTTTTTCATGGCCGTATACATTAAATTAAAGCTGCAAACAATATTATTATTATTATTATTTATTATTATTAACCGTTTTGAATCGATTTGTTGTACAGCCTTTTTAACTCTTAAAAATTATTTCACAAAAGTACTCTATGCACCAAAATGCACTTTTGTTTAAATGTTTTACTTCAGAAATCACACTTCCTTTTGTTCTCTGCATCAGTTGATCTTAAAACAAAAACATTTTAATTGGCAACAATCTCTTTATGATGATTTCTTCCAAAGCATCAGAATGAGATTAATTTAAAAAACTGTCAAGAAAACAAAAACAGCAAAATTTTCTGATGTTAAAAAGTCAGATTTGTGAAATAAAAAAATAGAAACTTAGAATGTTACATTTTTTTCAGGAAAATGAATGAAATTAATCTCAAATGTTTCTCAAAAAGTAATGTCCAGTTTTCATATTTGAGTCAATGTTTTCTGATATTATGAAGCCAAAACTTCAAAGAAAATCTCTGAACCTTGCAGAGATTTTTAGTTTCTGACAAAAAAAGGGGCCATTTCTCTAAATTTTAAGTTCTAACTTTATGAAATGTTGATATTACAATATTGATATCAGAACTTCCTATTTTTGTTTTTTCACAAATGCATAACTTTTCACCATCTGAATTTTAGTTTTCTTGAAAATAGTGATAATTCTTAAAATCATTTTAAACGTGTAAAAATGTCAATTTAACTCTTAGAAACATGATGTGACTGAAGTTTGTGAAAAACCTTTTTCCACTCCTGTCAAGCAACCAAAACGAAACGCGACTGCAGCTTTGCTGTAGGTCTAGTAATAAAAAAAACTGTCACTTTTAAAGTTTTATTTTCACAGAACAGCAACAGAACCTGCATCCAGACTGGAACCCGAGAAAAACCCAAAACTAATAGAACCATGTAAACAACTTTACACTTTTTAAATTTTAAATTCTGTAAAAAAACAAAAACACATTAAAAAAGATGAACATTTAGATGTTGCTGGTCAAGGACAGCTTTTATAAAAATAAATCCAAATTAAATTTCTCGTCGTAGTGAAGGTTATCTGAGACAAAAGGAAACCAAGTCATCTCCGGTAATAAAGCACGAACCTTTTCACCTTTGACTTCTCTGAGCAGTTTCTGGTTGTGTTTCTTTTCAACAGCATTTTGTAACAGAAGTTTTTCATTCGGTCCCTCAGAACCTCACAGAGCTGCAGAGACTCAGGTGAAGCCAGCTGAACCGTCAGCCTCTGTTAGGCGCAGCAGCTTAAAAATCAAGGGACCAGTCAAAGTAAGAAAAGCAGAGAGGCTGTCAATGTACATTTGTTGGGCTTCATGTCCACCAACGCTCACAATATTGATATGTAAACAAAATAAATATTTAATCTCCCCTTGATCTGATTTACAACATTATTCCATTTCATGTCCAGTAAAATAAATTCATTTCCTTTAATATTTAATGCGTAGAGCTTTAATGACCTGCTGGCCTCTGAGCAGAAAGCTTTATTTTTCCAACAGCGGTTGGTTTAAAAGTCTTTAATGACGTTTTGGATCTTCCACCGCTGGCCGGTGCATTCCTGGATCACCAGAACCCTGTTCACCATCTCCAGGCATCGCTTGGTCTGGCGGTTCTTCAGCTCTTTTCCCTGGAACACAGTTTAAAAACAATAAAGCTTAGGGGTTTACTTTTGGACCATGCAGTAAGTCTGATCCGGTTCTGAGTCCAACCTGAGTGAAGTCCCAGTATATCCCCATCCCCTTCTGCATGGCCTCTTTGCAGTTGAACAGACCCGGCTCGGTTTTCTTCTCCCCTCGGTCAGTCAGACACCGGTTGTCGTTGTACTTGTGGGACTTGATGCCGCCGACGTACATCTCACCAGTCGCACGGTAATATGCCATCTGGACAGACGACCAGATCAGCGACAAAAGCAGTTTCCTCCCACATTCCTGTTGTTCTTCCTCACAGTTAAACGTTTCCGATCATCAAACTAATTTTATTAGACAAAAATAAGATGTAAAAACAAGATGTGGTTTTAAAATAATAAAGTGTAAATAACCCCGCTGTGAAACCATAAACTCATTTTCTTTTTTACGTTCACGCTGCTCATTAAATGCAACTGAACGTTTTCTGACCCCAAAGCGACCCGCAGGAAGAACGTAGCCGTCACCCTGCGGCGCTCTGTAAAGATGGCCGCCACCGTCTACGGATGAACTTTAAATTTTACTTTGCTCAGTTCTGCCTATTTTGAGCCGTTTAAGGGACTCTGTCACTTTAAATCCAAATAAGCTGCTGCTGGCCACGCCCCCATTCAACCTGGGAAAATGGCTGGAAGCAGACTGATATCAGACAGGAACGCTGCTGTTACACCAGATTTATCAATATTTTATTTGATCAATTAATCAATTAATCGTAAGAATAATCGATAGATTGCTCGATTACTAAAATATTCGTTTACAACAGCCCTACAACCGTACGATTTTGAAAAGCAGAAGTGACGTCTCCTGCACAATCAGCCAGAATGCAGGTGGCTTGACAATGGGCTTGGCCTTGTTGCAGTTGCTAGGTAACAGGGCAGTACCTGCTGGTTTGTGACGTTGCATTCCAGATGTTTTTGGAAGGACTAATTTTCCAGACACCAAAAAGAAACATTTCATTACAAAAACTGGCTGAGTGCTTTTTCAGCACTTTGGTTAAGTAGAAACAGTAGAAACTGAAATGGAAGTAAAAATATCATAGATACCCTTCAAAGTTCTGAATCTGAAGCTCTGCAGGCCTTACTGCGTCAGTTAAGGTCAAAGGTCATGAAGCGACTGTGGGAAAACGGCTTGCATAGGACCAGAACCACGGCTGACCCAAAGGACATAAAAACTCGCCTCACATTTACCAGAAACATCTTGAAGATCCTCAAGACTTTAATAAAAACCTCCTGTGTGTTTTTACTCAGATTCTGTTTTTCTGGTGTTAAAGTTTATTTGTTGATCTGAAAACAGCACCGTTTGTGACCGGTACCGACTAGCGGAACCAGTACTGTCTCTTACCTGCGGCCCGTAGTAATGGCAGTCGTAAGAGATGGGCGTGTCGCCGGGGACCGGACCTTGGTCGATGCACAACTCGGAGTCCAGGTTCTTCAGCTGCCAGCAGAGGAAGAGGAGGGTGAGGAAGACGCAGGGCCCCATCCTGCCGGAGGGGAGCAGCAGCTGCTTACCGCGCCGTAAGCCAGCAGGTTGTCCCAGGGGTCCAGTTTGGGGTAAATGTTGTCCAGGTACCATTTGAACGGTTTGCAGTTCAGTCGTTCTCTCAGTTTCTTCCTCTCAGAAACGTCTCCGATGTCGATGCCGTGATTCTGCACAGAAAACAAAACGGATCCTGAAATCTTCACTCACTGCAATCTGACCCGTTTTAAAGTTCAAAACAACAACCTGCAATCAGCACATCAGGGCTGCGACTAACGATTAGCAATTCATTATTCTGACCATTAATCGGATCAAAACATTTATCCACTTAAATCTGTTCCACACATTATTAGAAATACATCAACACATGCAAATAAGCAAGTAATTCAATTACTTTGTTTCAATACAAAACAAAAACAACATTTTGTATAAAATGCAACAACATTTCCAGGAATAGACAAAAAAAAATTCAGGATACGTTTTTTTATCCAGCAAAGAACAACAGACACTGTTGTATGTCTATTTATTTCACAATGTATAATTGTTTTAGCAACTATAGTTAAAAATTTGCAGCCTGACATTTTGTGCCGAAACATTCGGACTCCACAGTTTCCAGCCGTGATCAACGAGGCACTGAGGTTCTTTAAGGAATTAAAATGTGGCCAATCCGTTTCTACGTTTTTTCTTGATGTAGATTTTAGATGGGATTTAATGAGGAAAAAAATTTTGCAAAATTCCTTGTAAATATTTCTGAAATGGCAAAACGAATCGTGATTTTGATTGTGGGGAAAAAGAAAAAAAAAGATAAGATCTCGGCGGGACTGACCAGAACACGGCGCTCATGGTGGCCGTTTGTTCTCTGGTGTCTTCAGAGACACTTTAGTACAACGCAGGTTTTTAAATTGAATTAAAAACCGAACCTGATCCAGTCAGACTGCAGGTAAAGAAGACTCGTCACAGTCACTGCGGCGCAGCTCCTAATAAAGCGTTTCTGTGTAATGATCCAGCAGACGTTGCTTCCTGTCTGCGGCTCTCGTACCTCGAAGGGAATATTCCAGGCCAGGTTGATGTTGTGCTTGTATTCGTCCATCCAGATCTCGGCGACCCGCAGGGCGTTCCTCTTCATGGCGGGCGTCAGGTCCGGCATGTAGGGCTTGTGGAAACGCTCGATGTGGGCGATCTTTGAGCATGGAACAACCTCGATGCTGCCGCCACAGGTCCAAACCTGAAGTCAACCAGAAAAAAAGTTACTACAAAATCTTGCATCATTTCTCTCTTGAAGCCCATCCACAGATTTCACCACTACTCTAAACTATGCTCTTATTTTGTCTTTTTAAATAAAGATTTTACACACAAAATATTTCTAATGCAACCAGTTTTCCATGCAGTGCAATTATTTTTCTTTCCATATTTTGCTTTAAGTTATTATACATTTGTTATATTAGAGCAGAAAAGCCGAACAAAAAAAAGTATAAAAGAGCTTTTAAATGAATCATAGTGTGGAGGTTTGTTAGGTCTCCTGGCCTCCTGCTTATCGTGCAGTAAATCATAATTTTTCACTGACTGAAATGAAATCTGAGCTGCAGACTTTTCCATCACTATAACAGCGTGTTGAGTGTTGATGGGCGAATCCGGCGCTGAAACGTGACGTCACATTTTACTGCTCGTTTCTTCATTTAAATCAGGAAATGAGGGACAGGGAACATTTAAAAAGCACCATCATTTATATTTTTTGGTACTTGGTCTCTGAGCTTTGCAGTATATTTTATCACCACCAGTTCTGCAGACCTAACGAAGAATCTGCAGAAATTAAATAAAACAGCAACAATAAACTGCAAATTGCCTCGTCAAATATCCTGAAACGCCAAAGTTTCAGGATATTTGACGAGTGGGAGTTTTCCTCTGCAGGCAGTTAAAGAAAACTCAACCCATTATGCAAACACATGAAAATATGAAACAACAGTCTGTGTTGAGTTGGAACTGATCTGTAAACACCAAGCAGAGCTGAACGACAACAACACTGACGACGACTGCTGGCGCAGAAACACAAGGAATTCAGTTATCAACTATTTAAAACAAGCTAAACACCAAACCTTAGAGTTACTCATACGAGTCTCCAGCGCCGACAAATAATGGAAATATAAATACGCCACAGTCCTGGCCTGTACGTACTTCATCTTAAAAAATAACAAAGATCATTTGGCTCAAAGCGTCCTCCGTTGCTTGGAGAAGCATTTGTCCATCATCTCAAACAGATTTTAATAAAAATAGGATTAATTCTTACATTTTAAAAGATTATTAAAGAGGCAGTATCATGTATTTTCCAGACACACAGGGCTGTGGGATTTTATCGATTCTATGATATTTATTCCTCAGAAAGTATTGATTTTTCATCCATATCGACATATTAAATATTACTTTGAGCTTTATGTAAAATCCAGATGAATTAATGACAGCTTGACGTTTATCCAGTTGCACATTTACATTATAAATGGCAAAATAAAACAACAATTAAATAATGAAATGGATAATTTACATTAATATAAGTGAATAAGACAAAAAAGGTTCCGGTTCTGCATAACCAAATACACAATTAACATTTTAAAAAAGCAAGTGTACAACAAAAACATTCATTACAGTATTACATCATCAGATCTATTAATTCAATCCAATCTATGGAACAGTCACAAAATCACTCAGTCCCTCCAAAATCTTTCAGAACATCTTAAAAATGTATCAAATCGTATCGTTTGCTGAATATTGTGGGCAGGATATCGCATATCGTATCGTGATACGAGTGCATCGCCACAGCCTGATATTGTCCCTTAACTTTATAATACATTTTATCGAGCTGGTTATTTATTTATTTGGAACATGATGGCAGTATAAATTAATAAAAAGAAATGAAGACGGTTTTGTACTGGAATAATCTTAACATGCTAGAAAATATTTATGAAAACAGTTTGTAGGAAAAAACTGAAAAATGTTGTAATTGTAGTTAAATATTTATCACAAAAAAATTATTTTAAACACAGATGAATCCAATATCAACGTTTTCTGAATCTCAACTAAAGCACTTTTCAAAGGTTAGTACTATATTATTTTGGTAACTTGTGGTAATATCTAAACTGGTGAGTCTTCTTTACTTTTTCCCGTCTCTGATCTGTGGAAATGTTTGTCGAGTTATTAGATTACCTGTTTGGTTTGAGGGACAACCGTTCAACAGAAAGCCAACATCTGCTAATCCCTTCTAGTATTATTGGATGTAAACAGCAGGAGGCTCCAGCCTGCTAACGCCTTGTGTCAAACGTTTTAGATTTACTCACACGAATCCCAAGCTCGACGTTTTCTCCACCGTAAACTTTCATCCCTTCATCGAGGACTCCGATTTCTCCCAGAAACTTCCTGTCGGCCACCATGATCCCCATGACCGATGGACTCCTGCAGCGAGAAGGCGGCAGAACCGCAGACACATTTTACTGAAACCAGACTTTTCATGCCACCAATTAAAGGGGCAGAACGTGTTTTCCAGGCACACAACGCCATTTTATAGCACAATCAAGTCACTGTCACCTTCAGTAACATTTAAAAAGAAAATCCACTTTTCCACTGGCAGATTGTTTCACTTATGGGGAAAATATCTTGTTATAAAATAATCTTCCAATGAAACTGGTACCTTTTTATAAAATCGCTAAGGATTATTTGCTCCTATATCTTTCTAAAAGGATATGTGTAAGTTAATCATCTTATTTCAAGTGTATTGTTGTTAATACACTAGCGATCATTTATTAATAATAGACGTTAAGCTTTAAACCACTGCAACAGACTGAATGTTCTGCTCTCTGTGTGGGAAATATTTGAGTGGTTTTTAGGGGCGTTGTTGTCAGTTGCTATGGCAACGAGTCTGTGTGTAGTCGCACTGATACAGAGAGCGAGAAAGACGTGGTTTTGAGTTGTACTTCAACAGTTTTCCCTTTGCTGTGGAGCACAGAACTAAATTAATAATATCTACATGTCCAAGTTTCATTGAGTTACGGGACTTATGCTACGGCGGCGGCGCGGCTAAGGAGGGCATGTCACAGTACAGCCTCTTTGCCCTCCAGCGTTGGCCGCATGCGCGGCATGTCCTTATACGGTCTGCAGTTGTACATCTGATTATTAAGTCAGAGCTTCACCGGCTATGAGCCTCACCTGCTACAAACAGGAAGCAGCTGACCTGTTATCTGTGTCACAACTATAAAAATAAGATAGAAATTGTTTTTCCATGTGTAATAAGTTTGTATTATTCAATGTAAAGAGTGTTCTTGGGGCCCCCTGGTGGTGTGGAGGCCCTAAGCAGCTGCTTCTTATTAACTCAGGTTAATAGGAAACATAAAATCAGAGCTTTGATTTGAACATTATGATGATGTTTCTGATCATAAATAGTCTGAGTCGGACGCTCAGACCCGGTCGTCTCTGATGTGGAGGAGTTTGGATCCTGCTGGAAGCTCAGAGCAGAAGGATGAACTTACTTTCCGGGCCGGGAGCTGTCGTTGTGCTTGTAGTAGTCGGGGGCGAAGCCCTCATACATGCACCACAGCGCCCAGTCGAACGCGTGCGCCGCAGGGAGGTACTGGATGACCTTCAGGTCGTCAAAGTTCACCCTGTCGAAGACGGGCGAAACCACCGTGGTCCGGTCGGCCTTGATCTGCGTCAGCAGCGGTTCGGCCCTGAGAGGCGGAAACAAAGAGAAATTAGAAACCGCAGAGTCTTCATTATTCTGCTTTTAGAAACTAAACTGCGGCGGGCGACCCGCTGCCCCCCTCGCAGGCGGCACCTGCCTGCCTCGCCCTGAGTTTACCCTCCAGTTTGAGTCGTTTGCTGTGTAGTAACTGTGACTTAAGTCTCTTGCATGAAAGCTCTTCTGGCAACGCCTTGTGTCTGTCTGCTGCAGCCTACCTGATCTGTCTGAATGTGTCAATAATTGCAGAAATGGGTGGAGTTTGAAAAGCAGAGGGAGCGTCTGATGAAAATAATGTCCCAGCTCAACAGTAGAAGAGTTTAGACAATAATGTTATGAAAACATGTCTGCTTGCTGTGTCAGTAAAACAGGGCTGCAAACAGTCGCTGGGAGCCGCGCCTGATTTACAAGCAGCAGAACAGCTGCTGAATAAGCAGTACCAGTACAAACAGGGTGTGTTAACTTTACCCACAGATGCTGAATGAAACCGAGCTTTGGACTCTTTCCAGCACAAAATCTCCTCAGCAGGTTCATGCAGAAGGTCCCCCTCAAAGTGAGACCCACTGAGAACCCATGAAACAGGTCAGATCTGGGCAGGGAGTCCAAACGGTTTCTAGTGACCCAGAGAACTCGCAGGCCAAAGAAATTTTATTTTTTAAAGACCAAAAGCAGTTCTATTGAAATTGTTTTATCCGCTCCATGCTAAAATAAACTTAGCATAAAATATTTTACACAAATAAAATGATCACATGTTTTTGTAGGAAAGGAATGTGTAAATCTTTCTAGATTCAACATTTCAGAAAAATATCCTTATTTAATAAAAAAAAGGCAGTTACTTCTCTTATTTAGTTTGGCCTCGATTGAAAATCTTTTAAAAAGATCTAATCTACTTTCTCAATAAAAACATAATTTTTTTAATACCTGTTTTGTAATTAGAAGCAGATTTGTGTGCAGCAGCATCTGGTTCATGAAATGTGACATTTATGAGAAGCTTTTAATTTGTGGGTCAAAATGTCAGCATCCTCCACCTGGGACCAATCTGTGTCATTCAGGGACCATAAAAGGCCCCCGGGCCACTCTTTGGACACCCTGGGATAGTAAACGTTCTCATTACATTTTTTATGCATAATCTTTGAGATAATCAGATTTCCTGTTTCCATTCATCTCAAAACGTTTTAGGGTTTCTGTTACTTTTATGCAAATGAGTTGCTGCTGGCCACGCCCCCTCAGCTAGACACTTGCATCTTATTCACATAAAAATGTCTGCAAACAGAAGCTGTTATACAACCAAACACTTAGACCAGAGCTGCGCAACATGGCTTAAAAATAACATTTATTTTTTTCATATCAGATCCAATTTCCAGTTTTAATCCACTTTTTTCCTCATTTTCTTTTCTAAAAGAAAAAACAAAACGGTCAGAAGATGTTTAAAAAGTGGATTTTATCCTCCGTTCTGTGAATTGAAGAAGAGAGAATTACAGCTGCAAATTATTCTTATTGTCTATTTACCAGATTATCGTCCGAATATCAGCAGAATTAAAGCTGATGTTAAAAGTTAATGAGTAATGTCCTGCTACTGATAACTTGGCCCTGATGGGTTTAAAAATGAAATATTTACTCTAAAGTAATTTTATATTTATATTTCACATGCAATAGCTCTCAACTTAGATATCTCCTTTATTTGTGAAACGTTAAAATGTTTTTCTCATATGATTATCACAAAATTATCAAGTCAAAAATACCTGTGGGGCAAAAATGATTTAAGAGCTGAAAATAAAGAGCTAAAACATTGTCCACTTATTTCCTGCTCAACAATAAGCATGTAATATTTGATTGTTATTTTAAGGAAAGCAATGTTCAAGCTGAACCTGGAAATGATCTTTGGAAACCAGTTTGCATATTTTTTGGGGACTTATCTGGAACAAATATGTTTGAAAGTTGAGTACAGAACAGGATTCTGGTTTCTCTCATTGAAACATTTGCTGTATTTGGTTAGAAGTATTGAATGCAGATTTTGGTTCAGAATAAAAGCTAAAAGCTGGTTATTAAAAGATGAACAGCTTCTGTTTTGCCCAACCCTTTTTTGTCTTTCATAAAATGAGGTGATGATGTCATGTCTTTCTAGGCTTCTGATTGGTTAATTCAGGACTACAGCCCGTCAGGCTGAGCAGACCAGCTGCAGAAAGCCGCTTCCTGTTAGGGTTCTGGTTCCTACCACAGCTCATGGACTTCGATGTGAGCGTCAAAGATGGCCACCACGTCTGCGGTGGCCGCCCTCCAGCCGGATGCTCTGGCGTACGCCAGGCCTTTCTGCTCCGTGTGCCTCACCCTGGTGATCCGCAGGCCCGGGTTCTCCTCCTCCAGCGACTTAACGTACGCATCAAGGTCACCTTTCAGGTTTTCTGGAATGAAAGCAGGGCGTTGGTGAGAAATCAGGTTGGACAGATAAGAGCTTTGAAAATGGAGGAACTGGAATGTAAACTATATTCAAAACCAGAGATGCTGGCGGCACAAATGATGCTTTGATGTGAACAAACAGCGAGACATGAATCAACCTGTTTGTTAATTCAGACTTTTCACAACATTATAGTCAGGACAGGCATGCAAACCCAGAGGTTCCTCCTCACACATCCGTTTCTAGAGTCTCCAGAGTTCGCTGACTTGCAAAAAGCCTTCATTTCTCATTTCAACATGCATCAACTAACGGGCTGCCTTTCATAAAACTCAGTAGAAAGGAATTATTTACATTTTTAGAGAAATACAACTGTGAAAGTTGAGCAGGATATTTTATTTTTTAAGGGAGGCATATCGTGTAAAATCGACTGTAAAATCGACTGTTTTTCCCTCATTAAAACAAACCTGTATGTTGCTTTGATGCTTTTCTACACCTGAGTGAAGTTGAATGAAGCACAAATGTAGCACAAACATTTGACACCAATTTTGTCTGATTGGAAGACGGTGGGGGCCCAACTCACGTGTTTAACAGGCGTTTGAGAAATCCTTTAATCTCCATGGCAACCATTCAGCTGCAAAACACCTGGGTGGATGTAGCCCCGCCTTTGAGGCACAGCTCCTCCCCCATTCAGCTCCTTCAGACTAGCAAGCAGCAATTAGCAAACAGCTGCTGAGCTCATTATAGGAGCTGCTGCTCAGAGTAGCTCTGGTAAAAACATTAAAGGGGTAAAGAGGAGCCATGTTGGATGACTTCCTGGAGGCGGAGCTTCAGAGAGAGCAGGAGTTTTTAAAGAGACAGAGACCCAATTTAAAGGCATTAAATTATAAAGTCAAATTTCTTTTCATTTACATTTGATATATGAAGCATTTTTGTAACAGCTGAAGGTAACAACTTCATTGTGCTACAAAATGTCACCATGAGTCGGGAAAACACTAAATATTTGCCCTTTAATACAAATATTAACCAAATAAGGGACCCGGAACCAAACACAATGTGGAACCACACCCAGACCCGGAACCAACCAGGACCCGGAACCAAACCAATGTGGAACCACACCCGGACCCAACCCACCCAGAACCAAACCCAATGTGGAACCACACCCGGACCCAGAACCAAACCCACCCACCATTGGAGCTGTTGTCGTCCACCATGATGATCTCCTTCAGCAGGTGTTTGGGCGTGCGGTCGATGATGCTGCGCAGCGCCCTCTTCAGGATGGACAAGGCCTCGTTCAGGTAGATCAGCACCACTCCCACCGTCGGCAGGTCCTTCTCATACGTCCTCTTCAAACACCTGTTCAGGTGCAGAATCGTGTTCAACAAACTGTTTTATGAAAGGGTTAAAGGTCAAATAATTGCTCTAACCATGATAAAGTGGAAAGAACAGAGCATTAGGGCTGGAGAACAAAGTTGTCAGACTTGCCAAAAAAGGTTAAAAATTACCAGAAGAAAGTCGGAAAATTACAAGAAATAATTGATTTTTCAAAAAAGCTTTGAAAGCTATAAAGATCTGATGTCTTTCTTGGAAATACTCAGTCGCTTCAAGATCCACCTGCTAAGTTCTACTTTTGTATCAACTTTTTTTTTACACATCAAATTATTGACATTCCTTATTTTAATTATCAGAGGATTTTTTATGAAATTTGCTCTTTTTTTAATCAAAGTTTCATAAACCTCTTAGCGCGTTCATTTTATTAGTTTAAATAACTGAGTCGGCTTTATTAGTCATTTGTATTGTTACTGCCTGCATCCATAACTCTGGTCTCACTCGCTAATAAATGAGATGGAGAAATGGAAATATAAAATTACTACTTCATTTTCCTCACTTTATTTTTGCACTGTTTTCAGAAAATGACTATTCTCGTATTTCAACTGTTGCGTGACTTTATTTATTATTCTGATTTTAATCTCAAAATGAAAGAAAACCTCAGGACTGGTCCTCTAATATTGCTAGATAAGGTCAGCTTTACCCTTTTTCTCTGGTGTCGGGCAGCGGCCGGTCCAGAGGAAGGCGATCGCTCAGGAAAACGTTGTATCCGTACTTCTCAAACAGAGCCTGGGCTTCTTTTTGCTCGTCCTCAGACAGATTCTCCCCCCAGTCCTTGAAGAGGGCCGAGTTGGGGAACAGTTTGTTGGACTTTTTCTGCGGGGCGGGAGCGTCTTCGTGCTGCTGCTGCTCCTTCTGGCCCGCCCCGATCTGCATGGCCTGCTGCAGGACGTCTGCAACCTTCCTCTGAGTGTCTCGGTCCTCCTCCAGGATCTTCTGCATCACATCCTGCCGGCGCTCAAATCCTCTCAGGATCTTGGCTGGAAGAAGAGCAGAAATCCACAAGATGAAAACATCTTTCAACATGAACCTCATCGCCTCTGTTTGAAGTTATAAAGAAATTCCTGCAACATAAGGGCAAAAAATAAGAAACAATGCGAAATAAGACAGAAGAAAATTCTATTTCAAATTCTTCCTCTTCTGTTTCATGTAAAATATACTAATTTAAATAAAAAAAAACAACAAATGAGGCCAAACAGAAAATGGTTTCCAGCCTTCCAGAACAATATATTCATTTAAAATGGCACAATAACTCATTTTATATTGAGAGAAAAATTTAATAGTTGTGTTTTATTCTTTCTTCACTGCAAATTTGTATCCATTTACACCTTAACCTCATCTTCTTCAAGGACTGAAGATCATAAAGTCAACCTATAAAATTTTACATGTAAAGCACTTTACAACAATATTGTTGTAAAGTGTAATAATTTATTACTGCAATTATTACATTATTGCAGTAATAAAAAATAGACTAGAATAAAAAAAACATTCATATTAAGTGCTAAAAGCTGCTACAAACCAATGCATTTGTAGCTATTTTGAAACAAGAATCAACCATTAACCCGTCCACAGCTTGGGGACGTCCAGACTGGGCTTAAAAGTTTAAAATCAACTTTAAATCATACTGGGAGCCAGGGAGTAAAATGCAGACGTGGTGAGAATCCAGGTTTATAGCAGCATAAAGGTCATTACTATATTCCATGTGAGAGCTGATGGAAGGATGCAGAAACTTTTCAAGGGCCTTTTAGACTTTAGTTGAAGTTCAGCCAAAACTTGGAGCTGAAAAAAGTCGCTTCTCTAGCAACAAACCTTTGTCCCAAATTTATCATCACAAAGAGCCAAAGTAAAAATAGGGAATATTTTATCCCCAAACAAAATACTTTGTTTTAATTCACTCAGGTGGAGCAAATATAGTGAAAGCCGCTCCCTGATGTCCTGGAGCCCAATGTTTGGATACAAGTAACTGATTAATAAGTTAAAGTTGATTGATTGACCTTATCAAAGACTGACAAGCAGCATTTTTCTTTTGTATCAAGCAGGCCGGCTAACTTTCTATACCAGTTATTTTCCATATGCTCAATTAAAAAAACAAAATAACACATCAGAATAATTTTTTTAAAATCGTCAGCTGTATCTAATACTGACCGAATTAACAGGAAATTGTTGTTTCTCATATAATTAAACTTGGACTAATTTATCAAATATAGCAAAAGGAAACCTCGTAGGTTCGGGTTAGCATCCCGCACCAGAGACAAGGATGCGCTGCCGCCATCTTTGCTTCTCCTACAACTGGCTCCGCTTCAGAATAACCAGCGGCGCCTTCTGCTGGTTGGCGGGCAAACTGCAACGCCGGGTCTATAAAGCGAACCGATTGCAAAGGACAATTAAACTTGTAGGTCATTTGTACAGAAATTAAACGGTTGAGGGCGGCTAACTTGTGTCTATGCAAAAGAAAACGTCTTGGAAGAGTCTGGTTAATTACAACGAAATCTGAATTCAGATCTATTTATCCAACTATGCTGTTCTGTTTTTTCATTAAATATATAGCTTTTTTTCTACCAGTTAAGTCAGTAATTTCACTTTGCAGAACTTTAGGTCATTTTCTAAAATTTAAAGGTATATTTGTTATCAAGAAAGTCTATTGTTCAAGCAAGCTGAGGTTATGTTTTCTTATCTGAATATAGATATTTATCAATTTGTTTGTTCTTACATTAAAGTCAGTAATTTCACTTCCTGCATGCTTTATGGTTTTCTTACATTAATTTTTATCAATTATTTGTGTCACAGCTTTATGAATTCTTAGAAATAGGGCTATAAAGTTTATCACTGTTAAGTTGCAGACAAGGACAGAGTGTGGTTCCACTTTGGACCAAAGTCCAGGGGTGAATTTCAACGCCAGCCTGGTTTATTAGAGCCTGCAGGTAAAATAATATAATGTTTGACTTTTATAAGAGCAGACTCAGCACTGGGCCGAAACATGAAGCTGGACTGAGATCAATCTCAAACAAGGCCGTTTTCTAAACACTATTTTAACTTCGTAAAGACATTTTTTCTACAAACATTTGACAAAAACAAACAAAAAAACACAGTAAGAAACAAGTTAGATAAAACAAATGCTACCTTAATGCTTCTGCAAACTAAATAGGAACATTTTAAACTGACTTAAAAGATCTTTTCAAGTTTCCATCAGTATTGTCCCATTTAATTTAGTCACGTATAAAAGCACAGCGCCAGTGCTCTCTTACTGTTATGACTTCTATGTTTTTGATCTTGAGCATACATTGATAACATAGGTAATACCTCAAACAAATGGGTTTAAAAAAACATTTTTATTTTCCTTACTTCACTTTATAACATCAAGGTTTACAAAGTATTACTTTGTGGTAGAAAAGAAGCAAAAATCTATTAATGATTTTACCCTGAGGTTTCTTTGCAATATATTTCATGAAGCTTGTTCTTAAAGTACATAAAGTAAAATCTCTGGAAGTAAACTTCAAGTACAGATGTTCATTTTAGCATAAAATATTCATACTTCACAACAGAAAACATTTAATTTTACTATTTTTAGTTTCTAGTTCAAATATTGTTTGAAATAAAATAAAACTACAAATAACTTTGCAGCAAGATATATGCAAGTTATTCCTCTTAAGATTATCTCTGGATAATTCTGATTTATCCAGCTTTTCATTTTTGTTTAAAGTTTTAGAAAAAGTTGTTTTTGCTGGAACCCGGGCTTGTTTTAGATTCAGTCAGAAATTAGACAAAAATACCTAAGACGTGTTTTCTAAGTAATTTTTGCTAAGAGACGGGATGTTTAAAAAACCCTGTTATCGTCTTAAAGCAGGTAAAAACGGTGGGATTGAACGGTGAGAAACTCACTGAGGTTGTTGAGGCTTCGCTCCAGGTCGGAGAAGCTCCTGACGGCCGGGTCCGGGTCCAGCTGCCTCTCGGTCCTCTGCCTGGCCTCATGCCCGGTCCGCAGGAACATCCCCAGGTAAAGCAGGAGCCCCACGCACCCCGCGATCAGCACCGGCCGCTTGAAGGACACCGCTCTCATGACGGAACCGAACCGAGACTGGAGCAAGCAGCCTGCAGCACCAACAAAACCTGCGAGATTCCTGCACCGACAGGTCCGGCAGGTATCTGCAGGTATCTGCTGCTGCTGCTTTGGATGGCAGCGATGCGCAGCGCAGGTGTGTCTGATCAACAGTGACGTCAGCTCAAATAACGTCACTGGACGTTATAATTAAACACCTCGGAAACTTCAGGAGCCTGTTGGTCAACTTCACACAAACACAACGCAGAATATTTTTCTGTTCAATACTCAGGATGACGCAGGAAGCAACAGGGTGCGACGGGTTCGTCCCACAAGTATTCATACCCCTGAACATTCAGGCGGGTCACTCAGGTTTATGTTCTAACCATTAAAAATCTAAAAATGATGACATATCCCTTTACACTCAAAAAACTACTAATACAGTTAGTGTCAACAATTCACACAAAACTTACATATGTTGAGTATAAATAAATATAAAGTATTCATGATGCTGACTTTGCTATTTTAATAATTGGAGTTTAACTGAATTTAGTAAAACTAATCAAAAATATTGTGCAGCTTCAACTTAACTGAATATTGCTTTGCTTCAGTCATTTTAATTCATTTAGCAGTAATAGTTTTAGTTTGACTTTTTGGACAAAGATGTTCACACAGTGTAGTTAAATAAATTCAAATTACACTTTTATTTTGTGGAGAAAACATTTATTACCGTTTGATAACATTTCACAGATAACAAACCAAAGTATCGTAGCTTAAAGCATCGTTGTACAAACAAGCAATTCACTGAAAATATTCAATCTTACCCACAATCCATCTCTGGCGCCACATGGAAAACAGCTAAACCCGACACATCAACGCTTTCCATTTCCTTCATTGGTCTTCACAGCATTAATGTTCAGTAATTGTTTTAGTTTATTCACTCTCATTGGTTGCACAGTTAGCTTCTTATGACAGATCAGGCTCAGTATCTGAAACAAATCAAGTTATTCTTTCCTGACATGTGAGGATTTGGGGCAAAACTGTGATTGAGACTCAGAATACAATCTGTGTCTTTTACAGGAGAATTTGAAGAAGATGTGGAACGGCTGCTTTGAATTTGGGAAAGACTGAAAAAAAATCTGAAGTTATAAAACTCTTCTAGGATTTTTCTCTACAACTTTAACTTCTCAGTTACAAACCACAAATATAAAACTGTAGCGCCAACGACACCATCCATCCATCCAGAGAGGACACACCGTCCCCCGGGACGTTCTGGTGTCCCCAGTAGACATCCTGAGCTCTTCCTTTAGGTTCTGACTGCAGGTGAAGGTAGATGCTGCAGTAAATCTGGAGCAGGTGATGCTCTGAACCATCTGTCCGTTTCCTGCTGCCTCCTAAACCAAACCAAAGGCATCATAAACGTTTATTATGCCGTCTGTCCGTTTCCTGCTGCATCGTAAACCTTTCTCATGAAGTGAGCCCAGGTGTGGCCGGGTGGCGCTAGGCGGTGGTGATGAGGTTCTGGATGGTCCAGCTCTGGCCGCTGCAGCGCTGGATGACCAGCTGGTAGACCAGGTATTCTCCCGGAGCGACCTCCAGACATCGCTGCGTAGCTTTGTTCCTTATTGCTCGGCTCTGTGAAGGTTTGATCGAACAATAATCAATCAATCAAGTTTATTAGTACAGCACATTTCAGCAGCAAGACGTCATGCAGTCAACAAGGATGAAAACCAGTAATAGACATTACATTTAGTCAAATGTCATTGATAAAATCATCATCACATTAAATGTGTTGGTCCGTGTTTCAGGGTTTAGTCTGGATTTAAAGGAACTCAGTGGTTCGTTTCCATTAACCAAAGAACTGAGCAAATTGAAATTACAAAAACAAATTTACTTAATAGAAACACGGCAACTTTGAAAAATCTCGTGATTTTTTATTAAAAGTTTTTGTGATGGAATAAATACATATATTTCAGCAAAAATATATGTATTTTGCTGAACTGCAATGGAAACATTGTGATCTACAGCCAGATGATACCACTGGCAGAAACGCCAAAGACAACAGGAAGTGGAGGAGGATGGTGGTTTGTTTCTGTTTTTACTGAATTATGGCTGAATTATGAAAATAGCTCGTGTGTTTACATCCGTTGCTGCCTTTATTTTTTAAAAATGTGATTTTAATTTCATGTCCTGCTTCATGGAAATACTGCAACTGAAAAATTGCTATTATTACATTAGCAATATATTGAAACAGATTAGAGGACATTTGTAATGGAAATGTGCTACAACTGAAGACAAATGCAAAGACGAGTTTCTCTAGATGTTGCTGTAGATGATCAAATACTGACTTTGTAACTGTCTGTATGTGGCTCTAAAGGCTCAGGTCAGAGGTCATCCTGATCTCTACTTTCTAGCTGTAATAACTGAAGCAGGGTGTTGACTCTGGCTGGTTCCTCTTTGGATCCAAAGACAAAAACTTCAGTTTTCATTCGTGAGATGATTTCAGATCAGATAGAAAACACTCCCAACGTTCCCAATGCTCCCTTCATTCCAATGCTCCCATCGTTCCCAACGTTCCCAATGCTCCCTTTGTTCCCAATCTTCCCATTGTTCCCAGCTCACCTGCCTGAAGTCCCAGTTCATGTGTAACTGGTTCAGCCTTGCTGTATTGCACTCATGCAGAGTGGGAATGCTTCCGGAGCCCGGATCCACCAGGCAGCGGTTCCGGCTGTACTTGTGGGATCTTAGGCCGCCAATGATGATTTCACCCTCCGTGTTGAAGAAACATTTCTGCAGGCACGGAAACACTTTCATGTTTTGGACCCTTTATTAATTCAGCCTGACCTTGTATGAATGATTCTGCGTGATACCTGCGGTTCCTCGAAGTGGCACTCGTATAACACCGGGATGCTTCCAGGAACGTCTCCCTGATCCACACACAGTTGCTTTACAAGGCTGTTCTGCAGCTGAGCAGAGATCCGGGTCACCAAACCATCCGAACATCCTGAGTTCATTCATCTAAAATTTAAGGCCTTAAAATGTCTTCAAATCCTTAAAATAGAAGTTTAAGTGGCCTTAAAAGTGATAATTTAATTACTATGTTTAATGTTTACGTCTTAAATTGTGTTGTGGCAGAACTAGCTAATCTCATATATGTAGCTTTTTTTTGCCTCTGGGGATTTTCTGGTTAGGCAAAAGTTTAAGTCGGACATCTTCACTACATTCTGTGGCTTGAGATGGTTGAGGCTAATGCACCCAGGCTAGCTAGCAGGGGTAGCAGTATTGGCACCTTTCCAATATCATCAATACAGACCACATTAGCTGCTGGTCACCAGAAGCTTCACCCGCCAAACAAAGCTAGCTAGCTCAATAGCTAGCTTTGATATGGATGGATAATAGATCCAAACAAAGCTAGCTATTATGCTAGCTTTGTTTGCTATTATGCTAGCTATTATGCTAGCTAGCTTTGTTTGGATCTACCATGGGTAAATATTAATTTATTGCCAATTGACGATACGTTTGTTGTTGCTACAGATTATAACAATTATAGGTTCTATATCTCATTATAATGAGAAACTTTCACGTTAAAACAAAATATAAAACTTGTTGAAAGGGGAAAGTTTCTCCTTGACTTGTTAAAAATTCATAAAATGTTCTCCATTGCAGTTTTACTGTTCTGACTTCTCTTAGTTAAATAAGATTTAATAATGAGATTCATGAATTAATTAAATTTAAATCTCATTATAATGAGAATGTTTTCTCATTTAACAAGATACTGCTCCCACATTTATTTCCAAGCTCTGCCATTTAAATGCTTCAGTACCACAACAGGATCCCTCAATCCTTACATGTATAGCTTTTTAAATTTTATATTTAATTCAAGGTTTGATTAAAAACTTAAATTCATTTTATTTCTATTCTTGAGGCACTCTACAGTAAAACTCATTTTTTTAATTTGAAAAGGTCTTAAAAAGTCTTGAAGTCGACTGGTTGAAAACTGCAGATACTCTGTCCATGCACTTTAAAAGGCATATTAATGAGAAGTAACTGTGAGTCCTGAGCTCCTGAAACGGTTCTCACCACACCGTAGCCCAGGATGTCGTCCCATCGCTCCAGGCTCTGGTAAACGTTCTCCAGGTACCAACTGAAAGGTTTACATTTCAGCTCCTCTCTCAGTTTTTTCCTCTTGGACACGTCACCGATATCGATACCGTGGTCCTGTTTACAGTAAGCATCAAATCGGCGCAGATTAGAGTTTTACACCTGCTAAAATTCATGTTGGAAGATGAAACAAAATCAGATGAATAACTATTTTAATCATTAGAGTGAAGCTTCCTGCATTTTGCCTTTGACCTGTTTATCATTTATCCACTAATAAATGATATTAGTGGAAAACATCCACTAATATATTTAGTTCTATATATTTAGTTCGATTCCCGGTCTTTCCGCATGGAGTCTCCATGTTCTCCCTGTGCATGGCGGGTTCTCTCTGGGTACTCCGGCTTCCTCCCACAGTCCAGAAACATGACTGTCAGGTTAATGGATTAAACATTGACTAAATTCAATGTTTAGTCCGGATTATAAAAGGCAAAACTCACTCAGCACATTGATTTACATCCCTGATAAAATGAGTCTCTTTAAGTGACTGGTGTCCTAAAGAAACTTAATGCATGTCAGTTCAATTCAAAAATAGTTTATTGGTTGAAACAAAACAATTAATTTAACTTAAATAAATCAATTCATTTTAATTAACTAAATAAAATGAATGAATAATTTCAGCAGTATTTCCATTTGTGGAGCTAATTACCTAAAAAATAAGTAATTAATATTTATTGTTGTTACTATTATCATTATCACAGTAGCAAAACAAAATATCTTATAATATCAGATAAAACTTTCAGTGCATATTTTGACTACAGCTTTTTAAAATACCCTCATTTTAACTAGACATTGTATCTACAAAAATACCTGAAATAATGTATAAAACGCTGAACAAAAATCTTCCTTCTGGAATTCAGAAATGATTTAAGTTGAGAGAAAGTAAATACCAAAGTGAATTTGACCTTTCCTGACCTTCAGAGGGACGTTCCAGGCAATAAAAACGTTTTTCTTGTATTCGTCCAACCAAATGTCTGCGAGCCTCAGCGCGTTCCTCCTCATGGACGGGTTCAGATCCGGCGCGTACGGTTTGTGTGCTCTCTCGATGTGAGCGACCCTGGAGCAAGGCACGACCTCCACGCTTCCTCCACACAGCCACGTCTGGCCAGACAACACAGGGGTCAGAGGTCAGCTCTGATCCAGTCAGTCATTGTTTTTATTGCTGCCAACACTCACGCGGATCCCGAGCTCCACGTTTTCTCCTCCGTAAACTGTCATGCCTCCATCAAGTCCACCAATCTCTCCAAGAAAGCCTCGGTCTGCTGCAAAGATTCCCATGACAGACGGACTCCTGCAAGAAAGACCAGAGTCTGAGAACGGCAGCAGCTCGGCCACAACCGGCCTGCTGCAAAGCACAAACACAAAAACATGTTGGAAGCAAACCAGATCTGTGCAGAGCTGGAGTGTTTACTATTTGACTAAAGGAAGAGGAATAAAATCAGTTTCACCTGCTGAGAGGAGAAATGAATCCATCTTACAAGCGTTTCTGGGCCAATCTGACAATCTGCTAACAGCAGAGCTACTTTTCCATTTAGCACCGTAACATTTTACTAACTCTGAATATGTTCAGCGCACCTAGCTTCAAGTTACTTCTCCAGGTCTTTATTTGCCTGTTTTGTTGTTGAATGAAGTTTAATATCTGTTAGTAAGTTTTAATACTATGAATAATTCTTCAAGCACTCAGACTTTTATTTTGATGTTCTTATTTTCCACATCGTTACGCAGCAGTTCGGTTTCCTCTGCTCACGTCCTCCATAATGAAGTGCAGCAAATTAAGTTTATTTTGTACCCAGAATGCATTGCTGTAGTTCCACGGTAAATATTTTAGGCCTCCTGATGTCCTGGCTGAAGCCATGCTGTGGTCAGTTAGCCAAAGATCTGCTCTAAAGAATCGCTTTCTGAAGGAAAATGACAAACCTGTCCCTGTTGAAGACCATATTTAATGTTTTAATACGGGCTGAACATCAGAAACATTCATTTTGATGAACTAATTACATTTATTTTAGCATGTTAAACATTTCTATGCAATTAATTGCTTCTTTTTCTGCATACGAAAATAAAAGGTATCAAAATGGTTGAATTTAGTATGTCGGCCTTTAGCATTAGCTTCTGCTAAGTTCCATGTTTGTGAAGTGCTTTAGCGTTAGCGTAGCTAATGATTATGGCTAGTACTTTAGCATTAGCACAGCTAACTTTAGTTCACTCCTCAGAACCAATCAAAAAGACAACAAAGTCACATTTTAATGACCCGGTCGGTTCAGATTCTCATAAATGCTTCATTAGCACTATGCTACATTTGGCCAATTTCTGTCTGAAGTTCTTTGTGTTTTATTTGTGTTTTCTCACATTTTGGACATCATTTAAAAATGTGTTTTTTTAATTAGTAACAAAGATCATGGCTCTTTGATATTTCATCTGCACTGATATGATTTAACTCCTTTTTTAGGTAAACCAAAGGGTTTAATTATATCTTATCATCTCCAATCTCCTAAACATAATTGAGAGTCTAATCTAATAATCTAATAATCCCTGTTTTGTCTTTCCAACCTACTTCTGAGGCTGTGATTCATCCACATCGTTCCAGTTCGGTTTGAAGAACTCGTACATGCACCAGAGGGCCCAGTCAAAGCCCTGAGCAAACGACATGTATCTTTCCACATGTAGATCGTCGAAGTGGAGCTTTTCAAACACAGGAGACACGACAACGGTTCTGTCAGCTTTGATCTGGGCCAGCAGAGGTTCTGCCCTGCAGAGGAAATAAAGTAAACGTTTTAACCAGCTCAGCAGGAGAAGATGTTGGACCTTTGCGTTTTGTGCGTACCATCCTGTTGTAGCTTCAATGTGAGCGTCTAAAACGGCCACCACGTCTCCAGTGGCATGCTGCCAGCCGGTGATCCTGGACTGGGACAAACCCATCTGACTTGTGTGCCAGACTCTTTTCAGCAGGCCAGGCCTTTCTTTGTGAATCTCGTCTATGTAATCTTCCACCGGTTTCCCAAGATCGTCTGAAAACACATTCCTGCGTCAGCAGTACTGTTTGCTTTCCTTGGACATTTCAGCGTTTTGTCTGTTAATCCCTCTGACCTAAAACATCTTCTCATGAAAAAGACATGGGAAAAACCCAGCGCCTAGTCAAAGCCCAGATCTCATTGAGTTGCTGTAGCTCAAACATCTCAAGAAATACAAGCTGAAACATTTATCTGTCTGGGGTCTCTGGGCTCACTGTAGGTGCTGTGGTCGTCCACCAGGATGATTTCCCTCAGCAGGTGTGCAGGCGTGTGTGTGATGACGCTGCGCACCGCCCTCTTAATCACAGACAGCGCCTCGTTAACGTAGATCAGCACCACGCTGACGCTGGGCAGGGCGCCGGGGTATTGCTTCTTCAGACATCTGCGTGTTTGGTTGGAGATCAGTGACAGGAAATGCGCCATCGCTTGTTGTTTTCAGCGACTCTTACCTGGGATCTCTCATGTCGGGAAGTTCCCGGTCGAGGGGGATCTGGTTGCTGAGGAAAGCGTTGTAGCCATAAATGCGAAAAAGAGCCTCTGCCTCCTTCTGCTGCTCCTCCGACAGGCCGCCTCCCCACTTCATGAACAGCTCAGAGGTCGGGTACAGCTTCCGCGCCTTCCTGGGCTCCTTCTGGCTTTCACTTGGAGAACGTTCTTCTGGTGAGCTTCTCTTTTCAGGTTTCTCTAGTAGATGTGCTTTTTTGGGGAAATTTAAAATAATAATTTACACTCAGACAGCAGAAGGTGCGCACCGTTTCCTGTGGAGGGAAAGATCAGGCAGCAATGTTTGCTAAGCATAAAGCAAGTGGGAGCAAATCCAAATAAAGAGCTTTGTGGATTTACCCTTTAAAGCTGCAGCATGTGACATTAATAAAATTATATGTTTATATATTTTTGTTAAAACTGTTATCGATTTCCTCCTCTACTGCCATCTGAAGAAATGAACCAAAAACAACCAATCAGAGTCAGGAGGCGGGTCTTAGTGCTGTCAATCAACTTCATGTACTCGCTGCTAAATGTGCTACTGGCAGAGAAGCAACTTTACAAAAACCATCTATCTGCTGTCACTGGTGGCTATGCTAACTAGCCTTAGCCTTCACAACAGCAAAGCCCAGGGAGAGTGATTGAGAACACTAAGACCCGCCTCCTGGCTCTGATTGGTTGTTTCTAGTTGGTGCTGTGAAGCCGAGGAACACAGACTATCTGTCTCATAACAGATAAACATGCAAAATAAAAATCTTTAATACACGCTACTCACTGCAGCTTTAACTCACTGAACTCGGATGAATAATTAAAATCTTTTCTCACTCAGCTTGTTTAGGGCCTCTTGAATCCTGTCCAGTTTTCGGTCCATGGCTTCCTGGTTGGTGGCGTGTTTCTCATGCGGTTTTTCTTCTCTCCACCTCCAAGTCATGAAGATAATCAGGTAAACGAAGAATAAAAAAGCTCCAATCACTCCTACTCTAAAATGAGCCTTCATAGTTGTTTCAGATGAGAACTCAAGTCAGTGTGGTTCAGTTCTGGCCGCCATGCAGGAGCTCCTCAGCCGCACAGCTCCACTTCGGACCATAAAACGCCTCGTATCTCAAAGATAACATTAACTTACAGGTGGACTTTCAGTGAGTTATTTACATTCTGCCAACCAAACCGGCAAACAGGAACATTAGCAGCTGTAAAAGCAGAAGCAGCCTGGGCTGAGATTTAAAGTTCTCAAAATGTGACTCATAAATGTTTTACGGATTTAGAGTCAACAGCCTGTATTTATATGATTTAATGTTTCTCACTTAGTTCTGATTTTCCAGGAAAAGATAAACAAAAGATATTTAAAAAGCGTTAATCTGCCATTAGCAGTGAGTATACGAGACTGATTGGCAGCGCTAAGACCCGCCTCCTGACTGCTCTTTGTTCAGGAACAGTTAATTTCTTTAGACAGCAGCTCAGGAGATCAATCTTTTCTCGGATTATCTGCCTCATGACATTTAATAAACATTTTGTGTAAAAGTCACATACTGCAGCTTTAGTGGCAGGAAACAAGAAGGAAATGTATTTTTAAATCTCTTATAGATTTTCATAAAGCCTTTGTGTTAATTAAGAATGAAATTCATGTGAATTTCTATAAAAGTCTTTAATCAAAACCCAGAGTTGCGTGTCCAGGTGAATTACAGAGATGACGCATCCAGTAAGGATAATTCTTTATTTATGTACAGAATATCGCTAAAGAAAGCTGAATTACGAGGCGAGCCTCCGCGCCGTGCCTCAGTAGTTGACCGTCTTGGCCGGCTTGGTCTCTTCCAGATCGGCCTCCAGGTAACGGAAGCGGCGGTGGCGGCGCAGGATCTCGATCGCCTTCTGCTCCACAGAGGAAGCCGTGATGCCCAGATCCCCCAGACCAGGAAGTCCAGGATACTTCATGTCTGTCGTGTGAAACTGGACGGAAACCAAGGAGCGGTCAGCTGATTAAAGATGTAGATCTGTGTGTCTCAGACCTGCTAACTAGAAATAACACAACAGCCTAATATGGAAACATCTTAAGTCTCTTATCGTTGTCTTCCTCCGATCGTACGGACACGTTGCAGCGCGACGTCCAAAAAGCTGCTAGCTGATGAGGACTACCATTGGTGGAGCTGCTGTCAGTCAGTTGCTATGGCAACGAGTGTGCGCAAAAAATACGCGAGGCTTTCAGTTATCCTTCACCTGTTTTTCTGCATTATTTTCTGTTTGCTGCACTGAATTAAAAACATCTCCAGATTTCTTTAGTTAACGTTCCAACATAACGAATCTGTTTCTGTAAACAAGCATGTCTAGAAGTATCGTTCCATCACCATCTTCAGCTTTTCTTTTGAGTTATCTGGTTGTATTCATTATTAATTTTAAACACAATCCTTTAGTAAGCCAACTGTAAATAAATGGTCAGTTACATGCAGTATTGTGTACACCAGTAGGGGGCGCCTGGGGGCCCACAGTTAGAGGAGCTGATTTAAATGAGAGGGAAAAACAAACAGCTTAAACATGTTCATGGTCTCACCCTGTCGATTTTGTCCGGGGTCGTCCAGGGTTCAAACGGGTTCATAGCAAACATCCTGGCAGCCAGGCTGGAAACAGACAGCAGTCGCTAACAGCAGCAGAGCAGAGTTCATCACGAAGGTCTGACACTCATGCTTGAATGTCAGCCTTTGATCAGTCAGACAAAACAAACGCTCCCTGCAGAAGCAGAAGGCTGCTTACTGGTAAAGTGGGCGTGGCAGCGGGTAGGGCACGAAGGGCCGGTGCGCCACTCCGTACACGTACTGTACCAGGTCGTGAAGCAGGTAGCGGTTCGGCCTGCAGGTCAAACACAGGCAGGCAACAAGAATGAGCTGAAAAACAGCCCTACGGCAAGCTGATTTAACACAAAATCAGCCTCACGCTACAGATTCATGAAATGAGTTTATGACTAGAGCATCACAGTTTCTCTAGTCATGGCATTTTCAAATGCATTCAGAAAACTCTCCTGTTTGCATATCGCATTATGTGGCCACAGAATGCATTTTTAATACTTATTAGATTTTTTTTTATTTAAGCTTAATAATTTAATTTAAGCAAATGTAATGCTGGTTCTTTAAATGACAGAGTTTTATGTACACACCAAGGGACAATTTAGAGAGGCCAATTAACCTGACAGTCATGTTTTTGGACTGTGGGAGGAAGCCGGAGTACCCAGAGAGAACCCACGCATGCACAGGGAGAACATGCAGAAAGACCGGGGCCGGGAATCGAACCCAGAACCTTCTTCTACCAGCTGCGCCACTGGGCAGCCCGAATTACTGACCATCTGAAACATATTTCAGATCATTAAATTATAAAGTACATTTAAAATTAAAGATACCTTGAATGTATTTTAGATGGGAAATAAAATTAAACTAATGCAAATGAAATTGCAAATATCCTGAAATAGGATAGAAATAGAAAACAAGACAAATGCAACAACTTGTCAAAACTAACTTAAATATAAATAGAACTATAATTCTGATTTGTCAGGAATATTTTTTTAAATTTAGACTGTTTTTCTCTTTCAAATTTTCCTCTTACTATCCAGAATATAAATCATCATTCAGTAAAATAAAGCAGATTTTATGTTAAAACTGCCTGCCGTAGCGCTGGCTGTCTAACAGGAAACCTTCATATCAGGTTAAACTTGTTGTGGTTTTGCAGGATTACTTTCTGTTTATTTAAAATAATTTAAACCAGAAGATCTGCCTGGTCCACTTTATGTATTATGTTATAAATTAGATTATTATAAGTTTGTATTTAAATCTGATTTGATTGAGCTTCTGTGTATGAGCCGAGTTAATAGACATAAATTGTTTCCACTTTCTGTCACATTTACTGAATAATTTATGTAGCAAAACATTCATTTTTATCTGAGCTGAGCTTCGTTTTCACATTTTTCAAAAAATAAACTGAAGTTTGTGGTTTTAAAATGACAAAAAGTGGAAAATTCAGGGTGTATAAAAACCTTGGCAGAACATCATATTTCATCCCTGATAACTTAATACTCTGCTTTCATTTTAATTCTGAAACAAACAAAATTCTAAACAGCAGAATTTCTTCAAAATGGTTCTGAGAATCTGAACCAGAACTATGGAACCAAATAAATGCCAAATGTAAATTTTCCCTAAAATTAAACATAAATAAAACAATATAAGCAACAAATAATGAACAAATGTGCAAATTGTACATAAATGCATCTCTAGGCGCGTTGCTGAACATCTGAGATTGGTTTTGTGGTTTTGTTACCCGACGAGGGCGAAGGTTTTCCCGTTGGCGTCTGGGTCTCTCACTGCGCTGACGATTGCCTTGGCAACATCCACCACCTGAGGACGAAACCCACCGTTTATCTATGTGATCATTTTTAATCAAAATCAATAACTTTGTGGAGATACTGTTGGACTTTAGGGATCATTTTCCTCCTTAAAAAAATCTACATGTAGAAAAATAGATTTTAAACATTTTTATTCTTTAAATAACTTAAAACTTGAATTTTTTTACTCGCCATACTGATCAATCAACCATTACTTCTAATTTATTAAAGCTGAGGCAGCCGTGTAGAAACACTGCCACCTGCTGGTGGGAGTTAGCATTACTTAAATCAATAGTATCTGTAAGCTTGTCATCAGAAGCAATAAATCAATTATTCACATGACAAATTAAAATGAGCTTGATTAATATTTGATTCCCTTTAATATTGTTAAAAAGCTTGGAATTTAAAAAATGCTGCAGACGTTTAACCTCCAATATAAAGCAGGCAGTTTGCATTTTTCTGCCCGTTTCCCTGTTGAAGCTGAATTCTGAATCATTTCTGCAGCAGTTGTAATTATTGTGATTTTGATTGATTGATTTTGTGACATTTTAATGTTTTCCAGTTCTAAATGTTCATTATTAAAGTTTTTAGATTGCATTTGTTGGCATTAGGCTGAGATCTGATCAGTTTTCATCAATTTATTCTGCTGTGGTTTTATAGTTTTTATGTCTTTGTACATAAAATGTTAAATAAACGTGAATAATTTATCTGTAACGTGAAAGCAGTTATTCTGGCAGTAAAGGAGAATGAAAATAAAAATGAACTTCTTCCTTCATGAACTTACGTAAACAGGCTGCTTCACCGTTTTCTTCCCGAGCGCCATGAGAGGAATCGCATTTCCAAACCAGCGCATATCTGAAAGAACCCAGGAAAGTTTTATAAACCTGCAAACGGCTGAGCTGATTCCCATCATCACAAACTTCTTACTGGCAAAATAATTGAAGAATCTGTCCTCCCGGCCAAACATCTCGGCCGGCTTTATGATCACAGCGTCTGGAAACACTTCTCTCACCGCTTCCTCGCCCACAGCCTGCGGCAGCAGAGCAGGACATCAGCGTCACGCCGGCTTCATTTGTGCAGGAATGAAGCCGGACTCACCTTGTTCCTCAGGTATTTGGAGGGGCTGCGCATGCTGGCGTTCAGGTGAGACAGGTGGATGAACTTTGTGATCCCGGCTTCTTTAGAGGCCCGGGCCAGCTGCTGAGGGATGTTGACGAAAACGTCGTCAAAGCCGTAGTTTCTAGATTTAGAAGGACAAAAACAAACTAAATGAGCACAAAAATGAGTTTATATTCAGCTAAAGCCAAAAGAATCTAATTTCACAATTACAGTGTTTCAATTAAGCAGAGCTGGATGATAACTAGTTACATTTACAAGTAACTTTACAAATAAATTTACTTCTAGGAGTATTTTTACTATGCTCTACTTTTTATGTTCACTTGGCTAATTTGATTATGAAGTATCGTTGTTCCTACTTGAGTAAAATTTCTCCAGTTGGCTGCCAGTCAGATTCATTTGCTGCTAAAGTTAGCATAGCAGCGCCAAATGAAAAAGTTTCTGACCAGAGAAACACAGAAGGAACCATCCAGCAGCAACCCAGGTGAAGAAAATGATTTTTAAAAACCCTAAAATGTCCTGGATGAAGGTCTGTAATAACATGTAATAACTATTGAATAAAAGTGAGAAAAAAACATTCTGGAATCTGTGTTTCTTCTTTACATTTTGTAGAATTTTTCTGTGGTTTGCAAAAACGCTGAAAGTTACAGGATTTATTCAGCCTGGTAAAAGTTGTGTTTTGTGGCACTATTGGCTTTCCATATTTGTCTGTGTGGTTCAGGAGCTGGGATAGAGTCCCTGGCCTCAGACTCGCCTCCTCTCTTCCGTTGTCCAGTCTTTTGGAAGCCGTATATGAGGCGCATGGCATTGTTCACAGCAGCTTATAGTCCAGATATTACGGTAGATCAATCAAAAATCCCAGGATTTCCTCTGAATTTGGTGGCTTTTATTTTTCTTCATTTCTGCCCTGGCAGCTTGCTCCTGGTTTTGTCCCATATTTAATTTGGAACATGCAGGTTACTTTTCGGTGAACTCACCTGGTTTCCCACTCCCGGCCCACCAGGTTGATGACCACGTTGGAGTGCTCGATGGCCCGTTGGATGGACTCTTTGTTCTTCGCATCCCACTCCTGTCACGCAGAAACAGCAGTTTCAGCAACACCATAGGTCCGGCCTGTAGACCTGAAAGCCTGCTTAAAGGTTTTTCACCATGAAGATGATTTGGCCCAGGTCACCCATGGGCCTGAAGTACATGAGGTCGTACTGGTCGCAGCGGTGAGGGATCACGACCTGGGAGCCAACCCGACCTGCAGCGTGCGACATTCAGGGACATCAAACCCACTTCACTAAAGACACCGTGCAGGTTATCACGCAAACGTGGACATTTACTGCTGGAGGGTAAAAGCCGATTCACTTAGAACAATCCTGTTGAGATGAAACCTGGAGATGAGTTATTACTAGTTCAATAAACCACAGCAAGGGAAAAAATACCACTGGGAAAACATTGAAGAATAACTTAAACCGCCTGTTTACTCCTTTTTTCTTGCTCTCCGTGTCAGCTACGCTTCACACAGATTTGTTGCCATAGCAACTGAAAGACAACGCCACAAATGTGTCAGGATTCAAATGTGTCAAAAATATTTCCAACACACAAAACAGAATATTCAGTCGGTTAGTTTCATGTTTTCAGGCTTGATGTTTATTTTGTGATTATTAATAAGTAGATTAGCTACTGCTGCTATCAGCTAAGATAACACAACTGTTGCTGATTAGCTCATTTAAAGACCTGCCCTTCTGGTGAGTCAGTCTGCGGGTTGCCTATTTTAATTTTTTTAATTTAACCAAAGCATAAAATTCTGCAGAACATCTACATGTTAAGGTTCTCATAGTCAAGCTAGCAGAGCTGATCTACTTTCCTCTCCCTTGCTATGTTTTTTAAGAAAACATTTGACAATTGGTATCAAAGCACTGTGTCTCTTTTTCTTTTGTTTATCAAGTGTATATTAAAGATTTAGTGCATTATTTTGACAACTCAGAAGCTAAAACTAATGTTAGACGTCGGTGGGCAGGTTTTCACCTTGCAGCAGCGATGCTGCATGCATGGCGTCTCACTGCAACGTGTCTATATTCAGCATCATAAAATCCTGAGCTGTGATGTTGAAAAATGACGAAGGCTTGATGAAAAGGTCCAAACTCACCCAGCCTGTTGACAACATATCGGCCCAGAAAGCCCGTGGCTCCAAACACGGTGGCGGCGATCCCGCTGGAAGACGAGCGTCCTCCCTTCCCTTTGGGGATGACGGCATGGTGCAGCTTCCTCTGCTGCGCTGCGGTGACGCACGCAGCTGCAGACGCAGCCTGGCTGCAGCTGCCTGTCAACAGGAGCAGAAAACCAATCAGGCCAGCGGTTCTGTATCAATACTGAGACATAATGCAAAAATCCATTAAATCCATCAGAGCCAAGTTTTTATTTCTGTAAATGACCCAAATCCATTCCTGCTGGACGATGCTGAACCGTTTTGTTTGAAAATTCAGATTTATTTTCTAAGGACTAAAAACACCAGAGAAACAGATGCATCCCAGATTTTTCATTCATTATTTAAATCCAACTGCAAATGAAAGAACTCCAACATACTTTCACCAACATGAAGGTGAAGCTGGGATAAATGACAAGCATTACATACTAAAATAACTTTTTCCTTGTTTTCTAAATAGCTGCAGTCAAAGTATTGGAAAACTGCATAATTGTGAAATTATGCATTTATATATTTGCTTTTATAGGAGGCAGTTTGAACAACTTCTAACAATAAAGTAAACAGAGTATTGTTGATTGTTGACTGTTTTTCTCCCTTAATCCGTTTTGTCCAACAAAACTGTTTAATCTATTTTAATATATTTTATGTATTTGACAAGGACCAAGTACAAAAGCAAAAAAAACAAATACAAAAATATGCTAAATCTCAGTTCTTATAGTTAATTTCCATTTGCTTTTTCATTTAAGATGAGAAACATTTTTTAAACTAACCAACAATCTGTTGTTAATATTTTTAATCAATATATTAAAATATTTTAAATATTTGTAATGACTTTTAATTAGTCCACAAATGTTCTGGTTTCATCTCGCACTGTGCTTGTAAGATTTGAGTTAAAGGATATAACTGGTGATGAAATCACGTGTTTGTTTTTATCTTAAATAAGATTTTAAATAAAATTATTTTGTTGAATTTGAATGAAAGCTTCCCTCATTTCTAACCTCGGCCTGAGCGTTAGAGCCATTTAAAATATATAATTGCTCCTCCAGATTATATCTTTCATTTTGACAGAGGAACCTAATAAATATTAAATGTCTAAATGGAGAATAGAGTGAAGCTTGAAGTTGGGACTTGAAATGTTTCAATCTAAACATGTTTGGAACAAATATATTCATAAAAATATTGCTGGTCAAACTTCTTATCCGTGAAATAAACCTGAAGAATCAGAGCTGCAGCTTTGCTCCGGTTATTTAGCTAAATAACTCTGGTTTGGACAATAACAAAGATCCGATTCTAGCTTAGGCAGAAAAATTATCTCCGACAAACAAGCCTTCCCTCCAGCGCAGTGCAGGATCATTGCATTATATTATATTACGTAAGCCCTCGGGTAAAAAAAAGCACCATTTTCAGCTCAAAACATAAAGATCCAGATTAGCTCCAGCTCAGCTAGCGGATGTTAGCAAGGTCACTGCGGCCGAGTGTCTTTTCTACCGGACCGTTCATGCTACAGCGGCGGGGTCCGTGAATAAATATCAAATATTAGGAGCTGCACGGTGTGTACAATCCTCTAAAAACGGATGTGACACTACTCACTTGAAATCTTTGAAAGGACACCCGCAGGACGGCTAACCAACACAACGGTCGCCATCTTTCCGAGTACGGCAACCGCGTAGGGCAAAATGAAATGTGCGTATGGTGTGGCGTATCAAATGCGGGGTTCGCTCCATTCTGGTCCACCGGCGGGAGAGTTGGTTGTAATATCGATCGAAACTTTATGAATGAACGTTCATTATCCACGGAATGAACCACGGACAGTGAGTGTCGCATAAAAGCAGGGACAATCTGGCAGGGAGACAGAAAGACACAAACAACTGGTTATATCTTAAATGAGACGGGGAGCCAAACCCAGTTGTCGCAGGTTTTTAGTGTATTACTAATGTTTATCATTAATTTGGGACTTGTTTTTATTAATTCACTTAACTATTTTTCATGTTTTATCGGGTCGATGTGACTAGAGATGCTGCGTATGATTTTCAGCTCCAGAAACTGCTCAGACTCCGCCTCCATGTCGTGCAACAAAGTGGAAATGATGCAGACCCCAAATAAAATATTGATTTTGTCAGTTATTTCTGATGACAAGGGTTATCAGAAATATTTATGACGACCTTCCAGTGACTTTACAGCCCCATTAAAACACGGATGTTTGTTCCTCAACTATTCAAATAAGTGCAACATGAATGATATTGTTCAGTTTCAAGTTTTCAACTCCATTTGGATTCAACCCAGAAAATAACAAAAGAAATCAGTTAGAATTTTATGAACTTCTTTTTAGTTAAAAGTACTTTATGCTTTAATTCCTCACATTATGTAAGGCTTTGTTATGAAATGCATGTAAAAGGATTTTTTTGACCCAGTCAGTCAAATGGAGTGCAACACTTGAACCACTCTTATTAGTTTTGACACCACTTTCATATGTTTTTATTTGAATCAATTTATTTATTTGTCATCAATGTTACAGTCAGTGCCTGCAAACTTTAGACTAGAAAAATAAACAGACCTTAGTTTGATATCAGGTTGAATCCTGGGCACAAAACACACGAGGTGAGGGAGAAAAATGTGAAATTATTTAAATAAAATGTCCTTTAAGCAACATTTATTTCAGCATAAAATACATAGAAATGACTTGGTTTGAGTTCTTTTATTTACAGCTACAATAAATCATCTAAGGATTAAATTATTTAGGCCATATATTATGATGATATGTGCCTTTCTATAAGCTGGATCTGTAAAAAAAACAACAAATAAAATCAGTTAAAATGAATTTTTTGCAACCATTAAAGAAGGAGAATCTTTGTGTTGAATAAAAGGGATCCTGGCAGAACGGCTCAGGAAATGTCAACAAAACAACAATAAAGGCTGAATCTCTAATACTGCAAGGCACAAACTATCAACAACAGGATTGTCTTTTTGCTTCTAATATAAAAACATTAGGAATAAGAGACGTGCAAAGTGATCATACAGTAACAGCACAACAAGTAGAACCTTGTCTAATTTTAAAATCTGCTCTGTTTTACATATTTATAAGAAACAACAGCAGAAATATTTACAATAGATTCTCTAAAAATGCACATTTCAGGATTTAGATCAATGAAACACAAACTATTCCACAATAAATAATACCACGAGTTATCAACTTAATCAATTAAACCGTATCTGATAAATATTTCTTTGCTGTCGTGATAAAAATCATTTGGCTCAGCCGTTAATATTTCAGCGTTTTCACACTAACATGAGGAGAAACGAACAAGCAGCTGCAGGAGATTTTCTACGTTTTCCAGCTTTAATTCCTCTGAAGCTAAAAAGTCAAGCTTGTTTTCTTTTTGATGCTCAGCAAAGATTTGATTCCAGAAACGATATCCAGCAGGTCCAGATGCTGCTGTAAATCCAAATAAAGTTTCATGTTTCCGATGTGTTGAAATGAAACTGGATCAGAACTTCTATAAAATAAAAAAGCTACCAAAACCAGAAGATGTCCGTCGTTGTTGATGTCTTTCTCCTGAGTTTTTCCCATCATGTAGAAAAAAATCCACTTCACTGGATTCAGGGTCTCCCAACCCCAGTAAGGGACAAGGGTTGTAGGAAGATGGATGCATTCAGGGTTTCTTCCTGTAAGTCTGGATCAAAACATCCGTATTTCCCAGCTGCCCTGAACGCATCCCGGTCCTCCCTGCCCGCTAGCCGTCTTTCCGCTCTGCGCTCATCTCTTCGTGTGGCTTGATGATGATGTGGACCGGCCGCTCACCGCCTTCGCTTTCACACACTTCCTCCTCCGCCGAGGCCCCCAGGGGCCGCAGGCGTTCGCCGGACGCCATCTTTGATCCGGCCTCAGAGCCGTCCCTCTTCAGCTTGTCATTGCTGCCATGTTCGACTTTCTCCACTGTGCAAAAATACAAAAACAGTGCAAACATAACGGTTATTACAGCTTTTTGTTCTAGTTTAGTTTTATTTCATTGTAACTTTTTGTTTGTCTAATTCAGTTTTAATTAGTTTTAAATGCGGCTCCTACTTTTCATTAGTCAAATATTGTTTAGTTTTTATTAGATGTAGTTTTAATTAAATTTTTTTCAATTCACAAAGGTTGGAGTTTTGTGATTATGTATCCATAGGCTGTTATACTATAATCTATATTTCTACTATAAGGTTTGATTGTTTTCTGACTCGGCTGAAATTCCATGATGTGTTTTAGAAAAGTTTCTGCTGCTTTGTTTTTGTTTCTGCTTCATGTTTTATGAAATTAAGGTTTGATAATCTACTTAAACTTTTTTCAGTCCATACTTTGTGATCTTGACAGGAAATTAAATATTGTTAATATATTTCTGTACTACTTTTGTTTTGTGCATTTTTCTTAATTTTGACTTGTGTATGGAAAAGTTTCAAGAAATGACAGATAAAATAAATAAATTATTATTTATTTCTAATAAATAATAATTTATTTATTATAAATAATTAATTATAAATAAGTATTCATTGGGTAATGAATGCTCAGCAGAAGAAAGCATTTTCAGGAAATCTATAAATTATTGTTGAACAACCGACTGACCGGCGTTTTCTAACAAGCTTTGCTGCAGCCGTTTAGTGAACCGAGCGCCGCCAGCAGGATTATGGTGGCACTTATGACATAAACTGCTTGTGTTTAGAAAAATGTATTTCCTCTCAGTTTGAAAGGCTAATAAATAGATTCATAAACAGCATATTATATCTATAATTTCAGTATGTTTTAGTTTTTACAAACTCATTACGTCGTCCCTGTTAGTTCTAGTTTTGCCTGTTAGTTTTTATTTATCTCAGATAATGAAAATAATTTCTCAGTTTCAGTTTTAAATTTAATAACGTTGGTAAACATGTGAGCTGATGCATTTTTTGCGTTCCTCTCACCAGGCCTGCTGTTTGCTGGTCGGTCTGCGCCGCTGCAGATCTCCACGCCCCTCTTCGCTGTCGGCTTGGTTCTGGATCTCACTTTGTTGAAGTTTCCTTCCAGGATCCACTGGTGCTGCAGCCCTTCATCGGGAGTCATCCTCTTTGCTGGATCCCAACTGGAAAGCAAAGCAGAGAGTCGCATCTAGAGAGCAAACAGAAGCTCTGCGGAGTCCAGAGATGATTGAACTCACGCGAGGCAGCGCTGGATGAAGTCCAGGAACAACGGGTCGTTGGTTTTCAGCGCCGCTGACATCTCCACAGAGTCGGGTTTCCTTTTCTTCCCTTTGCTGTTCGTGATGTTCCTCGGGTTTCCCTTGGAGTCTGCAGTCATAATGCAGCCATGCATTAGAAAAACAGACTCAATAAACAGGATCCAGTCCAGGAAAACGGCCAAACGAAGGATTAGCAACTGCAAAAGGAAGACTTAAAAGATCCTAAAGATCCACAGCAACAGAAAACGTCTCTTGTGAGAAATGTTGGTGGTTTGTGGCTGATGACATGAAGAATGTAAGACGTCTGCAGTCAGTCTGAGGAACTAGAGACAGTTCTCTGTATATTGTTCTCTTAACTGTTTTCACTTGTTATCGACTGAACAGGAGCGTCTAACGTTCTGGAACGTTCCTGGCAAATTCTGCAAGTTCACAAAGTTCATGACAAATGTTTGATTTTTAACGTGCAGAAAAGCAGGAAGCGTCTCCTACATGCACTAAACTCAAATTCAAGTCAAACTAAAAATACTTCACTTATCATCTAAATATTCCCAGAGTCATCATAGTGATGATGTGGACAGGAGGAACCTCCAGTAGCAGTCAGCCTGAAGAGGCCTCTGACTGAAGACGTCACAACATTTCAATATTCATTCCACAGTAACTAGACATTAGCTAATTGTTGATCATGTAGTTAATAATAAGTTATTAATTATAATTATGAATGGTTACATAACCAAATATTGATGCTAATTCTGACTCCTAACATTATTTTTCATCTAATAACTATTTTAACTTTCTGAAGTCAGAAATTTCATAATTCAGATATTTTCAATCAGAATTCTGACGTTAATCTTCTGAGATCAAAATTCACAATTCTGAGAAAAAAGTCTCAATTTTGAGATTATTCTTCTTCCGTACTATTTAAATTCATGAGTGAAATGTTTTTAAAAATCTAACATTTCCTATTTTCCGCATTTGCCTCCCTTTTTTCAAACAAATCGTTAAGTAATTAATATCAAGGTGCATGGATGTGAATATGTTTGCAATAAACGAAATGAAACCATTAAAAGTGCAGCAACCAGTGCAGTTTGTGAATTATGGCTGTGCAGCATCATAACAGGCTGGACTGAAGAGGAAATCAAATTCTTACCGAAGAACAATTTCCTCCTTGACGCCGACTGGACGAAATCATCTGGAGGCGTCCCAAGAACCTGCAAGTTAAACACCAGAACTCTTTAAGTCAAAAAATATTTGTCTCCTTTTCCGGTTTTTCTGTCTTTTAAATTTAGAAGAACATGTTTTCCACATCAGTGAAAGCTGGTTTTTGGTCATGTTTTGGGGTTTTAGTTTCTGGGGTCCCACCTCCATGATGCAGGCGATCTGCTCCACCTCGCTCTCCCCGGGGAACAGCGGGTAGCCGGTGTAGAGCTCGGCCAGGATGCAGCCCAGGCTCCACATGTCGATGGCCATGCTGTAGGGGTGACCCAGGATGACCTCTGGGGAGCGGTAGAAGCGACTCTGGATGTAGGTGTACACTAGCGAGGAAAGAGCAGAAAAAACACACGTTACAGCAAGTTTGCAACAAATAATTAACTTGTTTAAATGTTTCATTAATTTATTAAAGATGAAAATACAGAAATCGTTTAGAAAAAATAAAATTGTGCCTCAATTTTTTTCATGTGAAAAATTAGCATTAATTATTTAATAAATAATTTGCAGAAGCTCATTGTGAATTAATTCATAAACTGTCAACGTCAAACGCAGTGGGCGGGATCAAGAAAGACCTTGACATCCGATTGGCTGCTTCACCCAGTAAATAACTCCGTTAATTCTATACTTAATATGAATGAGTGAATATAATTGAATAAATAGATGTAATTATGAATGACTCTCACATAACACCTGCCGCATGTAAACATGTTGTATATTTTTGTTTTGTTATTATTTATTTTGACCATTATATCAAACAATTTCCTAGTCTGTGAACTTGTTTACTGGCAATGGAAATAAAGTGATTTTTATCAATTATTGTTTAATAAATTAGCGACCATTTCAATAATTTAAACAATAGTTTGCGTCGCTGATCTTTGCCGTGTTTTATTTGATTTCTACCTCTTTGCTGTTCGTAGCAGCTCGATCCAAAGTCGACCACCTTGATGTTCCCTGGCCCTCGCTGAGACAGAAGGATGTTCTCCTGTTGAAACATTTTCACATTAAAACGCCTTTAGATGGACGCCGTACCGCTGCTGTCCACAGAATGGAGCGCAGAGCCAGCGCCGTCTCCGTACCGGCTTCAGGTCGCAGTGGATGATCTTCTCCCGGTGCAGCATCTGCAGGCAGCGCAGCAGCGCGTGGGCGAACCGCCGGATCAGCGCCAGGCTGAAGCCCTGGAAGTTGTTTTTTTTGATCAGCTCATAAAGGTTCACCCTGTCAGAAGGGACAAGGCAGGATTCGTCACGCTGCTGAACAACATTCACAGGATTTATTAAATCACTTCAATAAATCAGATTTTTTATGTCATTGCTGCAGAAAGAAGAACGTAAAACGTTAACACTGCCTCATGTAGAGGGTTGAGGTCAGCCTGAGTTATCTCTGTAGTTATGCTGCTGCAGGACAAACTGCAAGCTTCCTCACTTTCTTCTCCTTCTACTCTCCAACTTGCATTATTCGCTGTTATTTAAACTGCTCACTTTATGGTTTCTCTCCGTTTTCTCGTCCCAATAGAAGCTGCACCTGGTTTGGGTTCTGACTGGCTGTGATTCCTTCCTGGAGAGAACCAGCTGAGAGAACAAATTTTTACTTTCCAGGAACTAGAAAGTGCTCCTGGGTCAGTTATTCTGTTTCCTTTTGTGTCTCTGCTCCGACTTCTCAAAGCAGGTTCTGGTTCTGGTTGTTTCTTCCTGTTAATGTGGAGTTTTTCCTCTCCACTGTCGCCACATGCATGCAAGAGATGCGTTAAAGTTAACTACCAAACGTAAGCGACAGGCTGTCGCCACGTCCAGCAGGAGTCACATCTGTGTTTCCATTGACATTAAAGTTGTGCCAAACTTTAAATGTTCCACATATTTGTTGAAACTGTCGCCATGTTGACAGTTAATAAGAGATAATCTGTAGAACAATGGAGCTCCAAACAACCAATCAGAGCCAGGGGGCGGGGCTTAGTGCTGTCAATCAGGCTCACTCTACCTCCCTTTGATCTCTGCTACAGTGCAGCTAGCATAACCTGTCATTAACAGCTAGGCTAGTTAGCATTATGTTTACATGACATAAAACACTTTTAACTGCCGCGATTCTGAAATGTGCTGTTCAAATAAACTTGACTGATTGATTAATTGGTTGATTGATTAATTTGTGATTTTAATTGCATTTGTTATTGAATGAAAACACCAAATCTTTCATTGCCTCATGTAGAGGGTTCAGGTCACCCTGAGTTATCTCTGTAGTTACGCTGCTGCAGAATATTTGCTGAATATCTAAAAAGTTTTGCATTTATTTCTAACTCCTGATGCTCTGCTGGATTTCATAGAAACTTTTTAAACTAATTTGAATAATAATCTGAGTATTTCTGCCGGACTCACATTAAGAACCTGCTTGGAAAGGAGCTGGTTTTGCTCTCAGGGTCTGGCTGGATCTGCTGCTATTTCCTGCTCCTGGTGATAAGCATAAACCTCTTCAGAGTAAATGCAACTGGATCCTTCGCACCATGAAGCATGATGGGAAAGAGATAGGCCCTGATGAAGGCTTTAACTAAAGGATACAGTGACAGTAATGTTAGACAAGGTGCTAGTCCAAGGCGACCCCTAAAGGTCACGCAGACTGAGCCGCACATAAAGCTTCATCCCTTCAAATGCAGATCAGTGGTTTGCACACAAAGGAAATTTCTCAGCTCCAGTGAAACTGGGAATCCAGAGAGTCGGGTTCAAGGTGACGCCTCCAATTAGAGGATCAATTATTCACCAGAGTTGATGCTGGTACTGACCCGAGGAGCTCAAAGGAGATGCAGAGGTGGTTCCGGAAGTAAAAGTGCTCCTTCATGTGGATCACGTTGTGCAGGTTGTCTTTGTCCTTCTTCTTTATCACCTCCAGAATCTTCAGCTCCACTAGAGCTTGGTGATGAAATCTGCAGAAAGGAAAACGCAGAAAACCGCTAAAACCCTGAAACTGAAAAGAAAATGTGATTTATTCAGAGTTAGTGCTGCAGAGCCTGAACTCTTATCCTAATGTCTTAGGATAAAGCTGATGAAGAAAATCTGCAGCACTTTGCATCCATTTTGATTTCTGCATCACTCAAGTGGTGGAAAACCCCAAAGACTCGCGGCTTTAACTAACAGGCATTTATATCCAACTGTGCCTCTCGGTGGGGAGGAAAGGTAAGCTAACACCACGCTAACACTTCCAGCAGGCTAAATCTGGTCTCAGCAAATTGGCAGACTCATAAAATGTAAACGGATCGCGGTGCAAGCATGTGGGAGGATATTACAACGCCATCAGATGTTGAATAAATGCCAATGGCTGCCGGTTGGCCGCAGGTCGTTTGTTCTGCAGCGCAGAGAGGAGAAGATTCTTAACCTTTGGTAGATGAAACAGAAAGAGGAAGTGTGAACCTTTTCTTGTTGCGAATCATCTTGATGGCGACGAGTTCGTTGTTCTTGTGGTCCAGACATTTTAGGACCTGGCCAAACGAACCTTTCCCGATCACCTCGAGAACCTCAAACCGGTACGCGATGTGGTCATGGAGCACCTGCAGGCGACGACATGAAGCCCAATTAGCAGGACCAATCAGACCAAACATGATCAATCAGTGACTGAAATAACCATCAGCTAATTTAGTAATCAATCAATAACTGGAGGCCTTTAAAACAAGCCGTTTGCAGAGGGACCAGCCCGTTAATGAACCAAAACTGCACAAGAATAGAAACGTTTGTCTGTAAATCTGTTCCAACCAGAATCACCGGGTTCAGATTCTGAAACGGAAATATACTACAGCTGCTTTTCCAATATCATTATCAATAAAAATAATCAGCTGATCAGGTGGGGCGACTTCATCAGCTCTGCCTGCATTTCAGGAAATAACATTTTCTTTATTTCCTTATTTAAAAAATGAATCAAGTTATTTGCTTATTTCAAATTCAAAAAAACTTTATTGATCCCAAAGGGAAATTAAATGATCTTCTAATGTATTTTCATTGTTGCATAAAAAGTCTTAAATGAGAAATCTGTAGAATTTATCTTTTTATTCTTTAAATTTATCATTTAATCTTCAGGATTCTATCTTTCTAAAACAATCTGTTGAAGTTGCAGCTTTATGTGGACATAATCACATAAAGCCTGCAGAGCAACGTATTAATTGTTCTGGGGAAAGTGATATTAATGTCACATTCAGCCGGTGCAGCTCCAGGATAAACGGCCCTCAGGCTTCGCTGCCAGACGCTCGTTGACATTGAAAGTGTAAATGTGGGTCAGCTGGTTGCGTCCGGATCAGCTGGCGGTCACGTCCAGCCGCTCGGCCTCAGCGAGCCTCGCTCTGCATCCAGCAGCAAAGCCGCACAGAACCGATGGTTCGGTGTCAGGACGGGCCTCCAGGCTGACCTCAGAGCGGCGCTCAGTATTCCCTATGGCACTGTCCTGAATGGTACCTTCTGGCCCGTCAGCCGTATTGACCCGTGGATGACCCTTTAGCGAAGCTTCGGTGGCTTTACCCGGACGTAGCTCCCATGTTCGTCGTCGTATCCGTTGTTCTGCGCCGCTCCCTGGGAACCTTCGATCTTCTGCGAGCCCAGACCCAGGAACCAGACCTCGGCGAAGTCGCTGACCTCCTCCTGCTCGAACTCCGTCAGCCGCTCCCGGAAGTTACTCAGCGCCTCTGAGGAAGGAAAACGGGATGAGGCTGCGTTACGTTAAAATACCACACTTCATGTCTCCTGGGTCATGAAGGGGTCAAAATCATCAAATCAAAAGGAGCTGAGGGCCAGAAAAAGATTTTTACAGTCAATCACTCTGACAGAAGATTGGCTGTTAGCCCCGCCCACCAGCTTAGCCCCGCCCACCATCTTAGCCCTGCCCACCAGGGTAGCTCCGCCCACCAGCTTAGCCCCGCCCACCAGGTAGCCCCGCCCACCAGCTTAGTCCCGCCCACCAGGTTAGCCCTGCCCACCAATGTAGCCCCGCCCACCAGCTTAGCCCCACCCACCAGGTCATGTGTGCATGTATTATGTCAACATTTCAGACTACAAAAGTCGGTGCAGGTCAAAGTGGGAGTCGGCTGGTCCGGTTGTTTTAAGATCGGTTATCAGTGATCGGCCAGAAAACTCCAGTCGATTTGCCTCCAATAGTTCTGCAACAATTAAAAGTAAAAAGCTTCCATGTGTTCTGGGGTCTAAATCTGTATTATTCTTGGACTGCAGTCCAGGGACCACAAATGGCCCCCGGCCACATTTTGGACACCCTGCGCTCCACAGTAATGAAGCTAACTCACCTGCAGGCGACATGGGCAGCCGCTGCCCTTCGTACACTCGCTCCTTCTCCATCTTGTTTCCAAGGATCTTCCCGTTACGCGACATGGCCGCCTTGTCTGCCGCTGCGCCGTAACGCATCGTGAACTGCTGAGTTGACTTTGACCTCTCGACCTGGCGCAGAAAAAGAAGATTTTTCTGACAGTAGAAAGTGTTCAGGTACGGCGCTGCTGCTGCCCCCTGCAGGTGAAGGTGTGAATGTCGGGCTCACAGTTTGGTAGTTGTTTTGACCCGCTTTGCTGCTGATCTGGGGCAGGATGTTGTCCGACTGCTGCTGCTGGTTTCTGGCATTGTTGACGACAACCTGGACCATGGGGGTCTCCAGCTGCGGCAGGGACCCCAAACCAGAGCTGAACTTCTGCAATTCACAGAAAACTGGTTTCACCGTAAGAATCACTGGGATCAAACATTTACTCTGGTTCCAGAAAGAAGGAACAGACATAATGTGAAAATAATACAAAATGTACCAAGTCAAACTTCAGATGGACTGAATTTGCTGTAACTGGTCAGTTACTGGAAATCCTTCTGGACTGGGAGCCACACAGTCAGAAATTAACAGCAATAATTTGAGTTGTTTATCCTGAAAAACTGGTGAATTCTGACTGTTTTAGACCAGACTTATACTAAACTAATTATTTAATTAACAGACTCCTGATGGTGAACTGAAGCTGCAGGTACATTTGTAAATGTCTGTATTGACATTAAGATGATTCATTCTGTTGTCTAGACTCCCTTTTTACCGTTGAATTGTGACCTCTGACCTTTACTAAGGCAGGTTTTCTTTGTCCACTAAAACTAGTTTGATTATCTGAAACATTTAATTGTGCCAAAAAGACAAATGGATGGTGGGAAACTTTTACACAGCACAAAAGCTTAAAAACATTAAATGAAAACTTTATGCAGCTGTTTGTGGCTGCAGAATGTCTCCTCTCTCTATAAGGAGTCCGGTTCTGGTTCTGGTTGTTTCTCATCCCTCTCTCAGTTTCCACCCCCGCATGGGGCTCAGGTGTCCCGGACCCCCCACAGGCAGCGGCTGGAATTACGGCTGAGGGTGAGAGCGGGGACCAGGCCTCAGCGGCGGGCTTTGACAGGGCCTGTCCACAGCGTCTTTGTGGGGGAAGCAGGAGCAACGCGGCCGGCTTTTCTCTGCCTGACACAGCGATTGCTCTCGCTGCACGATTACATGTGTTGCAGTCATGCGGCGCTCAGTTCCTACAATGACGGACAAAATTAACCTGCTGTCTGTCACACGACACAAAAACCTTCCAGCGTCTGGAGTAAACTGCTGCATACTTTTCATTTCTATATATATTATTTAATTTGATGTGATCTGCTGCAGCAGATTTGCTAACTTGGTTATGATGCATGGAGATAAGGCTAAATATAGCCACAGGCACATGCCACAACAGCAACCTGACTGAGGGAACATGATGTTTAAATATGATGAATCAGAGGCAGCGAGACGTGAGCATGGACACATGCACATGCGATGGCAGCGGCCAGGCGGCGGCGAGGCTGCAGCCAGGCGGATGTAGAAACATTTCAGATTCTCACCAAGGTATTCATTTACAGCTTCTAAATATTTAGTTAGCAGGATACTATATTAAAACTAAATATTTAGCTTTGAGCTAACTCAATATTTGATTTAAAACTTAAATATTTACTTTGCAATTAAGCAGAAGTACATTATCAAAATAAAAGCTGGTTCTGAGTAACGTTTACATAAACTCCTGCTGACCTGGTGATTCACGGGTTAAAACGCCTCTATTCCCTTCAAAACGGCTCCATGTGTTTTCTGCTATGACCAAATAACGAGTTATTGTTGTTAATTTTTTACTGTAATTTTACAAATGGCTCCCCATACCATGAATGGCAACAACTTCATAAGAACATCTGGTGCTAATTACTGAAAACTAACTGTGATGGTCGCCTGTAACGTTCAAAACAGCCATTAAATGTGTGGAAGGATTCAGGTTTCTGTTGATGGTTTCAAACAGAAACCAGGGCATGTTGCTGCAGCAGCATCATGCAGGGTTGCATTGCTGCAGCAGCATCATGCAGGGTTGCGTTGCTGCTGCAGCATCATGCAGGGTTGCGTTGCTGCAGCAGCATCATGCAGGGTTGCGTTGCTGCAGCAGCATCATGCAGGGTTGCGTTGCAGCAGCATCATGCGGGGAGGAAGCGCTGACCTGTGAGCAGGGTCGGTTTGCTCCAATGCGGCCGCCTTCCACTGGGAGTCTGTGGGGGTGAGGGAACGCCTCTGGCCGGGACGCCTGCAGGAGAAACGGGACAAACTTCATGAAAATGTTCAACAAAAGGGGAAAAAAAAACTGTGGCTTTTATTGCTTTACTTTTGCACAGCATGATGAATTATAGCAACTTCAATGGCCTGTTCTCAACTAAATGCAGGTGCTGGAAGCAGCTGAGTAAAATAATCATCAAACTGCTTGCTTGTGCTGGCTTGGTTCTCCAGCCTCTTTAGCAACTCACAGCCTCTGGGCAACTGAGCCGGGTTATAACCAGGCTAGTAAAAATAATGCACAGTGATCCGAAAATAGACTGTTCCTGTAAAAACCCAGCAACAACGGCGCTCCGCTCTCTGCAGGTGCGCTCCAGTCTGCGCCTGCCTGCAGGAGGCGGAGCATGATGGAGATCAGGATGCAAAAAACTCCCAATGTCCCAGAAAACAAAGGCTGCAGCACAACGGGGTCATTATAGTTCACTAAACTAACCAATACTGAGAAAACATTTTCATTAACTGAAATAAATTAAAACTGTAACTAACTGGAACAATGTCATGTGTTTATAAAAACTAACTAAAACATAGTTTAGTCTCATATAATATATATGAATCTATTTATTAGCTCTTTGAACTGATGTAAAATTAATTTTTTTCTCAGTTTATGTCAGCAGTTACCAAACACATTCTTCCTGGTGACACCTGTCATGTATAAGACGAATCACATGGTATATAGAATTATACTCATAACACATTAAGTTCATCTCATAAAATATGTGAATATTGTAAAATTAAAGGGTTTTCTGTATGAGTCCACCAGAGGGCGCACTGACGTGGCTACTAGCTAACAGTCCAACTCGGTTTTCTACTTCAAATCTTCAAACTAAATTATGACATAATTCATTTAGAGAATCTCCTTTGAAACATGAAGGTTTTTAAGATACATTTTATTGATGCAGTTTAAAATAATCTGGAAGTATTTCAGACTGTGAGGCCAAAATGGCGGCAGCAAAAGAGTCAGTTCAATAATCAAATCTATTTTTAGAAAATGATATTTTCATTACCCAATCAAATATACAGTCATAATGCAGTACTTTGACCATTTTAGTTTAAATATGAAAACTAAACAGACTAAAAACTAAATGGATTAGACAGAAAGTCCCAACATAATAAAACTACTTTATGATGAAACCCAGACCTGCTGTGGCCCCGGCAGGTCAGACCTGAATGGCAGAGCCAGCTTACACGTGCCGCACTAATCAGCCTCTGCAGGCTGCAGCATTCGGCTGAATGACGGCTTATCTTCAGGTGGAGATTTGCTCTGATCAGGACGAGCTGCGCTGGCTGCAGGTGCAGCTTCCGCATCGTAATCTCAACGCACTTCTGACTGAATGGAGCAAAACAAACTGCAGCTCCACCGAGGAGAAAACATGTTCATCAGCTCCACCAGGAAATAACCTGCTGAACTGTAGCAGCATTTATCCATAAGAGTTTTGATTTATCATGAACAATTCTAATTAATTATTCATTTTCTCCTCTGTTCAATAAAAGTATCAACAAGTATCAATACATTTGGAAATACAGCCACTGTGTGCAGCAATTTCTTAATGTTTCCTAAAAAAGAGCTTTAGAAACGGGAACGTTTTTCAACATTATTTGTGTTTGTGGGACTATAATTGCTGTGACACACAGTCAGTTACCTAAAAAAGATGCAATCATTTTTTTTATTATCAAAGTGGCACTGAAAGATATCGTGATAAAACTTTAAGTCCTTGTCGCCCACAGATGCTGTAATTCAGTTTGTTAATTCAAAAGCAACTTAAAACACTTCAGAAAACAAAGAACTGCCACATTTAAATTCAATTATTTCAAATACTATATCGTCATTCATTTTTGTTTTTTGTTGATTATGACTTAAAACTTAAAACACTGCATCAATGAACCGACCTGACCGTCTTCATTTTGGATGATCAATTGATACTTACATGAGAAACCGATCTGAAAACCAGTCACTGTCTGTTTTTCCTCTGCCGTGAGCAGGCCTGACTGTCAGCTGCATTTCGCAACTTTTCACACAAAAAATAAAAAACAATCGGAATCAACAGGTCGGGTTTTTTAAAGATTGGTGAAAATTGTAATCGGTGCTCTGCTAGCAGCTAATGAATCCAAAATTCAGACCTCAATAAACTCAAGATTTGTTTCTTCATTCTCTCAGTCCTACATTTTTGAATGAAAGCATGTGCACCTTTTTTAACCACACTTTTTCCATCCACTTAACCTTCCAGTGAAGCACTGTTTGTACCAGCTAATTTAGGTCTTTGCGTGGTCAGTGCACAGAACGTAACATTTCTGAACTAAAATCCATTTTCTGAGCTGAATGTTTGCGTTGAACAGGAATATCGTTGTACTGGATACGTTGTTTTCTCTAAACAGTGACGCTGCAGGCGGCCATTTTGTTAGTTTCCTCAGGCGGTCAGCCGACATCTCTGACTTAAAGTAAACAGAAAGTGACCCTCCCATCTGACGCTGTGTTGAATTTTACGAGACAACCGTTTATGATTTACTACCAGATTAAACTCAATCCCCCGTTTGAGAAAAGGAGGGGCGAGCCGCCACATGTCTGCAGTAAGTAAATAAGTTCTGATCTTTGCAAAACTCTCTGATGTGTGATTCCTTCCTCTGCAGAGATTAGTTTGGATCTTTTATAAAACAGTGAAGGACTGCAAGGCATTTTTAAATGTTTTTCAGTAACTGAGTTTTTCTCAGTTATATTGTAATTAACTGTTGAAGCTGCTGGTCATTCAGGAGGTCAAAGTTCATGCAGTTTGGTTGCATTCTGACCTCTGAGGTTCAGTGTGTGACAGCATGTAGGTCACTGTGGCAGGACGGCTGTGGAGATCAGCTGGAAGCTCATGAGCACCAGACAGGTGAAAACAGGTCACAGGTAAATCAAATTGAGCCAAATATCAAATATGAATCTTTATTAGCACCAAATCCGTCCACAGTGAGATCTGCAGCTGAAAGCAGTGAAAAATGATCCCAGAGTTTAGAACTGGAAAGAATCAAGTTGCTGATTCCAGGTGCAGCCGCCTGCAGGAACGCAGACTTTGACCATGCAGCTGCAGGACTTTGCTTGATCCTTGCAAATGTGTGAGAGGAGCTTCTTCTCCAGGAGGGTCAGTTGGTCAGAGGGTCAAACCCAGGCAGTAAAACCAGAGTAAACATCAACAAACCGCTCACACCCTCATCTGTCAGACGGTTAATTATCAGGGTAAAACCAGCACATCCTGAGCTGCTCCGGCGCCAACCAGGAGGCCACAACACAGTAATTACCACGACTTTTCGTCCGTTACGATCCCGGAGCAGCAATGGTTAAATTTAATCAGTCCCCATGTACGGAGTGAAAAACACACCGCAACACATTTAGACTTATGGAATCTGTCAGCACAACAAACACGGAAATAAATGGGGCGAAACAACGACTGAAATAGAAATGGATCAGATTTTTCATCAGAACTTGGCATCTGTTCAGGAGCAAAGAGGCAAAGTTTGGAATCGGGGTGCAGGTCGGACGACAAGGAGGAGGAACCACAAATATTCTCCGACTTCGCAAGGATTCACTGTAAAAACCCAAAATCAGATCAATATTAAGCTAGAGCTCAATTCCAGCTGTGACTTCATTTCCAAGTTCATCTAAAAATGAAATGAATTTAAAGTTCGGTTCTGTATCCAGGCAGAAAGTCACATCCCACTCAGGTTCAGCTATGAATGTTTCCTAAATTATACACAATGACAGAAGCAAACAACGATCCACTTTATTCTTTTCAGCGAACACAAAATCCTCATAAAACAGTTTATTCCAAACTGTGGCTCACCTTGTTGTTTATTTCTGGTAACATGCTGTTTCCACTCAGTCTTGGCTGCTCAAAATTTACAAAATCCAACAAAGAGTCATGACTTCCAGAGATCTGTCTGTTGGTGAATCCACAGCGATGAGTAAAATCCTGGTGACTGATGAGAATCCCAACCCAAACCTCCCGCACTCCCGGTTCTACGCGCACCGGGTAATGCGCTGTCGTCACAGCGGAGATTAGCGCGACAAGCTGTCGACGGGTGCCTGGAGGAGCCACCTGTTCGGGTTCCCGCTGACAGCTGGGGATGGACCGATATAGGTCTGTTTTTTAAAGTCTGTCCACCTCCAACCAGCCTATTCTGACCGGAGCGCTTTGTGAGAGTGAGGAGCAGAGAGAGAGGAGAGCCTGACGCCGCAGCGCAGCGCGGCGGGGCAGAGCAGCGCGGCGGAGCAGAGCGGCGGAGCAGCGCGGCGGAGCAGAGCGGCGGAGCAGCGCGGCGGAGCAGCGCGGCGGAGCAGAGCGGCGGAGCAGCGCGGCGGAGCAGAGCGGCGGAGCAGAGCGCCGCGCACACAGACAGTAAATAACACGCAGACAGATCGCTCTCAAGATGACTGAGAGCCTCCGACCCCAGCGAGGCGTCTCATGTAGTCAAGCTGTAAATCTAATCGTTCTCTGTGAAATAGTTGCTATTCTGGATGTTTTTCAGTGGAGGAAACTGAATCCATGGCAACATTAGAAGCTGTAAAACATGTTTTAAATGGAAAACGTTAAATATCAACACAAAGAGTTGATTTCTAAAAGCTTTAAATGGTTAATGATGAAGGATGCAGCTCTTGGTGCATCAACTGAAGGACAAAGCAAAGGCTGCTATTTGTAAAGTCAATCAGAAATTAACAGCAAGAATTTGGATTATTTAACCTGCAATCAGAAAAAAATAATTTTTCTTTCATATCCCAACATGCTATTCATTCATTCATAAGCATTAGTTTCAAACAAAATACTTAATTTGCGAGCTCAATATTTAGCTCCACATTCAACATTTAGTTTTGTTTAGTTTAGTAACCAAACATGTGCTAATTAAATATTTAGTTTGGAGCTAAATATTTACTTTTCTAACAAAAAATTTGCCAAAAACAAAATATTTAGTTTTCTAACCTAAGATTTAGCCTCTAACTAGACATTCAGTTATTAAACTAAATATTTAAAGTTCTAACTAACCATTCAATAAACAAATACATTTTTGTTATTTAGCTAAATATTTAGCTTGCTAACTATATAAAAATATAATAACAATCATCAAAATAAAAATACTAATTAGTACTAAATCATCAGCTTGGAAACTACTTTTAAATACTTTTTTTTTACATGCTAAATAATCCAAATTATTGCTTTTAATCTGAATGTATAACTTTACAAATAGCGGCCCATATAAAGGTTACTCTGTTTTTAATCATTTTTCAGAAATATCTTAAAAACCTGACATGCATCAGGCTCAATAGAAAGAATATAATAGAACAGAAACACCTTTTCTAGTCTGAACTTTCTAGATTATTCTTCTAAAACTGTCTCTTTTTGTTTTCCTCCACTCATAATGTTTCATATTTAGCTGAATTTTGTGGTTTCATAATGCAGAAGGCGCTCCAGCGGGGTCACAGGTCACTGAATCAGCCTCCACCTGTGAGGCTCTGCACCGGATCCTCCTGCTGCGTCCAAACGCTTTAAATACACGCAGTTTGTTCTCCAAGGCCAGAAACAGAACAGCTGCGCTTAGACTGCGATTAAATGACACACTGCTTCACTGATTCTATTCAATTACATTTATATTTATCAAAGCTGGCTGGATAGAAATTCTTCCACATCATAATTATTATTTGCTTCGTTACATAAAACCCAACAAAAAAAACACAAGATTTTCTGGAACCAAAAAGTAGAAAAGCTTTTTTGCAGAACCCTGAACTTTTTAAATCTGCAGCTTTTATCTAATTGGCTCCAAGAAAACAAGAAGAAAAAACCAATCGACTCACTCCAACGTGATTATATAAATGGAAGAAGCTGTTTTGAAGTGACTAATCTGTACCAGCAGGAGGAAAACAGCTCAGTGGCTCCATGTTGATTAGTAGGAGCAGCAGATGAATCTGATGAGATGATGCGGTTATGTAACAGTCCTGGACACACAGAGGGATGAGCAACCACTGATAAAACAAAACCCCTCCACCTTTCAGCTACATAATAAAAAAACTACATTAAATCTTTATACTGACAGGAATTACACAACAGTCAGCTGCAGCTGCAGCATCGCTGCCTTGCAGCAAGAAGGTCCGGTTCCAGGTCAGGACTTGTTCTCGGTCTTTGACAGAGAGCATGCAAACATGTTCTCTGTTTGCATGTGTAACGTAGTAAATCCACCTCAATAAGGTCAGATTTGTCATTATGCACCAACCGGTACGGCTGGATGGAGTGTTTTTGCTCCCTGCAGGTTGAGCAGCATGAAATAAAAACATTTCTCATGTAATAAAGCCACGTAGCCCGCATTAAATAAGAAAGTGTTAAATCTTCCCTGAGCAGTAATGATAGGAGCTGCAGAAAACAAACACCTCACTACAGCTGAATGACTAATCAAACCTGAAAAGTGACTCAGGTCCTCCAAACCTCCGACTGGGTTCAGCTGAAGTGAACTGTGGCTCGGTTTGAATGCATGTGAATGCAAAGCAGACTGGAGACCGCTCCAAAGGCAGGAAGTGGACCACAGTGCAAGGCATTCTGGGTAGATACAACCAAAGCCAACATGTTAGCCTAGCGCTAGCAGGAGAAATGGCTCCTGGTCTTTAGCTAAAGACTAAAGAAAAATCCTCCAACCACTAAAATCTGACGCCTCCATTTTAGTTTCCTTTTGGTGAAGAAGAAAGTTGCTCTCAGAGTCTTCTGTGTCGTTTCCTTCAGTGGTTCTTGGTGCAGCGCCCCCACAGGCCAGGAGGGGAACAGGTTGGTTCGACTCAGAGCAGAGAGGAAGAGAACTGCAGCCGTTGTAACCGAGTCTACCGGATTATGAGCCGTAAAACTCCCTGTAAAACAAACTGGTTCTGCGATGAGGGCTGGGCTTCATACGTACCTCCGGTTGGACCCTCCTGTTCCGGCCCAGGCAGCAGCAGTAGAGGAGCCCAAATCCACAGCAGGCAGGTGAGGTCCCGTCATCCCACATGGCGGGTCTCCCCCATTCTGTCACCAATGCAGCCTGAGAGCCACTTCAACCTCCAAACAGCATCTCCAGTCACAGGGGAGGAAGTAAAGCAAACACCTGGTTGTCTGCAGAGCCGGGATCTGGGTCATGGAAATCTTAGGCCAGATATTTTTCCTTCGAGACTTTTGCTCCTCTGGTCCTCTTCATATAACGAAGCTCCCCCTCCTCCCTTTCTTCACAGAACCAGATCCTAACTCAGTACTTCCTGGGATTCTCCATCTGCATCGTCTATTAATAGATACCTACACCTCAGCGCCTTTGCAAACTATTTTTCTGTTTCTGAATGCAGATGTAGGCGGATGGCTTGGCGTCGAGCAGACAAAGAGGAGAAGCGATGGCGGCAGTGAGGGAGTGTTCCTCGTCTTGGCGGTTGCCGCTGACGTATGGATTCAGCTGGGGACCCGTCCTGCCATCCTGAGCCGGAGACAGAGCAGCAGGGGCCTGGCACTTCCTTTAGGGTGGATGTGTGGAGGAGGGGGTGCACATCCCGTCACTCCCAGGTGAGCTCCTCCTGGGGCGGAGGAAGTCAGACAGGGAGGAGGTTCTGCTTTAATGGGCCTCCCGTGTGGCTCAACACGCACCTGAAACTTTCCTCTTCCTTCACACTTGCCACTGTATCCTGGAGACAAAGCTAGTGGGACGCTGCACCCTCCGCCTGCTTCTCCTCATCTCATCCTACACCTTTTATACCGGCACTGAGGCTTAAACCGCACAGAACAGAGAGCAACACGAGTTACATTTAGATTATAATTACTTTATATAGTAGAGATGTGACTGTGCATTCACAGAACATTTAAAACAATTCTTTATGTTTCAATCAGTTTATATTTAAACAAAAATATGTTTGTGCATAAAATTCTGTAACTTAAATTACCAGGCAGCTAAGCTAACCTAATGTTATGTCAGAGATTTCGCCAGGTGTCTAATTTAAATGCGCACACCAGGATCCACACCGGAGAGAAACCATTCGGCTGTGCTGTTTGTGGAGAATCATTTACCCAGACATCCCATTTTAACCAACAAATGGGATGTCGCATCCAGGCAGCTAATGTTAGCTTAGCCGCCTGGATGCAAAAATCCACCTGTTTCGAGCCGCCTTAGATTAATCATAATAACTAGAACATTGATTAATTTTAGCCTGGATTACAACATTTTACTTCTCCTCGTTGTTGTATAATGTTTTCTTCTTCTGGCTGTTCTCTGCTGTGTTTGTCATGTAAAGCGGCGTTGCTGAAATAAACTAAACTTGAGCCTATTGGTGTCAGTCCGGCCCTCGCTGCCCTGCAGCTTTATTCTCAGCTGGTTAATAAATGACAAACTGGAAGGGACTAAATGCCACTTGTCTGTTTAACCTCCAGTTATTGGGCATTTTAAATTGCCTCCAATTTAAAATGCCTTCATATTTAACACATTGTTTTGAGAGCAATTGACACAGGAGAAATAAGCACAAGTATCTTTGCTCACTGCAGTTTCACCCAGCCACCAAAAATATAATCTGTAAATCAACATGTTTTGGTGACAGGAAAATGTTGCTATTTCCGTAGCATGAAGCCCCAGAGAGTTTCATTACTGCCCAGTCAGCCGGGTCCGGTTTGCTGTAGGACAGCAGCTCCTTTCTGCTCATCTTTAAAAACAATGCATGCTGGATGAGAGGAGTAAAGGCTGAGTGTAAGCCAGGAGGTCAACGCAGCAGGTGGTTGGACCTGCTGCGTCGGGCCAGATGAGCCTTCTGGAAGCGGTTCTGCCGGGCCGGCAGGCGTCACAGGGCCACACTCTGCCACCCGACCAGCGTCTGTCCAGCAGGGAGCAGCCGGGCAGCCTGACCTGGAAACTGTTCAGCACCATCTGCACATTTAGAGGCCCAGCAGCTTCTTCGTTACACCATCTGAGATGTAGGTCAAGTTCACAGGTTCACACACTCACACGCACTCAGAGGATCAATTGTGACTCGCATGTTAACGGCACTTCTGATACTAACGCCGACACAGTGTTTATGGTAACGTTTTACCACCAAAAACTTTACTAACTGAGGGAAAAATTAGCTCTTATGAGCTTCACATCATGCTATGATATCCTTCAAAAACACACCTGGACTGATGCTTGATTCTTTCATGTTTGTGGAATCTTTCAATCTCCATTGGCAGCCATTGGGGCGCCTAAACGCTTGCTCACACAAAGCGCAATGGCGGCCGCAAGGAGATTGAGAACTTATTGAGACAATATTTAGCAGACGCTGGCGCTAAAATGCTAAACCAAGATGGTATTTAGCAGAAGCTAACACTTCAGTGCCACTAATCAAAAGTAATTAATAAAAGTTAAATAATAAAAAAGCTAACAACAAAAAAAGTCTTTTTTTTAATCTGTCCTGCCATTATTTTTACTGGCCTGCTCAGCCCTATGAACATTTTCTGGGGGCGCCACTGAAGAGGCATCAAATTGCAAAGTCAAATTTTTGAAGTCATGTTTTATGCATACAGAATTTGTAATACCTGTGGGTAACATAGTTACTTGATTTTGCTATAAAATGGCACCATGTGCCTGGAAAACACGACTGAAGAATAATCCTCTCTCCACAAACCGGATCGTTTCTCTCCAGTGGTTCATCAGCAGTTGGACTTGTTTATGAGGAAATAACTGACTGAACTGGGACTCTTGCAACAATAGAAACTTCCAACCGATCATTTCCAAGGCATCCGACATGTAAAAAACTCTGATTTGCCACAATAGAATGTACCAAGCCAGTTACATATAATCTAAAAGAGCATCCGACAAGCTGTTAAAAAGCAACTCTGAATGTTGCCATCAGCATGAGGAATGGTTACAGGAGGAACCGTTCGTTTGATAAATAAGGGGACTGAAGGAGTTTCTCAGCAGTACGCAGCTCATCTGCCTGTAATCTGACAGCAGCTCATCAGTCCCTTACATTCAGTTTGACATCAGAAGCAACAAGAACTGAAAACAGAAAGCAGAGAATCTTTCAGTGTCCAGCAATTCCATTCAATTCGATTCAGAAACGATTCCTCTATTCAACAGTCTAGAGATTCTGTCTAAATTATGTGACAAGAGGAAGAGGTAGCAACAACAAGCATCTACAAGGTCCATCCATTTTACATTTCCTCCGTTTATCTGGGGTCGGGTTGCAGGGTAGCAGCGACCCGACCTTCTAGAAGATATCAAATTACAACAGTTTATATTTGAAACAACTCTAACTTTTTTAAGAGATGCTGAAGTTTCATTTTTATTCCTTCCTTCATTTTCTCGTAAACACCTTTAACTTTGAGCGTGAACGGGTTTATGGATAAACTCGGCTCGCCAGTATTGCTGCTCTCTGGACCCAGTTCTAGCGTGAAGGTAAATCACGACCCGACCGGATTTGTGTATTTTTTATAAAACGGGGCGGCGGCAGGAGACGGAGGCTGACCTACTGCGACATGCAGGATCTGTGTCAGCCATGTTGAGCCGCCAGGACCACCTGCATAGAGAGCGTAATCCTCTATAGTTCATTACTCATCATTCCACGCTTAGTAAAATCCATGAGCACAGAAGAGCTTCCTGTTTCAGACCCAGACTGACAGAAACACCAGAACTGGGCCACGGGCCGCTGTCAGAAATAACATAGGACTCAAAAATGAACCTGAGGCTGATCTAAAATGTCATTTGCTTTGAGAATTAATTTCTGCATCTTGAAGAAAGATGCAGAAATATACGAGCAATTAAAACTCTGCACTCATTAGTTGAATGCCATAATAATGTTAGTTTAATCTCAAATGCCTGAACACAGCATTTAAAAAGAAATGAGTAGAAAAGGAAGGATAATTTACAGAGCACCGTTCATGTCATTTGTTTAGATGAATTTTCACCTGTAGTTTGGGTATAGTAGGATGGGTGCATGTCGATATTTAGACCATAAAATGCCTCATTTTCACAATAAGAATAAAAATATCCAGTGTCAGTGCGAGTATATTATTATTTGGGGAACTATTAGATATATTTAATCTTTATGGAATATTGCATTACTTGTAATAAAGGTTTCAGTTAAAACATTTTATATTTTAAGCAGCAATAATCATCTGACAATAAAAAACATGCAGATGGAAACAGCGGATTCCTAACAGTTTACAGTCATTGAAACACGGCAGCTAATTCACCACTAAAACAAACGATCATATTTAGTCTTATTCTGTTCAAATCAGGTGAAAAACCAGCAAGAAGATATTCAGTGTTTTGCAGGTTAGCAGGCAGTTCCTGGATAGCTCGAACTTTGACCTTTTGGTTGGCTGTTTCTCTTTGCAGTTATCAGAGTCTTACCTCATTAATCATTCTTTCATCCAGGCTTTGCTGCCTTCCCTTCCTGGAATGAGACTGGATCCAGGGCCCCATCTGGGTCAGCCGGCTGCAGAATGTCTCCGTGATTCTAGAGAACCCGTCCGCCACAAAGCTGAACCCGGTTCAGAGCTAGAGCTGTGCAGAAAGCGAAGTTTAACTGCTGCCAATGCGCTGAGGAGTGGCAGCTGCAGCACCTGCTGGGAGCAGGGCAGCTGCTGACCTAAATGCCCCGGCTCTGGTCTGAGAACCTGAGGATGGAGGTGACTGCATGCATCAGCAGGCCGCTGGGGGCGATGACAACGCGGCATGTCTACTATGTCTCGTGTGCCGTGGCTTTTCTGCAATGGTTCAAATATTGCCTCAACAGAATCTGAAGCTCCAAGCAGAACGATCTCGGCCTCGGTCGGCTTTTCCCAAACGGAATTAGCTGCAAACACACAGACGACGCTACACAATATGTGCAAAAACACCAACCTTTTACATGTTTTTCTCACTTTTATTCACTATTTTTCCTAATACTTTCTGATTTTAGCTTTTAGGGGTTTTGCAGCATTTTGCTGCTGGACGGTTCCTTTTTTCTGGTGAGAAACTTTTCATTTCGTTCTCTTACGGTATCTTGAGAATCAAAGCAGGTTGATGAATTTTATTACATGAGTTATTTTAACTTACATTTTATTTATTTGGTAACATTTTTTATTTTTGCCTCATTTCTCCTTCAGGTTTCTGTGGCCCCTCATCGCCCCCTGGTGGACTGAACAGTCTTAAAAACTGAAGCCTTTAAAAAATCTGAAATTCATGCATCTAAAATTAAGCCCTTAAAAAAATTCATCTAAAAAATGCGAGTTGCCCTGAAATACGTAAATCAAATGTCTTAAATTTTGTCCAAGAGAACAAATTGAAATTGTATAAATGTTTTTCTTGCGGGACGTTTCTGTCAGGCAAAGATCAAGTCACATGGATTAGACATCTTCCCGTTCTCTGACTCGAGTCAGGGCAGGCTAATATTAGCAGCTAGTACCGGTAGCTATCTTGCTAGCTTCCACAGGGTTTGATGAACGGGAGGCGATGCTTCTATGGTCCGTTAGTGATGAGGCGACCATCGCTCTCCTCCCCTTTTGCTTGCATGTGAAGTTTTGAGCTCCTACACGTAAACTTGAACATATTGGCAACGCAACGACAAAAACTGTTCAACTTTTCTTGTTGGGTTTGAGTTAGGCAGGTGGCGAATAACTTTCACCTTCACAATTTTTGCTTTGATTGTAATACAGCAGGATTTCCCAACCATCCCGACATTCCTGTTTTTTCTGTTTTAAATGTCATTGCTGGTATTAAAATGGTCTAAACTGTCCTGAATTTGACCTGCTGAAGCCTGCAGACTCCCTAACCTCCTCTTTGCTTCCTCGTCCCAGTGTGACGAAGAGTTTCCAGTCTCTTTGGTCTCACTGGGGTGATGACCCGGTGGGCCAGATCACGCAGGTAACATGAGCATCTTAAGCCTCATCTCCAGAAGGCCTTCAGTGTGGGTGAAGCGTCAGTAAAAGGCCCTGTGCTTCAGGTTCTTACTGCTTATCTGATGCAGATGTAAACGAGAAAACTGAGATTCTTCTGGGTGGAAGAGCGATGCTGCAGGTAAATACTAATTAATTCCAGCCGGAGAGCCCCCATGCACGGCTTAAAGGTTAATCCTGATTATTCATTATGGTTATGTAACCCAATTAGGAGGAAGCACTTTCTAAATCTTATTCCAACATTTTACTGAAATATTAACTGCTGATGACATGAACAATGTCATCAGATGCAATTTTAAATTAACTATATATAGACAGTTAATGTTCGGGACATAAAATAACTTTTAGTGAATTATTGAAGCTAAAAACAGGTTTCAGGCTGTAAATGTAAACTAAACCATGTGAATGCCATAATTAATCATCTGTTTCATTTTTTAGGATTAATTCACCCCTTCACTAATTTATACTAGAGATTGAAGTCAATCAAAAACTATATAATCAAAAAATAAGCAACATTTTCAACCCAAAAATCATTACTTCTAAATTATTGAATAAATAGACAACAACAAATATAGTTAAAGTTTTTCTGTTATTTAGGTTATTATTGCAATTATTAGCACCTCAGACAGCAGATTAAAATAGAAACGATGTCAAAGGTCAAACACTATATCCTATGATGGGCACACTTCCACCAACAGCAGAGCTAATCTTTAGCTTAGCGCCCATTTCTGGTATGGGTGCCATGGGCAACCACCCAGGGCGGCATCTTTACATTTCAGTAACAAGGCAGTTCAAAGTGCTTTGCATCATCAAAACATTATGACAGGTTTAACAAATATGTAAAAAAAGTTCCATACTGCAGCTTTAAGGTGCACCAACCGTTACGTAAGCATCTTAAATTATGCTGCAGGAAATAACGAGTCAGAGCGAGCTGTGAGTCAGCTCCTCTTATATAATAACTGTATTTTAGATCTGACCAGATTACACAACAATGCCGCTGGGCCTGTAAGGAGAGAGCGAGTGCGATGGGGGAGTACGCCGGCCCGCGGCTCGGAGCTGCGCGAAAACCTGAAGCCAGCCACTCATTAACTCAACTCCCTGGGTGGCTGTCCAAACCGCACCCAATTAATGTTTGTCAAGCTGAAAACCCCCAAGTCGCCATGGCAACCTGAAGGCGTCGCACTAAACCACCCGGCCTGGAGGAAGACTCCAGGTCGGCCGCTAAAATAGAGCCGCAGGCGTCTCTGTTGGCACAAATAAAGCTCACCAATTCATTTAAAACTGATCCCACACACACTGAGGCCGGCCACAATAAGCAGCTAATCAACTAATCGCATAATAAATTAAAAGAGGCTCAATGATATATTGTTTTTCTTTACATATGAAAAACTGTTAATAAGGAAGGTGATTTAAAAGCGGCAGCGGGCCGCTGGTTAGGAAGAAGCCCCTGATGGGTCGCCATGGTAACCTCGGCGACACCGATATGTGAATGTGTGTCAGCAGAGGCGAGCGCTCCCTCTAAATGACCCGCTTCACTTCGGAGGGTCCGGTGTCAGCGTGGGACAAAGCTGTGATGAGTAACTCTATCAGGCCAGGGTTCATCAAAATAAAAGGGCGACACGCCACCGTCAGGGGGGCAAGCGGCTGGCCGAGGCGCTGCCTGCAAATAAAAACATGGTAGCGCTGCTAGCTCGGAGCTACAGAGTCGGTGGTTTGAATCCCTAGCCGACTCTCCCTGGGTACTCTTCCTTCCTCACACAGTCCAAAACATGACTGTAGCTCATTACGTTAGTAATCCATTATTCTTAATTGATAAATTGGATAAAAATGCAAATAAACAAATAATTCAATTAATCTTTAAAAATTCTAAGTAAACACTGCATTGCCTAAAATGCAATGAAAGCATTTCTGTAGTGAACATAAGGATGCATCCGCAGCTAATAAATCCTTAACATCAACATGTGAGAATCTCAGGCCTTTCAGCTTCACTTCACATCAATACAGAGTAGAAATGATCTGCGGATTATTTGATCGATTTACTGATTAATATCTGAATAGAAAACGGTATTAACTAGATTTTTAAAACGATCTTTTACTAAATTTAAACCGTGTGAAGCTAAAACTGTCACTTGGACACGTCAACATGCAACAAATTTACAGATTTTTTTAATCTTAAATGCAGAATGTAAGTTTTGGTTTAATTGTGTTGATCTTGCAGCAAATGGCCATTGTTTGTGTTTGTATACTCCAGTTAACAGTTAATTGATTACTAAATGAGTAGAGGGTTATTTCAATAATTGATTAATTGTTCAAATCTATTTATAGATAGCGGTGGCCGTTAGTACTGCAGTGAGTAGAACAGGTCGCTTTGGGGTCACAAATCGTCCGACTGCGGTCTCATTTAATCAGCAGGATGAACAATCGCACACAAAAAGTAGGATTTCAACAAAAATATAGTCAGATGTAAGCATTTAGACCTGCTGTGTGTCATATACAGTCATTACTGAATATAATGTTATAATGAAGATCGGCTCACATCGGCCTGCTAAATGCTGGAAGTGGCAGACGATATCTGGATTTATTCACTGGTTAATACAACTAAAACTTTTCACCCGTTGTTGTGGCAACAGAAGAGACTGTATAATGTTTAACGAAATATGCTTCACTTCGTCCCCTTTGGGCATAAAACTGACTTTTAGATACCGAAACATTATAAGCTCTACATTATTAGAAGCATTAAGACAACAGCTTTAGTAAATTCTAATGTACATTAATGAGGGAAAAAATAAATTCATTTAAAGATTAGTTGAAAGCATAAAGATTCCTTCAGGTCCGGAAACGGGGAATTGTGCCTGTTGTGGTGTAAAAAGCTGCATGTGGGCTTCAGCAGTGAGTCATCTCATAAAAACAAACATAAAGAAAAATCCCCTCTGCTGTTTCAGGAGTGTGATGCGTCAGCTCAAGGCAGCTGCTGGCATTTCATGCTATGATGACACAGATGCATTGATGTCCCAGCTTAGAAAGTGAGGAAGGGCTTCTGAGCACTTTAACATCTTCAGTTCATGCCTCAGACAGGCTGCAGTTCTCAGGATATGAAAGACAGCGTGTGTTTGAAAAGGTTTTCCTCCAGCCAGCGATCAAAAGATAGAAATGGCAGATAGATTATAAGTTTAGCAGAACAGCACCAAGACCAGAGCTTGGTTTGATTGCTTTGCATCAGTTCTTCCCTATGTAGTTATTAACACTGCACACACACAAAAGTGACAGTAATTATGCCTGAATTAATCCTTTATCCTGTAGAAATGTGAAGCAACCAGCTTCTGTGTGTCTTCTGTTCCTTGTGAAGGACGTCCATGTCTGTCTTCTGGACATCTGTCCAGGCAGCAGTATTCCCCTGACTGACTCAGAGTGAGAGACTGTTTAAAGGCTCAGGAAACCTCTGAAACTCATTGTCATTTATATGGTGGTGACATTTATGTGTCACCATCATTTATGTGGTGACACATTAATTAACTTTTTCCATTAATTAACTTTTTCACAGTATTCTAATTTTTTTTGAGACGCTGAATTTTGGGTTTTCTTTTTCTATGAAACAAAACGTGGAGTTAATCACCCTGAGGTTCACTTTCTGAGATGACTGCCTAGAAATATTGAACTTTTGTGCAATATTTATGTTCTACATATTAGAACATAAATATTGTAATATTTATGTCCACTAGAAACACAGGAGTACTGCTGCAAAGCGTTTCTCCATTTAGTGGCGAGCTGAAAGCTGCGGTACTTTCCAGGAAGACTCATTGACGGGTTAGCGTGGCAGTCCGAGGGGAGGACCCCTCACAGCATGGGGCCCCAGGGGCCCCAGGGCTAAGAAGTTATGGTCTCAGGGACAAAGAGGAACCCAACACCACTCTCTACTGGTGCAGGAATAACACATGCCCCTAATAAAGCACGTTCATCCAAATAATGTTTTTATTTTACAGGCTGCTGATGGAAATAGAGTTGGTCGCTTTGGGGATAAATATCACCACACACAAACATGGCAACCTCTAGAATTTAAAATCATGAATAAACTATTTGCTAGGCAAGAATAAAAACTCAGTCGAAGAAGTAAACAAAGAAATTAATAATCTCAGTACCTTGATAAGCAGCGGAAATGTCCGTTTTCTCTCCTTTAAATGCTTTTCCAGTTTGTGTTTGGAGGCATTTCTGAGGAAAAAACAAACCAGAGTTTCACTTAATTAAGCGACTGCTTCAGAAAATCAAAGTAAATTTAATATCAGACAAAAATAATGCGAGTAAAAAAGAAAATCTACTCTTCAAATGTTGATTTTATTTATTAAGAGACAGATCAATCCTCCTGCTAAATCATTAACTAGATGTGGTTCACCGCATTGTTTCGCTAGTTACAGCTAATCCTAATAACTACCTGCCCTGCAGAATTAATGAATCACTTCTATTTAACCTGACAGCATCCTTCACGACCGCACTGGGGATAAGACAATGGATGGATGCATGAATAAATAAATACCATTTTAATTCATGCTTAGATGAGATTACTAAAAACAAACAACTTGTTCGCTAATCTCAGCATTGCTATCTGAGCTCATTTCTGCCACCAATGTCTGACCAATCACAACCCTCCAGAGCTCCGTGCCGATACAGCGGTGTTAGCTTAGCTCCGCTGTAGCATTGCTAAGCTACTAGCGCATTAGCACTTGCTCATGCCGACCTGAGTCTTCCTGGAAAATTAGTAAAAAGTAAGAGTGATGATAAAAAAAATGTTTGGCCTCAATGTCGACGAGACGGTGGAATCTGTCACTTTTTCTAGTTCCCACTTTATTGTGGTGCATTCCACGCATGCGCACGTTCCAGTACTGGCTGCGTAGCGACGTCAGGACGTCGTGGCTAGTTACAAGATGGAGGCCGACAGCCAGCAGATTTCTCTAATATTCAGAGAGTAAAAGTATTCACATTTTAGAGCTTTTTTGGAAAACAAAGTTGATTGACAGTACTCGTATAAATTAAGACATTTTGAATCACACTCTATATCAGAAGGTGGCTTTAATGCAACCTAAACATTTCTTAGGTTGCATTAAACAACTGCCAATAAAATTCAACAAGTGAATTTGACTTTTTTTATATAAATTTTGGGTCACTTTATGTTGATTCTAAACTGCAGAAAACGATAATCAGGATTCTTATGCTCTTTATCGACTCATCTAGGAGGTCCAGACCCCAGAAGCTCGGTCAGAGGTCATGATTCAGCCTTGAAATAGAGAGACTGGCCAAATGGCCTCAATGGGAGAGCTCCAAAACAAGAACTGCTGCTGGCCCAAAAGAACGCAAAGGCCAGTCCAAAAAGCAACATGCTGATAATCCTAAAGACTTCTGGGAGAATTTTCTGTGGACTGAAAGAAAAAATAGTCAGTGGCTTTTTCACCCAGGGTCATTTTTTAATAAATTAATTAAAATAAATTTATTTTAATTAATGTTAATATTAATCCAATTCTTTTTTTAATAACTTGTCTTTGATGACAATCTGTAAAGAAAAACTAGTACATGGTGAGTTTGCAAAAAATACGCTGAATATGTTTCATTGAATCAAAATAACTGATTCAAAACCTGTTGCATTAAAACTGTCCCTAATTTTATTGACATAAATTTAAGAAACAATATTTATATTTTAGAAACTGTAGACAAAAACTTTTCTCCAGGGCTAATTCTGTAATGTGAATTCTGGAATAAATAAACAACAAACAAATTATAACCAGAGTTTTTGAGTCACAACTGATCTTCAGTTTGATTTTTGTACAGTGACACCTTCTGGTCGTTAATATAAACCAGGAGTGAGCATTTAGCGTATCATTTATCTTGAAAAGAAATCGTATCATAATATCACGATATATTTTAGTTATTTGGTAACTCAGAAAACAAAACTGATCAGAATTTTTTTAGATTTTCTGACCTGTTTATTCTAGAAGAGTATAAATAAATATTAGTAAATTCAAAAACATAGTTAGATGCAGCAGTTTAGTGATATAATTCACACTCCTTTGAGTAATCCCAAGTACCACAAAATATTGCTAGAAGTTTTTCCAGCCTCTAACATGAACACAATTATTTCCGTTTTCAATTATTTTCATATCAGCTTTACAGTTTGTTTTTTTCCTAATTAAAGACAAACCTTAAATAACGAGGTAAAAACTGCCTGACCTTTTCTCTGAAGTCTTGCGCGGCGTGTTCATGGTGGCACCCCGCAGCTGAGGTGAACCCGGACACCAGAACCCCAGAACTCGGCGGGCAGCTGGACCCGAACCCAGCGGCGCAACCCGCTCTCATACTGATTCACCTTCATTCTGACGCAGGTGCTCAGGAGCACGCAGGTGTGACAGAGTCCCACCCCCCACCGGGGTCTACGCTTCCGCATGCTGCCGCAGCAGGAGAGCAGGTCCTGGCTTTCACAATCCTCCTGTTATTCACTCAGCTTTCAAATTATTAAAAATACAAACGTTAATGTGGTGAGAAAACATCTGAAGTCAAAGCAAAGGAGTGACACCTCTGTAGCTCTATAACCATCTCTGCTCACAGCAAATCCAGGAAGTTTTCATTCCTTTAATTTTGCTCAGATTTTCCTTTTCCTGTAAATTTCCTTGTAGTTTTTTCCACAGATCCTTCCTCTCAGCAGCTGTTAGACTTTTATCATTGCTCCCAACAATCTGAAAACTTTACAAACATGCTGGTATTTGCAGGTTTTACTCATTTTAAATAACGTTCCTGCTGTGAACTTCCTGCCCATCGCAACTGAATGAAAAAAAATCCCCTATTAGGAGAAATGAAATAATCAACTGGTGAAAAACAGATTTACTTTTATTTTCAGGATGACAAAAGGGACAAGTTTGAGTCATAATGTTTATTAAGGTAATTATGTGGAATCAACGCAGCACCAGAGAGAAACATTTGGTTAGTTTTCAGCTCATTCTTCCGTTAGGCAGTAAAAACCAGAGCACCATGTCAACAGAGCATAAAACTACTTCAGTTTGCAAATAAATGTTCAGATTAATTACAGGGAAAGCCCTCCACTCGTCATCATTTCTGAGCAACGCTGTCAAACTTTTATTTCCTTACTAAATAATATCAGCTTTTATGTCCTTGTTACAACGTAAACAACTGATCAGATGTTTGTTAAAATATTACTTCAGCTTGTTTTGATCTAACAACTAATTCAACCTACTTTCTTTAAAAACAAAACTATGGATACATGCTGACTTTTATTCATGCATGTTTATAATTATTATTTTATTATTTACTGCATCCAAAAACATTTCATAACTGATATAAATCCCCAGCTGCTCTGGACCAGTCTTCACTCATCTGGGATTTATTCTGCTAATGATTTTGACTCAGATCATTTTGGGGTTTGAAGCAGAAATGTCAGCCCTGCAGCTGGATTTATTCGCTCTCTGTCCATTTAACGCTTGGCAGATTTACGAACTCTGAGCAGAACGAGGATGAGAACCACCTGGTCCTGCTTTTCTCTGATGACCAGTTTGTTTGGATTGTTGTCGGGGAAAAAATGGCAAAACACAAAAAAAGTTTTTTCCGAACAGCTTTGGTCTACATCGGCCTCTCCTTTGTTTTCCTGAACACCTTCAGCATTTCTTTGGTTGCACAGCAGACGGCTTGATGAAAAACGTCAGATCTGTCTCGGTTCAGCTTGGAGGAGCTCAAACTGGACCGGGTCAACATCTGGGGCCGTATTAAAGTCTATCTGACGACAAACATCCTGTTCTAACAGCAGGAGATGATTATTGGAATAAACAGATTAAAATCTTACAGCTGAAAGAAGCAGAATGTAAACAGGATGTTCATCAGCTGCTCACAGGTTTGTTTATTCATGGAATTATTTCATTTGATTAATCGAATCGCAATCAGCAGATTTCTCATTTAACCTCTTAAGCTTATTTTAAACAATATTTTAAAAGCTGAAAATAAACAAAGAATTAAATTCATCTTAAATCAATATTGTATTACCTAAAACTCAATTACAGCATTTCTTTAGTAAACGCTTGATCATATGCAGCAAAGGATGCATCTGCAACTAAAAACATCCTTCTAATTGCACAGAATCTGAAGCAGGTGAAGCTAAAACCGCCACTCGAGTTCTGGGTAAAACACATTTATAGACAAAGCAAGATTTTTATCTTTGATTCAAAATGTTCTTATTTTTGTACAGTTTTGGCTTCACTACTGCTCTGACTGTGCTGTTCTCTCAGGAAGCAGCCTTCCTTTTAGAGTCTGTTTACTCCAGTTAATTATCAGTTAACATTTAGTTCAATAATAAATTCATTGTGGTAAATCTGATTGACCGCTTCAGCAGAAGACATTAAAAGTGATTTATGTGGAGATTTTTAGAACAAACCTCTGATCAGCTGATGAACAGGTTTTAGTATTTAGTTTTTGGAACACAGCTACAATAAACAAGCTAAAAACTGTAATTTAACTTCCTGGTCTTAAGCTTTTTCATGCTGACTGATCAAGTGTCGTCATCCGAGATGCTTGTGATGATGCTTCTCGTAGCCCACTGCGTTGCTGGAACTGGATCCTGTCAGAAAAACAACATTCAGCTGCAGGTCCGCTTCATTCCTCAGCTGGATTTGTTCCACCGTCTCACCCAAGTAGTCCTTGAAGTCCTTAAAGTATTTGTGCCTCAAACCTCGTCCATCTGCAGGCAAACAGCACAAACAAAACCTCGTATTAGAAGCCGTCTATTCATGACCTGTACTGGACCAGAATTAGAAATATTGGTGTTCTCTCCTTCAATACATGAATTTAATATTTCTCCCAGCAGTTTTGGAAACCAATCATCAGCTCATCTTGCTGTTTGTTTTCCAGTTTGGATGCATTTAAAAGAATAAACAACACCAGGCATAATGTGCTTTTTATCTGGTTTTATTTGTATGCTTTTACTTTGAAATGTTCATATTCAATTACACCGCTGATTATCAATGAATAATTAGGGCCAGGATTTAACGCATTAATTTTGATTAATTAATTGCATAGATTTTAACACGTTAAGAATGTTAGCACTTTTTTTTCTCCATACATTCTGGCCGGAACCTTTGACTTCGCTCGTTTCTTGTACATCTGTAAATCTGATGACGCACAAGCAAACAAGAACGATGGACAACGAGGCTCGCTGCGGTTTGATCTCTGCTCCTAAATGATCTGATTGGACGCTGGAAAAGGCTGTTGTTGAGTTCCAGTGGTGCTGTTAGCCTATCAGTGAACCTTCAAGCCTAAAATAGCATCTAATGCTAATGTCAGCATCCACAGCCCACATTTCTAAAGAAGCTCCATGAATGATCAGGGCTTCCTGAAATCCTGGCTTTTGATTTGAAACTGTTATTTATTTTGTCGAAATGTTTTATCAGTGTGGACTGCATCTCCAGTCGCTGCGGCAGTTCGACCGCCCAGCCAGCAGGGGGCAGTAAGGTCGTACCGGAGTTGGCGCGCTGCTTGATGCACTGGCCCCGGTTTGGGACGCCAGCCGCGGGGTTCCCGGGGTTGATGATGTGGCACTCGTAGCCTGTAGGGCAGTGAAGAGGCTCGTCTCCGTCCTCCGTGGTGCTGCACGCTTCAGCTGGCGGACAGACGCACACAACAAGCTTTTATTTGAGAATACACGCAGTGATTTAATAAAATGAATGAAATTAATCAGATCTGGGTGAATAAAACAAAGACATTGTTAGTTAAATTAGTAGCTGAAATGTGTGGCGGTGGACCCACCTTGCAGAACCTCCTCCGGTCCGTCCAGCAGCCAGCCGTTTCCTCCCAGCCACCGAGGTTTGGGCTGAACCAGCCAGTCCAGAACTGCTCAAAACAAACAGCTGATTATCACCTGCCACTGTGAACCAGAACCGGCTGAGCACTGCTGGATGCTGACCCGGTGGGGGCTGGACGGACTCCAGGCAGGCGTAGATGCAGCCGTTGTAGCAGCAGCGTTTGTGGCGCTCGCATTCGGAGTCGGAGCGGCAGCCGGGAACGTCACAGGCCCGATCCGGCAGCATCTGGGGCGGCGGCGGGCACCGGTCGTTCTTCTGGTGCTGCGCGGACTGCGGGTGGCTCAGGTACTCGTAGTCCTGAAAGACAGACAGACGCTGGACTGAGAAGCTGTTTTATAATTATAATTTGAAAATAAATGATTGTAATTGTATTTATTTTCTACAGTATTTTGTATTTGTATTGCATACGTTTAAAGAGGCAGTTTTATGCACCATTTTATAGCATAATTAACCAGTTTACCTTCAGTTGTTAAAAAAATTCTTATATATCAAATATAGCAAAAGAAATTAGACTTGATCATTTATGGCCTTGAAATTGGGCTTCTGTCTCTTTAAGAAGCTTCTGCTCTTCCTGAAGCTCCGCCTTTAGGAAGACATCCAACATGGCTCCTCTATTAACCCTTTAGCGTTTTTACCAGCGTCGCTCTGAGCAGCAGCTCCTATAATGAGCTCAGCAGCTGTTTGCTAATTGCTGCTGGCTAGTCTGCAGGAGCTGAGAGGGGGAGGAGATGAATCTCGAAGACGGGGCTACGTCCACCCAGGCGGTTTTACACAGCTGAATGGTTGCCATGGAGATTAAAGGATTTCTCAAACATGCACAAAAGGATCAAGGCAGCACTCCAGGTTTGTTTGTGATCAGGGAAAAACATAAGATGAAGGAAACATCAAAAAAGGTAATTTTACATAAAAATACCCTTTAGCTTCATGGTATGTTTGTGTCTGTGGGTGTTTATACTTTTATTCTAGTTTCTTTCACATTTTTCAAATTAAATATCAAAATGAAGTTTGAGTTTATCTAATTTAAAGGAAGCGTCATGGTGGATGAAGCATGTCTGCGCCCCCTGGTGGTGAGGCAGGGAGCAGTTGGAGGGGGGCGATGCGGTTGTTCACCCAGGGCACTAAGCGGGCTAGGACTGTCCCTGGTCAGGGATCTGCAACATTTACAACCCAAACAACCTGTCTGACCCTCGGTGCGCCTACAGCCACCCAGTCAGAGACTAAGAGCCACTTTTTTTTACTGTGTTACTGCAAAGAGCCACATCATACACATGGGCACACATTAACATCATCCCATGCCTTAATCATGCATGCACACACACGCACGCACACACACACAGGCCTCTGCTCAGCCAGATTTATTGAATATGCCCCACACCAAGATAATGACAGTTATTTAACAGTTAACATTGTGTGCACTGCCTCACACACATAAACTCTCAGTTCAAGCAAGTCCACAAACAGAAATATAACAATTTTCAATAACGTTTTTCTCTTACTATGCTGCTTAGTGAGACTTCTGGCATTTCTTGTCCTGAACAACCCTCCTCAAATCTGGCTTGTATTCCATTGTTGCCACTCGAAAAAAAAAAATATAAACTCTCCCACTCTGTTAAAAACGTCCTGTGTTCTTCTTCATATGTGCTTTTTTCCCTGCCATTTAGAGAGCGAACTTGAAACAAATTATTTACAACTCAAATGATCTGTCATCATTTAGAGTACGTTATTATTCTTCTTCTTTTCAACTCAAACCGATTCAACTGGTCAGCGCGCCACCTAGGGGGAATAAATGGCAGCGCCAGCCAAGCATTTTGACGCTTGTCGTGAAATCTCCTGAAGAGCCGCATGAAACCAGCCAAAGAGCCGCATGCGGCTCGGGAGCCGCGGGTTGGCCACCCCTGGCCTACAGAAACAAATCAGAGCCACAAAACAGTTTAACAGAAGAAACTGTTTTCTAAACTATTTATTTCTACTTTTAAGCTCCAAAATAAAGAAAAACATAAAACTTTTGAGAATAGAGGATGAATACAAAAACAAAAATCCTCTATTGACTATTTAAATAAAAAAAGCTTCACAGTGCTCTGTGTTGGTATTTAAGAGACTTCAAGTAATTTTATCTTCAGACCACAAGAGGGCAGCAAAAGGCAGCGGCGAGGCAGGCCAGTTTCTGCAGGCCTGGACCAAAGCAAAGACTCACTTTGGTGCATTTGGAGGTTTGTGGCTGTAAATGTGAAATAAAGTTTAAACCAGACCAGTGAGGAACCAGGAACACTTTCAATTTTTACACTTTTTATTTTAGCAATGGGAGAAAACATGAAATGGGGAAAAAATGGAAATTTGACCATGCTGCAGATTTTTCCATGAATTTAAAGACACTTTATGAAAAATACACGAGAAAAGTGAAGTCAGGGTTTGCTGAAATAAAATCCATGTGCGTTAAATCCAGAACAGCACCAAGCAGGAGGCATTAGATTGGAGGGATTCAAGCGTCTTACTGCTGAAAACATTCAACTGAGAAACTGTGGCTGCTTTAAAACAGAAGAAATGTGTTTATCAGGTCAGCCTCCATTTTTATGGTGAGGACATTAATAAATAACAGATAATCAATCTGTTATTATAAGTTTCATGCTTCTATGACACTGTGTGACTGATTTATCTTCAGCAGGAACAAGAAAACCAGTCAGAGTTTATCAGAAACTAAAACCTGCTGGTGTAGACCAAGACATATTCATGTGTAAGAATGGTCTATTCAAAGTCCAGACCTAGATCTTTTGAGAATCTGTAGCTTAAAAGCTTAAAAGCTGATGTTCACAAATGTTCTCCATTCAACCAAACTGAACTTAAGCTGTTTAAAAACATCAGAAACAGGTGGAACCTTGAGCTGGTGGAAAAACAATAAAAAGGGTCTGAATACAAAGGCACACCACACTTTTCAGATATAAAATTCCAGAAACAAAAATTGAAGGTTTTAGTTGGTGAGAAAAGTGTTTAAAAATATGTGAACAATCACTAAAATCATTTTCCTCCTTTGTTTGGCACTGTGAATCCTGGCCTCGCTAAAATCTCACTCGGAGAAATCCCTGTTTTTATGCAACAATTGTAATTATGTAATTAGTCTGTGGGCTGCAGACCATCATTAAAGTGTGTCGTTTATTTGGCAGGATTACTAACTGCTATCCCAGAGAAACCGCAGAGAAATGAAAAGGTTCGGCGCCGACGGCGGCATCACGGTTCAGCCTGGCAGCTGAGCTCAGCGGGCCGGCGGAGGTTCAGGTACCAGCTGTGGCCGAGTCACAGCTGGTAAAAGTTTATCCCAGAGCCTCACATCACTGCAAGCTGTGCAAAGAAACAAAAACAACTGTTATGCAACGAACTCATGAGGCGAGAAATGCTGAGCGAAATCAGACAGCAGCAGCTGAAACGATTTGGGGGAGAAGTTTCTGAACCAGGAAGGTCCGGTTCTGAAGGAGAACTGCTCTGGGTTCGGTTCCTCAGAGGCCTTCAACATGGGGTCATGACTTTGTGCTGAAATCAGGATTAAAAAAGGTCATGACCTTCTGCCTTCTGACAGAGTCCTGATTAATTAGACTTTTTAAAAAACGTGGTTTCGTCACATTAACATGAATCCAGAATGTGACAAACTGATAAAATGAGATCACATTGTTTTATTTTTTTTTAATAATTTAACACCCTTCTAACTACGGAGAGAGAAATGGGTCAAATTACAATAAACAAATAACTTATGAAATATTTTTAAAATGTTTTTTAGCTGGGATTAAATACAGAATTATAAGAACCTCGATTAAACATCTGATTGTAAAAATATATTATTGTGATCATTGTTTTTATTTATTTAATAAATACTTATGAAATAGACTTTGATGGGATTAATAGTCACTATAATTGTTACCTCCATATAAATAACTGGACTGATGAAAATGTTCATTTATTTAATATTTGTTTTGCTTGCAGCATCAAGAATCTGCATTTGGTTTGTTTTCCTTGACTAACAATTAAAACATTAAAATAACTTCCATCCATCTGTTAAGTGTCTGATAATTTGCCTCCCACTGACAATTTGAAGCCCTGGGAAACCACCGCGGTTTGATGAATGAGTGAGTTCTGTCAAATCTGCTCTAACTGCTTAATAACTTAACGACCTCTGACCTCTCTGCTTGTCTCACATCCGATCAGTTTCTTCCTGAAGCTCAAGTGTTTCCTTCCTGTTTCTGGGTGTTTGTGTTTATTTGCCAGCATGCAGCACATCCAGCATCTGATTTCTGGAAACATCATCATCCAGCATCTTTCAACTTGTTTGTTGTCCTCCAACCTAAACGTCGGTGTGAGGATTCCTGCTCCGTCTCTTCCTGTGCTTTCCTGCCTCCGGATGCCAGATGGGCCACCATGCTCTAATCCGGAGCTTTATCACAATCCGGCTCCCGTCTCTCTGATGTTTCTGTGTTTACTTTCCCTCCGCTCTGCCGGCTTGCCCTCTCATCGTCCCCCACCAGCAGGGCTGTTCAGCTCCTCATGTCCCTCATCGTCTGCAGCTTCTTTTATCCTCCGTTAAAAGCAGGAGCTGATGTTTGATGTAACATCTGATCTCTGCAGGTCATTTTCTCTTCACTCCGAGTCCGACTGGCTCCAGACCGTTTGTGATTCCAACCGAGATCTCAGACAGATAAGAGCCTCTGCTTCCTTTGTGGAAGAGCAGGAAACAGGAATCCTTCTGCATGCATTCATTCATTCATTCATTCATTCATCTCAACACATCCTACAGTAGATTAAACTGAAAAGGCAAAGGATAAAAACACCAGAGACCAAAAGGTTTGGCCTGGAGTGGATCAAATCGAACCAGAAGATCAAAATGTTCCACCTGAAGCCGTTTAGCTCTGAAGAAGGAAAAGCGAAGCTTTAAGTTCCTGCTGGATCCAGTTTCAGAGACAAACGGAGAGCAGCAGGCGAGCAGTAAGCCGAGCAGAAAGGAGCTACGATAAACCGATCAAAATAGTTCAACAGTTTAAATAAATGTGAAGAAAAGTTTTCTTGTTGTTGTACAAGAATATTCTGGACAGATCTGAAAACTATTTTTCATCAAACAAGTTTGAAAATTAACAAATAAGGCTGTTTTGTTTCAAATGGAAAATGTGACCTGAACTTTCATGTTAACTTTTTATTATTTAGCTACTTTATTATGTTTGCATGGAACCGTTAGCTAAATGCCATGCCAGCGTAGCAACGATGTGGTTCTTCTTCCGCGTTAGAAGAACTAATGTTTATGATCAGTGCTTTTGCCCACTGCTGCCACCTGATCTACTCAATCCTGTTTTCTCTTGTTTCTAACGTTTCCAGATGAAAATCCAGATGATCAGCCGATTCATTTGCTCAAAGCACAGATCAGTCCAACCGTCTGCATCATCTCGAGTGTTTTTACTTCCAAACAACCTGCAGTCTTTTAAATGTTTCTAGCTTACTGCTGTATTGTAACCAATCGTGCATCATTTCATCAGAAAGTTTAGAGAGTTCATGTGGAACGTCTCCAACTTCTACATCCATCATAACTCAGTTCTGCGCTAACATGCAGGCCAGATGGTTTCCTTGAATATAAAATGTGTGAAGCCTGATCGAGGAAACATTTAGAAATATCAGGAACTTTTAAACGTGCTTCGAAGCATCTGTCTGTTTCCATTCATCTGCAGGTTCATCAGTCAGATCAGAGTGAGGCTGGATCCTGGAAGGTTTCGTTCAGGACTCATTCATTGGATCAGGATGTTTTGTTGGGAGTCAGCAGTTCTCTCTGCTCCATGTTTTTAGCCCCAGGCTAAAGATTCACAGCTGGTCAGACAAAGACAGGGAGGCACAACTGTTTCTGTCTTCAGACCAGATGGAGTCAAAATGCTCGGCTTCACTTCGCATGAAGGGAAAAACCTGGAAGCTCGCATCAGGCTGAGCCGCGGCATGCCGATCCCTCAGCCAGGTGGCGCTACGCCTGCGGGAGCTTTAACATCAGGTCGGGCTGATGTTAAATAAAATAAAACTTTTTACCTTCAGTTCTCTGGACTGGGCTTTAATTTGCACCTTTCTAAAACATTTGATCACAGCCTGCGCTGCTTCTTGAGACTAATGTCTGTAGCATCTTTAACTAATCCTGAAATGCATGTTGGTGCTTTTTGTTTGTCTCCCTCTTGAAGTATTTTTACATTTATTAATGTTAGAAACAGTCTAGTCGGTTATTTCTTACAGCCTTTATGGTTTTATGACATTAGCTCATTCGTTTGTGTTTAGTGTCTTATTTTGTGTTTTGGATTTATTCCTCTTGAATCATGCTGACCTATTTAATTAATAGCACAATAAAATCCTCAGAGGAATTTAAAATCGAAACAGAAAACTTTATATTTTTCATGTTTCTAACAGAAAGTCCTGTAATTCCAAAAAAACTGAGGTCTGGTTAAATTCTGTTTCGCTCATTTTCAGCTACAGAAAGGAGTTTTTTCCTTCAAAGTTCACATTTATTTATCTTTCTGCACATCTTTGGATGAGCTGGAGGGTTTGGACGGAAGAAACTGAAACATGGAGATGAAACATTTAAAGACCGAAGGCCGACTTCGTCTCAGCATGGTCCAATTAGAGAGCAGCAGGACGGCCGGCCGTTCTGAAAGCAGCAGGACAGACGAAGATCTGAGAGCAGAAGGTCAAGGGTGGGGGCAGAAAGGAGAGAGAAGGAAATTTCAGTGTTTGAGTGACCATGCGAGGCAGAAACCAGGCAGAAAGTGAGAACATTGAGGAATAAAAGGTTGAAAAGAGGAGAAGAAAGACAGAGAGAGAAGGGAGCATGCTACAGTGAGCGCTTATTAGAGCTGATCCATCAGGCACACTGAGCTAACAAGCAGAACACACACACACACACACACCTTTGAAAGATAAAAAGGCCATTAGAAATAAAATTTATTATTTTTATCAAGATGAGAAAAAGCAAAAAAATTAATCTTAGTTTTTTGTTTTGTTATTCTTCATTTTAAGTCAATATTTTATTACAGAAATAAAGAAAACTCACAAAGATTTCATCAGATATAGCTGACGTAAATAATATGTTTTTAAGAAACACTAGCGTTTTGCTCATAAGCTTTTCTCATGTTAATGTTAATCTACTATCTTTTGCACATCAATTTTTTATTAGGAATTACTGAATGGTGGCAGCATCATGCTTGTGACATTGCACATCATGCTGTGGCAGCTATCATGCTGTGTTGCAGCATGCATCTGCTGTGGCAGCATCATGCTGTGTGCAGCATCATGCTGTGTGCAGCATCATGCTGTGTGGCAGCATCATGCTGTGTGGCAGCATCATGCTGTGTGGCAGCATCATGCTGTGTGGCAGCATCATGCTGTGGCATGCCGTGGCAGCATCATGCTGTGTGCAGCATCATAATCTTCCTGTGGGACATTAAGACGGATGAAGTTTCCAGAAAACCTGCAGAAGAGCCGAGACTGGAGAAGAAGTCCAGCAGGAAAATCAGCCACGATATGTTTCAGATTGAACTCTATTACTCTTACAATGGACTAGTCAAAGTCCAGACAATTGAAAATATGTGGCAACGGTAAACAACAGGTTTCTAAAGCTTGTAAGAAACAAACAGCAATATTTCAAATAAAAAAAGAAATAATAAACGTATTTCTTTTATGACTTTATGATGTGAAAACTGAATTGTTCGTCCTGATTCTGATTTTCTATCTTCACTCTGAGCTGAACCAGACCTCTGGAACTCAAAACCTTTTCTGTTGTCTTTTTGGTCAGCCTGACCTTTCGACCTTTCACCTTTGCAGAGAAACGATGAAGTGTGAAGCGAACAGAGGCAGCAGTGTCCGGCGGTGCGGTGACCTTTCACCTGCTGGTCATGTGACTCATGAAGACGTTACTGTCCTACCTTCTGGGAGAGTCCTCTCTTCCTCCTGACATCACTTCCTGTGGACAGGACCAGGAGGGACAGCAGCAGCAGCTCCAACGCGCCCGACATGCTCGCTCTTCAGACCGTCCTCCTCCTCTTCACGCATTTATCTCCTCTTCCTCCTCGTCCCAAACTTTCCAGCCGAAGCTGCGGATCCCGGCCTCGTTCCCTGCAGCCGGTCCTGAATGCAGCGACGATCCGCGGAGCGGAGACAGAGAGACGAGTCACAGAGCGGGACGCGGAGACAGAGACGGGGAAAGTCCAGACAGAGAGAGGAGGAAATGAAGCAGCAGCTGTCTGCATCACAGAGCCGCAGCGCTCTGCGGCGAACCGGGGAGGGGCAGCGACTGCGACCCGCCCCCCCCAAAACCCCCCGCCGCTGCTGCTTCTGGAGACACATCATGAGTTCAGCGTGTTGGACGACCGTCTCCAGGGAGACAGAGTCTTCATTTTAACTTTAACCATCAAAAAGCAGGACTGACAAAACTACAAACTAAACTACAAACTACAACAGCACATTAAGGCCAATCAGACAGAAGAAAATGAAGGATTATATTTTCACCAAAAATAAAAGGAATCTCTAAATTAATCTCAGAAATTTACTTAATAAAATGTGAACATTTTCTTTTAGAAAATTTCTAAGGTTTAAAATGGAAAAAGGAACTCAGAATTTTCCAACTTTTTTCTTTCCAAGTTTTCCTTGTTTTGGAAATGTCTGAGATTAATCGCAGACATTTTCTAGAAAAAACTTGGAAATTTCCAAGAGTCCGTATACCTGAGACACTTCCTAGAGAAAAATTTATGTGAAAATCAGAGGCTAAATTTTCTGAGTTTCAAAGTCCAAAAGAAAGTTTCAGAGATTTTCTCGAAAAAACGGAATGTGTCAGGAAGGATTGTGTAGATCCTCGTAGAGGGTTAGGGTAAGAAGTGGACAGATCTGGTCCTGTTCTTTAAAAATGAAAAGCAAAGTCAGGGTTTTAAAAAATAAAACTTTGTCTCCACCTGTGCTGATGTACCAGAGTTGAGTCATAAAATAACTGCAGCTCTCATTTAGAGGCAGTTATTTGTAGGAAAACATGCATGTTGCCATGGTAACACATGCAGTTGTGTAACGTGTTTGGATGGGGGGGTTAGTGGCAGTGACCCGTGCTAAACGGAGGCATGTGCTGCGTTTCAGAGGAAGGGGCCTCACTGGGTTTCCCTCCTCTAGTATCTCTGAAGTTGCTTCTTCTAAATAACTAGGACAACCCCCCCACCCCCGAGTCCACCCCTCCACCCCCATCTCACCCTACCCTCTCTTACCCCCACCTCTACCACCTCTACTTTACCCCCCCCACTGCCTCACTCTGCTCTCAGTAAACGGCTCTGAAAGGAGGAAAGAATGCTAAGCCTGCACAAATCTCGGTCATTATTAGCTTTCCAGGAGCCGGGCTCCTGTTGCTGGGAGGCCCCTGCTCCACTCCCACTAACCGAGTGGGGGCAGGGGGCAGAAAGAGGCGACGTGGGGTAACTGAGCTTCACGACTGCAGCAGAAAAAGTTGCTAACTTCCACCACTTAAAGCTCTGCTGCTTGTTGATTTACGGCTCTAAACTGTTTTTATCATGAGAAAATGTATCATGTCAAACTTGAAGTGAAGTTTAATGCTAACTCTGCTAACCCACCCACCCATCCATCTCCAGCATGCTAACATCTCCAGCAGGCTTCATGCTAACATCCCACCTTGCAACATGCTAACCTTCTTAGCATGTCAACATCCCTGCAGGCTACATGTCAACATCCCAGCTTGCTACATGCTAACCTTCTTAGCATGCTACCACCCCAGACTGCTAACATCTCAGCAGGATATTTGCTAACTTTCCAACCTGCTAACATCCCAGCTTGCTACATGCTAACATTCCAGCAGGCTACATGCTAACATCCCAGCCTCTAACATCCCAGCCTGCTAAATTCCAGCAGGCTACCTGCTAACATCCCAGCAGGCTACGGCTAACATCCCAGCCTGCTAACATTCCAGTCACGCCTGGCGTTCCTGATCCTGGCTGGGTTTCAGACAAACTGAGACCAGCAGTTTATGAACAGGAAATGTGCCGACGGCAGAACGTCTCATGTCTCAACAGAACATCACATTCAGTCTGTTTTACAAATATGAGTTCAATGGAAGCTGCCAGCCAGGTTTGTGTGTCAAACATAAAAGATAAATGAACGCCTCAGAGATTAAAGCTGCTGATGGAAAAAGTTTTCATAAACTGAACATGAAAGCTGAGTTGTTTTTCTCTCTGGAGATGAAGACACGTCGCAGCTTTTCCTCCAGGAACCAAACGTCTGGAGGCCTCAGCGGGTCAGTGAATCACAGAAAACATGGCCGCCGCTCCACAAAGAACACTGCGATTTATTTATTGAACATAAGAGAGGATTATGCGTCAAATGTTTAGCAGCTTATGCATCAATCTGTATGAGACAGTTTGAAGGTTGTGAACATTACAGCCTCGTATTCTAATGGTCTAATGGCTGAAACCGGATATTTACACTGAAAAAACACAAAATCTCTTTTGGTTTTAGTTTCTAGTGCAAATATGTTTTGAAATAAGACCAAAAAAAAGCTTACAAGTAACTTTTCAGCAAGGCAGAAACTTGTTTTAGGTCAATAATTCCTTAATATTAATAAAAACTGGTTACACTGGCAGATTATTTCATTTACAACTAAATATTTTCCATGTTTAGTTAGGGTTGTTTTAGTTCAGGTTTATGAGGTTTAGGGACTCAAACTACACAGAAAGATGTGTTTTTACCGTGTTCATCAGATAATCATCATGTTCAGCCATTTTTTATCTGGCTTCTGGTGCATGTCTCACATCAGTGATGTACAAGTCGGATAAAATTGTTCAGACTGCTGTGAAAGAGTCGGACATGAATCACATGCTTGCTGTGTAAAATCAGTTACAGTCATTGTTTTGTTTCTTTTGGAGAAACGGCTTCTTCCTCTCTGAGTGGAAGCAGAAACCAAACAATCCCACAGCTTAACGCCATGATGCTGCCGCTACTCTGGAACGCTAACAAGCTGAATAAGCTCCTGTCGGATTTAGCAGCTTCTGTGGTGGCAGACTGGAGGGAAACCTCTCAAATCCAGCAGGGGTCAAAGGTCAGAGCAGGGTCAGAGAAAAGCAGTGATTGGTTGGCTTGAACTCACTGCAAAAACAAAATCTTACCAAGTATTTTTGGTCTAGCTTCTAGCAAACAACTTTGTACACTTGAAATAAGACAAACTAACTTACAAGATATAGGAGCTTGTTTTAAATAAATAAATCCTTAATATTGATCAAAAGGTTCCAGTTCCACTAGCAAATTATTTCACTTATGACAAGACATTTTCCTGTGTTATGAGTGAAATAATCTACCAGTGGAACCAGTTCTTATTTTCAATATTAACGAATTATTGACTGAAAACAAGCTGCTATATGCTGACATAGGAGAAGTCTTAATCCAAGTTTCATAAAATATTTGCACTAGAAACTCAAACCAAAACTAAACTAAAAATACTTTGTAAGATTTTGTGTTTTTGAAGTGTGGGAATATGAAGAACTTAATGCAAACAATTTTAAATCAAGTTTGTGGAAGTTTCTGAATGTATCTGCAGTTTAAAATAAGAGACATTTCCTCTCCATCAGCGTCTCTGAATCCCTTTAAATCCAGCAGCTAAATCAATGCTCTGAGTTTATAAGAAAACGATAAAGATCTGCTTTTACAGTCCTATAAGTTCACAGCTTTGGTTTTCATTTACAAACTTTGAAGCTCCTTGGTGTAATAATGACTTTCAGGCAGCTTGAACAGCTGATGACGTGGGGGAGAAAATATGCCTATTTACTTCATGAATGAATGTTTTCCAAAGTTTTCCAAACAGAAGGAAGCCCTTCTGGTAATATGACAACTTAAATGTGTGATTGAACATGTTGGACATGAAGGTTTTCCATTAATTTAAAAGGAGTTTTGTCAGTGCTGTGGTGTTGAAGCTGCGAATAGGAAATAAGGAACAAAGAAGAAGAAATTGATGCAGGACAAACATTAGCTTTGGTGCATTTTTCATCCTAAGATCCAGATCCTGCAGCTTTTTCAGAATGAAAGCCATTTTTCAGGAAAGTCTTGTGTTGACGTTGAGCTGGCAGTCTCTCACTAAACACAGGATCCATGTCTGCACATTCTTTAACCTTTTACCATGTTTGGCTCAAGTTATTTATTCTAGCTCTGAAAAATCACCCAGAACCCCCAGAACACAAACATTTTCAGAGCGACTCTTTTAGCGGCTGGTTGTGTTTGGAGCAGCGGGCTCGGCTGCGGAGGCGGCCCGCCCGTTTGTTCAGCGGTTCTCTTTCCCAGCAGCTCTTCCTTCGTAATGTGTGGATCGTTTTGGTTTATTCTCAAAAGACTGCAGGCTGAACCCGGCTAGCTCACGTTAGCTTGCTGTGCTGCCTCCTGTCTCTCTCTCTGCTACCTTTGGACTCAGGTAACTGTGACATTCCTCAGCTTGACCCCTGGGGGTCAGGAGAAACAGGAAACCCTTCCAGCTCTGCTGTCATGAATGTCTCATAAAATGTGGTCACGACATGGTGACAGCTTCAACAAATATGTAACAACATGCTTTTCAGGCTCCAGCTTTCATACTCTCCAGAACAGACCATGATTACAACAATTATTAATCCATCATATTAATTTGATACATCTTAGAGAGTCGGTTCAGTTCAGTTCTGCTCAAGTAACGTCTCTCCGACACGATAAAACCACCTTCACAATTTAAACAGACGAACTGCTGTGCTTCCTGTGCACACAAAGGCTTTTAATAACAAATATTTCTCACTGATTGTCACAGTTTGTGTCTGTAGCAATTAGATCAAACGCGGCGCCATCTTGTGATGTAATCAGGGTAAGAAAAAATATAAACAGCAAAGGCTGATTGTTACACAGAAGTGGAGGAAGTTGTGAGTGATTTCAACAAAGACTTGATTTATCTGCAGCTTTGGAGCTGGAAGGACAGCTGGTCCCACTGAAGGACAGCTGGTCCCACTGAAGGACAGCTGGTCCCACTGAAGGACTGCTGGTCCCACTGAAGGACAGCTGGTCCCACTGAAGGACAGCTGGTCCCACTGAAGGACTGCTGGTCCCACTGAAGGACAGCTGGTCCCACTGAAGGACAGCTGGTCCCACTGAAGGACAGCTGGTCCCACTGAAGGACAGCTGGTCCCACTGAAGGACTGGTGGTCCCACTGAAGGACAGCTGGTCCCACTGAAGGACTGCAACCCTATTTTGTTTTCTTTGGTCTTATTGTTCAGGAGGCAACGACGGCATGATTGTTTGGTACCAGAACAGAAAATGTAGACAGGCAGATTATTTGAGTGCTTCGTTTTAAAAAGGCAAAAACTCACCCGGAAAACAGCAGCAGTGCAGAAAGTTGGACTTCAAAAAGTGACCAATCAGGAGAAAATAGCTGGAGGAACAAGACAGGAAATAAACACCGAGGGAATAAAGCAGGACCCTAACCAAGGCTAAAGATGAACACTGAAATGTGCATCTAAACCCAAACATAGAACCAAACACAAAGGAAGCACCGCCATTACCAACCCAAAAACCAATAAAACGACTCACGGATCATTACAGAATCTGTGGATGGAACCAGAGATTAGGGTGATGGCACAGAGGTCTCCCGACCGTCGTTTCCAATCAGAAATCAACTTCTTGACCCAGTTAAATGTAAGTGCGAGACTGAATCAGTCGCCAGCGCTGTTCCACTGGAGACCGCTCCAAAAACAGAAAGCGCACTACAGCGCAGGGCATTGTGGGTAGAAACAACCAAAATAAACATGCTAACCTAGTGATAGCAGCAGAAATGGCTCGTGGTATTTAGCCAAAGACTAAATAGAAATCCTCTAACCGCTCAAATCTGACGCCTCTCCTTTTTGCTTCCAGTTGGCGAAGAAGGAATTTGCGCTCAGTGTCTTCTTTAGCGGTTTTCATGTAATTGCCTTCACTGGTTCCTGGTGCAGCGCCCCCACAGGCGAGGAGGGGAACAGGTTGCTCAAAGGGTTTGGCTGTTTGACTCAGAGCAGAGAGAAAGAGAAACACAGCAGCTGGAGGTGGAGCAGATGTTGAAGTTTGATCCCAACAGAACCGAGTCTATCGGAACAGCAGGAAGGAAACATCCTGAATCTCTGAGGGTTCTGAATCATTTGAGTTACTGCTGAGATGAAAACTCAGATTTACTGAGGTAAAAAAAAAATCTGTTCAAACAGGCAGTAACCAGGCATGCTCACAGTGTGTGTGTGTGTGTGGTTTTCCTGTAGAGCCTTGATGAAACATGGATCACGTTTTTGTTCCGGTCTGATAAATCAAAGCTTTGTGGGCTTTGATGTGGTTTTTCTTTTGCAGTGAGGACTTTGGCTTTGTGGTGAATCTGTGTGTGTGTGTGTGTGTGTTTGGGGGGAGGGCTACTGTCTGTGAACCCCCTGCCACAGTTTGTGATGGTAAGATCATGCAGAGATGTGTTTATTTGTATATCTGGGTCTTCTGATCGGTTCTGTGATGAAAGTTTTGCTGACTGTGGCAAACATTCAGCTGCAGAGGAGGAACGCCTCCAAAGCTCGTCGCGTTTCAATGTGTGGTAAGGCTACTGCCGCCAGCCATCAGCTCAGTCGTCTTTTCCCACATCTCATCAGTTTCAACATTTTTGGAGAACTGTATTGTCTTCAACTAGCAATCAACTGGAATGACTTTTTTCTGTAAAGTGACTTGAGACAACATTTGTTGTGATTTGGCACTATAGAAGTAAACTGAATTGATTTCAAATATAAAGTACTGATCTTCAGACTTGCAGATCTTTTCTAAGCATTTTTAAAATTTCTTCTATGTTTCTTTACCAGGAGGAAATCATGGCCGTTTGCAGCTCAGTCCAGACTTTTTTGTGGCCAGAGTACCTACAAGATGTTAAACTCTTCATCAGATGAAGAAGTTAAACTTTACCAGGTTTTGTAAACAGGACAGCGAGATTAAATTTTCCTTTAACATCTATAAAGTTTTTCATCAAGATGGGAAATATTTTTAATTTGATGTGTTTTGCAGATTATTTTTTCAGAGTCTCATCATCAGATTATTCCAGTTTGGTTTTTAGAAACGCTGTAATGTCAGCAGACTGCCACCAGAGGGAGCCACAGACTAGCTTTAAACTTTAGTAAACCGCGACCATCATGAAGCAACAAAGGAAGAACTGCGTTGAGAAACAGTGTCTACTTTTCATAAAATTGACAGAAAACTCAACTCTTGTTTAATGAGCACAAAAATGCTTTTTTTTCAGCTCCAGAAAAAAAGTTAAAGTTCTCCCTGAACTTGAACTTACGGTGGAACTTGAGTTGTTTAATAAAAACTACAAACAGATGAAAGTTGATGTCAGATTTTATAGTACTGCTTCAGTTACATAAACTCAACACAAAACTGGTGAATTGTTTTATTGTATTGATTCTCTGTAATAATGTTTATTTCTCTTTAAGTGGAGCCACAGCAGGAATCATCTGAATGTGCCGTTATGACCATGAAAACTTTCCAGTATTTGATTAATTACTAAGTATTGTTGGAAAATGCTCAGTTGTTAAGAATCCCAAACATTTATGCAGGATTTATCTTCTATTCCTGACCACATAGATCCTACAGATTATGATTAGCTTGGCCTAATTTCCCGGCTCTGACCTTTGCTGACCTGCTGATTTTTGGATCCAGATTAGAGCCGAACACAAACCGCAGTCAGAGTCCTTCATGTCTGGCTCTGTCTCTCTAATAGAAACACTTTTTCACGCTCTTTTTCTCTGTGAGTGCAGCATCGGTGGCCTTTCTCTGACTCCGTCGGTTCATCTGGTGCAGAATTAGGAGGAACAGGGCTGAGACGATGAGGGCCACTCCGGACATGAGGAAGCCCGTCCCGTAGTTCTTCATCTTGTCAATGAAGAAACCTGAACGGAAATGAGGAAACGGTCAGAAAGAAGTTTATGAGAAATTTAAAATGCAAGCATACATACTGCATGTTATTTCTGACAAACAGGAAAAAGGACACAGATGGAAGCTGTCCTACTTAATGAGGACGACTTTGAAAGTCTGAGAAGTAAAAAGCCTCTGAGTCAGGCAGAGTTAAAAATAGGAACTCATTGTCTATATTTGTAGTCTTTCAGACTCAGATTAATCTGAAATCAGTTTTACCCAAAAAGAGACACAAATAAAACATCAAAGTGTGCAGCTCTTCTGAAAAAGTTCAAAGCAAACAATAAAATAAGGACAAAGTGAAGAGAGGCAGAATGGTTTCTGCAGGAAGTCCAGCTGAAAGGCTCAAACGGCTGCTGCTTGATTCAGATACTTTCTGCTCCTTCAGGCTGTGACGCTGCAGGCGCAGAGTGCCTGTGCAGAAGAAGTTGATCATAAGGAATTATGTTCTTATTAATGTACAGATGATCAATTTCCAGTTGCTAAAAGTTATAAAAAGTGACTCCATAAACACAAATGTGATACAAAGTTACTAAACATCATTAAATCTGCTCCAATAGAGCAATGAGATGTTCTCTTTGTTATTATAGGATGTAAACAACTTTAAATTATATTTCCATCAGTTTTCTTTCTGCTTCATATTTTCAAAAACCTAACCAAACTTTTACTTCTAATTAAAGGAATCGATAAGGTTAGTTAGAGGGAAAATCCATTTAGCAGCCTGAGCGAACATTTAGAAAGCCAGCAGCCATGAAATTAACACTGCAGCTTTTGATTATTTCAAACTGAGACGTTTGACAAAATCATGAAGTAAAAGTCGCTGCTGCGGGTCAGAGCTGCGACAGGATCGAGTTTTACTGGACGATGAAGCTAAAAGCTGGACGAAGCCATCAAAATGTAATGAAATGCTGTAAAAGAGTGAAGGTTTGACCAGAGTACTTTAAACATTGAACTGGAGATTATCTGTGGTTCCTGTTTGTAAAGGTGCACAGTAAAAATAACAGCAGTAATTTAGGTTATTTGACCTGTGACAAGAAAAAAGTTCCAGTTTATTTTTAAAAGTTATATTTTCACCATGTTAATTCATTTATAAACGTCAGAATTAGCAAGCTAACATGTACATAAACTACATATTTAGCTCAAAACGAAATATTTAGCTTGCGCCTAAACAACGAAACCGGAAGTGGACGACCAAAATAAAAGCTACCTTACAGCTAAATAATTAGTTAGCAAGCTAAATATTTAGCTTCAACTTAAAATGTAGCTTGATGACCAAGTATGTAGTTAAATACGTAGCTTGCTAACTGGGTAGCCATATTTATCGGGGCCTACCAGCGATGGGCGGCCCCAGCAGGCCTCCGCTGCTGCGGATCAGCATGAAGAAGCCCAGCGCGCTGCCCAGCCGCTCCACGCCCACCACCTCCGGCAGCACCGTGATGTGGACGGCCACCGTGGCGCCGTACACCAGGCCGTGGGCGGCGCTGAACGCCGCCAGCTCCGGAAAGGTGGAGGCCAGCGGACACAGCAGCAACACGGCGCCGAGCAGGACCACGGTGGCGGTGAGCTGCTGGACCTGGTCCGAGAGAAAACCGAACCGGTTCAGCTTCCTGTCGTGATGCTGGACGTTTTAGATTAACATACAGGAATATTTTAACGTAAAAATCTGCTAGGAATCACCTGAAGTGGATTTATTTAGCTAGCGCAGAGCTAAATATTTAGCCTGCTATTTAATTACTAGATATAGTAAATATTTATTAACACATACAAACCTTTGAATGTGAAGATAAAATGTGCTGCAGGAAGGGTCTATATTTGCACCATGTTATTCATAAATGCAAGCTAAATATACATATGAGCTCAAATATAAATATTTAGGTAATGTGCAAATTCACTTGCCAATAACCGGAAGTATATTACCGTAAATAACAGCTGGCTATTCTGAGAAAGCTATAAACTTGCAAATTACATATTTGGCTAGCTTTGAGCTAGCCGCTAGCTCAAAGCTAATTATTTAGCTTGCTTACGAAATTTTTAAGTTCAAATTAAATACTTGGTTTAGTTTCAGACTTAATATTTAGCTTGTAAACTGAGCTAGAGCTATAGATTTAGTTTGAAGATAAACTTTTTCTGGTTTAACTAAATATTTTCATATTTACATATTACCAAATATTTAGCTATGAGTTTAGTATTTAGCTACAAATTAAATATTTATCTTACTAACTAAACATTTAGTTTGGAGCTAAACATTTAGTGTAGTTTCTCTAGTGATTTGAAGGAATGTCGCCCCTCCCCGATCTGTTTCTGCTTGTGTCCCATGATGCTGAGCGTACCGTCTGAATCAGCCTCAGGTTCGCCACCCAGCCGAAGAAAACTCTGCCGAAGAGGTCGAGCACAGCGGAGATGGACAGCAGGGCCGCCGCCTGGTACTCGCTCAAGCCCTGACTGCGAGCGTACGGAACCAGGAAGAGCGACGGCGCGAAGAACCCGAGCGCCGCAAACACCCCGAACATGGAGTAGGCCATGAAGCGGCCGTTCGTGATGAGCGTGTAGTCGACATAGCGCTGGACTGTAGTCCTCAGTTGGGTCCTCTTTGGACCGGTTGAAAAGTTCCCGGTGAAACTGGACGTCTCATCAGGAACTTTAACACAATCTTTCACTGTCTCCTGCTCGGACATTTCCAGGACGTTCAGTTCACGTTCCAATCGAAAGCCCAGCTTGGTTTCCTCCACGTCTTCTTTCTGGAGGCTCTCCTCTTCTTCTTTGACCTCCCTGATAACGTTAGCATCTCTTGGGGCCCTCAGGGGCCGGAGCAGCATGCCACACACACACAAGTTGAGCTGCAGCGCCCCCAGGATGAGCAGCGCGCCCCTCCAGGAGAAGCTGTCGATCAGCAGCTGGAACAGCGGCGTGAGCGTGAACGTCAGGATGCATTCTCCAGCGCTGGCCAAGGCGTTAGCGACCGGGCGCTTCCTGTCGAAGTACATGCCCAGCATGGTGACGGTGGGCGTCCAGGTCAGCGCATAGCCGAAACCTGCAGCAGCCAAACGGATCAGGAGCCAAACCCACCAGAGCAACGCCTCGTCTCTCTGTGTTTGCTTCACTCACCGTTTAGGAAACCCACAGTTACGTAGAGTTCAGTCAGGCTGCGGGCCAAAGCGCCCAACATGACAGCGGCGCTGCAGACGAGGCCGCCCGAGATTACCACAGCGCGATGGCTGAAGCGCGCACTGAGGGCGGAGGAGACCGGGGCTGAAGCACACAAACATTTAGTTCACACTTCAACAGGAGGAAGAAAGCAGCCAGACTTTCTGCTCAAAGAAAACGTATTGGATTTTTCTTCAAAAAAAACTACAAGAGAAAACTTTCAAGAGACTGAAGTTCAGATACTCCTGAAATACTTTTAGTGGACTACAAGTCAAAAATGTTGACAGTTTTTTGCTAGAAAATTTATGCAATTAATCTAAATATTTCTGAGATTTTTCCATAAATTTTTTTAACTTTTCAAACTCAGAAATTTCCACTTTTTTTTAGGAAATTTCTGAGACTAAAAATGTTGAGTTTTTGGCAGAAATGTATTCTTCCTTTTGTATTTTCTATTGACAATGGGATTAAATGTTGTTGCTCTTTTCTCTATTTGCAGACCGTATTGATGGACCTCAGTGGTTTCTGAGGGCCATTGATAGGAAAACAAAGGAAAAGGACATTTTCACCATAAAACGTTAAAGAAAAAAAATTCAGAGTTTGAAAAGTAGAAAATTAGCTAGAAAAAAACGAGGAAATTTTGGGATTAATTTCTAGAAATTTCGAGAAAAAATAGGAACATTTCTGAATTTCAACAATTTTTTTGGCAGAAATGTCCTTTTCCTCTTTCATCGTTCTATCTTAGCCCTAACAGTCTGCCGTACTTTCCTCTATTTCAGAGGATGAAAATGTCCTTGGCTTCCTGGAGGAAAGCGAGGAGCTGGTGGAGACTTACCTGCTATGTGAATGGTCGCCACGGTGATGGAGGTGATCCATGACGTTCCTGCTGCTGTGGTTTCAAAGTGCTGCTGGATCTCAACAAAAAATACACCGAAGGACTTGATCACACCGAAGGTCAGGCCGAAGACGAAGAAGCAGGAGAGCAGGATGAGCCAGGCGTAGCCGCCATCGGGCGCCATGGTGGCAGCTGCTGCAGGTGCTGCCAGCGCCGCGGCGTCCCGCCTCCTCTCTGTCTTCTCCGGAGGATCCATGCTGTCCAGCTGGGGTTTCTGCAACACTTTAACACATAAACACAAACTGGGTGTTATTTCTTCATGTCTGGTGCAGCAGCCTCATATTTTAATGAGTGGAAAGTGTCCCCTTCGCACCCCTCGGCCCGTTCGGTTCCCTCTGGATGTCGCCATGTGGTCAGAAGAAACTTTGAACCATCAGCTCTGAATGAAGAGCAAGGAAGTCCGTCAGGGACATCTGACCGCCTCAGTGACGGGCCAGAAGAAAGCGGACACCTTCTCCAACAAGCCAGGCTGCAACACATGAGTGGCTGCCAGCAGGAGAGGACAGGGGCTGGAGCAGGACGGGGGGCGGGGGGGGGGGGGGGGGGAGAGGGACAGGGCTGGAGCAGACCTGGAGCAGACCTGAAGGGGGGCTGGATCGCCTCCAGGCTGGTGTTGACTTTCAGTCTTCCTTCAACTCCCGTCCGTCTCTGGATCTCTGAACTCTCCTCAGGGTTATTATGCAAGCAGATTAATGTGAATCACAGAGTTCTGCACAGAATCAGCTGAGAAAGAAAAGATTTTGAATAAAAAGGAGACGTAAGCCTCCACAGAGCCGCGATCCGAGGGTTTTCTGTCTCCAAAGACTGGACTGGTTTCCCAGGCAACGGTAATCAGAATAACAGAGTTGTTGCAAAGTGTTTGCAGAGCAGCAAGGAGCTGATTATGGGATGTTCGCTTCAATTCAATATTTACATGTTTAATGTAATAACAGACTCTGAAGACAGAAAGTCCTGCCACAAACCATCATCATCATCATCACGTTCCAGCCAGGAACCTCAGAAAGGAAAACGGTAACAGCGCAGGGAGACATAGCAATGGGCCTAGTCAAAGTACAGACCTAAATCTGACAGAGTTTGAGCCAAGACTTGGATATTTATGTCCACATGTTGCCAATGAAATAAACTCAATTGAAAATGGAAAATATTCAGATTTATATAGACAGAGATTAAAGATTAAACTTTGAATGCACAGGAGTTTCTTCATTAAGATTGGAGAGATTTATGCTCTATATCTGCATAATACCTGGTTTTGTCGTTACCTGCAGTGTTGGGTCACTTGGCGGCCATCTTGCTCCTGCAGCAGTCAGCTCTCCAAGCTCGGCGTTGGTCCGAATGCAGCCGCCTGGCTCCGCTAACACAGACCTCTCTCAGCCAGGCGAAGCTGCAACATGTCAGCGACAGCAACAACTCAGTTAAATAAAATGCTGATGTAACAAGTCTGACCTTTGAACCCCATTTTTCCCAGGATTCCTGGGTCTGTCGACATGCAGGCGAAGGTCAAAGTCCCGTCAGATGCTGCGTAAACTTGTGTGTTTGAGTCAGCGTGTGATTCATGGTCAAGAGAAAAAGGTTTTATCATCTCTGACGGCTGCAACGATTAAAAGTTTTAACCTCATCGTTAAGGTCACCTGTACACTGAAAAACACGAATCTAACCAAGTATGTTTGGTCGAGTTTATAGCACAAATATTTGAGTTAAATGAGTCTTCAAATAAGACTCATCTAACTTCAAAGAATATTTCCAGGGATATGTAGGATATTCCCTTAACCCCTTAATATTGATATTGTACTGCAATGGAAAAATGTTTTAATTGTAAGTGAAACAAATCTGCCAATGAAATCAAGACTTATAAATATTAAGGAATTTTTGACCTAAAGTAATATTTCTTGCTGAAAAGTTAGTTGAAAGCTGATTCTGTCTGTTTTCAAGTGTTTTGAGATATTTGCACTAAAAACCAACAGAAAACACTTTTGTGTTTTTACAGTGTAAAGAGGCATTTTCCCCTCAGTTCATGTGACCTTTTTGCTTCTCCTGTCCGTTTCACATCACTTCTAAATATAGATTCAGAAACACGAAAACAAAGATTATAACTTCAGAATGTTTCTGGTTTCCTAAAACATTAATTACCTTTTTTATTTATTTCCTTTAACTACAATGTTTCAGTTTTGGTTATTTTTATTAGTTTTAGTTAATAACCTGGGTCAGGATTTTTCCCGTTTCGTCTTTCAGAACCTGAATATCTTCGGAGTCCCTAAAGGACATGGAGAAAAAGAAAAGAAATCCCGACTTATTTTCTCGAGATCCTGGCTTCTTTTTTTTTTCATTTCGCGGGATCTCGAGAAAATAAGTCGGGATTTCTTTTCTTTTTTTTCTCCATGTCCTTTAGGGACTCCGTAAATATCTGATCTGAACTATTGATCCAGGTTTTCATGGAAACTGAAGGGTTCGCTGGCCTTCCTCACGTTTACATCCATTTATCAGACATGAACTCGGGCAGGAACGTCCTCCTGCTGCTGCAGGGACGTAATCCTGCTGCTGCAAGGACGTCCTCCTGCTGCAGGAGGATAAGGACGTCCTGCTGCTGCAAGGACGTCCTGCTGCAGGGACGCACGTCGCGGTTCACTGAGGAAGCTGACAACAAACCAGGACTGGTTCGTCTATGAGACGTTCAAAGGTTTTGGGCAAAGTTTGGATGTCAGCAGCTTCAGGGTCTCATGTTGTTCTTGATGCTCTGCTGATCATATTAAATATTAGAGTTAATGACTAATATTATCTATCTTAGCCCTCAGGAACTAGCCGTGTCAGCAGCAGTGGAAGCCGCCACAGCGGGACGTTTCCACCCAAACTGCTGCTACCTTTTCACTCTGACCACAGGAAGCGGCCCAGTTCTGCAGCGCCGAACCCGGCCAGACAGTAAGGCAGGCTGCACATCATTACATTGTACATTAAATTATATCAGACAGTTTTCAAAGCTTCTGCAGTCTGAAGGTTTATGTCGCATTTTATCCGACCTTTGCAGAAGGAATCACTGCTGCTGGATTTGATTAGCAAGAAAAAAAAGAAACGTTTCAGCAGAAAGTCAGAACTGAGCATCAACCCTCACATCTCTCTCTCTTTGGGAAGAAGATATTTATTTAACAGACCATAAAACAGGCGTTATGGAGGTTTTTAACAGTGACTTTATGTCTCAGTTTTCAGTGAGTCTGCTGGCTCAGATTTGCTGGTGATGGATGGATAGAGAAACAATAATAATGAACTTCAGCATCAGAGGCGACGCTCACACTTCAATGTTCAGCTAAATTCATTTTCTGTGGTTGTTCACCTTTACAAATTCACATGAGTTGTAGTGATCTCCTGTGTGAAACTTAAAACTTTCAGTCGTTGCCTCGGAGACGGTATTTTAATGTGAAAAACAGCACAACTAAGAGAAAACTACCAACAAAAGACACATTTAACCTCCCAGACTTTGTTGAAGGGAAACATTTGGACTCATTTTGGTCGTGATCTCAGCGACACCAAACCTGGATCTTTGCTTTGATTTACATTCACAGCAAAACGTCACAGGATGAGATCAGCGCAACAAACAGGCCGACAGCTAGCCTGATGATTACTGTGAACAAGCCAGGCGTGTGTGTGTGGGGTATCCTTCTCAGATATGAAACATCGATGTCATTAATTCAAGTCATCCTGGTCATTTGTTGTCCTTCCTGGTGTGTAAATCATTTTTAAAGGGGTCAGAGGGCGCAGCGCCATTTTACATCACAATCATGTGACTATTACCTTTAGTTTTTACAAAAGTCTTGAAATTTGCCTCACATCTTCCACACTAGCTACTGAATTTAGGCCCAAATGCTCCAGAATGTCCTTATATTTATATTTGTGTCTTTATTTATATTCTCTGCTGTCTTTATTTTTTATTTTATTTGTTCCTTCATTAACTGGTTTGTTGTTTTAAATTAACTCGAGTGGGAAAAGAGAGAGCGAACATGAGGACAGGAAACAGAACTGCTGCCACTTCACAATAAGAGCATGAATATAAATGTTTGACTACATGATGGACACCAGCAGAAGTGTGCCAAATGAACATCAGGGTTTGGTCGTCTGTTCATGTGATTCTTTATCTTTTTTACTAAGTTTATTGAATCATTTCTAAACTGAATTCAATTTTTCGTCTCATCATACTTTCATGTTTTGTGATATTTTTAGAGAGCAGCTGCAACACCAGCCTGTTTTCTGTTAGTTTCATCTCCACATGATTATATCCGTCTATTTAAACGTTGGTTAAATGAGATGTTCTAATAAAACACCAGAAGAAGAACCTGGAAGGAGAACAGATCTTTGGCAGATGCAAGGTTCTGGAGAACGGCCCGGATGAACCCGTTATTATCTCAGCCAGTACCGCAGAACAATAACAGTCTTTCTGCTAACAATCAGCACCGTTTGGGGCAACAGGAAGTAAGGTTGCAGGTGAAGGACAACATGTTGGTGCAACGCTAAGAAACACTAAATAATAACATCAGATTCGCTTCAAGCATTTTAACTCTTCAGGGATCAGAGTAAAGCTGTTCTGCAATATTCTGCAAGAACAAAAACGAGCCGCTGCATCAGCTTTTACCTACTTATGATAGATTAACACAAAGAGCGTCGGTGCAGAGTAAAAGCAAAATGAAAGGATATTTAAATGAAACTGTTTCATTTAATCTCAGTTTCAACCCAGATGTTCTGGTTCTGCTGTCTAAGGAACCAGCAGAATCTGAACAAATACATGTTACACTTCAGTTTTTTTAGAATCACCAATTAATCCAGTAGAATATTTGATCCACAACAAGTTTCACGTCTCCAATCCAACATAATCTTTAAAATTCCCTTCAGATGCGTCTAAATGTCTAACAAACCTTTCATGGTAAAGATCACAGGAAGTTCAAGAGGCGCATTTTCTAAAACTAATTTCAATCCATTTCTGTAAGTTTCTCTGGTTCTTTCGTTTTCTGAACGCTATTTCTGTCTCTTGCTTTGTTAGCGGTCACCGTTGGTAACGGGCGCCTTCACTCGTGTCGAGATGAACTTTCTGTTTTCTCTCCTCAGATAACCGGAGCTGAAAGGTTCCCTGGCTTCACATGTTACAGAGCTGAAAGGTTTCCCTGGCTTCACATGTTACAGAGCTGAAAGTTTCCCTGGCTTCACATGTTTCCATGCAGCGTCTCGTCGTTTCTCGGATTACAGCGACTCGTCTTCAGTTCTTGCACACGTCTTCCCCTGAACATCTTCTCCTTTAATTGGACGTCACAACATCTGGACTGAAGTGTCGAGCTCCCGTTTCATTTCACTTCCTTAAATTGGCTGTTCCAGCTTTTCTGTGAGACTCACTGAACTAAGTTCTTCATTTCGGTTTAAGCCTCCTGCTCTGGATCTAAATGGTCTCTGTAGGGATTTCTGTCCTGACAGTCGGAGTCTGTGTGGTTTAATTGGATCCGCATCTAATCAGGAATCTAGCGGTGTGCGTCCAGCAGAGCAAAAAACTGATCGTATCTCACAACAAGGCGAGGAAACGAAGGACGTCTAGGACAAAACCAACCTGGCTGCACGTTTCCCATAAAACAGGAGAGCAAAACGAGAGGAAATCGTTTCACCTGTAAAATCCGATTTATTGCTTTGGAAAACCTCATGCAGGAGTTTTAAATCAAGGCTGAGATTCATCTTCAATTTCACCAATTAGCACCATAATAATTTATCATCATATTAAATATTTACTTAGCAAGCTAGCTAAATATTTAGCTTCAAACTAAATATTTAGTCAGTTAGCTCAATATTTAGCCTCAAGCTAAATTATTGCTACATTTTGACTGAAATATAAACTAAAATGGAGAAGCATCAGATTTTAGCGGTTGGAGCCATTTCTCCCGCTAGCACTAGGCTAGCCCGTTAGCTTTGTTTGTATTTACCCAGAATGCCCTGCGCTGTAGTCCACTTCCTGCTTTTGGAGCGGTCTCCAGTCCGCCTGGCGTTCACATGCATTCAAAGTGAACCAGAGTTCACTTCAAACCGAACCCAGACCGAGGCTGAAGAGTTCACTCCGTCGCTTCGATTAGCATTCAGACCTCCGCAAACAAAACAGACTGGAGTTTGATTGAAATGGATAAAACGGGATTTGATGTTAAGAACTAATAAAAAAATCAATCTGTTTGATGCTAGAGCTGTTTTACAGCCAAATCAATTTTCTACGTATTTTAAATTGAACTCAATGGTTAAATTTGAGTTTATCCTAACTATTCTCATCAGAACAAACTTCAGCATCATTACAACCATATTTTGGGTTTGCTTCCTGCTGACCAGATTTGCTTATTTGTGCCTAATTGACGCTGTTTCACTAATGCCTCCCCCCAGGTGATGCCTCCTAGTGTGTACAGCCATATTTCCAGTAGAAAAGCCAAGACTGAAGCTGCATTTTGCTGAGGATTCAGCTGAATATTAACTGGAACAGCAGCAGAAGAAAAGCTTGAGGAGGAAGGAAGCAGCTGCTCTTTGTCACGTTTCTCTCCAGGGGTCACGGGGTCATGGCTGAAGGAGCCTTAACGTCGAGTGCTGGACTCACTGTGAATCCTTCAGATCAGACTCTGAGCTGCTGCTGCTGAAGCGCCATCAGGAGGACGGGATGAAAGACGAGCTGGCTGTGAATTTTAAACTTTGAGCTGCTTCTCTCCTCCTGGGACATCAGATTGTTGCCGCCTGGCAGCACTTCAAAGAGTAATTACAGACAAAAGACAGATTATTCAACACGCTTCCACAACACGCTTCCACTACACGCTTCCACTACACGCTTCCACAACACGCTTCCACAACACGCTTCCACAACACGCTTCCACAACACGCTTCCACAACACGCTTCCACAACACGCTTCCACAACACGCTTCCACAACGCTTCCACAACACGCTTCCACTACAGCTCCTTAAATCTGGGTGAAGATTTACATTTCTGATGTTTCCTCATAATTATGACCTTGTGTTGAAATCTGACAAAGGCCAGCAGGGAGGAGAATAAACAGTGTTGATGCTCATTAGGCTGGAGAACATGACACAGCCTTCCCTGTTTAGTATGCCACAGTGAGACACACTGCGCAGGAGCTGGCTGCTCCTTCTGAGGCGGCGCTAAACCAAACTTTGCTGCTAAATGTTCAGGAACGCAGCAAATATTTCTGCTTCCCTCTTTTTTAGATCTATCCTCTATCAAAGTGGCATTTATTAGGAATATTTTTAACATCTCTGTTATCTTAACTTTGGGTTTTTCATTACAGTTTAATTTTATTTCCTTGTAACTTTTTGTCTAATTCAGTTAGTTTTAGTTTTTAGAGTTTGTTTGATAGTTTTTATTAGTTAAACATTGTTTGGTTTAGTTTTTTCATACTAAAGGTTAATTTTTAGGTGCAGAAATCAAAAAGCTCAAAATATTACATTGTGATACACTGATTGGTAATGACTGAATTGAAGCTGCTGGTAATTAGCAGCTAATATAGCCTTGTAGCTAGCTAGCTTGTTGAGCTCGCGATGATCTGGTCCTATGGAGCGATGAGGTGACAGCCGCTCTCCTCCATAGCTTAGCGACTGATGACATTTATGCAGATTTTTAACTTGCACACACAGGCTAACAACTCGACACATGAAAAATGTTCAACTTTTGTCTCTAGTCAGGATCCAACAATCATCCACTGTCTTTACTCATAACTTTGATTTGTCTTCAGTGAGAACAGAAGTGGGGAGAGAACACGGCCCTGGGGGACGCCGCTGCTTTTAGCCAATCAGCTGCTTATGTTTGCTCAGCTCTTCACCACATGAACTCTGCAAGCGACAAACATTTGCAAGTTTATCTCCTTAATCAAAGGGCCTCTCTACACCCACATTACAGGAACTATATATTTATGCTGTGACCTCTGACCTCTGGACTCGATGAGCAGGAAATCCTCCCACCTAAACATCATCATCATGAACGTGTGGGCATGCAGCAGCACTAAGCTGAATGTGAGTCAATCAGCTTGAAAAAGAAAAAGGTTCTTAAACTCTGGGTTGATCCGTTTTAACAGATGAAACTGTGCAGCCATGTCTGACTTGCTGACAAACGACTTCACAGCTTCCGCTCAGCAGGCATCCAAGTTATATAAGAAGTTTGAAAATAAAATAAAATAAATACCTGCTGAAAGAAATCTGTGTTGAAGTACCAGAAGGACGCCGGCGCTATTCTGGTCAGGAAGTGAAGATGGTTCAGCCGAGTCGCGTCAGACCTGCTGGGAAAATGGAAACTGCTGGGATCCATCGCAGTTATTATAGTTTTACTTAAAACTGAAACATACACGATTTTAAATCTAATTCAATTTTTCATCAACGAGTTTCTAATTTCTTTTCCATTTAATGAAGCCACCAAATAACTTTAACATCAAGCAGAACCTTAACAGCAGGAGCTTAATCTTCGTGTTTCTCAGGCAGTTCATTAGAGAAATGTTACACAAGAACATCTCCAAAATTAAATAAAATATTATTACAATTAAATACTCAAATAAATATTTGTTTCCATCAAATAAAAACAGAAAATAATAAAAAAATAAAATGACTCACCCAACAGAGGGAACTCTCTTTTGAATATGAGAGAATTAAATAAAGAGCCTGAAAAAAAAATCCGAGTTAAAAAATTAAAGTTAATAAAATATGTAAACTAAATCAAATATTTTGACATTTATTGACAAATCCTGAAATAAATAAATGCTAATAATAAATAATTTATAAATGCACCATTAAATAAATAAATGTTTTTCAACGCTCAAAAAAATAAGTTACCATCAGTAAAAAGAAAACTCGAGTCTTACAGGCCCTGGTTGTTACTGCCGCCTGGTGGTGCGACAGTAAAACTACATTAAACAACAATAATTACTAAAGTTCCAACTTCTATAAAAAATACATAAAGATGTTTTTTTTACATAAAACTGTCACCAGGAAATGCACCAGGCCCCATCAAAAACAACCAACCAGAGCCAAGAGGAGGGTTGTAACGTTGTCAATCATCCTCATGTATGTGCTGCTAAATGTGCTAATGGTGGAAAAATCATGGCAGGAAAACAGTTTATATGTGGCTATGCTAACTAGCCTTAGCAGTCAGGATCAGCTGAAGGAGATGGTGACTGACAGCGCTAAGACCCGCCTCCGGGGTCTGATTGGTCCCGAGCTCCGTTTTTCCACAGATTATGTCTCAAACATCACAGCCTCAACGAATATGTAAAAATGTTTTTTTTTAATAAAAGTTTTTTACCCAGATGATTTATTTTCCCTTTGATCTGTGAGCGCCTCAGTGAACCCTTCACGGTTTGACTGTTCAGCATGAAGATCGACTCTTTTCCTGTAATCCGTCACATTTGATCATGTTAAGCTGAATTACGTCACTGCGCCGTTTGCTGGCTGCTGCACCACTGCTCCCAGTAATCCCATCACAGTTGAGCCAATGAAACCCAACGCCGCTTTGTTTGGACCCAAGTCACTTAGATGTCAAAACAAACGCATGAAGCAGAGTTTCAGGGCAAAACTTGAGCATGTGAGGGTTATAATCCCAACTTTAATCTAGATTACAGCCACATCTGGCATGTTCTTGCATATCCCTGCTGCCTTACTTTGCACCGTTCGGGAGAAAAACTAAATCATTGGATCAGCCTGACAGCAGCGGCGGGTTGAGCGGACCCCCTGCTGGGCTGCAGGACACAAAGCTTCCCATGAGCCCCGGCAGCGGGGGCCTGCGCCGGCCCGCGTCCTGCGTGTGGCGGCCCGCGTCCTGCGTGTGGCGGCCCGCGTCCTGCGTGTGGCGGCCCGCGTCCTGCGTGTGGCGGCCCGCGTCCTGCGTGTGGCGGCCCGCGTCCTGCGTGAGAACAAGACGGTGATGTAACAGCCGCCAGCGCGCCGCAGCTGCTTCACTTTCTTCCAGCTGCAGGAATGTGACTGAGCATCGGCGGCGAGCCAGAAGATTAAATCTCCGAACTCCGAGAAACCAAAACAACCAGAACCCAGAAAACTGATTTCTCTCAGATTATAGGAGCTTTTATTGGGAGCATCGCAAAGTACATTTCATGGTTCTTAGCGCTCGCGCGCTCCTTGTCTGAAACAAAAACTCCCTTTTTCATTTCCATCCTTTTAATCTCTAATTACAAAATTACAGCAGGGATCATCCTGCAGAACAGAGCTCAGGAAAACGAGTTTCCTTTGAGTCCCACTTCAATGTTTCAGATCATCACATTTTAACACCAGGCAAGGAAAAAAACGGTTTAATGAAGAGAAAAGCAATCAGAAATAATCTGCCCCTTTTTTCACCCATAAATTAACTAAGAATAACTAAATTTTATGGCTTCATTTCACCAAACTCACCCAGGCGGGATTACAGTCACACCGAGAAAACAGTCTAGGGTCTCCATTAAAACTTAACCAGGTTCAAGGCAGAATCTCTAATTCATTCAGCAGCAAAATAAGCAACATTTCCCACTTAAAAACCATTTCCAGCATCCAATCAGGTCGTTTGTAGAAGCAGAAATAAACCGCCAGAGGCCCGTCGCTGTTAGCAGATGTAGCCTGTGCTCCAGCTAAACGGGCGTACCAGAAACGCACAAATACTAAGGTTCCGCTCAGGACTTCAGTAAGAAAAAAGGTGAATAAGTTACTAACAATTTTTAATATGTTAAAATCTATAGAATGACTTAGTTGAAATGAATGGCAACACAAAGAAGGTTCAATAATCTCAAACAGCAACAATGGAGCAGCCAGGCTGACTAAACTCACCGCAGGAAGTCATCAACAACTCACCCAGAAAACATCTGAAGCTTGAAACATCCAAATAAAGACAGACATGGAAAAAATGGCGTCCATGGGACAGTACCACGACCAGAACCACTGCTGACCCAAAGAGCCCAGAGGCCCATTTTCCAAAAACATCCAGAGGATCCTCAAGACTTCTGGGAAAATATTCTCTGGACGGTTCAGATAAAAGTGGGCGAGTTTCTGGAAGGCGTGTCCCGTAAAGCTACCGATACCAGTGGGACTTCTGTGAACCGAACCGTTCAAACGATCCGGGTTTTAAAGCCATTTTATTCCTAATAAATGTCGTTTGTATCAATTCTAGTGAAAGAAGTTCTCAAAAAATGTTGCATCATCATCAGTATTAAGTAAAAAAATGAAGCACAGGAAGAAAATTAGCTAATAAATAAAAATAAAACCTCAGAACAAAAACATCAGATATCCACGTAGTTTTTTTAAACAAAGGTTTGGACTAGTAACATTTTAGTGACATTCGTAACAGGAACAAAATGGAACAAAAAGTGAACTGAAACCAGAGCCGCTGGCATTGATCAGGATGGCGGTAAAATGTTCCGATTGTTCGTGAACAAACAGCAGAGAAAGAAAAACCAACATCACACCTGCAGTCTAGAAACGTTTTTATCTTTGGTATAAAATGCTTTGATGATCTGAAACCTTTAAGTGTGACAAAAGAGCAGAAACTGAACAAACCTTCAAAGGTGTAAATACCTTTTCACAACAGTATGGGGCGCTGTTTGTAAAGTTACACAATGAAAAATGAACAGCAAGATTTTGATTTACTTAGTCTGTCAGAAAAATGGGTGTTCATTTTTCAAATGTATGTTTTCATCATGTTATTTATTTATAAATATATTATTTCAAACTTAATATTTATTTCATAAGCTAAATGGTCTGAGCTAAATGTTTAGTTTGAGGACTAAATGTTTAGCTGGTGAATCATATCTTTAGTTAGGATCTATGGGATTTAGACATTAATTTTCTTCTGTTTATGAACCAAACTATTGCTGTTAACCTTTCACAGTGAAACTGTCCAAACTGAACCCAGACGTTTCCAAACCTTCAGGTATTTATTAGATCTATCAGATAAACAGAGAACAACAGATATATGTTACATTTCATCATTTCTGCTCAGAACATGGCTTGAAGCTTCTCACGTTTAAACTTCTTTGCATTCATGGCAGGAAGGTTGAGTGTGAAACAGTTTTAGATCATACTTACTGCAGCACATTGAGCAGAAATAAAAACTCGGATAATGTTGCAGTCAGTTCACAGTGGAAGGAGAAGCGACTTTGGGTTTAATATTGCAGGTTTATGGAAGCAGCGTGTTGGAATATGGCTGCCGAGGCCTTCAGGCCTCACAGGAACCATCCAGTTTAAAGGGTCGTTTCCAGTTTCTCTTCACGTTTCCAGTCAACGCATCAAAAAGCAGAAATATAAAAAAAGAAAGAAAAACTATGATTTGTATCCAAAATAATGTGAATGTCAGAACTGGGCAGTTAGGCTTTTGGCGTATTAGTCCCTTGGTAGTTGCTGTGTTTTAAATGTGCAGTTTGTAACTTTCATTAAAAATATGTTCTTCACATATTTGTTAAAACTGTAAGATTATATAAGACAGATCATCTGTGAAAAAAAGACAAATCTGGTCCTGCTGAGTCAGAAACAACCAATCACAGACAGGGGGCGGGTCTTAGTGTTGTCAATCACCCTCATGCCTTCTGCCTTTCGCTCTGCTATGCTACAACGAAGCCAAAAATGGTAAGGCTAGTTTTTTCTGAAAGGTTTTTGCACTAGGATGATGTGGCTATTCAGCCACATCGAAACATGATCAGCAGCTGGATGTTTCCACTGGCGGAAACGCCAAAGAAGACGACAGGAAGTGGTTTTCTTTGTCGTTTGTTTTTGTGCAGCCGGCTCCACCAGAGCAACACAGCATCAGTTCATAAAAAGTTGCGTCGTTTCAACATGTTGAATACATAATTCTCCTGTAAAATGGCCGACTACAGTTTCCCCAAAGCGCCGCATACGGAGCCGCTGCCGAGTAAAATGCTGACGTCTCCTCTGATTGGCTGATTGATGATGAGCGCTAGCAGCTGAATTATGAATCTATCTCATGTGTTTAACAACTTAGTTTCTTATTTAAAGCTGCAGTATATAATTTTATAAAGAAATGTTTTTTAGTTTGCTAAAGCTGCCTCCATGTCGTTACAGTTTATGAGACAGATAATCTGAACAGGTTATTTATCTGTCTCATATGGTCACAACTTGGTGACAGTTTCAACAAATAAAATTATATTTTCTGTAAAAGTTGCAAACTGCAGCTTCAATGAAAACACAGAAATAGTGAAATTTTGTTTTTCTGACATGAGCAAAATTTGGACAAGATTTTGCTCACATTCGAAATAGAAACACCACCACTGTCACAACATGGAGACAGTTTTATCAAATATATCAAAGCCATATATATATATATTCTATTAAACTGCAAAGTGCAGCTTTAAGGTTTTGTGAAGAACCTTCAGAAAGCCGCAGCTGGAAGACTGTGGTTGTTGGCTTCCTGGAGCAGCGCCTCCATGTACAGCTCCTTGATTTGGTCCTGAGCCCCAGCAGGGGGCGACCCCGCCAACCCCGGTGCCTGCCCCTCTCCCTGCGGCTCTGCAGCGCCCCCAGTGGCGGCGGCGGCCGCTGCAGCTGCCACCTCCTCCTTGAAGAGCCGGTCGTGCTCCATCTTCAGCTCCTGGTAGGAGCGCGAGAACATGTGGAAGATGGAGGTGGCGGGGAACGCCATGATGAGGATCCCGCTCAGGATGCTGCTCAGCGCCACCACCTGGCCGGGAATGGAGCGCGGCACCATGTCGCCGTACCCCACCGTCGTCATGGAGATGATGGCCCACCAGTAGGAGGCGGGGATGCTGCTGAAGTCGTGCGGGCCGGTGAGCTCGCTCTCGGCCAGGTGGACCAACGGGGAGAAGAGCGTGACGGCGACGCAGAGGAAGAGCAGCAGCAGGCCGAACTCCCGCGTGCTGCGGCGCACCGTCAGCCCCAGAACCTGCAGGCCGAGCGAGTGGCGCGCCAGCCGCATCACGTACAGGATCCGCAGCGCCCGCAGGATCCGCAGCACCAGCCCCAGCTTGTCCAGGTAGCCCTTACCTGCAGAGCCGTTTGGAAAGTAGCACAGAAAAACCGAACTAATTATTTAGTCCATTAGAGAGAAAAACACCACTGTTACTTTAACAAGGTCAGATTTTCACCATTTAATTCAAACTGTTATAATTGTCAGTGTCTACACTAAATGTTTAAAAAGCTAAGTTTTTTAAACTAAATCATTCATATTTGCACCATGTTTTTCTTACATTTAAAAATAACTACAATAAGTTCTAAACTCAATATTTAGCTAATAAACATTTAATTTGGAGCTATATATTTGGTTCCTAACTAAATGATCAAGTCTGAGCTAAATATTTACATTGAAATATTTAGTATTTCACATACAAATATTGCCAAATATTTCAAACTAAATATTTAGTTCCCAGGATAAATAAACATTTTTAAATATTTAATTTGAAGGTGAAATATTTAGTTTGTAAATTAAATATTTAGGTATTAACTGAACATTTATAAACAGTGAAAAAGCGACTTTGAAAAATAAGCATTTTCTCTCTGCAAAGCTAAATGAACCAAATCATGGCTGTTAGTTTTCTCCCTCTTACCGCCGCCGGGCCGGTCCGTCTCCCGGTTCTGGTCCTCCTCGCTCACCACCAGGGAAACGTAGTAGGGCAGGATGGCCATGGCGTCGATGATGTTGAGCGGCCCGCGCAGGAAGTCGAGCTTGCTGCGGGCCTGGACGAAGCGCAGGACGAACTCCAGGGAGAACCAGGCCACACACACCGTCTCGATGATGAACATGTTGTAGCATTTGGAGGAACATTCGCCCTGAGGATCCAGAGACGGAGGAGGAGCGCAGCGAGGAAGACGGATGGAGGGGGCACAGGAAGACAAAAGTCCTGAGGTCAGATAATCATCCATTAATAAATCATGAGTTACTAAAGCTCTGCTGCTGCACTGAGCGGCATCACACCCACACAATCTGTCGTTTATTTAATCGAGAAGATTTCAGAGATTAATGCAGCCGACTGTGGAAGCTGCAGCAAAACCAGTCAGGTTCCCTCTCACTGCTGACAGGGAACAGCAACAAAGTGACAAAATCTGAAAGATTTTAGGCTTTGAAGCATCAAACTAGTTTCTAGTTTTGCATTTATTGTTGCACCGTGTTTCAGTACTGCATCTGATTTAAAACTAAAGACAAATGGACTGAACTTACAGAAAATATTTAAGTTATATAATTATTTATATTTGTGCTTTTTTCATTCTCAGTAAGTAAAGTTTATTTTGAGATACTGGGCCTGTTAACAGCACTTTGCATATATATTTCCACAGCTTTGGTTTGATTCTTGTTCTGAATGTGTTGCTATTTTCAGCAAATGGCCTTTATTTGAGTCTCTATGTCAGTGAACAACCAGAGTCACGTTCTCCCATTAAAACACACATGTAATCGAGGAACTGCCGGGTTGTGTGCCTGGCTCAGGGGCACGTCAACATGTGGCAGGAGGAAGCTGGAATCGAACCTACAACCCTCCCAGTTTCCAGACAACAGCTCCACCCCCTGATCCTCACGTACATTTACTGGAGGATCGTTTTGGGGTCAAAAATACTTTCTGGAGTATTTTTACTTCACTTTACTTTTTACTTTGACTTCAGTGACATGTTCTGGTTCAGTGTAACATTTTAAAGTGTTTTAAATCATAAAAACTTCAGACAAAAGCGACATTAAGCAATAAATGTTACATTTTATCAAATGCCATCATTAAAATCATCAATACATATTCAATATATGGACCAATGTTCCCTAATCAGAGGAAGCTCAGGTTGGAGCGATGATACCGATGATTTTAGGATAAACTGAGCAAAAACAGACTGTGAGGTTTCCAGTCTCCTCTCCACTGAGGTCCGGTCCAGAACCGGGTCAGAGACACGGAGCCGCCTGCAGAAAATGATCAGAGATCTGATCTTTTGTGTGTAAGCTGCAGGTTTGTTCTGTAAATAACATGTAAATAAAAATCTGCAGTTTGAAATGTTTTTCCTGAGATCCACTTTGTGTCTCCCTGCCTCCCTCATTTCATCCAGCCTGCATTTGTCTTCTTCTCCTCCGTCTCCCTCCGTTCATTTCCAGCTCTCCGTGGCTCGTTCTGTTTGCTCTGCGTCGCCCGCTCTCCTCCATCACTCTGTACAACAGACGTGGAGCCTCCTGCTCTCGTCCTCCGCGCCGTTCCCTCGTCTCAATGCGACGCTGCGGTGGCTGCAGCTCTGCAGACCAACGCATGTCTGCATGATGTCAACATTAATCTGCTTTTATTCTTAGACATCAAGTTACGTCACATTTCATCCACAACAGGATGAAGGACTCTCTACAGTCGGTTCAACTCTGTGCCTCTGTTCTGGTTTCTGGTCTGGAAACTTTGGATGTAAACACACATTCACTGCCACTTTATTAGGTACAGCCAGCCTGCTGTTTGCTTTCGCCAATGTTCTCACTGCAACAGACATGGACTGATTCTCACATTTTCACCAAATGAAAATCCAATCTCTTCCACATGTGGAACCAAATCCTATCTGATAGTTTCCAGTCTCTGCAGTCTGAATAATAATAATAATAATAATAATAATAATAATAATAATAATAATAATAATTTATCCAACATGCGTCAAAATGCAGCAGCAGGAGAATCCAGACGGTTCATCGAAACAAAGGCTGAAGATGATAGTAACTGACCACTGCTGGTCCGACTCCATGTCCAAACAGAACCGGGTCAGAACCGGGTCAGAGGCTGCAGCTCCAATAAAGGCTGCTGCTGTTAGCCGTCTGCCGACTGTGATGTCACTCTCAGGAACTTTACAGTTCATCATCCAGAAACAGCCGCCATCTTTACTGCGGCGGCCATCTTTACTGCGGCGGCCATCTTTACTGCGACGGCTTTCCTGAGATTTTTTCCAGACTGACATGAAAAGCGCTGAACATTCATGATGTCACTTCCTGCTGATTCTCCTCTGTCTGTAAACCTGAGAAAATCCCAGAGGATCAGCAGGTTCTGAATATTTAGACTGTCTGTCACTGATTTTTAGGCGCTAATATATAAATATTTAGTGACATATTTTCCATAATTCTACATGAAGAAAAAAAACATAAGAAACAAAAAAGATGAAACATTTTTATTCACAGAACTTCCAGCTGTGGAATAAAAATATTTATCTTTGCTCATATCAACAGATTTATCATTTATTGTTGCAGTAGATTAATTTGGTTGAATTCTGATTCAACCAAATTAATTAATGTGTTAATGTGGATTCATTGCTTCTCGCGCCGCCGTCGGTTCTGCTGCCCACAGAATGAAAAACGGACCAGATTTCTCCAGAGGAACCAACCGGGGAACATTTAGTTCAGATCCGACGGTTTAAAGGTTCCTGAGAGTTTCTGCTTCAATAAATCAAACCGACCCGTTAACCTTCACTCCTCTGCTCCTCCGGATCGTTTTCCTCAGACCTCTGCCGGGCCGTCCCATTAATCTGAGACGTTTTCATTTATTCCCCTCGTTGCTGATGACGTTAGGCCCCATTGGGGCTGCCTGACCTTTGCCTGACCTCTGCAGAGGCGGCCATTTTGTCACCTCTGACAGCTGTGTTCAGAAATTAAAGCAACCACAGAGATGCTAACCAAACCCTGAGCCTCTCAGGAAGTGACATCACATTCCATCCAGGCAGCTTCCTCTGTGGTTTCACACTGGAGTTAAGACCGAAACCAGCAGGAGGGAAGAACGTTAGGAAAGACAAAACGCCTGAAAAACACATTTCTTTACTTCTAATGTGGGATTTTAGTAATAAACATTTATACATATTAAGGATAGATTAAGAGAAAAATTATTTTTTAAGTTACAAGAATAAAGTCACAACATTAGCATATTAAAAAACAACATTATCATAAAAGTCTTAAAATTATGAGGGGAAAAAGTCATTTTATGAGGATCAGAACCGGAAAGAGTTATTGAGATCGGAGGAGGCGGTTCAGTCCGTCTGGCTCTGAAATAATCATTTTAAAGTCCTGATGACATATTGATTTATTCATAAACTGATGCAAAAGCTTAACTTCACAAAATGTTCAACATTCCTCATTTTAATTTATTGTTGAAAATGAAAACTTTATTCTGGAGCTTCGTTGTTGTGATATCAACATTTTATCATTTTATTATGAGCACTAAGAAAATATTGCAGAAAAAAAATATCAGCAAAAACAAGTTGATGTAGGTTTGTTGCTTTTAAACTTATAAGAAAATTAATTAATTCAGTTTTTAAAACAGACGATTCAGACATGAACCTGATATTACACCTAAACATCCTCATGTTTTATTTTCAGCCGCCGAGTTTTTTAAATCCAAACACGTTATAATTATGATTGAAACGATTCAGGTTCATCGTGATGAATTGATTATTGAGAGGATCAATAATCGATTGCTAACTGGAGAATGGAGACTCTTAAGGCTGCAGCTGCATCCAAATACTGTTGTTGCATTTTAGGCAATAAAATATTTTATTTGAAAAGTTCATAAATTTTAATTTATTTCTAAAATAAAAAGGTTTAAAGGAAAAATCTGCAGATTGTGGCGTTTTTGTAATCTGATAAATTGTCAGAATAATCGACTCCTAAAGTATTAATTAGCTTCCTCCTGACTGGCAGCAGGAAACCAGATCCGGGTCGACCAGTTTGATAAGACTGGGAGAGAAACTGGTTCTGTTCATGGATCCTCTGACCGGTTAGGGCTGCGTTAGTGCTGCGTTAGCGCTGCGTTAGGGCTGCGTTAGCGCTGCGTTAGCGCTGCGTTAGTGCTGCGTAAGTGCTGTGTTAGTGCTGCGTTAGAGCTGCATTAGCGCTGCGTTAGCAGCCCGGCTGGAAACCAGAACAACAGAAATGATGACATTTCGCTTCTCAGTGAGTTTTTCTTTGCAGCAGACGTTCAACAATCCTCTCAGCATCGAGCACATTTCCCTGCGTCTTTTCTTCAGATTAAAGACGGAACGGGACCAGAGGACGGCCGGGGGAAACAGGAAACTGTGTTTCACTCATGCGTTATTAAAGAGCGAGCATCAAGTGACAACTTCATCCGTCACTTCGCTGCTCTCCAGTTACCAGATTCCTGCAGGCAAACATAACAGAAAGTGCTGCAGGTGTCAAGGTGAGATAAAGAACAGCAGCTGAGAAACACACTGAGCATTAAGACAACGCAGCTTCATCTGTGGCTGGCAGCTGGTTCACCAGAAACACCCAGAGGACAAATGAGATGAACGGAGTTTAACTGAATTGAGGTGAACCCGAGGGTCAGAGGTCAGCAGACAGGAAGCAGCAACAGGTGGAGGAAAGGCGTGGGGATTCCTTCTCATGTCTCCATTATTCATGCAGCAGGATGCACAGCGTGGGCTGCGAACAGAGCCCTGTTGCCTAGCAACAAGAAGGTCCTGGGTCCCAGGCTGGTCTCCGGGTTTTCTCTGGGTTCTCCAGCTTCCTCCCACACAGTCCAGAAACTCGCCTGTTTCGGAGGAAAATCACTGCCAGGGCTGGACGACATGTCTGAAAAACGGATCGCAATGTAAACGTTTCATCAGCCGATATCGATGATTATTGATTAGTGTTTTGTTTGGAAGATCTGAAATTCTGAAACTGGGTAACAGGGGAGGGCAGAGGGACGTCTGGGCCTCTCTTCTCAGGCTACTACCCCCCCGACCCCGGATAAGGGCAGAAGATGGATGGTTGGGGTGACATTTCCTGTCTCATAGTTTTCTCTCCACAACATGGTTTATTTTTAATGAGGTGAAACCTTAAACTGCTGCTGCAAGCTGCTCAACAGGTTGTTGCTAGGAAACCAAAGAGCAAATCAGTTAGTTGATGCTACCCAGCTGGTTTAGGCTTTTCCTCTGCCTACATCCCCCAGAATGCCGTGCGGCTCTGGATCAGAGTTCAGAGAAATTATTAAATATTCTATCGATATTGATCTAATTTCTGTTACGATAAATATTATTGATTTATTGCCCATATTGGAGACAGGAAGGGATGAAGACCAGGACTGCAGGTTCTGAGGAAGAAGAGAACCTCAGAGAAGATTCATGTCCCACCAACATGTCACATAATTCCTCCAAAATGTTCCTGATGCAACATGTTTTATTTACAAAGTTGCTCCTTTAAATAAAACGGTTTGAACCAAAATGTTCTCATTTAGTTTCTGAAATCCACGAGTTCAACTTTCATCTGCTCATAAAAAACTTAGAAACTTTTACTTAAAGTTTAAGGAAGCACATTTTACTTTTAAGTAACATTTTACAGTGATAACTTTAGTTGTATTTCAGGAAAATGGATCCAAAATGGATCCAAGTACCTGGATGGTGCAGTTAGGACCAATTGCACCAAATGTCGTATTTTTGATTGGTGTTTGTTGGGATGCGAGTGTGTCTGCAGGTACAGGTGTGTTGACACAAGGAGCTGCGCTCCTATTGGCTGGGTGATCTGCAGAGGGAAGTGTGTGTTTGTCTCTGTGATGTAACGCTGCTGCTGGGTGGAAACCTCCAGAAGCAGAGCAGCTGCTGTGATTGTGTTTAAGAGACAGTAATTAGTCGGCTGCAGCTGCTTCGCCTCCCTGACCATTACGTCACCGCCGTCCTCCGAGGTTCTGCTTCCTCTGTCGTTCCCCACATGGCCACCAGGGGGCCCCATGCGTTTCCTGCCGCCCTCCCCACCTGTTCACGGTCACTAATTAGTCTCTGAATATTAACAGACCTGTGTAGCAAGCTGCTGGTTTCTCTGTGTCTCTATGGCAACCAGCAATTTGGTAGGATCATCAGTCTGTCCTGACGCAAAGCAACACGGAAAAGAAAAGGCCATGTTTGTCTGACGTCATCAAATATATTGAGAAATAACGTAAAGAGCACTGGATATTAGAAGAGATGATCCATATTTTAGAACTTGTTAAATGTTTCCCCATGTTTTTTTTTTTGAGTTTTTTTCTGGCAAATCAACGTTTCAAATTAAAATTTCCATGTTTTTCTAGAAAATTTCAAATATTAATCTCAAAATTAGAGTTTTTTTGGTGGAAATTTACTCAAATACTGTCGTATAAGTGCGACCGCAGTCAGTAATCTGCATGAACGGTTTCCCACCCCAAACCGACCCAGAAGAAGAACACAGCCGTTCAGCGACACTCTGTTTACGACTGTAAAAATGGCCGCTGCAGCGCTGTAAAGATGGCCGCCACGGCTCTCTGTTTACGGTGGTAAAGATAGCCGCCATTTCTGGATGGATTTTTGTTGAGCGACAGCGCGGCCAGCAGGGGGACGGCAGACGGTCGGCAGACGGACGGCAGGGACGGCAGACGGACGGGGACGGCAGACGGTCGGCAGACGGACGGCAGACGGTCGGCAGACGGTCGGCAGACTGACGGCAGATGAAGCCGATAAGCAGGATGCCAAATGTCAACACTGCTTGTTTTCTAGTTTCTTCTGGCGCAGATTTACGACGCATGCTGGATAAAAAGCAACATGGCCGTTCAGGATGTGGAAGGCTCACAGAGCGGGTAAGCCCGACCTTTTCACAAAAATCACAACATGTAGGTTATTTTACATTAAGACATGAGGTAAAAACATAATTTTAAAGCATGATGAAAACCAAACAATTAGAATCAGATCGGACTGTTAAGTTTTTAAAAAGCAGTGAATTTTTTCTGCTCTGCTGGAAGGCGCTGCAGTCCCTCCCATCCAGACACGGACAGGATGAACAGCTCATTTCTGCTCCTCTCTCAATAATCCCGCTTGGCAGATGAAGGCAGCAGCACTCCAGCAGATAACAGGCGTGGATCTGCTTGGCTCTGCTACAGATGTACGCCCACACAGAAACAGAAAACCCGTCTGAATGCTAATTAACGGCAGGGAAGCATTCTGCTTTATCATACCTAATTTAATATACCAGTATTTGTGAATCTGTTTGTAGTCTGGCCGCTGCAGGACGAGTTGTTAAATACCAAAACTGTTTTAATTTACCACTCCTCTTGACATGCTGTGGCAGGCTGTTCTAGTATAAAATCAGTTTCCTCTGACTACATTAATTACATTCCAGAAATCCAAAATGAGCTTTGACTAAACAGCAATACATATCGACTTGTTAATAAAAGACATCTCATTCATTTGAAGTTTTCTTAAAATGAGTTTTGATGAGTTAGAATTACAGTTCTAGATCTCCATTAGTTAGTTTTTCCGATTTGCTTCCAAGATATCTGCAATTTATTTTTGCACTAGTCAAATCTTTTACATCTTCTATCTAAAAGCACATTCAGGAAAAATTTAATACTGATATCATTCCAGATGTCTTTAATTAGAATCATGAGTCAGTAAATCTGACGTCATTTATAGTCAGTTAATGAAGAAATCTCTAATTAATTCAACGAGCCAAACTGGTTTCAGACATCTGGAATGGAAATATGGTGAAGCTGATTTGATGTTAAAACAGCTTGCCATACACCTCCAGCGTTTTCTCCTCAAAACCCAAAAGGCCTTTTAGAACCAACTCAGCCGCATCACATCTAACTATGAGTTGTGTTGCAGAAATGGGAAATATATACCCAGATATTCATGAGTTGGTTTATTACTCTCCATATTTTACCATCTGCTGCTTTCCTCTTTTCCTCCTTTACATTCTTACTCTGGAATAAAATCCCTTCTGCTGTGAGCCTCAGCTTCACGCAGCTGAAGCAAATATCCTGACATTTAAATAAAATTTTACTGCATTATGTGTGATTAATTAAAGCATCATAAAGTGGACACAGAAAGTTTAAACTAGAACATGATTTTAGTCACGGCTCCTTAAAGCCTGAGAGCGGATCTATGATGGATGATTCTGCTTTGTCTCCAGGATTCAGCCGCTCATCAACAGAACATCATGAACACAATAATCTGAGGACTCTGACAACTTTGCTCTCTTTGTTCAAGCTGAGACTCAGGTATACATGAATCACATAGAACGGCGCTAACACAGCGCTCACACAGTGCTAACAGCGCTAACACAGCACTAACACAGCGCTAACACAGTGCTAACACAGCGCTAACACAATGCTAACACAGCACTAACACAGCGCTAACACAGTGCTAACACAGCGCTAACACCACACGCTCCTTCAGATCGGACTGCCCTGCTGCTCCGAGCTGCAGGCAGACACTCATTCATGCTTCCAAGCCCAGGCAGCAGAGAGATTGGGCAGCAAATCACAACGCCCCCTCAGGGACAGTCATTTCTAAAATTGCCTTGTTGATGATGGAATCCTGCAGAAGCGGGACGCATTCGTCCATAAACAGAAACTCTGCCGAGATGCAATCAGAACCAGCGACTTGATGTTCAGCCGGACAAGCAGCCGTCAATGACCTCTGACCCCATCAAACAGTGATCAACCTGGAAGAGTCAAACTCCTCGTTATGAGCCGAGTGATCGTAACACGAATGAATGAATGAACTGCATAATTGAAATGAGTTATTCACTGTAATTTGATTGAGGCAATAACTCAGTCCATGCACTGCTGGTGAGACAATAAAGATGAAGAGACCGACTTTATCTAAAGACACCGCAAATGTCAAAGGCAGCATCTATGAAAATTATCTATAAGAAAATCAGTGTTTTAATCCAGCAGATGCTCTGGCATTAAGAAAATATGGAAAAATACTAACTATACTAACTATTAGAAACCAAAACACTGAAGGTGATCAAAGTTTTAATGTTTCTTGGAACTGATATTAACTTATTATCATGGGGTACAAATAAATACGCTGCCATTTGTGAAGTAAAAATAAAAAATAAACAGCAATAATTTGGGTTATTTAGCCTGTCAGAGAAAATTTTTTTATTTTTCAAAGTCATTTTCTCCATGTTATTTATTCATTTAGAAAATGGTTCAAACTACGTGGCTGTTTAATTAGCAAGCTAAATATCCAGGTCACAAGCTAAACATTTAGCTAGCAAACAAAACCTAATATTTACTTTGGAGCTAAATATTAATTTTTGCTTACAAAACATTTTGTTAGCTAAAAGTTTAGCGAGGTAAATAAAGTTAAATATTTAGCTTAAACATTTACTGCCAAGATAAATATTTAGAATTTATCTAGCAAGCCGAGTGAATAATCCTCCCCTTTCCTGTGGTTACAGTTGGTTTGCTGACTGATTCTTTATTTTCAATAATTGCAGCGTTATTGTTTTGCATTATTGTATTTGCGTTTAGTTTGTATTTTTTCATGCGTCTGCAGCAAGTTTCGCTGTTTGCATCCGTCGGAAACTCTGAGGATGAAAACGTTCCTGCATATCTGTGGAGGTAAATCCTGCAGATTTACGTCTCGTTTCTTTATTTCACTTCGTTCAAGATGTTCATCCTTCCAAGTCGGCCCAGTTCTCCTGGGAAGGCGGTAAATATCAGAACGATTTGTTTGTTACCGCGTCCAAAACCTGGACACAAACAACAAAACGGCTAATTTTCCTGGAGAGATAAGAGCGAGGATCCGTCTCTCCTCTGATCACAAGCTGCACGGTTCAATAACATCACTCAGAAATCTGCCCTCAACGAGTCGATGAGAAAACTCCTAGCCTGCTGCTACCCCCTGATGAAGCCCCTGCTGCTGCTCCCCCTGCTGCTGCCCCCCTGCTGCAGCCCCTGCTGCTCCCCCTGCTGCTGCCCCCCCCTGCTGCTGCCCCCTGCTACTGCCCCCCTGCTGCCTCTTCTGTCCACCTGCTGGTTATTTATTTATGACATTACAGACAGAAAACTCAATGCCCCCTCAGGGCATCAAACTCAATTAGAAAGAAGGGGAGCGAATCTGCTGAGGCGACTCTCAAACAGAATCAGAACGTGAAAGACAAGAACCTCTGAGGTTCTGAGGGAGAAAATGCTCTGGAACCGAGACGCGCCTGCTGCTTCTCTACAGCATCCAAACCAAACGCAGAAACATTTCAAACAGCAAAATTCATCGTCCAGCAACGATCAACTGAAGCAGATCTATGCTACAACAGTCCTAAGTTCCCCTGCAGAACCTTCCCGACCCTGCAGAACCTTCCCGACCCTGCAGAACCCTTCTGAGTGATTTGGGTTCCTCAGCTGGTTGGAGGTAAACTGGTTTTGCCCCCAGCTGGCGCTGCGATCCAGATCAGACTGTTCAGTCACTAAACCCAATTTGTGTCACTTCCAGATGTGGAACTGAATCACATCTGGTCGGTTCGGAGCGACTGGACGTTGCGCCTGTGGGTGAACGCTCTGAACGCTCTGAACGCTCTGAACGCTCTGAACGCTCTGAACGCTCATGTTGCATTTCATCCCACCTTCAAGTCATTAAGGTGAGACGAGTGTCATAATTCAGCAGCAGAAGAATCCGACTGTAAATCTGAACAATGTCTGAAAATGATAATAATGACTTGGATTATTTTGAAGTCTGACAGCAAACAGTTCCTGTTTATGCAGATTCATTCACAGGTTCCTGAAAACTTCTGCTGACAAACCAACCGTCCCAAACACAGAAACCCTTTGATAGATGTGACACGTCGACAAAGTTCTGTCCATTAATCCATTTTATTCATAATTCATACAAAAGGCGTCACTCAGTCCTGCATGTTTATGCTGATTCAAAGCTTTTATTTGAATGACTCAGGAAGTTCTGGCCGTTTCCTGGTCCGCCTCGCTGAGTGCTTCATTGCATCGCTCTCTCTTGCTCTCCTGCAGCTCGGATCAATACCTGCATCATGACTTCTGAATCGCTTATGAATCATTACATAACTAAAGCTTTGCTGTTTACCAAGCAGAAAAAAGGAAAATTCAGCTTCATAACGACAGAAATGACATAAAATATGGAATCAATGGCTCTGAAATGACTCACTGTAGTTCAGCGAGAGAATAAAAGCTTGAAATACTTTATTGGAACAGATTCTAGTGAATCTATTTTCAGCCATTATCTGTACTTGTGATAATTTTTATATCAGATCCTCTGCAGTGAGATTCTCCTTATGTAACAGCAGAACAAAGGAGAGCTGAGGCACAAAAACAGAAAACTCTGTTTTACAGGAAGAGATCATTGTGATGCTTAAAGAGACAGGAGGCCAGCAAGCTGCATTATTTAGCATCTGAAAGCGAACCAAGCCGGGATCGGGATTAAACTGCAGAAAGTTAAAACGATTGTTTTAACTTTAACTTTAACAATTTGAGAAACTTTTGCATCAAAGGTAAAAGCAATTCAATAAAAATACTGTTGAGTTTTCATTAAAATAGAATATTCTTGTTTACGCTGCAATGCATCCTGGGTAGATGACGAATGCTAAGTGCTAAGGTGCTAACTTTATCCAGCCAGAACAGTCATTTTTGCACAATAATGAACATTCAGAAGTTTGAATTTGGCAAATGAAGACGATCGATCCCAGCTCCATCCTCAGTGAATCATTTCCCCCCCAGTCAGATCATGTGATGTGGTGTAACCTTCATCCCCATCAAATGTTTTTACTGCTGACATAACACATAAAAATATCAGCTCATCTTTAAACTTTTCCACCAACACTTCATTTACACACCAAATGCAAAAATAAAGTTGGTGGAGCATCGGCCGGCCACCGCGCTCGTGACTCACCCGGTCCTCCTCCTCTCTCAGGTCGGGCATGGTGCTGATGCACAAGCTGACCACGGTGACGGCGACCATGATGACGGACAGGCAGGCGAAGATCTTCCCCGGCAGGCCGGACTGGGGATTCTCCACCATGTCCCTCAGCCAGTTCATCACCTTCTGGTACCTGGTTTCCTGCACCGGCAGGCGCTGCATGGCTTCCTCTGCCGCCGCTCCTCCTCCCGCCTCTCCTTCTCGTGAATCTCCTCGATGCGGGTGTACATCTTCCTCTTGCAGCAGCGCTCCATGTACGCCATCTCCACCCCCCAGTAGTTCAGCTCGTCGTGAAGAGAAAGGACGCACATCTCTCGCAGGAGCCGCAGTTTTCCTGCCGCCAGGAAGTTGAGGATGACCTTGAAGGCGGACGGAGAGCGGTCGAAGAAGAACTCCTTCCTGGTTTCGTCGTAGTCGTCGCACACGCTGGCGATGTCCTCGAGCGACCGGCAGCCGCAGAGCCGGCCGAGTCTGGTGAGGGGGAACTGCTGCAGGGTGGTCCAGGGGAAGGTGTAGCGGTTCCCCCCCACGTTGATCACAGCCAGCAGGGCATGGTCCACCGACAGCAGGTCCTCCGGCCTGCGGATCCACTGCGCCCTCTGGTAGTAGACGCCCTGGAGAGAGAGCCACGCATGAACACAAGTTCTGACCCGACCCGCTGAAATACTTTTTTGCTACTTAATTTTCATCATTTTGGTCCTTAAAATACCAACATTTCCATTTAACTTCATATTTTGTTTCGTCTGATGATGTCATTTTTACATATTAAATGATTAATAATTTGGTCCATCGTTGATAATCTACTTGCTCAAAGTTTGTGTAAAATAAGTAAAGTCAAAGACAGGAAATGGAACTGCTGCATAAACATACTTCAAAATAAGAGCCTGAATATAAACATCTAACTACCTGAATTATCATCATTCAGTAACAAAAACTTCAAAACAAACGTTGAACTTTATTCAACTGAAAACAGCCGAGTAAATTATTGTTTTAGAATTTAAATGGAAAAATGAATTTAGGGGAAGCTAAAGTTCGCAAAACCTCTGAACATCAGAAATGTTCCTGTTCTCCCACATCAGCCTGAACCCCTCATTTTCAGACGGTTCTCTGGTTGTGGGTTAAATCAGCAGGTCAGCTGCTCCTCAGTTCGCCGGTCCGTCAGCCTGGAGCTGCTGCCGTGTGATTGGCTGATCTGGGTGGAGCTGGTGGAGCTGGTGGAGCGTCTGTAACTCTGCCCACCTTGATGGTCTCGGTCTCTGGGATCTCGGTGAAGATGCGGTCCAGGCTGCTGTCGTCGCTGACCGACAGGTTGCTGAAGTCGTGGTTGGTGTTGCTGATGATGGGCATGGCGGCATCAGGAAGGCGGCCCGCTCACAACAGGACGAGTCTGAGGCCTCTGAAGAACTTCTGTTTACCTCGTGACTTTAGTTAAAGCTCAGAACTGGATCTGTGTTGCTCCGCTTTCCTCCTCAGCAGCTCATTGGTTATTGATTGGAGGCTGATGGCTGCCAGCCAGGTGGATCAGGGAAACATGGCGGCATCGTGCAGGCGCTGCAGGAGGAACGAGCAGAAAGACAAACGGTTAGCATCAGCTATTAATAGTTCATTATAGCTAATTCACTTAAACACCAATCAGCATCCATCCAACGACAGGCCGACTTGTTCAGTCAGACGGCTGATAAATGAACAAACATTAGTGCCGCTCACACTCAGAGTGAATTAGTGGCAGCTTTCCTGCAGACAGACACTGAGTCACAGATCAGAAACTCCTCTGCTGCCAAGAGAAACGCTCTGAAACTTATTGGCACAGCTCGCCGTTTCAGCTGCCCAGATTCCCTGTAAAAAAGCTCTAAACTGTTATTGGTCACAATGTCTGAGTGTTATCCGACCGAGGCTCTTAATCGAATATCTACTGTGGCAAGGCTGCACTTTAACCTGAACAATTGTTTTTTTATTCCCAGATAATAACTTCAATGTTGCCCGAGTTGCTCTCTGCAACTGTTGCACATCAACCCAGAAATCCCCTTCAAAAATGAATCTCTCTAGGAACTCATTTAAAACTTTTTCTCTCACTCCTTCAATATTTCATTCTCTGCTGTTTGACCAGTTTTTCAAGAGTAAACTTTAGTGACCAACGACAGCCGACAACAGAATAAAGTCAGGAACCAGAAGTCAGGCTGTGCAACAATTTGGCCTGAACTTCTCTGCAGACGACTGCCTGGTTTTAAAAATTCATGCACTTCTTCCTGCGCTGAAAACAACACTCATCTGCCACTGTGACTCCTGACTCACAGCTCTGATGGAGACAACATCGTGTCCTCTTCCAGCTCCGTCCCCAGACAAATTGTCTGAGCTACTGGGAGTCCAGCAGGTTCCTCCTGTCCAAGCAAGTCAAACATTCACATAAAAACAGCTTCAGATCAGAGTTCGTTTTACAAAGTGAAGGGAAAAAAGGTCGAGCCTGCAGAATAAAAGAGTTTTTCAGTTACATCAACACAAATCTGCTGAGTTTGAGTCGGTGTCGGCCACAGAGCCGCGGCCGCGGTCGGATAACACTCATACTGGTTCAGATCCACGACGACAGACAGCAAATCACCTGGTTTCCTCCTCAGGCCAGAATATTCATCGATTCTCTGACGTTTTCTACTGGAAAGTTAAGTAAGAAAATCGATGATCTTTTAGGCTCCTCTGCGTCACACAGACCCTCACAAAGGACAGAATTAACAATTAAATATCATTTTTACCAAAAAGTAAAAACAAATACTAAATAACTGATGAAAATGTAGATAAATAGCTGATTATAGGATTTAGACAAATGTAGCATAAAATAATGTTTTCTAAGAGATGCAGAATGTTCATTCACAAGGATATGAATCATTTCAACTATTGATATAATAAACACTGCAGCATTTGTTCTAATATCTAATATAAAGGCATTTTGAAGAACAATAAACATCATAAATATCAATGACTTTGATTATTCTTGTGTTGCAAAACATTGTTTTCTTTTCTTTTCTGTGTGTGTGGGGGGGGGCGGGGGGGGGGTGTTCATTTATTTTGAACATGTATAAGAACAAACATCATGTGCATCGAAGCATCAGACATCCTGCAGTAAAAGGTCAGTCTGAACTCAGGGTTGATGAATGTTGAAACTTCAGCAGGTCAGTGAAAGTCAGACTGGCTGCAGTCATGACAGTAATGAAGCATCTGGTTGTTTGCTGCAGCCGTGGTGCAGCAGAACCTGCAAACTGCACAGGAAGCCCAGAACCTGCTGACAAAATAACGAATCTCTTTAGTTTGAAAAGGTCAGAAATGAGGAAACCAGCTGCAAACTGAAATCACTTCCAGGACTTTTAATGATGGACTCTCTTCAGATAAAATCAATACAGATTCCTTTAGGAACCAAACGACATTTAAATGAACCAAATATTCCCCCTTAAATTGTTGCTCCTCAATAAAACAGCGAGTTTATCTGGTTTTTCTGGAGTATGGTGAATATTCAACGTAGAGGTGAAGCAACAGAAATCCTCTCTGCGGACAGCGGGATGTAACTTACCGTGCAGCTTACCGTTTTGTGTCCCCACTCCTGCCCCCTCTGTCTGCGGGATCCCACCGCAACCTCTTCAACTCCGCCAGCAGCCGCCTCATCCCGGGGGGAGCATCCCCGGCGTCCGCAGCCTCCAGCCGGCGGAAGGCGGGCAGCGGTCCGGACGCAGCGGTACGGGAAGCAGGCAAAGGTTCGGTGGAAGTGTCCCGTTCCAGCCGACCGGCGGTACTGCGGGAAGAGGAGGAGGAGGAGGAGGAAGAGGCGCAGGGAGGGGGCTGTGCGCAGCACGGCTGCCCCGGGCAGCTTCACCAAGTTCAAGTTTGCGTAAAGGTGACCGGAAGCGTCACGGCAGCTCGCAGCGCGGATCTCTGTGGACGGGTCCGGCGGAACCAGCCGAACCAGCGGGGCTGGCTCCGGAGTCCGCGGGATAAATCCGCTTCTGGGAGGGTTGTGTGAAATTCAAGGACACACAGGAGATGCTGGTTCGGTGGTTTTACCCTCAGCGCGTTGTGCGCTGCAGGGGGCGCAGTTTCCTCTCAAATTACAATCAGCAACAATAAACCTGTAGACAAACATCAAGAAGCAACAGAAAACTGAAAATAGTTCCTGTAATGCAGGTTTTCCTTTAATTCAATTAATATATGCAACATATTATGCAATTATCTTCAAAGAGTGGACGGTGGGCAGGAAGGCGCTCCAGTAGCAGTCAGTGTTCCAACATATCTGAATAAGCCTCTGGCTGAAGACTGTTGCTGTATGACAGTCTCATGCTAACATGCTAACAGCTCCACATCCAGACAGCAGAGATGATATCCCATAGTAATATAATGACATCATCAGCTGCTAGCAGCTCTGCTAATCCACCTTCTTTGCTTTTGATGCTCCTCTGTAAATCTCTGACTGTACGGTCAGAAAGCTGAGCAGAGAGCAGCTCCTGGTGGAAAAATAAGATGTAGCTTATGAAAGAAAGACATTTGTGACTGTCTGAAACTTTCACTGTAACCAGGATGGTGCAGATTACAGGTCAAAATAAGACCGATGTCCTCCACCCGTCTTCTTCTCCTGTCTTTCCTGGTAAATCACTTTTAGGATTTTTTCCACATGAATCTTATTTACCAATAATCACCCGTACTCAGGGTTTCCTGTTCTGTAAAACAGGAAAAGCCCCAGACATGAGAGAACATCTTGGTTCAGATGCAGTAAGGGCAACGCTGCGTTTCTGACTGCATAGCTGCATCACAGCACGTCTCAGTGTCACAGGCTGACTTTGAAAAGCCACAGACCAAACACGGCCGGACGCCATAACTCAGCGGACCCCGGAGGACCGGGCTGCAGATTTCTCTGGGTTTGTCCTTGAGAAGCAGCTCATTAGGCTGCGCGCCTCAGGGAGAAGCATCGAGCAAACGGTTTGTCCGGGCCGGGACGGCTGCAGGCGGAGCAGGCCGCCCGTTACAGAGGAGATGGAAACCGAGGCGCCAGGTGGGCGGTCCCTCCACATGAGAGTGTTTTCTAACAAAATATCTATTCTGCTCGTTGAATCCATCATTACTCATTAATCCAGAGAGCAGCAGGAGGTCAGCCTCGCCGCAGCGTTTCCACTCAGCTCAATAAACCGGCTGCTTTGGTGAACATTCACCAGCGGCGGCGGCGGCGGCGTCGTTGGTGAAACTTCTGAAGCCTCTTGCCATTTGAGATCTAGTCAAAGCCCGGAACATCTCCAGGATGAACCTTAACATGTCCAGCTTGTTTGGTCTGTAAAATCATCCTGACGCTCAACATCCGGGAGCTTGATGAGAATATTTACACAAACTTTAAAGCTTCGCTGTTCAAAATTAAACGGAATTTCCCGCTTGTTTGGCAGCCGTCATCCTTTCAGAGCTGGAAAGTAAAACTAAACCTCGGCTTGGTTACGGCTTTGTTTGGACTGGATAACTCTGACGCTCCGGTGGCAATAAAAACAGAAAGTCGTATCGTCTCGTCTCGCACAACAATGAGCGCCGGCTGATTTGCAGGATCTGAATGGGTTTTCATGTAAAAATATTCAGGACCTGCGTAGCCTCCAGTGTGCAGCATCAGTCAGAATGAGCCGGCGTTGTGTACTCTGCTCAGAGGGGAATCATTTATATTCCAAGCAGGTTCGCAGCACATCAGCAAGGCTCCCAACCGACTTCAAAATCCCTTCCAGCATAAAAGGGAATCCTGTACAGCGGCCGCCAGGTGGGCAGAGCACAACGCCGCTCCAGGAGTCTCCAGCCAGGCCTCATTCATTCCAGCTCCATTCATTTTCTGCAACTTCTACACCAGCAGCAAGATTTCAGATTTCCCTGCATTAAAGCAACTTTAATATTTGATTCAGAGTTGGACATGGGGAGCAGATTCCAGCCCCAAGCAAACGCAGAGACTCCTCAATGGATATTTTTAAAACTTAAAATAAAAGGAGCTATAATGAGCTTCATCACATCAGGCTCTCTGCAGGAAGCAGACTCTCTGAGCCGAGCTGAAGAACCGAATCAGCACTTTACAAAAAACTAACATCCAAGGAAGTCTTTATGGAAATATAAAGGAAGCCGTCGACATCTGAGGGAGGAAATATGAGAAGCTGAGATACATCATTTCATGTTGAAGACATTTCTCACCTAGGAGGAAACGTCCTCTGACAAGGTTTCACCAACTCAAATGTAAGACTGCAGCGCGCACACACACACACACACACACACACACACACACCAACACACACCCACACACACACAAGGTGGACACCGGTCCACCTTCTGGACCGGTGTCCACACATGCACCAGTCCAGAAGGTTTCTTTTTCACAGCAGCCAGCTGATAGGAAACTGGATCCTGACCGACTCAGCTTCACTGCATCCTGTTACAGGCAGCAGCAGCACCTGAGATCCAGGTGGACGTCCTGATGAAGAGCACATGCAGCCAGCAGAAGGAAGAAGCTCCTCTGACCTGGTCTGTTCATTATTACCAGGTTCATTTAGAGGTCGGGGCTACAGGACCTTTTCTGCCTCCATCTCCATCATGGCACCCATCATGTTTCTGTCGCTTCAATGCAAACATTGTTTTACCTGAACACATTTGCATAAACTGAGTCGATGGTGAGTGACCATCCAAAGGGGAAGGGTTTTTAGCAAGTATAGTTTCAACATTTTGTTTACATGAAAACAGCATTTTAGACGTCTTTGTATAACATTTAACATCAAATATGTTCTAAAATGAAAAAGGTTTTGCATCGCCTCAGCATTTCTAGGAAGATGAGAACGAAGCTGTGAGAACCACTCCAAGCAAACTGCTCACATCTCTGTCAGCAAAGATATTTCTTAAATATTATCTTAAACACTCTATTATGTGAAACATTTTTAAAATATTTGCTTCAGAGCAATACGATTTTTCGTTGGCCCAGGCCTCGTATGGTCCAGTCCAGGGTCCGGGTGTTTTCATGATGCGGCGCCTCGGCTGATCATCAGAAAAAACCAACATGTTTCTGTTAACAGATCCGGGAGAAAATATCAAATGAATCTTTACAACAGTCTGCTTGCAGCTAACAAAAGGAAAAGCAACATTTTTGCAGATAAATATGAAGAACAGATTAAAAATATTTGTTTCTGAGCTCAAAAGATTATTCAACGATTCAGCAGCAAAAAGAGGCTTTGAATTCAAAATGTTATTTTATCAATAGATAGTTTGATTGTGATTAATTAACCACAGACCCAGAAATGAACTGGATGAGTACATTTAATTGAACCTCTGATGGAAACGATCTTCAGAGCAGAAAACTGGACTCTGATCTCTGGAGAAATCAGCTGATTCTCTCTCTTCCTGGTTTTGTTTTTTGCTGGTACCTTTAAGCCTCTGACTGGGTCAGACCCGCCTGAGTTTAAACCAGTCTGCCCAGTTTAGACTGGTTTAACTGGGACTTTTTTAACCCGCCTGGTCCCGGGTGTCTGGGGTTCTGAGTCACGTTTCATCATGGAGACATGAAGCCGCTGAGCTAACAGGAAGTGATGTCAGTTCTGATTAAATCCCTCTGTGGCCCAGCAGCATATGCTCACAGCTGCTCTGTGAGGCTGGTCACACAGCAGCTTGTTGGTTTTGTCTCGCTAGGACAACAGTGTGGCTGGCGTTTCTTTTCCCTCACAGCCTCATCGGTCTCATTAACAGGTTGGCTCCAACATCCTGGCTGAACGCCTCCATGGCGCCAACAAAAAGAGCAATTTGCTGAGTCATTTTCACCAGGAAGCTGCTGACGCCGCTGCCTCTGGATTACCATGTGAAGACAAGCGACTCGCCCCATCGAGACAGACAGTCGCCCACCGGCGCGAGACAGTCGCCCCAGTTTTTCTCCCATCCTCCATCTTGTTTGCTTCCTGTTTGTGAGGCAGCTGCGCCGGATCGGTGGGTTCGGCCTCCACCCCAATACACAGGTATTCAGGTGTGTGTTCCTGCAGCTTCCTGCATGGACTCACCTCGTGGAGGAATAAGGATGAACAGAAGGTTTTCATGTCATCAAGCATTTGATGACATGTCTCTCTCTTCTCCGCTGCAGGTTGACCTCAAACGTCAACCTGCACAGACACACACTGCAGGCGGTGTGTGTCTGTGCATCTCTCATATGAAAGATAACACACACACAGTTCTTCCTCATCCATCTCATTTTTATGAACTTCCTCAGTGCAGGGATGCAGATCCTCTGCAGCCCAGCAGTTCAAGCCTTGCTCTGATTACTTCCTCCTCTGATCCTCCAGTGCAGCCAGCAGGGAGTCGCGTCTCCCCAGCAGGAGGACCGAAGATCGGATCCGTTCTTCTTGGAGCTTTTGTAGCAGAAGGGCACCAATTAACCGTTTGCATGACGGAGCAGCTGCCATGCAGCAGAGCGAGTTCATGAACAAACTGGGAATAATTTATCGTATCCTATCCACGCTGCAATATCGATTTGTAATAATGGAAAGAAAGAAAAACACGAGGAAACAAGAAAAACACGGTTTCCCCTTCATGACTCTGCGGGTCAGTCCTGGAAACGACGGAGCAACTTAACAGCAACTCCTCACCAGCAGCAAACTATGCAGCAAAAGGTTTTAGTTATTCTGGGATTTTCACTGCAGTACAGCTACCTGCTGCAGGAACATAGAAAAGTTTAAGGTTAAAATTCTTGTCAGGTGATTCTAAAACAAATAATTTGTGTCATTGGTAGAAATATGAATAAAAATGGAAACCAAGTCATATTCACTAAATTCGTTAACTCCTTGTTTCTGTACCAAAATGTTTTTATTGTCTGATGTTATAATTTCATTTTAAGTCAATGAAAGACGATGAAAGAGATTAAATTAAGTCATCTTTAATTTCATCTTAAATTAAAGATTCATTATTAAAATTATCAACTTGTGATGACTAATTTGTTTAATTAATCATCATAATTAAACAAAAATAAAGATTTAGTCTGAAAAACGAAACACCTTAATGTTCTGTTTCATTCTTTTCAGCGCGGCTCCATGTTTGGGTTCATCAATGTTTACATTTCTCTTCCAATCTGAACTGATGCAGCCTTCTCAAAATTCATGCACTTAATTTACTTTTCATTTTCATTCCTTAGCTGCTGAGTGTCTCTAAAAGGCATCAAACCCAAAATTAGAAACATCTAGTTTAATATATCACATGTTGCAGACAGTTAGCAAAAATATAATTTTACAGTTCCTACTGATAAAATGTGAAGGAGCTCGGCGTTTCCTCTGCGGCAGAAACGAAGGTAAATTAACGAAACACAGATAAAGAAAATGCATGGAGATAAACATTAATAATAGTTTATGGTACCAACCAACCAGCTTTTAGATTTGTAATAAGAGCTTTTCTCATCCTGCTCCTTTAAACGCTTTAACAATGAACTCGTTCTCCTGGAGGCCAGTGAGCCGAGGACGTTTCCTGTTTGAAGCGTGACCTTTTGACCTCTGCCTGCTCGGCGTTCAAACATCCCCGAATCAGAGAGGAGAGACGCAGCGCTGCTCCGAGTTCCTCGTGGGTCCAACAGAACCAGAACACCAGGCTCTGAGCCCAGTCTCTCTTCATCCGCTCTTCATTTGACCTTCTGTCTGAACCAGCAGCCTCAGGGTTCGTCACGCTGATCCACTTCCTGTCAGGTTCACTCAGACCCGAACCGCCGCCTGGTACCGTCCAGCCGTTCATTTCCTTTTGAAACGCAGCTTAACTAATGAGATTTTGAATTTCACGCAATGATCAGCTTTTATTTTGAAAGTTGTCAAGATGTATGAAAAAAACTTAGAAAGAAACAAAACAATAAAACACAAAGTTCAGGAAAATGTAACTCAATTTGTCACATAAGTCTAAAAAACAACCAGAAATTATTTCTGAAATCAAATATAACCCAGTAAAGGTATGTAAAAACATTTTAACTCAACTTTAATAAATTAACCACTTTGCAAGAATTTTAAGTCACATTATTTCAACCAGAGTGTAAACATGTCAGCGTCTGCCTGACATTACAGTTTAAAACTCACCGGCTCTTTTCCTTCGTTTTGGAGAAACTCTTCCTTTCCAGATTAAAGTTTTCCCAGCATTTTTCTCACCTGTTGGATTTTTCTGCTCTGTGATCATTTCCAGCTGCTTCACTCACAGCCAATCAGAACACGGCATTTAAAATTAACAGGTTAAAAAAACAGTTTTAAAAGCAGAAATATGGAATTATTGAGAAGTGTGTTTATTACCTGCTTAAAGGTTGTTTGTTTAATGCCTCTTGTGTCTCTGCTGTTTAACTGGATCCTTTTGCTTCAAATAAAACATTTAATGGAACCAAGAAAACCTGAACAACTGAAACATCAGAGGAATTTTAACTGTTTCTTTTTTAACCAAAATTCCAGCATAGAAAACGTGTCACAGTTTGTCTGGATGTGATTCACAACATTTCACTTTGAACAGGAAAATCTGATGAAGCTCTGCCCTCCTCTTCATCAGTCGGCCTCCTGCTGCAGAAACGAGACGGAAACAAGCAGCAGGAAATGACATCAGCAGCTGATGCTTCTGCCTGGAAGGCATCTGGTTGTCTAAAAAACAACCAGAAACCAAAATAAATAAACGTCCAAAGAAAATCCTTGCAGTTTTACTTCCTGTTCTTTTTGTTTTTAGTTGAATCAATCAGATTCTCTTAAAATTCCCAAACGTTTCCATGTTTCCCAAACAGCATCAGCTTCTCTGAAAGGAAACATTAATTTATAAATGATTATTTTCTTACTTTTATTCACTGTTCAGTAATTATTACATTAATCCTCATGCTTTCTGACTTTAGTTGGTAAAACGTTTTCTTGCAGGATTTTCCTGCTGGTCAGTTTCTTTTGCCTTTTTCTATTTCTATTTTTCTATTTAGCAAAATTTAGCAAAGCAGCTAAATTTGACGGCCAGCCAGTCAGAAAGAGGAACAAAAATCATTTCAATAAGTTAACAACATGAACGGCGCATTTTTCAAATATTATTTTCACAATTTTGTTCATTTATAAATGTAAGTTTAAAACCAAATATTCAGTTTACAAACTAAATATTTTCTAAATATGTAGCAAAGTTAAATATCTAGCTTTGCACTACATTAAAATAAATATTTAATTTGTAAGCTAAACTTTCAGTTTGAATTTAAATATTTTGTCTACTAAATATTTAGTTAAATATTAAACTTTTTTTAGCACTTTTCAGCAACAAGGTAGTTCAAAGTGAAAACATAAAAACATCATAAACACATAATAAAACCAACTAAATATTTAGCTGTGGACTAAAGGTTTAGTTTGAATATTTAGTTTACATATTAATATATTTTGCTACTTTGCAAATTCACTGCTGATAAAGAGAAGTGGACTACCAAAATAAAAGCTGGGTCTCATATAAACTCCTGCTGGTCAGATTCATCACTTCATCATTTCCCTTCAAAGAGCTGAATATTGATTATTGATTTTGCTGTTTAGCTGGTTATTGTTTATGAAGTAAAACACTTTGACCTACCTGGACTCTGAAATGTGCTGCTCTTCTTGTCATGAGAAGAAATTATTATTTTGGGTTGGAGTTCAAGTTGTTCATGTTAGGTTGAGGTTAAAGGTCAGCATTAGGATCCAGAAATAAATCAATGATGAATGGAAATCAAAGCAAAGTCCTTGCGACAACAGAAAGACGGGGTGTGTGTGTGTGTGTGTGTGTGTGTGGGGTGTGTGTGTGTGTGTGTGTGTGTGTGTGTGTTTGCACCGCTCCATGTGGGCAGGTAGGTCACACAAGATGTGAGATTGGAAAAAGGTCGACAGAATGTTGACCAGATGAGAACATCCCCGTGTCACGCTGCGTGGGTGTGGCGTTATATGGGTGTGTGGGGGGGTGTGGGGATGTGGGGGTGGGGGTGTGTGTGACGGTGTGTGTGTGAGATGGTGTGGGGGGGTGTGTGTGTGTGTGTCCACAGCATGCTGTTTCCTCAGCTGCTCAGCTCCATGTATCTGTAAGTGAATCCATGTTTTTCTGTTTCTGCCGTTTGTCATCCTGATGCGTTTGGACAGAAAACTTCTGATTGTTGCTCTGCAGGAATTTTCTGTCTTCATTTATGAGTTGCAGTAAATTTGCATATCTTTGCTCCTGGTAATTAAACCATAATTCATGCAAAATATGCATTAATTTCCACTGCTTTATGTTGGATTCATGGAAACATGAGGTGAACAGTTTTTGCCTGATGCAGTGAAATGTTCTGGTAATAATTACATATTCTGTTAAATGTGTAACGGTTGTAACTCATGATGGTTTCCATGACTCAGCATTTTCCCTTCAAATCCTCTGACAGTAAAACATGGTTTCTCCCTAGGGAGGCCTGTTTGTGTCCTGATCAGTGCTGTAAATCAAGCTAGTGTTTGGCCTCTTTCAGGGCTTAAGGAAGGTTCAACGGTTCAGCAGGTCCGATGGAGACAGAACGACTGCCGGAGGTATAAACTAAATATTTGGTTAGCAAGCTAAATATCTGGGTTTAGTTCAAAGAGCTAAACATCAAGTTAGTAAACTAAATGCTGAATTAAGCTAATGAGATGTTCACATTAATAAATCAAGAATGGAGACGCGAACATGGCAGCAGAGAGGAGAGAAAAAGATCACCGACACACACACACCCCCACACCGTCACACACACCCCGACACACACACAGCACATAGAAATGATGCAGTGGCTTTCAGTAAATATCTGCCTGTGCTGTGATTAAAATCATCTTGACTTTGCTAATGATCCAAATGAACCATGAAAATAAAAGCTGAGCCGTTTGGCCATCTGTGGGTTTCTCCCCTCAATGAGAGCAGAGCCAGCGGCTCCACGGGGAGCAGCTGGTGGAGGAAAGACGGAGGAGCTTGTTTCTCAGGCAGCAGGAAACTGAGCTGTAATTACTGCATGAAATGTTCCTCAGCGTTTAGCTGTGATTTACTGTAACTGCAGCCAGACGGTTCATCCATCAGAGGAGCTGGACCTTCATCCCTTCATCCTCCTCTTCGCTCCACATGGAACCGCTCGGAGCCTCCACACCATCTGCCTGCTTCCCGCTAAACTCACTAAAAATACAAACACACAGCAGCGCCTACATACAGGAAACACCGTTACAAACACGTTCATCAATTCAGTTATTCTAAAGGAAAGCAGAATAACTACATCCCATAACCAGAAATCTTTTCAATATATTTCTTCATATTAACATATTAAAGTTGTTTGTGGTGCGTAAAATCTCATAATTACTTCAAAAATGGTATTACATTTTTCGCCTTTGCAATGCATGCTGGGTCGATGGAGCGGGTTCCAGTGGACCAAAGTTTGTAAACAAAACACAGGAAGTCAAAGCGGAGGAAGAGGAAGAAGAAGATGGTGGCTGCAACAAAACATCTGGATGGAGAAAATCTGCCTCAAAGTTTCCTTCGCCGCTCTAGACGAGAGATCTGTGACGAGAGAGCTAGCACAATTAGCCAGTGCTAACACCATTAGCATGAGCTAGCACAATTAGCTAGTGCTAACACCATTAGCATGAGCTAGCACATTTAGCCAAAGTGAACACCATTAACAGGAGCTAACGCTAAATGAAAACAAATTGAAAAGACATTAAAGATGACGATGCAAACTAATCCAGGTGCTGGGAAGCTGCTGCACCTTAAATTATTTATTTGTTGGTCAAACTGTTTCATGTTTTCAGTCCTGATTTGAAGTTTCTCCACCTTTCAGGTTTTCTTGCAGTTTTTTTGTTTTTTAAATGAATTCTGCTTCACTTTGTTAGTTCTGGTTCTGGAAACGCTGAGCCAGCAGGTCCCTGATGGCCTGAGGGATTACATGATTTATAATCTACTTTGACCCAAAACCAGTTAGTGGTTTATGGACCAACTTTAAAATCTATCTCTTTTATATGTTCATTTCTCTTCAGGGCTTTAATGTTCCTTTTACATGATTTTTAGTCTATAAAATTGTGAAATGCTCGTTTCAGGTGCGAGACATGAGCAGTAAAAAGCTTCACCTGCTGCTTTGTGTCCCTTAATTCAGAGCCGGCTGCCGGCTTTGCAGCCGGATTCTCATAAAATGAATTTGACCTCTCCCCGCCTCGCCTTCTGCTCCGGCCGACTATCAGCACTTTATTAAATCCTCAATCAAGGAGAGAAATTGAACGGCCTTATGCATATCCTTAGAAAAAGGACAGAGTGGGAGAGGACAGAACCTCGGACGGATCCATCGTCTGCCCAGCTTTACCTTTTAGGGCCGAACAGAAACCGAGTCCAGATGGATTTCAGACGCATCTGGACTGTTGATTTTACTGCCAGGCTCTATAAATGCAGCATCATTTAGTCTTGGAGAAGCATCATTCATTACAGCAGCTGAAGGACACTAGTTAGTGTTTCTTGAACTTGTTGGCAGCAGCAGAGGAAACAGAGACATTCAGACGGTTGGATCAGAGAGGAAGAAAGTTTTCACATGTCAAACAGTTTGGAAATGATCTGTGAGCAGCTCAGGTTCTGGAAAAACCATTAGAGCCGCGGAGCAGGAGACCCAGACCAGCGTTTCTGCTTCTGTTTCAGGGGAAACAAACGGATGCAGTGAAATGTTTCAGCCAGAACCAAAGTGGGCGGGGCCAAGAGACCAGGGGGCGTGGCCAACATTATGTTGCTATATTTAGTAACTTTTCAAACCGTTTTTCATTAGAAAGCGAGCAGCGACAAATCTAGCAACATTTTTCTGTTGTTGAAGGCCTTAGTGGCGACGTGTGAAAGCGACTGTGAGCAGCTGAGTTAGAGAAACATCAAACCGAACTGCGAGGCGATCTGTTGGCAGCCTTTATCAAATGTGAGTCCAATCTGAGTCCAGTCAGGTTTCTGTTGCGTCTGCTTGATAAAAACTCGTTTATTATGGCTCTATAATGAGGAGGAAAGCTGCATATTGGTGAGATTATTATTAAAGGTGGAGGAGCCACCAGAGACCTGGAGGTGAACTATTTCCGTCCAGCTCATCCATCACTAAGCTGTTCGGCTGCCATGTTGGATCAGCTGACTGATGGACAGGAAGTGGCTCCAGCAGAGAACCAGACCTGCAGCAGGTTTTCTGGCTTTGGTCAGAAAAACTCCTGATGTTTGAGCTCTGTGTAAAGAACTGAGTGGATATTTTTTACAATAAAAACACATTCAGCACATCGTGACCTTTAACCCCAAATAAGTTACTAAACCAGAATACAAGTTTAATATTCCCTCCATCTGACGTTGACAAGAAAAGAAAAACAACTGAAGAAAACAATGAGAGATGCAACCTGGTGAGGCGAAGAGAAACCCTGAACACACACAGACACACAGAGACACACACACACACACACAGACACACACACACACACACACACACACACACACACACACAGACACACACACACACACACACACACACACACACACACACACAGAGAGACACACAGAGACACACAGAGACACACACACACAGAGACACACAGAGATTTCAGGAAATGGTGTTTTTTAAACACATTTCAGTTTTATTCACCTCAGGAATATTAACTGTTTCCATCAGGAGGAAAATAAACTGCTGGCTGTTAAATCCGACGTTCAGTTCTCAGGTTCAGACCGAAAGACCAGAAAGTTCATAAAACATACATTTCTGAGCTGAAGGCCTCAGGAGCAGGCGGCCGAGAAACCGAATCCGGTTCAGGAGAGCGGCGCGGTCGCCGTGGAAACAGGAAAGGTGAGAAAACAACAATAATGTCTGAGTTGTCATTGCGTTGCCACGTTCTTCAATTATTTAAAGCTAAACTGTTTAGTAAACCACAGATTCCGACACAGCTTCATTTATGAAACAAATATTTTCACTTAAATATAACAGAAGAACTAAAAAAGAGACGCATAAACATGTGAATATTAACTCAACCAGGACTGAACATTTCTGTGGCTTTTAAAGCTGCGTTCAAACGAAGCTCAGCAACGGTTTCTGCTTTAAATGCGACTGCAGAACAAGAACTGCAGGTGAGCTGATCGATCCAAGATACTAAAACTATTGATACCAAGTCGGTGTCAGATTGATTCTTTACTTTCAGATTCTCTAAAATTGTACTTCATTTTTGTGCTGCAGTTTCTCACCTTTACCTCAAAATGCTTTGATTTCCTTTCAAATGATCTTATTTTGGAAAAAACGGGCCTGAACCAGTTTCAGTATAAACTCCTTTAAACTTTGTCCAAATTCTGTTTCAAGCTGTAAAAATATGAAATATTAAGACAGACCCTCAGTGCCACAAAGATTATAGAATGTTTAAATTTAGTATAAAATAGAAACTATGGACCTAAAAATGATGTTAAATATTCAGGGTGATAAAGAAAATTCAGGGTTTGTGCTGCACGATGCAACACGAGTTAAGAACCACATGACACTTCAGTCATGACACCGCGTTCTGGTTCCTGCTGGGCGTCTGCTGGATGTCTGCTGGGCGTCTGCTTGGTGTCTGCTGGGCGTCTGCTGGACTGTCTGCTGGGCGTCTGCTGGACGTCTGCTGGGCGTCTGCTGGGCGTCTGCTGGACGTCTGCTGGGCGTCTGCTGGACGTCTGCTGGACGTCTGCTGGACGTCTGCTGGACGTCTGCTGGACGTCTGCTGGGCGTGTGCTGGACGTCTGCAGGACGTCTGCAGGACGTTCCCTCCTGGGTTCCTTAAATGATCTTCCAGGTTCCAATAAATAGAAGAAAAGAACTAAATTTGAAATGATTAATGCCGATCTGTAGTTCCTCTGTGGAGGTTTCGGGTCTTTGGTTTCACCAAACACTAAAAACATTTTCTTTGGTTTTCCAGCGTATAAAATGTGATCTGGTTTTGGACCAGCACCTCCTGGTTCCCTGGTTCTGGCGGCAGCGTGTTCAGCCCAGCTTGGCCCGGCCGTACAGCAGAACCTGCAGCAGGATGGCCGTGTCCAGCAGGATCTGGACCGAGCCGCACACCCAGAACTGGGCCGGGCTTTGGTTCATCACGAAGTACGCCGTCTTGAAGGCGTCGCCCGCCGTCCAGAGCAGAACCATCTTCACGCTGCAGAGAAACGTCCACAGCATGTTATTCATTCATTAAAACTGTATTAACAAATGTTACAAGAACTGACTGGGTTATGGTAGAAATTGTAAACGCACTTAAATATCTTTAAGTAACTTTTCAGCAACAAATGGGAGTTTTCTAAATATTTAATATTGAGGAAGTTTTAGTTCCACTGGCTGATTGTCTCAGTGGTAATAAGACATTTTTCTCATGTTATAACAGAAATGATCTGCCAGCGGCGCCTTTTCACCGACGTTCAGTAATTATTGATAGAAACCAGCTGCTCTGTCTGAATGATCGGATGCTCATGAGTTTCTCTTGTTTCCAGTGGGGAAAGATATTTAGCCCACAAACCAGACCAAGAAAGGTTTTGCATTTTTATATTTTGTACAGAATATTAAACTCTGAAAGTTGTCTTCAATATGTAGTGATGAAGCACTGAGGTTTTTATTTGTTGCAGATTTCTCCATTGATAGAGGGAACATAAACCTGCAGGTAGAGATGAACCTGCTCTGCTTGATCCCGAATGAACCCGTTGGAGTGAAGCGAGGCGCCGAGCTGCACTGACTGCATGTGAGGCGGCGTGTGGATATTGGCCCAGCAGGCTTACCGGGGGAACTGCTCAGAGCTGCTCCTCTCTGACCTTCACCCTCAGCAAACCTCTGCTCCCCCTTTACGCTCATTTCTTTGCTCAGGAGACAGGAAGCCGGATCATTAACGGGTCGGGGAAGGAAGCTCCACTTTAAGGTCATTACTGCCAACAGGACGCTGGTTCTACTGCAGAGCGCGGTGACGCTCAGTTCAGACATCAGCGTCTCACCGACCAATCAGAAACCAGCTGAGAAATGCACCGGTCCAGAAAACTCAGGTGATCAGGAGTTCATGGTTCCTCCTGCATGATCTCACTGAAACCCGGCAGCAGCGGGTCTGGATCGATTAGTTTGGTCTGTTAGGAGAAAACCGACAGGTCAGAGGAAACCTTAACCCCGACAAGTCAGAGGAAACCTTAACACCGACAAGTCAGAGGAAACCTTAACCCCGACAAGTCAGAGGAAACCTTAACCCCGACAAGTCAGAGGAAACCTTAACCCCGACAAGTCAGAGGAAACCTTAACCCCGACAAGTCAGAGGAAACCTTAACCCCGACAGGTCAGAGGAAACCTTAACCCCGACAGGTCAGAGGAAACCTTCAGGAAACCTTAACCCTGTGATTCCTGAACAGGAAAACAACGGAGAGAAAACATGTTATATATCTAAATATGTGTCACATATGAAGCATATTTACATAAAGTACTGACAGGAAGTGCTGGTTTCAAAACTCATGTCAAAACGTTAGAAATGTGTTTTTTATTTCTTAATGTTTCATTTGGCTTAGTTTTCACTTTTATACTTAAAACGCAAAAATTTGCATATAAGTTATATTTCTGTGTAATTTGATGATTTTTAGAAATTAAATCAGACGTTCTGGTCAAACAGTTAATAATATCTGAGGTGTTTTTTAATAAGTATTTTTAACTTTGACTTGAGTTAAAACATTGCTGATCTGGCTGTTTGGTTCCTGGTTTACTTTCTGCTGCATTTTGGTTTTTATGACATTTTAAAAAAATTGTGACAGATTTATTAAACGGAAAAAGGTTAAAAGGTGATTGTGTGACGATTAGAATTATTTAATAAATCAAAGAAATATTATAAATGCATGAAGTTAAGAGTTCAGTTCAGAAAGACATGAAGTGTGGGAACAGAACCGATTGTTCTGATCCAGTTTTATCTGCTGCATCAGAAAACATGTGAACTGTTACATCTCAGATACTGTTTCATGTTTTGTATCTTGGCTGTTGCAAGAACATGATCTCTGTCACATCAGCTGTGAATGAAGCCGCCCAGAAAGAAGAAATTAATTTTAAATCTGCAGCTCAGAGGAGGACGAACTCCTCGGCCGGCTCTGCTGTTCACAGGCAAACAGAGAGACAACAGAGAGAAAACAAGATCAACGCTGAGCTCGGAAAAAATCCCATCATTCCTGTGACTGGATGAATATTTAATGATCTGCTCATAATTCAGATCAGAAATATCCTTTATTGTTCCACAATTCATGATTAAAACTGAATTAAACTCCTGATTTATTTTTTCTCCAAAGTAATAAGCATTTCTCCTGATATCAGATAAATGATCCAGTGTTTCTGAATGATGCATCTCTTTATCTTCTGCCTGATGGTTAAACAAACTGATCCGCTTTGTGCTGCTGGTTTAGATGCTCCAGTAAAACCTGAGACGTTTCTCTGAATCTGAGGGACATTTAGCTGATCTGCTGCTACGATAAAAACTCCCCGGGGATCAGACGGTCCGGAACGCTTAAAGATGTTACTGATGGAAGAACGCACACACACGCTGGTGAGGTGTGTGTGCACACCGGCTGTGAGCGCCCGCAGGTCAGAGGTGCATGGAGCTGCGTGGCTCGGTGCAGCAGCAGCAGCAGCAGCAGCAGCAGCAACAGCAGCAACAGCAGCAGCAGCAGCAGCAGCAGCAGCAGCAGCAGCAACAGCAGCAGCAGCAGCAACAGCAGCAGCAGCACAACAGCAGCAGCAGCAGCAGCAGCAACAGCAGCAGCAGCAACAACAGCAGCAGAGAGAGGAAATCAAAGAGCAGCTCAAGAAGCCGAGCTGCTCTTAACCCTCCGACTGAATTATGCATGTTGATCGATCGCACAGCCAAAAGTTCCCAACCTGACAGAGGAGAGACGGATCCACATCACAAACCGAGCAGAAAGAAGGCGAGGAGAACCCAGAGAACCCGGAGAACATGCCAGGTTGTTTAGATATAAACAGGTGAACAAACCCCAGTTTATGATGATATGGAACAACAAACATGCTGAATACTTTATGAACCAATTCTTTCTAATGCTGTTCTTACTGAAGCCTTTATAACAGGACATTATGGAAGGATGTTCATATAAAAAACCTAAACTAAGCATGGAATAAACAAATATAAAGACAGAAAACACAAAAACAAAAGAAAAACCTAAAACAAAGACAGAAAAAAACAGAAAAAGTTCAAACACGAGGAGAGAAACCAGAAAAACTAAAACCAGAAAAACCCCAAAATATAGACAGAAAAACAACCTGAATCATGAAACTTGGTCATATAAAGTTATAATTTTGCACTGAATCCAGCAGAGCTGATTTTGTTCATTAGATAAAATGTTCTGCATGTAGAAACTATGAAGATTGACATGAATGAAGCAGAAGATTACAGATGATGGAAGGTTTAGTCTGACTTGTCACCAGTAAAGAATAATTTGACTGCATATATTTAAGGAGCAGCTTGTAAAATAAACTGATGAAATAAAATGAAGCTTTAAGGTAATAGCTGCATCCATCTGACACCTTGAATTATTTGCTTTGTTCAACTAATCTTAAAAGAGCCTCAGAAATATGGAGCAAAAAGAGTTTCTCTTCTTCTTCACAGGGTTACTTAAGGCGCAGCAGCTGTTATCCCAGGCAGAACGCCTCGGGCCGATTCACAGGGAGATAAATATCACTAACACAAACATGTTTCAGTTTTGGTCCCGACTTCTGCAGAGTTTCATGCATTTCATTGTTTATGCAGAGAAACATATTTTATATTAATCTGAGTTCTGCTTTCATAAAAACGTTTTTATCTGCAGCGGCTGTTAAATATCAGTTGTCAGATTATTTGGTTCAGAAAATGTTGACAGTCTCCACAGTGAAGCAGCCCAAACCCAGATGCCTCCACTGCGACTCGGCTCGGGTTCATAGGTCACACATTACTTCCAGGTTAGCAGAGTGGCCGTCCACCGCTCTGCCGCGGTGGAGGCGGCCATGTTGGGGGAGGAGAGATGGAAGCCAAACAGAAAAACAAATAAAAGTCTGGTGGATCAGGATCCGGAGGACCAGGACAGACGGATCAGGACAGAACGATCAGGACAGAACGGACCAGGACAGGGACATACGGATCAGGACAGGGACAGACGGATCAACCACTAAAACATCTAATTTAACCTTTTAGCTGCTGGTTCCACCTCAGTGACGTTTGATTCAGATGAATCAACAGCTTCCTTTTACACATAACTCCACTCTGAGTGAAGCTTCCTCCCAGAAAGGTTCGGTTGGAGATGGGCACCAGCCACCCTGACCTCTGACCCTGCAGGGACCAGCATGTACAGCTGAATAGTTTTAGAAAATATAAACATACACCTACATGTGCTTTATTCACATTCTAAGTCAGCAAACTTATCTCCGAAATGATTTTGTTGTTGTCGGCAGTGGGCACCACTAGCTAAGACGTTAGCTGGGCTAAAGCACCAACCATAAACATCAGCTTAGCTAATTTACTGAAGCTAATGCTAACGTGCTAACTTTAACCAAGTCAATGAGAACGTGCTCTATCGCCCTCATCAGGGCCACACATGTCAGTACAGCTTCCTGTTCGGTCTGAGCTGCAGGAAGTGATTCTTTAGAGCCGACATTTCACTCCCGGTTTTAGTTTCATCGTTGTTGAGTTTTACCAGCTCTAACCGACCACAGCAGAGCTTCAGTTCAACAGGAGATTTTAAACTGGTTACTGTAGACCTACAGCAATGCATTCTGGGAACAGAATAAACGCTGCATCGCCTCAGGGTGGAGAACATCAGGAGGCTCCCAAATAACTCATGTGAAATTTTTACAGTATTGGTTTTATTATCAGCCCTGGTTTTTTCGTTTCAGTGTTTTATTCTGTATTCCTCATTTATTCGTTTGTTGTAAAGAAGTCTTCATCCACTTCAAAATAAAAGCATGTATATAAATATCTTACTGTTTTGAGAATTAATTTTTAATCGTAGATAAAACTTTATTATACTGAGTAAATTATTGCTTCAGAAATGACCCATAAAATCTAATTTAAACTAAGTGTGCCAAATGTTTTCAGTGTTAGCAGAAATGCTAAAGTGCTACATGAAAAATTAGCTCTGCTATTAGCGCATTAGCAGAAAGTAGCTCAGCATCATTTGTTGGCAAATAAGGAATAAAATAGATTAGCAACTACAGGAGTACCCAGTGTTGGACTGCTGCTGATGTTTTTGATCATTCTGCCAAATTTCTGATGAAATATTCAGATTTTTATAAACTGTTTGGATAAAATCCAGACATCAGGATTTCATCAATGCCTTCTCTTACTGAGACCAAGACTTTAATGCTGGAGAGATTTGAATGCATTTATTTAGACTTTGCGATTATATTTTTAAAATGATAAATATGATCATATTCTGCTGATCATATTTATGATCTGATTTGACCTCAGTGCTGATTTGAGTTTTAAAGGCTGGACGAAGCCGACAGTTTGTTTATATCAGCATTAAGTTTTAAACTGATGCTTCCTCTGAGGGATCCTGCCATGAATCCCTGATTAACTCACAAACCGGAGTTTTTAAGCATCTGTACTTTAAGCTTTTACCCCTCGCTCTGGGGCAATAAAACACCTGTGTGGGGTTTCTGTGGAGCCATTAAAGCCCGGAGAATTAACGGGCTGTAAACATCAAATCCCTCTGAGGTTTCATGTCCAACTTTATGCAGATCAACAGTTTCTGATTGTGTGCTTATTCCCCCTCATTGTTTTAATTAAAGCAGCTGTACGCTTTATTGGACTCTAAATCTTTATGTTAATGAGTTCAGTGTTTGGGAACTCCGCTGTGAGCTGATTAATGCTGCATGGAAGCAGAGAAATAGAGCAAACATCTCCACACAGCAGTGAGTTAACGTCACACTGAGAGGCATGGTCCAGGTGTTGCATCCTTTTCACAGCCATGTCCTTCTGCTCTCCATCCTGTCTCACCTCTGCTGCTGCAGCTCCGCATCACCTCCCTGCTCCCGCATGATTTCCCCTGAGTGACTGAATCTAAGAGCACCGACAGAGAAAGTCAATAGCAGCGCGGCGTTGGTAATCACACTGTGTGTAATTGGACATGGCTGACTTTATCTGAGCATGCAGGTTCCCAGGGAAGGTGAGTTTTTTCCCATCACATATTGCATCAGACACTGTAAAAACTACAGGACTGCAACTAAACAAGTCCAATTTTATAAAAAGGAAAAGTCTCTGAAAACATTCAGGTTAAATATTGAGGAGTTTTATTATATTAAGTTATGCTTTTAATAAAATGTGCAGCAGTTCATTTGATTTCCAGGAACATTTGTGTCTTCTTTGATTAATGTTGGAGTAAATGTGTGGAAAAGTGAGAGACGACGTTCAGCAGCTCGTCGTCCGTCACGCAGAGGCTGATAAAGAGTTATTACATGTTTAATCTTCACTCATCAGAACAGCTGCGCACCCTGAAGACACGTTCAGTTTGTTAAATTACTGAGACAGCAGAGAGCCAGCCTGAAAGCAACGCTTCGCCCGGTTCCTCTGTGAAAAATGTGAGCAAGAATTTAATTCAGAGGAAACATGAGGGACCTGAACCTGACCTGAGGAGACAAAGAGGCATGTAAACACGGCTTTCTGTTTGCAGCAGCAGCTTTTAGATTTTTTGATTAATCAGATTTTGTAAAGGTCGATGGAAACGTTAAAAATTAGAAATAATTTTCTCAACTTTGCAAAAACTTTTCATCAGGGCCGGCCCAATGCTTTTTGTGGCCCTGAACAGACTTTCATTTGGGGCCCCCATGCTAACACCAGCGGCTTCACTATTCCTACTAACTAATTTATAATTAGCTTACATCAAACCAGTGTTATAACTGCCCCGTTTCGTTGCCCCCGGTCTGACCTTCGTTCCCTGGTCTGCTGGTCGTGTCTCCCCCCACATTAGGTCTGTTCGTGTGTCTGTCCCATGGTCTATGACCCCCCTACACCCCCATCTTATGTTCTCTATCCCCCCCAGGCCCCTCCCACTCCAAGCCCCCCCACCTCCAGGACATTCCCCGTATTCTCAAACCCACAGCTTGGCAGGTATGAAGGTCAGAGTTCATCTGTTAAACTCCCTGAGGATGAAAACACAAACCAAACGCTGGACTATAACATTGTTTATCAGTGTATTTGTGATTCTGCCTCTTTATTATTAAATTGAACTACAAAAACGTGACATGAAAAACTGGACTGATGTTGATATCAGACAGTAACGCTGCTGTTACACCTGATTTATCAATGTTTTATTTTATTAATTTTTTATCGATTAATTGTAAGAATAACTGATAGTTTACTCGATTACTAAAATATTCATTTACAGCAGCCCTAAACTGTTTACTTTAACGTGACAGAAGTTGCAACATAAAACTAGAACATTTCTGAAGAAATTTAAAAAGCCCTGTTACGTCGCCATGGTAACGCCAATTCCCAATAAAAATAAAAGCTCCCTACCTGGGATGGAGACGAACGTTTTGATACCTGTAGTGAACCGGCGTAGCGGCTCGAGCCGCATGAACCGTGACGGAGGAAAAATAAATACCTGCAGTAAAGACGGTGGAGAAGCTGGCGCCTCCAGGGGGCTCAGACATTTTACTGAAAGTAACATCAGCAGACAAACTTTAAATTTACAGGAAATAGCTTTGATATCTTCATTTCCCCAGCAGCCAAAGAGATTAACCTATTATTTATGTAACTATAAAAATAATATCATTTAGTTTGTATTATTCAATATTACTTTAAATGTATATTTGTGTGTGAAAACATCCCTTTTCCTCATGTTTCCATTTAAAACAGGAATTTTCTCCTGCAGGTGAAATGAAGCAGCTGCTTTTTCACCACAGCTGGATTTCTGCTCCCAAACAGCAACAGATGAGCTTCATAACGAGGAAATAATGGAGACGCTCAGCAGGAGGTTCTGTCCCATTAGGGACCAAATGAAGCTCAGAGCAGAACCGGAGAACCGGGCCGAACCACAGAGGAGGAAATCAAATGACTGAATCAAATCAACCCGCCTTCAAATGTTGCATTGATTGTGTTTTTATTCCTATAGTAATTCATTGGTTCAGTGGTGATAATCTACCGCACAGCAAACATTAAAATATCAAACATTTATTTTAAAAGGGAGCAGGAATATCACACAGATTCATTTCTGTTTGACTTACAGCTTAAAAAATTCCAAAACTCCATTAAGTGGAACATTAAAACCATTAAACAGAGAGCTGCAATAAGGCATGCTACAGGAAGGTTGAGTGGAAGGAAAAACTGTGGCAGAAAAAGGTGAACGTTACAAAACAGCACAAGAGAATAAGCTGATTGTGTTGAATCCAGAAACTACATCAGACCCGACTGCTGCTCACAGGTCCAAAGTTCTCGTCTTCATGAAAATACGTTTCTAGAAAATTCTACTCCACAGTTTTCTAAAGAGAGATGTGATCCACCAGAACCAACAATTACCTGGACTTCCAGAACCTCAGCAGAACCTCAGGTTGCAATGGTGCAGTGAACAGGGCTGTCAGTTCTGCAGTAAAATACTTTTTGTGTAATTTTCAAGGTTTCTGAGAAACAAATTTTAGTTTTTTCATTCACTGTGAATCAGTTGGTGTTAAACCCTGAGCTTGCTGCTGCGTCGGGCGGAGCCGTACCTCATTCCCCTGGTGGAGCGGTTCTGCAGGTTCTGCAGCAGCTGCGGCACGCCGAGCATCGCCTCAAACGTCACGGCCAGGGAGCCCAGCGCCTCCACAAACACGGCGGAGTCCAACAGCAGCAGGGTGAGCACGGCGCAGAGCGCCGCCACGCCGCAGCAGAAGAGCAGGTAATCCTCAAACGCACTCCACTTCCAGAAGTAACGGACGTCCAAATCTGGAGAGAAAATATACACTTCAGTCAAAACCTTCATTTAAAATCATTTCAGTCGACAAAATCAGCAACATTTCAACTCAAAGCCACTTTTGCTTTTAAATTATTAAACAAATATATAGGAGCTCAAAATCAAAGATATCAAAGATATATTTCATTAGATTGGAGCAAATGCGTTTCTCTCCGTTCAGCTTTCCTGATAATTCATGGAGCTTTAGAAATGCTGACATTAGCATTAGCCTGTTTAGCATGAGATGCTAGCATAGCTTCACTAACAGGCTAACTCCTGTTAGCACAGCGAATGAAGGAGTGCATCTGATCTACAGCCGTACCAGAAACAACATATAAAGGTTCCAGTGGATGTAAAGAAAGAAAAAATGATTAATTGCATTAAATTCTGAATGCAATAAATACATGTGAATCCTTGAACTGAACCCCTTGTTTGTATCCACATATTTCATCATTAAAACCTGTTAAAACTTCTTAAAATATTGTACATAATTAGTTTAATGCATTGAAAAGTGAAAAGCTGTGATCATCTTTCTGCAGCTTTCTGGCCTCAGGACCGTCCAGGCTGTCAATTTATTCCTCTTCTTCCACATCAACATTCCTCTGATCCTTCAGCCGTTTCATCAATGGAGCAGCGAAGTCTGAATATCTGAGCCGAACGCAGCTGACATCAGCTCATCAAGAGCTCGTTAGTTAGTGTGGCGGCTGCTGCTGCTGCGTTAACGTTTGGTCACAAGTTTGTTTATGCAGAAATGTTGATATTTCTCTTGAACGAGTTCGCTTCTGTCCGGTTTCCATCTGTATGAAAAATCAACCATGATATGAGAGTTACATGTCAGTTCATAGGTAATTATTAATTAGTGAAATATTTCCTAAATGTTATCGAGACTTTCCCTGTTTTATCCTTTTTCCTCTCCAGCTGTTCTCACTTTCTCCTTTCACTCAACGCCATTTTTTGTTTGTTATTAAGTGGCTTTGAAGCACGATGGAGAAAACTGAAACTGCTGCTGCGCCAGCAGGTTGTTGCTAAGCAACCAAAGAGCCAGTCAGTCAGCTGAGGCTCTAATCTATAGCTGGAAATGAAATTACATATGCCATTATTATCATTTTAGAAATTTGGATATATGTTTGACACTGTCATTCAACGTGACCGATAAAAATGTTCAGAGCAGCTTGTGCTTCATGTTAGCACAGCTAACTGTTAGCTTCAGCAAAGCTAACTGTTGGCTAGCGCAGGTCGTTTCCAAGCAGGTCGGTGTTCTGTGACTAAGAAACCAGAAACATTTTATTTCTGCCTCGTCAATAAAAATCTCAACTTCAATGTTTCAACACTCAGAAATAGATGCAAACACACACACACACACACACACACACACCCACACACCCCCACACACACCCCCTCTCTCCTGGCTGCACTGACAGCTCTGATTAGAGTATGAAGTAAAGAGCCATCAGGTGAGAGGACGGGTTGGTAAAGTGTGTGTGTGTGTGTGTGTGTGTTGCTCTTGTCAGTTGCAGGCACTGTGTCTTTAGCAGGTAATAAATCCATTAATCATCTGGCTGCTGGCTGTAAACATGCGGCGCCATGCAGGACGTCTCGCTGCGCGGCTCCATGTGAAACACAGCTGGTGTGTGTGTGTGTGGGGGCGTGGGCGTGTGTGTGTGTGTGTGTGTGTGTCTCTTATTCCCCAGGCAGATAAAAAGTGACTGGTCTGTGCAGCTCAGCTCTCATCTCAGGTGAAGTGGTGAAGTATGAACTGCTGACAGCAGCAGCTGCAGAGACAGGAGCCGTTTCAAACCGGAGCACAAAACTTTCTGAGTCACATTTTCATCTCTCAGTTCAGCCTGAGCCCACTCTGCCCTCCATTTGTAAAGCTGATCAGCACACACACTCACACACACACACTCTCCTCTTGTTCCACTTCAGTCCAGCTGATCTGAGCTCCCTCTCGCCACCTCGCATGTTTACCTGCATAATTCAATCGCTGGAGGACAGTAATGGAGGAGAAAGCTTTGCATCATTCATGTAGAGTATCGCTGCTGAAACTTCCTGCCTCCGCATCAGCCACTTTCCATCTTTCCAATCCGTCATTCTCAAGTTCTCCTCCAACAGAATCCGTCTGAGGTGCATTATACCCAGACGGCAGCGAGGCGGTTTGCATGGACCTCGTTTCAAATCAAACAATTCAATTACCAAACAGCCCGGAGGAATTCAATACCTGCACACAAACTTAGTTCAGGGAGTCGCCCAGCCGGGAAACTTAATGGGACTGTGGAGCTGAAATGGTTCTGCATTTGTGAAGTGGAAACATCTAGACCTGAAGTCAGCACTTCGGGCCTAACAAGCCGCGGGAATGAAGGATGAGACGACTAGAAAGAGGGAGGGAGAGAGAGAGCTGCTCATCAGGGCGACCAGCGCGAATGGAGACCGGCGAGGCGAGATCTGCTGACTCAACCGTCGCTTTGTGAAGGAAACGCCTCAGCTCCGTTTCCTGATCACTTCTCTGTTTGTAGACATGAGATCTGAAGTGACACCTGGACAAAACAGCTAACAGCTAGCAGCTAAAAGTCAGCAACTAGCAGCTAGCAGCTAACAGCCAGTAGCTAGCAGCTAACAGCAACTGCCGTTAGCAGCGCTTTGTTTACAGCAGTAAAGATGGCCGCCATCTGTGGATGGATTGTAAAGTTGTGGAGAGTGACAGCACCGTCAGCAGACGAAGGAAGCTAACAGCAACAGCCTTTAGTTGCTCCAAACAGAACCGGCTTCTGACGCGGTTCTGTTTGGATGTGGAGTCGGGACGTGATGCGTTCACTGACTCAGGCTGCTTTCATCAGTTTAGTAACAGGGACACAACCTGCAGTAACTGGGATCAGTTTTACTTTCCACTGTCACCACATGCATGTTTGGTAAATCAGACCAAACCGATTTACTGTCCAGCCCATCATGAAGATGTGATCAGAAGACTAATAACTTGAATCAGCCACACTAAGTGAATCATTTTATGTCATCCTACAAAATAGTTCTTAAAACTAACAACTTCACCAAACTTCCAGGAACCGGCCCCATAATTCTGAACCTGCTGGTCTGGAGGAAAACTTTCCTGTTTCATCCTGAATATCGTCACTTCAAATAAACATGGCCTGAACTGGTTCATACTGGGCCAACTGGGAGAGAAGAAACAGCTTCTCTCCTCTGAAACCTTTCAGTTTATTAGAGCAACTAAAACTCGTTCCAACCGTTTTGTTTTGCCAGACTTGGGTAATAAATACAGAAGCAGGATCCATTAAAGTCAGGAAGTTTCTCATTAAATCCAAAATGTTCGCGTTGAAACAGGAAAGTGGAAACAGCGTTTACTGTCTTCCTGGATGTTTGAGTGAGAAGATGAAGCTCAGCAATCATAAAACTCTTAATCTGCAAGAAATTAACAGAAACTTTCTGTGTTAAACGAGTTTTATCTCATTATAAGAAGAAAGTTTCTCAGGTTAACAATCTGCTGCTGCTTAATTTATTTCCCCTCCGGCACTTAAACGCCTCATGTTGAAAACTAGATCTTTCTCGTTAGCAAGTAAAAAACACGTCTGATATTTTTCACATCCATCACCGTTTATATCTGTTGAATACGATGCTTGCCACTATTATATTTTGTGTTGGCACTACTTTGTAAAGCGGAAGGTTACGCGTTTATAAAAGTAATAAAGGCGGAGCCTCCCTGTTCTTCTTTTCTTCTTGCTCAGCCAGAGCGGAGCAGTGTGGCTACCGAGTTGAGTTGAGTTGATGTCTCCTGTCTCCTATGTTCTTTTCCACAAGTGAATATGCATTCACAAGCCACAGACACGCAGGGGGATTCTAGAGGTTCCCGTGGAAATAGTGGGAGATCCGCTGCAGAAGAACCAACAGGTTATGGGCCCAGGCAAGTTCAGTATGGCAGTGCACGGAAGGGGATTGCCGCCGCGTTTGACGGAGACGAAGCCCGCTATCACATCTGGGAAGCAAGGTTTTTAGCGTACTTAAAAACCATCGGTCTCAAAGAAGCTATCCTGGGAAGCGAGCTAGCAACGGGAGCTGATGTACAAGAAGCTGCGGAGATCGGTAGGAAAAACGAACTGGCGTATGCAGAACTGTGTGGTTGTTTGGACGATAAGACGCTAACGCTAATCCTCTACGAAGCGCCAGATGACGGCAAGAAAAGCCTAGAAATACTGAGGCGCCATTTTGAGTCTGAAGAAAAGCCGCGAATTGTCGGGCTATACACAGAGCTAACAAATGTGCTAATGGCTGAAGGGGAAGCTTTAGCGGACTATCTAGCCCGTGTTGAAAAGATAGTGGCCGCGTTAAACAGAGCTAAAGAGACCCTTAGTGATGCACTTCTAACGGCGATGGTGTTAAAAGGTCTCACGGATGATTACAACCCATTTTCTGTCCATGTCACTCAGACGAAAGAAATGCTAACTTTCAACGAGTTCAAGGCGAGGCTGAGGAGTTTTGAATGCACATTGCGCTACCGCAGCAGGCCCCGAACAGAGAAATAATGACTGCAAATTACAAAGCGTCCAAACCGAAGTTTAAAGAGAAGAATTATTTCAATGGAGAATGCTTTATTTGTGAGAAAATGGGGCATAAAGCAAAAGACTGCAGAAACAAAAACAAGAAAACTCAGCGAAGGGGGATCAACACACAAAACAGTAACAAGGTGGCCGCCATTACAGACACTGGACAGCAAGCTGTTCGTGTAAAAGACGAAGAAGAGACACTTGTGCTTCGGTTGAGTGAATGGCAACCCTACAGCACACAGCAGCAAGATCTACTGGTGGACAGCGGTGCCTCTGCCCACATCATGACTGACGAGAGTGTTTTCATCAACTTTGATGAGACTTTCCAGCCCAAGAACCACATCATGCAGCTGGCGGATGGAACACGGATCACCGGCAGTGTCCTGAAGAAGGGAGACGCACAGATTGAGCTGACCGACTGTGATGGGAAAGTTGTGAGTATCAAGCTCACGAATGCACTCCTGATTCCAGGATACCCCCAAAACATCCTTTCTGTGGATGCAGCAACTTCGAAAGGAGCAAGATTCAACTTTGAGAAGAATAACAACAAAATGGTCTTTCCTGACGGCACAACGTGTAAAATGAAGGTAAAAGACAGATTGTACTATCTGGACATTGTCACAGAGAAAGTTGGAAACGGTGAGGACTCCTGCAATGTATCTTTGGATTTAAAAACATGGCATGAGATAATGGGTCATTGCAACTATGATGATATTGTAAAACTTGAAACAGTTGTAAATGGTATGAAAATCAAAGACAAAACTTCCAGACCCAACCAATGTGAAATCTGTCTAGAGGGAAAATTTTCACAAAGCAGAAATAGACAAAGTGATGTGAGGGCCAAAGAGCCATTAGAGCTACTACATACAGACCTGGGTGGACCTATTTCACCAGAGTCATTTGAAGGGTACAAATATGCCATCACTTTCACCGATGACTTCTCTGGTGCCACCTATGTGTACTTCCTTAGGAACAAAAACAAGGCAGTTGAGGCAACTAAGCATTTTTGGCAGACACAGCGCCTTACGGTAAAGTAAAACGCCTCAGATCTGACAACGGGACAGAATTTGTGTCAGAGGAGTACCAGTCATTGTTGAGGGACAATGCTATAAAACATGAGAGGTCAGCGCCCTACTCTCCCCATCTAAATGGGACTGCAGAGAGGAATTGGCGCACATTATTTGAAATGGTCCGATGCATGCTGATTGAGTCAGGTTTACCCAAAGAGCTATGGCCTTATGCAGCCAGGACAGCTACAGTCATAAGGAACAGGTGTTACTGTAAGAGAACAGGGGAAACACCCTATTTCCTTTTCAGTGCAAGAGGCCAGATCTGTCAACAATGAAAAAGTTTGGTTCCAAATGTCTGGTGTTTGAACAAAACAAAAAGAAGCTTGATCCTAAAGGCAAGACGGGAATTTTTGTTGGTTTTGATCGTCATTCACCTGCTTATTTGGTTTATTTTTCAGAGACAAACAAGGTTCAGAAACACAGACTGGTCCATTTTATTGAGAAGAATGTGACAGAGAAGCATACACAGACTGACTGGGACCAACCAGAGGATCACTACATAGAGTGGGCAATATCACCTAGTCAACATAGTCAACCACTGACTGAAGGAACAGGACAGACAGTCACAGACATTGAGAAAGACTTAGAAACAAATAAACCAATAGGTAGAGTCAGAAAGAAACCTAAATACTTGGAGCACTCTGAATGTAGAGTGCAGAGCAGTAACTTAACCATTGACTATTGTTACAGAGCTACAGTTGGGCTGCCACAGACCTATAAAGAGGCTTTAGCATCACCCAAATCTGATATGTGGAAAAAGGCAATGAAAGATGAAATGATTTCATTTAAAGAGAACAACACCTTCTCATTGTACCGTTACCAGAGGGTAGGCAGACAGTGGGGGGAAGGTGGGTATATGCTCTCAAGGAGGATGATAAAAGGAATGAGACATATAAAGCCAGGTGTGTAGAGAAGGGATACAGCCAGGTAGAAGGACTTGACTATTCAGAGACGTTCTCTCCAACTGCAAACTTAACATCACTACGTGTGTTGATGCAACTCGCTGCACAACATGACCTTAGACTGAACCAGATGGACGTTAAGGCCGCATACTTACATGCACCCATTGACCATGAAATATACATGGATCAACCTGAAGGTTTCCAGGTTAAGTCAAAGAATGGTGAGCGACTTGTGTGCAAGTTAAACAAATCTATCTGTGGACTTAAACAATCTGGGAGGAACTGGAACATGATGCTCCATGAGTTCCTGATGTTGAATGAGTTTGTACAGAGCCAAGCTGATCATTGTATCTACACAAAGTTTTCTGACATAGGAAAGGTGATTTTGTTAGTGTGGGTCGATGACATAGTTGTGGCTGCAAGCAATGAGATGTGTCTAAGAGAGGTCAAAGAGAAACTGAAAAGTAAGTTTAAAATGAAAGATCTTGGCCATCTCACACATTTTATTGGGATTGATTTCACACAAAATGAAGGTTCTATCAAAATGAGCCAGTCCAAATACATTGAGAAGATATTGGAAAGGTTTGGTATGGCTGAGTGTAAACCCAGAGCCACTCCTAGTGAAATCCAATGTGATCTTGTTCCAGAAGGAGAACAAACTGATCAAAGAAAATACAGAGAAATGCTGGGCAGCCTCATCTACATCATGACCTGTACTAGGCCTGATATCAGCTGGATTGTGAGCAGATTGTCACAACATATGTCTGATCCCAGAGAGAAACATATGACCGCTTTAAAGCATGTGTACAGATACTTATGAGGGACTAAAGACTATGAGTTATGTTATAACAAGTGTGACACTAAACTAGAGCTGATAGGGTACTCTGATGCTGACTGGGCCAACGATGTTCTGGACAGAAAGAGCATTACAGGCTATTGTTTTAGTCTAAAGCCAAGTGGAGCCGTCGTTTCATGGAAAACAAAGAAACAACAAACAGTTTCATTGTCAACATGTGAAGCTGAGTATGTAGCATTAGCAGCTACCATCCAAGAAGCCCTCTATCTATCCCAACTACTGCAGGACATGGACCACAGTTTTGAGCAAACAGTGAAAGTGTTTGAAGATAATCAAGGAACTATACGTCTTGCAAAGAACCCTGTGAATCGCCAGAGGAGCAAACATGTGGACATTAAATACCATTTCATAAGGTCCAATGTTTTGCAGGGTAAAATTGTTTTAGTTTACTGTCCAACAGAAAACATGGTTGCAGATGTGTTTACAAAATCTGCTACAAGAGCCAAACTTGAAAAGTTTTATTCTTATATGTTTGGTAAATAGTGTTATGGCTAGAATACGTGGCACCATCGAGTGGGGGTGTTGAATACGATGCTTGCCACTATTATATTTTGTGTTGGCACTACTTTGTAAAGCGGAAGGTTACGCGTTTATAAAAGTAATAAAGGCGGAGCCTCCCTGTTCTTCTTTTCTTCTTGCTCAGCCAGAGCGGAGCAGTGTGGCTACCGAGTTGAGTTGAGTTGATGTCTCCTGTCTCCTATGTTCTTTTCCACAAGTGAATATGCATTCACAAGCCACAGACACGCAGGGGGATTCTAGAGGTTCCCGTGGAAATAGTGGGAGATCCGCTGCAGAAGAACCAACAATATCCTCTCCTGTGTAACTTTTCTTATATTTAATTCCTACATGCCATACTATGTTTAAGTTAATAAAGGGCAGATAATGGGCTCCCTGGCTGACTGTTAGCTTATCAATGTCTCCTCCTTGTTCCTCTAATTAGCTTTTTGAGAGCAGAAAAATCTGCAACTTTAAATGTCCAGGTAGCAAATAAATGGAGTCACACTGAAAGAAACGTTAATGGCAGAACAATTAAAACACGTTCACTGAACGATACGAGCTTTAAAACTGTTCATCATCAGAGAATCAACTGAAGAAAACGAGTTCAAATGTTCAAAATAGCCAAACCAATAAAAACATGTTTCTGCTCAGATCATCTTACAGTTTAAACAGACTCTGGTCCCCGAACCGATCTTTGTCTTTACAGAGCGGCTCTCTGCAGTGACTGTCTCTGTTTGCACACATCTACCAAAACGTCGCGTCCGCCTGCAGCCTCCTGCATCCACACTCAGAGAAAACCTGCAGAGGTTAGCCAGCTGAACGTTAGAGAGCGACGACCTGTTCGAAATGCGTCTGTTTCAGCGCCAGCCAGGCAGGAAAGGTTTGACCTTGGTGTTTTTTTTCCTTGAAAGGCTTAGAGGTCCGGTGCTCAGAGTTCAGTGAACCTGCAGAATAACTGATACGCTTTGTATGAATAAACCTGCCGCTTCACATTTACTTCAGGTTCACTAACAACACCAGCATCCAGTCAGACTCCAACATCCTCCATCATCGGCTCGACCGGTAACAGTCAGCGCTTCCGTCCATTTGGAGGGCCAGCGGCGGGCGCCTGCAGCGCCGAGATAAATGACAATCAGAAACTCTGCTGCAGATTAACTTCCTGCCACAGATCCGCTGGGGCCCTGAGATCTATTTACACCCCCGGGTCTAGAAATTAAATATGCAGAAGAGCTGCTGCAAGACGAGGCTTTATTTCAAAGAAACTGCATCATTTCTATTGAAGTTTTCTTAACTTTACGTTAAAATCACATTTAAAACCTGTTTCTGCATTCAGTTGATCAGCTGCTAATTTATTTGCATTAATTAAGGGAACAGACTCCCATAACATTAACTACTGATGTACCGATCAATGCGCCAATAATCAAAGATGGACAGTGATCTGTGGACCAATGGAAAGGTCAAAAAGTGGAACCAAAAGGATTCTTTCTTCCTCACTCATTAAAAACATCAATGCTGAAAACTCCACTTGGTTAAATGCATCAGCAGCTCTTTGTCTAATGCTCCTCTGTCTGAACCTGCAGCACATTCGTCTTTTCTTTTACGGCCAATTAACCGTAATGAAGGCGAAGTTTAGGTGTTTCAGTCCTTAGAAAGAAAATCTGTCTGAACCAAAACCAGAATCTGTCAACAGACCTCAAAGAAAGACAGGAACTGGTTTCATCCAGTAAAACCTGATCAGTGCGTCACATTTCTCTGAAACAAAACCCTATTTCAAAACTCTCCACACATTAATGCTGCAGCATCAGAAAGCTAACCGCTGGATAAACCGCTCAGCGTTCAGATGGCTGGAAAAACCTGCAGCATCAGAACTCTGAACGAAACGATCCGCCGATGTGGATCCAGGCAAAGGAAACGCAGGTGTTGGGGAGGGAACCTTAAAAAACTCAGTGTGAGTAGAACTGACTGGAAACCCATGGACAAGAGCGCAAGAAGATGGATGGATGGATGGATGGATGGATGATGGATGGATGGATGGATGGATGGATGGATGGATGGATGGATGGATGGATGGATGGATGGATGGATGGATGGATGGATGGATGGATGGATGGATGGATGGATGGATGGATGGATGGATGGATGGATGGATGGTTTTCCGGTGGAGAGGTTTCCTATTAATATTTGGTGTGAACAATTAAAAAGAGCCTATAAATGATTTTATGGCTGTCCACAGGCCGCTGGGTCTCTGGCAGCTGCTTGTTAGCTTCGTCATGTAGCCATGTGCTACACCAGATCAGCTGCAGCTCCGGAAATTATTCATGCAATGAGTTTGTTTGTGTTCAGAGCTAAAGGCGAAACACTGACTCATGAAAACAACCTTGCCCATTTGAAAGCTAATTATAAAACGTATCTTCATATTGGAAACGTGTCCTGTGTGAACCCCAACCGGTGCTATGATTATCTGAACAAATATTCCCAGTGATTCGTTGTTTTGCTTCATTTGACTTGGTAATGAAACGTTCAGCTACCAGGAGCTTTAATTAAAGCAGAGCCTTCAGTTTGCTGGCTGCTCTGCACCGGACCTGCACCGGACCTGCACCGGACCCACAGAGGCCTGTCCTCGGTTCTTCCTCATTCAAAACGCTGGAGCTTTGAATCGACTCCGATATCTGAGGTTTAGTATCGGGCCAAAACCCAGGAGAATGGCACCGGGACGCCTGCGGCTCGACCCGTTTCGACCCGTTAGATTTAAGGTAAGTTGTAAATGAAGCTGGTGGTCTGCAGGCGCCCCCTGGTGGTCGGTACCGCATCAAGCGTTTAGATGCCGTGACATGAGCTCAAGGGGCACAGCTGCTTACCAAAGGGTTGAGTTAAAAAACACAACAGGCTGCAGGTCAAAGGAAAAGCTGCAGATATCAGTGGAAGAAAACAACTTCAATATGACTTACATGATCGGAGGAATTCATGTCTGCAGGAACAGTTTCCAGTTTCTCAGAGCGAGTTGCTACACTTATTGTTTTTACAATACTCTTAAAATACATAACATGCCACAGACATGAAGATGTAGGCCTGCTGTGCCCTGCGCTGATTAACTGCATTTTAATACATAAAACTAAATAATTATTCTCATCGGGGTTCCTGTCAAAGAACTCAAGTCCTTTTTTCTTTTATTGTGCTTCTAAATTATAAATAGGATTAAAATGTTATTATTGCAGTGAAGAACTTCTGTGATTTTTATGTTTTCTATCATTGAAAAGCTCAGAACCATTTCCAGGATCCGTAAATAACTCAAACGGCACCAAGTTGTTGATAGTTTTATCGTGACCATTTACAACACAGACGCACAAAGAAGATAACACCAGGCTGATTTTCTCAGATGGAAGGACGGACAGAATATTGCATCTTTTCTGCTGGTCTTCCATGTTTTCTGTCATAATTTCTCCATATCAATGTGTGGAGAAAAGGATTGACAGAACCTCAGCGTCAGATATCAGACTCCACTTATTATTCTATTCACCACAAAAAAGCTAAGAGAAAAATGCATCAGGGTGAGATTTAACATAAATATGCATCAATGCTGAGTAATTTTTCAGCTCCCTGCAGATGAAGCAAAACTCTCAAATTTAAATATGATCCCAGCTTCCTCCACAGACCAAATGGAAAAACCTCATTTCTGTTTTTAATAAAGCCGATCATGTGTTACCAGCTTCCATCATTCAGGATCTTCCTGTAGGCGACAAGCTGATGACATGAATTTCCCGTCTTATTTCATTAAGTTTCACATCTGTAAAATAAAACATAAAATCTGCCCCGGTAAAACTGAAATCTCTTCCTGACATCTTGGCTGATTCTTTGATTTTTTCATAATGTCTCACAGGAACCCAGAAAGTTCGATGTGTTGCCTTAAACGACGTCCCCAGATTTTCCTGCTATTAACCAATATGATGCAAATTAACCAATCAGAACCCTGCAAAGCCATGACATCATCATCTTGTGTCTCTGCTCCGTCTTTTCAAGCCTCCAGTCGGTTCAGCTAGAGGTTTCTTCCTGCTACAAGAAGTTTCTCCTCTCCACTGTCGCCACATGCATGCTCAGTATGAGGCTGGAAAGTCAGCAGCTCAACGAAAGCCATTGTCTACTGTCGCCCCCTGCTGGTTCATGAGGAGCGAACGCTGCAAGTCAACGACTAAAAGCTCTGCTGGGTTTCCTTAGATAAAAACTTCTTAAATAGTTAATGTAATTTTTAACTTGAATTGAAATGTTTTTTTGGTAAAGTGCCTCAAGAGAACATTTGCTATAAACTGAACTGAAATCAATACAATATCAAACTGATCCCATTGTTTCATTCTGCTGTATATTTATTGTAAATAAACATTTATTTTCTTATTTTGAACATGCAGTATTACTAATGTTTACAGCAGTTTTATAATCACTATTCTAAACATTTGTGTTAAAATAATGAATAAATGAAACTATGATGTCACTGCCTGTGTAAACTGTCCTCAGAGCGCCCTCTCCTGGCCAGCGGTGGGACTACAACGTTTATTCTGTCTTAATATGAATATTTTAGAAACCATAATTTGATTGTCCAAACAGAGAAGACATTTGGCCAGTTCTGAAACACTTTAATCATTCTGTTTATTAAAGAAGACTTTTTATTTAACATATTTAAAGTCTTCCTTCAATTTGAGGTTTCAAAGAATAGATAAATAATTGATCAATCATTATCAGTTATAATAATAATTAATCATTATCATAAATAATTAATCATAGTATTAGTTTCTTTTAAATGTAGGAAAAAGCAGTGACTCACAAAGACAGTTTAAAAAGCTACCAGACAATTTAATATGGGAGCAAAAAGCCTGTCAGGAGTTGTTTTACTACAATTATTGATTATTTTAGAAATGGGTTATTCTTATGATTTATCAATTATTCAGACAAACAAAAATCACATTTTTTATTTAACCACTTGCGCTGTTTTCAACAATATTAGAAACACCTTAAAAGATAATAATTTAAATTGTTTCTTAAATAATAAAATAAACATTTTAAGCATATGGTTGATAATTTAACAAAGCTGAATATGCAGTCAGAAAAAGTCTGTAACCTCCAATTAGTAACCAATTACTAGATTAGTTGACCATTATTTCAATAATCTGTAGTTTTAAATGTATTTTGTGTTTGTGAGGTCTTCTGTGGCGCCAGCGCCTTGCTGTACCTGTGAGCCGGTGCTGCTTGGTGCTGACCCGGTTGGAGCTGTGGACGGAGCAGCAGAGGTGCAGCATGGCGAACATGGTGACGATCATCACCACGCTCTGAAGCAGCAGCGTCACCTCAAACTGCTTCCCTATCCTGCAACAGAAACGCGTCATCACCGAGCTGCAGAGTCATGCAGCGTTTTATCAGTTCGAATCATTTCTCCTCTCTACCAGAAGAATATCCGCAGGATGTTGGCTACGAGCAGAACCAGGCAGACCCTGGTGGAGAAGCCCTCGGTGTTGCTGCTCCTCTGGATCTCCTGGTACTGCGGGACGTAGGGCAGGGCGCCGCCGAACACCATGACGACGGACGCCAGCAGGGACAGCAGCGTCCAGGAGCCGTCTGCGTCCTCCGCCTGGATGAACCCCTCGGCCTCCATCGCTCCAATAGGCGCTGAGCGCGTCCACGGGTCCTGAAGGAGGAACCAAGGCTCATATTCACACTGAGGAGATGCCAGATAGTACTTCTAACTGGTGTGGAAAGAACAAACTGGATTAAAACAGTTTAATTTTAAAAAACTTATTGATTTTTTAAAACTAGAGAAACAGATGAGCAGGGAGGAAAACCACTGACCACAGCTTCTGTTTGTGAGCATAAAGTTAATCAGAAAACCTGCTTTATTTTAGAGGTTTGAGTTGGGATGGCCATTTATCGTGTTATTATTTATCATGATAAGAATTTGACACAATAAATTCCAACTAATGGTTTTAAAAGCTGTCTGTATTGTCAGGATTATAAGTTTTACTATTTTCTCCATTGTTTGTTTATACAGGATAAATAAATATTAATAAGTTTGAGATTCACTGCATTGCCTGTGTGCAGCTAGTGGCACAGATCACTCTTCTTCATGTGACTGGTGTCCTAAAGAAACATTACAAATGATTTTGTTTTTCTAGAGCAGCGTCTATGACTCAGTTACATAAAAACTATAAATATGTGTTATTGTTGATAAATACAGTAATTAATGAATCACATCTCTAATCAACAAAATCTAATTCAAAAACCATCTTGCTGCTAATTGAATAAACTGACATGAGCTCAACACAAAAGATGTTTGTAGTTTTAATCTTCAACCATCAGATGGGATAAAAATGTTTTTCAGTGGAAATAATGAGTGTAAAAAGCCAGAAACATTCCCTCTTTGGCTTTACTTCTCAGAAGCTGAGCTCATTGTTAATTAAACTCAACAACATTTATCTGCGTTTACTTGACAGGAGGTCAGGTGATGCTCAGTTAAACCACATGAATAAATTAACATTTCTGAAAAGATCACCAAACACCGCAGTTCTAAAAAATACTGACATTTCCCCAATGCTGCTTATTTACTGACTTCTCTTTAAAGTGCCATTTATATTAATGCTTATTCAAACTCATCATTCAAGGATTCAAGACAATCAAACAATATTCTGCAAAAAGCGCAACAGGAAACGGCATAAATTAGAACATTTACATTTTCTCTTGTTTCAATTCATTCTCACTGACGCTGTTCAGTCGTTTTCCTACTCACGTCTAATTTTGCGGGAGTTTTTGTTTCTGAGGACTGGATGAGTTTCCCGACGGACGTTTAAAAAAGGCGCAATGTTTCCCGTCTCTAGGCAACCGTGACGTCAGCGACGGTCCGTAGCGGGTCGGGGATTCGTACGTCCCGCCATGACAGTTTTACTGGCCTTATCAAGTCCTGAGTCTCAGCAACGTTTAGCTGATGTGGAGCAAATAAAATCTAATAATCAATTATATTCATGATTTGAGTGAGTTTTGTAATCAGTTTTGAATATCAAATATAATGCTTCATATTGCTGCACGGTGTTAAACCCTTTACTAAATTATATTCTCATTATAGTTTGAAATGTTTCCGCTGAGGATGAAATGAACAACCTTGTTTGCCTGCAACAGTCAGACAAGGAGCAAATGATGCAGGATGGATCCGTTGGAACAAGCAGAAGCTTCTGGTAGAAAGATGCAACATCTAGTGGCAAACAAACAAACTCCCTAAAGCATCAGCAGCCAGAGCGGAGGGTTTTATGCAGGAGGGGGGTTGGCAGGTAGTTTGTGTGAATGGGGACAGTTGGAGGGTCTCTGGGTGCCAGGATGAGGTCAAAGTGTGAAGCCCTCCTCCTGGGTGCTGCAGCTGAGTCTCCATTTGGCCAAGTGCATTGATTTAATAAATGTCTTGTGAGTCATTTTACATTCTGGTTGGTGGCTCATTTCTGTGTCTTGCCTGAAATACCAAAGTCTCAGGTAGAGAGACGTGTTTTTGGTTTGAATCTCTCAACACTGACATGAAAAGATGTTTCAGTATTTTACAAGCATTAAACCAAGTGAGGTGATTTAATGTAAAACCACGTTTTACATGAGCAGAACTAACTTTAGAAGTTAGGCACACACGCGCCAGGAGTTGCATGGAAAACGTTTCGTTTACTGTGAAATTCATCCCAAGCTGATTGTAACATTGCACACATATTTCATAGCCTGTCTTTGAAACGCTGCCAGCGGGGTGAGCCATCAGGTCCGGCCTGGTGGATAAATCCATATTTACCATCGTCTCCCTCAACCATTCAGTTCCTCTCACATGTTTGTAGCCTCTTCAGAATAAATCCATAGATCCCCCAGTGTCTGTGTCCACCGCATAGCTGTCAAGTCTCCCGTTAATCCGGGAAATGACCGTATTCTACCTCCCTCTGCCGCCCTGCTCCCATATTTATATTTTCCCTTAAATATCCCGTATGTGCCAGTGGTTACGGTACTCGTTACGTCACCGCCCCCCGTTACGTCATCATCCCCCGCTCGTATCTCACGTTGATATAACCCAACATCTGGGTAGCAGAAACAGCAACTTGTCCTGGATGACATCATCAGTTGCTCTGCTAATCCACCTCCTTTGCATTTGCCACTTCTCTTCAGCCTCAGGTTTACAGAGGACATAGAAAATCTAGATAGAGGAGATGGTTTGAACTCTTCAACTCCTCTGGGATTGGGGTCAAAGTTCAGGTATTGTTTCAGCTTTTAGATGCAAATCAGCTGTTCCCAGTTGCAAAAACAATAGCTTGTTGCCATGGTGACCCATCAAATGCCATCAAATTTGATAGCAATATTTGTGACTCAGCAGCAAGTGAAAATGATGAGCTGGAAACAGAAGTTAAAGATCTGGAAAAGGAGAAAGGATGAACTAACATGGAGTCCAGGGAAAGGTCAGGAGACCAACAGTCAGTGAAGGCAGCATCATGGGCGGAGGTCGGTGGGGGGTCTGGGTTGGAGGGGTGAGATAAGAGGCCTGGGTTTGCTTCAGCCGCAGAGGTTTCTCTCATAGTGAGTTTAATGACATGAACATGCTGCCGGTTTCAGACGCAGGAAACCCGAGACGGGCTCGGCCTGCACTGCCTGCACTGCCTGCACTGCCGCTTATTTTAGGTTTCAACATCAGCCTGGAGACATGAGCGGCTCACTGCGCTTTCAGCTGCTGCACGGAGCGGCTGCAGGTTGAGCCCAATGAATGCTCTTTAACCCAGGCTGGACGGAACATCAAGGCTTCGAGCTTTTATTTGACCTCTGCAGTTATGGAGAAGTTTAATGTGCGGCTGTAAAGAAGAAGATTTCAAAAGATAACGATGCAAAGCTGCAGAATGGGTTCAAATCACCGAGTTTATAAAGTTAAATATTAGACAGGAGTTGAACAGCCCGGATGGTTCCTGTGAGAATAAACCCGCAGCGGAGCTCCTGATGGGCCGGACCGATCCGAACAGGCTGGGGCAGGTAACCAAAGCATAGTTTAAAGGGGAAGGGCCAACATGCCCGAACCTCTTCCAACACCGAGCCAACAGACACCAAGACACGAACATCAACTTATTTCTGATCACTCGAGTCAAACGGGTCAGAAATCCTCTGAAGTTTCAGAATTTCTCCAAACTATAGAAGATTGTGGGAACTTTGAGTCAGCAGCTCCACTCACCTTCCTGCGGTCTGGAACCACCGAACCGGATCCTCTCTGCTGCTCCAACTTTCAAATCTCAACTCTCAAACCGCAGAGGCGAGCGCGCGACCCGACGCGCAGGGACGCGCGCACACGGCCATCGCTCCGAAAAGTTTTTAATCTTTTAATTTCTCGGTCTGAAATAATTTTTGAAGCAGTTTGTAGGAGAAGGGATTCAAAGAAGAATAAACACATTAATTACAGGATGTTCCTCAGGATGGAGGGATGAACAAAACCAGAGGAATCAGGTTCCCTTTCCAAATCTCCGTCTTAAATACAGACATACACGAAAAGATGCAGCCAACTGACCGCCATATTGTGAGTGGCACTTTTGCCAATAAAAGAAATCTGCCTAAGGCGATTAAAGCAACGGTATGATGAACATAAAAAGGAGTAAATTTCCACCAAAAAAAACATTTTTTTTCTTTTAATTTCACACATTTTCAAGAAAGAAGGAAGGAAAGAATGAAAAAATTATCCGATGATGAGAAGTTGTAAATTTACAAGAACATTTTTTTAGATTAATCTCACATGTTTTCCAGAAAAAGACTAGAACACTTTCTGTTATCAAAACATTGATGCAGATCTCGCAAATTAATCACTTAAATCTGGGAGGACTTCTGTTTTTTGTCAGAAATATCTGACTTAAAATATCGGCAAACTTCATTTCTTTCTTCAAAACTTTAAATGTCAGAAAAAGTATGCCTCTAGCCATTTATATTTTAAGGCAAATATGTGTAATTAATCTAAAAATTTAAGGGGCTTGGTAGAAATTTACTCTAAATAAGTAGAAATACCTCGTAATTTACATTTGTGTTACCAATTGAACTTACTTTGATTTTACAAGAAAACTTGCCACTCATAACATTGCGGGCGCACTGACGTACAATTTGTGAGGGGCAATGCAGCGGATACAGCATCTACTCTAATATTTCTATGCTGATTTATATCATCATCGGGAGCCAACTCTTCTCGCGAGACTTCGTTTGTTGTGGAACAGCTGAGTGGGTGGCTGGAGATACTTGCGACCAGTTACTGATTCAACAGCAAAGCTGCGGCCTCATAGCTGAGTTTCAGCCGCTTGAAGACTTTGTTTCCATCTTGTTGGACACCATGGCTGAGACGGACCCGAAGTCGGTGCAGGACCTCACCAATGTGGTGAGTCGTGACGCAAGGCTAGCTAACGATGCTAACAGGAATGCTAACGGAGCTAGGCTAGGTCCCAGAGTTTAACCCGAAAGTGACAGAAATTATCAGCTTTTATTCCGCATTAGGTGTGAAATGTTGACATGCTAACATGTCTGTTAAGTCTGTGTTTATAAAATCCATCAGATGTATTCAATTCTGTTCAAATTAACCGCTACATGTCATTTATTTGATTCAAACAGCGCAGCTTTTTATTCTGTGACTTAATACATTAGTGTTAAACTCTGAGTTGATGTCCATTTGAATTAGTAAATGAAATCTGTAATAGTTGTTCTACAGTCTGCAGAGCTCTTTGGTCAGATATCTGCTGTTTCCATGGAGATGGGGCTGATTCAGGCATCAGGTGTAGGCGTAAAGTTAAGCATGTTGACCAGCAGAAATTAAATGAAACGTTACGGACTACTGTCAACACGGCATCACATGGCAACCATGTGTTGTTTTTAGATCTGCAAGCATCTCTAAACTTCAAAAACCTGACCTTTGACCTCAAATCCCAGAGGAGCTACAAGGAGGTTTCATGGATGCATAAACAAGAGGAGGGAGTTCAAACCATCTCTTCCCCAACTCCAACATCCCTCCAACCTCATGGCCCGATGGCGATCTAGACAGGAGTAGCAAACGCAAAGGAGGTGAATTAGCAGTGACTGCCTTCCAACATCACCATCCACATTTAATCCCTTTGGGAGAAATGGATCACATTTGAATTGAGTTTTGAACTCCCATTCCTCTGCTGTGATGATTTGGCTCACACTGAAGCTGCACCGCAGGCTGACCAGTGCAGGCTGACCAGTGCAGGCTGACCAGTGCAGGCTGACCAGTGCAGGCTGACCAGTGCAGGCTGACCAGTGCAGGCTGACCAGTGCAGGCTGACCAGTGCAGGCTGACGGCGCCCCACTGAGTTGCAGGTCGGGGTTGCTCCCATCCAGTCATCATCAGTTTCATCCTTTGGGAAACTCCTCTGGTCCGTCACCATGACGATTTTACCAAACCTGCCAATCAAATCAATTTGCTGCCATTTTTTAAGTACTAAACGACAAACAAGAAAACAAGACGGCAACTTGTTGCTACGGAAACTCTGGCTGGATGCAGTCAGCATCACGACTCTGACCCTCGTCTTCCTCAGTTCATGAAGCTTCAGCTCTTCATCAGATCTGAAAAGCTTTTGTTTTGATTTGACTAAATATTGCTTTCACTTTCATCATCACACTGTTTTGATGTATCCTGCAGTGCTTGTCATTATGCCAGTTTTGAAATCAGCTTTTTTCCGCATTTCTCAATTATATTAGTTTTTGTATTCTTCAAGTCTAAATCAGTAGAAACTATGTATGTATTTAGCAACAGAGTAAGATCAGAGCGATTAGTAACTGACACAATGGGCTTCCATGTAAACCTCCACAGGTGAATTAAAGAGGCATTTCCATGGTTACCCATCTTTTCCATTGTCGGTATGGAAACAAGCTGATGACCATTTTTTGTCCTTTTATTAAGAGAAAGTGACCCGAGGTTTTGGTTCTGTGGAGTGGGAGAAGAATCAGATTTATTCTCCAAGGTTGAGCAACGAGGAATTCTACTGTTTGCTCCTGAAGACATTTTTTAAGTATAAAAATACAACAAGGTTTTCTTGTAATTATGCCGTTTTTTTCTGAAGAGGAAGAAAAGGGTGAATTAGTGTAAATGTGGGATTTATCTGGGTGCTGGTTAGTGTATCTATAGCGCCGCCCTGCAGGTGAATGTGTAAACATGATGTGAAATGATTCATTGTCAAACAGTTGAAAAAAGGCTGTTTGTTGAAAACCCCAGTCAGCAGTAATGAAGCAAAAACTGTACAAAAATATCAAAATGTTGTATTTAAAATGAAAAAAACTGTGAATCCTTTTTACCCAGAACTAATCTAGAGAGTTTTAACTTCACCTGGTTCACATTATGTTAAGAAAACTCAACTTTCCATCCAGTTAATATAAATTAAATATATTTATATTTTTAATGTATTTCTAATATTGTTTTAAATAAGCTTAAGTGATCAAATGAAGAAAATATCTGTCAGAATAATTGACCACCGTAACAATGTTTAGCTGACCTTTGACCTGTCCTCTGGGCGGCACGCCGGTCAGTCCTGACGATTCTCCCTGCAGAGCAGAAATCAAACGTAGCTTTAATTCCCGCGGGTTTTTGTCTCTGCAGGTCCAGACTTTGCTGCAGCAGATGCAGGATAAGTTCCAGACGATGTCGGACCAGATCATCGGCAGGAATATCCTGAACATGGCTGCCGCGGCAGATTAGCATAGAAAAATAATGTAGATTTATCCAAACCTCTAAATGACGAACCTTAACTTGTTGCTCACTCGATGAGATGAGCACACGCATCGACGACCTGGAGAAGAACATCGCCGACCTGATGACCCAGGCTGGGGTGGAGGAGATCGAGGCGGCGCCGGAGAAGCCCAAAGAGAGCCAAGGGTCGTCATGAAGGTGAGAGGGAGCAGCGCCCCCTTCAGGCTCCTGCTGGGACTTCATGTTCCTCACCGGCTCTGTCTCAAGGTTATCAGTTAACTAAAACTAACCAGAACTGAGATTGAGAAAACATTTTCGTCAAATCAAAAATCACTCATGGGCAAAAACTGTAGCTAACATGCAGAGATTATAGAAATGTCCTTTCAGTTTGAATCTGTTCAAACTAAATTTTTTCCACCCAAGCAGTTTATCAGCGACCTGAAGAACAAGGCACAGCCCTCCATGTTCCTCCTGGCAACATGGAGGGCCAAGCATGGGCTGCAAAATGGAGAAAACTCCATCAGCTGTTTATTCAACAATAATTGCACTGAGATTTTGTACATATGAAAACTAGAACATTTTCAAAAATGGACCCTTTGACCTCCAAATGCTGCACCTAAAAATGAACCCAAGGATCGAAAAACTAAAACTGCAAACTAGTGAACCCGGGTGCTGTGGTGGCACAGGGGCAAAGCACAACCCACATATGGAGGCCTTAGTCCTCATGCCGGCAGTCGCAGGTTCGATTCCCGGCCTGGTGACATTTGCCGCATGTCTTCCCCCCATTTCCTGTCAGGCCACTTTCAAATAAAGAGCCAAAAAAAACTAGTGAACACATTAAATTAACTAAAGCTAACTGAAGACAAAAAGGCACCACCCATCCATCCATCCATCCACCCATCCATCCATCCACCATCCATCCATCCATCCATCCACCCATCCACCATCCATCCACCCATCCACTCCATCCATCCATCCATCCATCATCCACCCATCCATCCATCCATCCACCCATCCATCCATCCATCCATCCATCCACTCAAATTGTAACTCATGGAAATGAAATGCTTAAATTCGTAATGTGATGAACACGTTAGCGATTGTAAACCGGGTTTCTCCTCTGCCCTCAGGCTCCGGGCGGCCCCACGGTCCTGGACCCGAGAGCAGCAGAACTTTTCCACTGAAATTGACTTGTTGGTGTCATGTTGTGTGAAATGCTTTTTTTATATATTGAGTTTTGTGAAACGGTTTCAGTGAACGACTTGAAGAGCTGAACATTGTAAGCTAGACTAGTTTAATGTGTCCTGAACCTTTTAAAGCAGATTCTGACGCTACTGGGTCAGAACCAGTAAGCCCAGTGGACGGACACATCCCATCCTAATATTCTTCTATTAACACTGAAGTTTGTAATCTGTGCTGAATATTTAATTGTTTGCCTAGTAATGAAGAAAACTCAACAACTCTGAGGTGCTTTGTGTTTTTCTAATGTTTTCACCAGCATGACCAGGAGAGTCGCTCCTCATTTTATTCCATTTTTATTCACTTTAAATGTTTAAATTAAAGCCAATAAACTCCTGCATGAATTATTGACACCTAAACGGTTTAAATAGTCTCCCATGATGAATTTATTGAAAAACAGAAATGAGACTCCATTTGCATGAAGATAAAAAGGACATTTTACAACATTTTAAAAATTAAGGCTTCTTATGAACTTTATTTACATTTTTCATGCAAATTATGAGCCTTTATTGAGATTAATTTAAATCAAATGTACAACAACCAACCAACAGTTACTGAAGTGCCAAAAGCAAACAAATTAACATGAAAGCAACATTGAGGCAAAGCTTGATCGCTTCACATCCGCAGACAGGATGATAAAGCCACCAGGTCGGGTTCCGGGTCAGAACTCAAAGTCGGCCTCCGTCATGTCGATGGCCCAGGCGAACTTCTCCCGCTGGGTTTTATTGTAGATCTTTTCTATGGGTACCTCCATGTTCTTACACCTGAAGGACACGTAAAACTTTTCACTTCCACACGAAATTCCACTCAAATAAACTGTTTCTGAGCAAAGGGAGTCCGAGTGGCTTTATTTCAACTGCAGTTTGTTACGACCCGTTTGTCCAGAACCAAGCCTGGTTTAGAACATCGAGACGAGACGATCGTGTAAGACTTATTAAATCTGAACGGATCATCTCTGACAGCAGTTTGTGATCAGAGACGCTTCACTCCGTCCAGAAACGTTTCAGTGTCGATGCTTTCAGTAGATGATGTTGCTTTAATTTCCCAGGAACAGAAACATCTGGAGGTTTGATTAAAACGATGCAGATGTTTTCGGTTACCTGAGCTACAAGTTCTTCAGGACTTCCTGCATGAAATATTTGATAGTTGAGTAAAAAACAAATAAAAATCGTGTTTTTGGAGCCCAGTTAGCAAAAATAAGTTAAAGTTTTGGCAGCTTTGACAAGAAGGACAAATTTATGACTCATTATTTTCTGAATGAGTCGACACTTAAATTACATTTCCTAATTATTAAAATACTTAGAAGCTCATAAATCACTTTAAGGCAGAACCCTGAACTGAACCAGAAGGTTTAACACAAAACTTCAGCAGAACCAGAACCGGGCCGGTCTTTGCTCACCAGGCCACGCTGATCCGCGGGTCCAGGTAGTTGAGCTTGGAGGTACCGAGGGCGATCTGCTTGTTCTCCTCTCTGTCCGTCGCCTGGACCTCCATCTTCAGCAGCTGGTCCTCACAGCGCTTCACTGCCGCCGCCTTCCTGTCCACCATGCTGACGCCAAGCAGGACAAACCTCAGACACCGCTAACGCTAACACCATTAGCGGTCTGTCAGTGCTACTCACTGACGCCAAACAGGAACAAGCAGCTAATGCTAACAGCGGTCGGTCAGTGTTGGACTAACTGACTCGTAAACCACTAAAACGTTTCTCTGCATCCTGAGGATAAAACACCTGAGTGTCTCTGAGCTCATTGGCTGAGATGCTGATCAGGTCTAAGACAACCCAATAACAGTTAAATATCAATAATAATGATGACGGTTTAATGCTTCCCCACCTCTGCAGCTTGCTGTCCGGGCTGCCTTTGGCTTTCACTTCCTTCTTAGCCAGTTTCAGCTCCGTCTTGGCTAGAGCCAGCTGCTCCTTTCTAGCAACAATCTGGGGAGGGGGAACAGGATCATTTCTCATAACCAGAGAGAATAACACGCAGTGCATAAAAACATGGAGATCAGCTGAATGCTGGCTGAGCTCTGATCCATTTAAATGGTCGTTTCATTTTATTAGTTGGAACAGATTTTATTCATTTTTCCCCAATGTAAAAATAATACAGTAAAAATGCAGTAAGTTTAGTTTTTATAAATTTCTATAAAATAGAGCCACATGGATGTCGCCATGTTGATTACACTGATGCATTCTGGGTAGATGATGTTTGCTAGGTGCTACAAAGCAGAAAGGAGAAACGACATGCAGTCCAACATGCTCTGGTGCAGGATTCCTCTAAAGTCAAGTTATCAGCGCTGCCCGTCCCCCCTCCCGTCTGGACCCGTCTCCCTCCGTCTGGACCCGTCCTCCCCCCGTCTGGACCCGTCCCCCCCGTCTGGACCCGTCTCCCCCCGTCTGGACCCGTCCTCCCCCCGTCTGGACCCGTCCTCCCCCCGTCTGGACCCGTCCTCCCCCCGTCTGGACCCGTCCTCCCCCGTCTGGACCCGTCTCCCCCCCAGAAGTTCTCTCGAACCAATCAGGTCGCAGCACCAATCAGAGACGCCGTTAGAACGACTCTGATTGGCCGGCGGAGCTGGAGCTCACCTTGGACTGCAGGTTGGCCATCGACTGTTCGAAGGATTTTGGCGGCGCCCGCTGGTGGTTGCAGAGAATAGCGACGGCTCTGTTGGCTCTGTTGTAGGACAGCAGCTTCTCTGCCTCGTTGTCAGACTCTTCAGGAGAAAAAGACATAAAATCAGCTGCAGAAAATTGTTTTTATATATAATTCAAACAGTTTATGAGACATAATCTGACCAGATCGACCTCCTCCCTGAGTGACTACTGCTGTCTGAAGAAATGAACCAAAAACAACCAATCAGAGCCAGGAGGATGAGCTTAGCACTGTCAATCAACCTCTTGTACTCGCTGCTAAATGCACTAATGGTGGAGAATCAACTTACCGTTCAGGAAAACCGTTCATCATCAGTGGCTATGCTAACTAAGCTTAGCAGAGAGCTAAGCTTTCTAAGCTTAGAAAGAACAGAGGATTGAGCAGCGCCTCACAGAGGGGTGACCGACAGCACTAAGACTCAACTCCAGGCTCTGATTGGTTGTTTCTAGTTAGCACAGATGTGTAAAAATATTTGTATAAAAGCATCAAACACATGGAAGCAGTTCTGAACTGGTCTTTATCTTTTTCTAAAGTTGAATATTCCCCCCATGCGTCAGTGAGAGCAGAAATGAGACGGGAGCCGGGTCGAGGTTCTGGCAGCAGAGGTAACCTGCCGCTGGCTGACGCTCAGATATCTGAGAGAAGTTGAAATGAGTCGTCTCAGGTGCGGCGGCGGCGGCTGGTCAGATGGAGCTGCTTACTGTTGGTGAGGTGCTGCAGCTGCTGCTGCAGGGTGATGGAGGCGTTGTACGTCCTGAACACCTTGGCAGTCAGACCCGGCATCAGAGAGCTCAGGTGTTTGTTCAGGAGGGACGTCTGGGAGGAGCAAAGAGGCAGCAGGTCAAACACACACACAGCTTTCTGGAAACCATTACATTCACAGCCGCTAGGTGGCAGTGTGGTCACACGCTGCTGGAGGGAAAACAAACCAGATTCAGAAAACTTTATGATCTGTAGGAATTACAGGAGGTTTTAGGATCATCAGGGATGCTGACATTTTCCCATGATAGTTTTTGGTTCATGTAACTAAAATAAATCATGACTGAATGAAAAGGAGCAAAAATACAAACTTATATCTGCCTTTAGTCACACAGACAGAATATGAGCCGTTTCACTCAGCACTAAAACACAAACCTAATAATTCCCCTCTCTGATTTAAACACAGCAAACATTTTGCCTAATTTAACTTTTATTTGATTTAGATACGATTTCCACGACAGATCAATGAGAACCAGTCTGGACCGGTCTTCCAACTGGACCGGTCTCCAGTCCAGTCTGCAGCAGACGCTGCCAGGTTTGTGTATAAATTCAGTGAATCCTGTAAATTTTCCCCCCAGTTTCATGTAATCCATCCTCTTGAAACCCGTCGCTGCTCTCAGTCTCTCTCGCTCTAATATTCTCGCTCTTCTCTTCCCGTTGCTTCGCTTAAGCCTTTCATCTCTGCACACCAACAGCTCTTCCTCATTCAATCTCATCTCCTGCACCTGGCAATTTACTCCCTGCTTTTTGCTTTACCACAGCTTTTTGTCCAGAGAAAAGATAGAAAATATAATTTTATTTTGCTTTCTCCATTTTCTCTTTGTACACCTCAGAAGTTTCTGATCTGTTTTACACGGCTCCTCCAGAACCCAAAGTCTTACAGATTCTCACAGGCACCGCAAGTACCTCAGAACCTCGTACTCGGTCAGGCGTGGCCGGAGAGCTTAGCGCTCGAGCCGTTAGCCGATAGCCTCGGCAGCGAGCGCTTAGCGCTCGGCAGCCGTTAGCGCTCGATAGCTCTCGGCAGCCGTTAGCGCTCGATAGCGCTAGGCAGCCGTTAGCGCTCGATAGCGCTCGGCAGCCGTTCTGAAAGCCACAGCCGGACCAGCTGGACCGACACAAAGCCAGGAAGCAGGAAGAGGAAGCAGAAACTCACATTTAGACGGTCGAAGAGTTCGTCTCCAGGATCTTTGCTCTCCATGAAAATCTTAAGATTCTTAAAAACCTGGAAACATAAAAAATAAATGTGTCTGAACCATTAATTCAGCCAATTAATTTAGAGACTAGAAAGGCTATGGAAAAAACAGAAAACATGTCTGAAGGTAAAGTTTCTCATATGTGGTTAAAAAAAAGGGAAAAAGAAACAAAATGAAAAGCAAACAACTGAATGATTGAGAAAACAGAAATAAAAACCAAGAAGAAAGCTGTTGGTTCTCTTCCAGCTGTCCAACACGAAGCCTGAATAAAACTTAAACTCATCCAACGACTCATCAGAGAAACCTGATTAGAAAAATCACTTAAAAATAAAATGGCTCCAATTATTGCAAATATCTTGGGAGAAGAAAACCTGGGACTTTGTTTGGCTGCAGTCGTTACCGGATGAAGCCATTGCTTCATTGTTGAAGTGGCAATGAGGGCCGTTTCTCTGGCTCTTACAGACTCAGCAGTGCTGATCAATATGTATTCAGTTGGTACATCCTTCAGTGCAATCAGCTATTGACAGATCATTCTTCATCCCATTGTTACTCACTTACACAGCCTGATCCATAACACATCACCTCTACTGCATTATTGCACGCTGTTGGAATCCAGTCAGTTACAGCCCATCTCCATCTATGGATGTTTAATATTAGTTTTAACAGAATATTAAAGTCATTCAACTGGTTCAGAAAACATAAACCTGGTGAAGTTGGTCTGTTTAAGGCTGTTTTCCTCCTGATGGTCCGGTCGACCCGGTTCTACTGGAACCAGAACATCTGCTCCACCTCCAGCTGCTCTGAGTCAAACCCACCTGTTCCCCTCCTGGCCTGTGGGGGCGCTGCACCAACAACCACTGAAGGAAACGACATAAAAACTGAAGACTCTGAGAGCAACTTCCTTCTTCACCAGATGAAAGAAGATGCAGGCGTCAGATTGTAGCGGTTGGAGGATTTCAAAAGACCATGAGCCATTTCTCGTGCTAGCGCTAGGCTAGCAAGTTTGGTTTGGTTGCATGAGAGTGATTGACAGCACTAAGACCCGCCTCCTGCATTCATGGACATAGAAAGTTCTCCTGGTTGATTTTGTGTCTGCGCTGTTGTTTCAAACCTCCAGTCGGTTCAGTCTGGTACTGAACCAGGTTCTGGTTTCTTCCTGATAGAGTTTTTCCTCTCCACTGTCGCCACATGCATGCTCCGTATGAGAGATTGCTGTAAAGTCAATGAATCAACGCCAGCGATCACCTGCGAAGCTCGCCATTTCCTTAGACAGAAACGTTCATTTAATTAAACTGACAGTAATGCACTGGTTGTTGAACGAAATACTTTAAAGTGTGTTGAGACATTTGTTCTCTTTCTGTTTAGTATTGAATCTTTTCCAAGCTTTCTAATCGTCCCTGACAGAAACATTCGGGTCGTAACTGGATGAACCAGCAGCGGTTTTAATGTTTCGCCTGGTTGCTGCATTAGATTGAAGGTTTTAAAGCTAAATAGGTGAGAAATTGAAATTCCATCATTTGATTCTTGGCCCATTTTATTCCAAGTGACATTTAGCAGCAATCACACTGATTTGCCAGGGAATTGATGATGCTAAAATATGCAGAGATTAATTCATTCTAGCTAATGTGATGCTTTTGAATGCACTCATTTGAATAAGTATATGTTCTCCCAAGAAACAAAACACTTTGGCTGTCAGGTGTTAACATTTCCTTCCCCATCTCTGGAACAGAAGATAGCGCGGTTGACACCGGAGGAGAGGTTGCACATTTACTTTTATGGAACATGCAGACGCACACAGACGATTGCTGCCTTAAGGTTCCAATGAAATATAAAAATTACACAAATGCGCCTTTATTTTCTCTGTTGGAGCTCAAAAAACAAGATTCTCAGTAATATTGTCTTGCGTTTGTTAAGGACAAGTAATTAAAACTGCAAAAAAAAAAGTATTTCCAAGAACTCTATTGAGAGAAAAACGGCCAGTTTAACTAGAAACGGGTTTTTTATTTAATCTGCTGCATACCTGCATCGACTTAAGAATCTAAAAGCCATTAAAACATGAGCCCCTCCACGTCACTTCATTCACTCTTTCAATTCAGTGATTTCGCTCTGATGTTTTGATAGAAACAGTAGAAATGCAGCAAAGAGCTGAACGCTGCTGTTGTGAAAGCGCCGTGGCGGAGTAAACATCTGGAAACGTCTGCAAGAGGAAAAAACCTGAATGATGTTACATTTAACTGAAGTTTTAACATTTTACTTAATAATAATTAGGAATGTAAATAATGATTATTTTAGTTAGTGATCAGGGCTGCCCAGTGGTGCAGCTGGTAGAGCTGCTGCCTTGCAGCAAGAAGGTTCTGGGTTCGATTCCCGGTCTTCCTGCATGGAGTCTCCATGTTCTCCCTCTGCATGGTGGGTTCTCTCCGGGTACTCCGGCTTCCTCCCACAGTCCAAAAACATGACTGTCAGGTTAGTTGGTTTCTCTAAATTGTCCCTAGGTGTGAGTGGGTGTGTGGATGGTAGTTTGTCCTGTGTGTCTCTGTGTTGCCCTGCGACAGACTGGCGACCTCCAGGTGACCTGTCCAGGTGACCTGTCCAGGCGACCTGTCCAGGTGACCCCGCCTCTCGCCCGGAACGACAGCTGGAGAGGCACCAGCAACCCTCCTGACCCCAGTAAGGGATAAGAGTGAAGGAAGATGGATGGATGGATAGTTACTGATTGATCATCCTGATGATTAATTAACCGGATTTTAAAAAAATAGGATTTTTTAAAATTTGTAGTTTTGGCTTCATTACAGCTGTTTGTTTCCCTACCTTCTTGATGACCGGCACCTTGTTGTAGTAGCGAATGGAGTCCTTCCCCAGGAAGTCGAACTCCACCACGCACCCGCTGCCGTCCAGCTCGTCGTGGAGCGTGATGTGCTCAACGCGCAGCGAGCAGCAGCCCACCGTGTCCGCCGTCTCGCCCTCCTCCTTCTCGTTTCCGGCTCTCAGGGCGAGCTGCAGCACAGAAACACGTCAGCTCAGACACATTTCACCGAGTCACAGAGCCCGGCTGGCGACCCAAACACCTTGTCTATGAAGTACAGGGCCACGGCTCTCTGCCTCGTCACCATCTGCTTGGACTTGAGGTCACGGAGGTAACCGTCCCGGATGCTGTCCACGCACGACTTCAGCCTCCGAGCAACCTCGTATTTCTCCCTGTCCTTCTCCCCCTGCAGGCCCGATTGGAGACGGGAAAGAGAGACGGACTGAGGATAACAAAGAATGATCAGAAATTACAAATATTCTGTAGATAATCATATCATGAACGAAACTAAAGCTAGAAGGAAGAAGCTTTCCCCAGGAACGGCGGATCAAACGCCTTTATTCACTCAATCTGGATAACCCAAAAGTAATATCTGGAAAATACTGAACTGTAGTCAAAGCGGCACAAAGCAGCACATCTCTAATTCAGAAGTCAGCCCCGTTTACTGGAGGAGCTGCAGAGACACATAGCTCAGGTGGTAGAATCCCTCAGTGGGATGGCTGTTAGCCTGGCTGCTAATTCCATCAATCTGACCTTTATGACAGGAAGGAAGTCATCGATAAACGGAACTCCTATTTCCCAGGAAGCCTTCACAGCGAAAAGGCTGTTTAGACCTGCAGGTGAAACACCAACTACAGTCACTACAGACTGCCTTCACCGCCACGGACCGCCTTCACAACGGACCGCCTTCACAAAGGACCGCCTTCACAACCACAGACCGCCTTCATAACCACGGACCGCCTTCACAACCACGGACCGCCTTCACCCCCACAGACCGCCTTCACCCCCCACAGACCGCCTTCACAACCACAAACCGCCTTCACCTTCCTACCTTCAGTTTGGAGTTTGCGTTGAGCATAATGTACTTAATGGATCCCTGGACGTTCTCGGTCCAGCTGGCCAGCCACGTCACAGTGTTGTCGTGTCGTACTTCCTTCCAGTGGTGACCAGCAGGGGGCGCAGGTGGGTTAGTGTCTCTGCAGAAACAGAAGTCAGAGCTGCTTCCCCTGAGGGGGAACAGGAGAGACACTGCAGGGATTCTGGGTAATTAGGGGGAAACAATATTCATCCACACTAGTTTAATGGACATAAAGACCCAAATGTTCCGCTAAATTATATTTCTAGAGTTTAAACAATTAAATTAATGCTGATTAATCAGGTTCGGCTGCTAAATGTAGCACTAATATTAGACACATTCTTAAATGGGTGTAGAATAATGGAGCTTGCTGCTGTTGATGAGGGGATCGGCCATATTGACACACAAACTCGGCTTTACTGGGCGTAACTGGGAGAAGTTTGAGTTGCTCCCAGTTTCCCAGCAGAAAGTCCAAATTCAGAGAGTAGAACGGAAGCGCAGCATTGCTGCAACATCAGAAATGAGCGAAAGCTCGGCCTGGAAACCACAGGGAGTCCAGACTTTCCAGATCAGACCTTTTTTCCTGAACATTAAAGTTTGCATGTCTCACCTGACCACTCTTCCCACTCACTTGCTGCAGTTGATGATGATATCTTCCGGTTGGATCCGTTTCTTCAGCATCCCCTGCTTGGGATGCTCCCCTCTGCCTCGGAACAGACCCGGAGGCTCCAACTTAAAATTCCCGATGCGTTCTTTGTGGTTATCCAGCAGGCAGTAGCCGTATTTATCAACAATCTCCTGGTTGGCATCTTTCTGAGCCTACGGTAGACACAGTGCAAACATTGTGTCGCTTAGAGGTGGAAAACCGACAGCGGCGTTCCCAGAGGAGATCAGAGCGGGAGCAGGCGGAGCATCACCTGCTTCTCCTCCTTGCTCAGAGCCTTTTTGGCCTCCACCTTGTCTTTATGGAAGGAGTGGAGTTCATTGAAGTCACACTTCTCCAGATCTGTGATCACTAGCCGCTCCTCCTGGGTCATCTCCTAACAGACGACAAACCAGTTAACATGAAGCTGGGATTTCTCTCCTGAACTGGACTCGGCAAAAAGAACCTGCAAAGACCGATGAAACTCTTAATGCATTCGGTTATTCCATAACTGACGACAGAAATGCATGAAGTGCTGCTAAGCTGCATGGGAAAGTATTCAGCTGCACTTTCAGCCGTTTACATGACTGTCGTTCTGAATGGACCTCCAGTTCCGACCCAGAGGTTCTGTCCACGTTCTCCATGCTCTATGATGGATTATGAAAAGCGTTTGCTACATTTTATGCACTGCATCATTATCAGATGATCAGAGCCGTTTTAGGGTCCCTGTCACTTTTATGCAAATTAGCTGCGGCTGGCCACGCCCCCAACTCAATGCTTCCATCCTGTACGCGTAGAAATGGCTGCAAACAGCACGCAGTTCTGCAGCGGTTCATCTTTGACCACGAGTCAGACCCAAAAGAAGGAGCCTCCTGAACAGCAGCTCCACTTGGGTTGCTAGGTAACGGGGCAGGAGCCATTATTGGCAGAAAACGGATGGATGGCGTTTTTAATGTCGAGACCTGGAAGAACAAAAACCTGCAAAAAGTGAATTTTTTAAATCAAAGATGCCCTTTAAAGTGACGAGGTTTGGTGCTGAGACGGCTGGATCTGGCCACCAGAACCATCCACGCTTATCGCAGCGGGATCAACGTGGATGGTTCCGGATGGACGGGTTTGGTGCTGAATCAGCTGGACGTCTTTACGCTCCAAGCAGCGTCACATCAACCGGATCATTGTCAACCTGCAGGTCAACAAAACGAGCCGTCGATGGACAAACCCGTCCAATCACCAAACCTGAACTGGATCTGAACCAATCAGATACCAATAAAACCAACGGCTGCTGCCAGTCAGTCGGGCTGACTGTCAGCGGGCGCTGGGGGCAGCGGAGCGAGGACGGCTTTTCTGGCTATAATAAAACATCATAATTGGATTTGTTCATATGCAGGGAAGCCAGTTGTCTGGATTAGCATATCAATGCTTTCACATAAATCGTATTTTCAAGAGCATTGAGCACTAAGCGCCGCAAAATTAATTCTGCATGATGTGCCTTGAGGCTCGGTTTCCTCTGCAGAGAGGACATTCATACTCACACACACACACTCAGGTTCCAACAGCCAATGGGAACGCCGGTCTGGTCCTACCTTCCTCCAGTCTCTGAAGAAGTTCTCGCGAAACACCTTCTTGGTTGTGTATTCGTGGTCCAACATCTGGGCAAAGAAAAGCGCCACCTCCTCTGCTGCCAGGCTCAGCTTCATCTTCTTACCTGCACACAAACACAGACCTCACCTGGACGCCGAGGCGTCCATCCAGCTGCAGAGCGATGAGACGGCTCCGTCTCGGCCAGCTGCCTTCGCAAAGTTTTTACAGATTCTGAACTCAACTGAAGGAGTTCTGAGATTTATAGACAGAAAATTGTTTTAGCCTAATTCATTTTCTGAGTCTGTTTCAGCAAACGGCCTTATTTGACTCTTTACATTTATTGATTCCTTCAATAACAGATTAATGTGATGAGTCGTTTCCTCTGGTCCTTCCTCCCGACTGGAGGCGACGGGGAGCAGGAGAGCCACCACTGAGCTGGTGGTTCTGGAGAGAGAAGCTCCTGCTGCCAGCTGATGATCAGAACCAGTGCCTGTTTCCTGGCCAGAATAAAACCGAACTGACCGTTGTAGAAGAAGTTAACGTTGTCCGGAAGAGGCTCGTACTCCGGAGGGAAGAAGGGTCCGTTGTGCACCAAGCTCTTCCATTTCACTCCGTCTTCGTACCGCTCTTCCTCCCACCTGACAGAGAGCAGCAAGATGAAAACAGGCGGAGATGAGCGACAGCAGGACGAAGAGGACGCCGTTTCCTACCATCTCCAGCGGCTCTGCTCCTCCTCTTCCTTCTTCTTCAGCTTCAGCATTTTGGCTTCTTCCATCTCCTCCTTTGACTTCTTGGGCTTTTTGGTGACTGGCTGCTCTCCTTCCTCTTTCTTGACCGTCTGGCAGAGAGAAACGTTTAAGATGAGGATGGAAAACGTCCCGCCGTGACCTGAACGTCCAGACAGGCGGCTCGGCGTTCAGCCGGTCCAGAAGGAGGAAGGCGCCAGCGGAGACGAAGGTTTACCTTTCTGGGTTTCTTCTTGGATTCTTTTTTCTGAGCTTCTTCTTGACTGGCTTCTTCGTCACTGAGGGACTTGATTCCTCTCTCTGAGCTGCAGGAATGCGAGAGGACAAAGTCAGAGAAATGAAAAGCTTCAATTTGATGAGCATCAGCCGGACGTACGCGGGCGCAGCTCCAGCTGCTGCAGCAACTTCCTCTATCGGCGCGTCTTTCACACGTTTCCTTTTCAATCCTCTCTTCTTCTCACTAAAGTCGTCCTGCTGCAGCTCCAGTTTCACCAAATCACTGATTAGAGAAACAGCAGCGATTATTCCACAGACACGTTTTACTGCCGAGTTAAAAATAAACCATTATTCATATTTTACCTGCATTCTGTAACAGTCATGTTTTAATCCCATCTGTGATTCATTTTATTTCACTATAAATATTTTATTTATATCATATTTAGCTTTTCAGTTTTATCACATTTTCATACATTTAATATTTTATAATAAATTGTAGCTTTATTTTACACTTTAGTGTAAATTATGTCAGAAAAGAGAAACAATAAGAACAAAATCATTTACTTCACTGTGATGATTAACCATCATGACAGCAGTAATTATTATAACTTTTAATTGAGTTCATTAAGATCAGAGGGCGACTCGTGACGAGAGGAAATGTGTCCAGATTATCATCAATCAGAAAATAAAGAGGAAAAACTGTGAACTGTTGAGGCATTTAGTTATCGAAATGGTTGCTGCCCACCAGGTACCAACCAGGACCGTTTCTGGGGCAATCAGATGGGCCCCAGCTGGGCAATGATAGGCCCCTGATGGGCCCCTGTTCCATTAAACCTCGTTGGGAGGCAGAGGAGGGAAAAGGTCACATGTCCTGATGCTCACCTGGAGCTGCTGACCGGCTGCAGGATTTCCCCACCCTGTGAGGAAGACGAAGCGTAAAGCTCAGCAGATGGAAACGACATGAAAACTCCTCCAGAAAGGAGCGTTTACCTTCTTAGGAGAGCCGTCATTGTTCTTCTTCCCTTTGGACTTTGTTGACCTTCACAGAAAGTTCAGATGAAAGCAGAACGTGAGAAAGACAAATACAGGTTATTTTAAACCAAGAGCCTCCAGGGCAGAAACAATCAGAAGCTCTTATTCAAACTTTTATGTTGTTTATTCAGATCAGATCTAATTCGGACCTGACCGCCTCCTGGCCCAGACTGGACCTCAGGGTGTCCTGGTCAAAACTACCAGCCAAACATGGATACACTCTCTATTCTGTGTGACCATCCAAATATCTCCATGCTTTTATTTTGAAGGAGAATCACATCCTCTGCGTAGTTCTGAGCACAGCGGTCTCCCTCTCAGTACAGCTGCAGTTTATTACCAAACAAGCAGCTGAAAAGTGCGGCGTGCTGCTGGGTGACGTCTGCGTTCTTCTTCTGCAGGTCGCTTTGGGGTCGTAAACCGTTCACACTGAAGTCCGACTGCGGTCGCATTTAATGAGCAGCATGAATGGCAAAATCATAATTCATGAAAAGGAAAAAGAAGTTGCCACAGATGTGCTAACGTAGCCTAGCGACCTGATGCTAACCTGCTGGGTTTGGACCTGGTCAGTGACGGTCAGAACCTGAGGATTCTCTGAATCAGGCTACGGTTTCAGTTCTGGTGTGTTTTAGTTTGATGCAGACCAGCCGAGGAGCTTCAGGTCGATTCATTTTGGTTTTCTGCTGAATAAATCAAAGGATTTTGAGCTGCAAATAAAAGGTTGAAGATAGTTTTCAGTTGATGCCAGACTGCCGTCTCTATTTTAGTCAGGCGGTTTTGGGCCAAGTGGCCCGTTAACTAGCAGCGGATTAACGGCGGTTCCACGCAGGACAACAGGAGATGCACAAACTCCCAGCTGGATTCATTATTCTTATTCTGTGGTTTTTTAAAGCTAAGCTCAGAGAGGCGTGAAACAACACGAAGCAAGCCGTCAAACAGCCGACTGCTCCCGGCGCCAGCCGCGCCTACAGGTGTCTGTTCATCCCTTCGCTCTCATCAATTACACGAGCCAATGACGGATCGCTTCGCTCTCATTTGTCTGCTCACATATGCATGCTAATAAACGCGTCTGATATCAAAGTAAATTAATTTATTCATATGAAGATGGAGCGTTCACTGTACGATGTGTAATGAATGCCACCGGCCTTCCTGACACATTCTCTCTCTCACACTTTGTGTCTTTCATTGAGTCTCACACACACACAGTCATATAAATGATCTTATTTATCAGCGGCTGAAGCATCGAGCCTCCAGAGTTCATTTGTCTCTCCGTCTGAGCAACAAAGGCTGAGCTGCGTTGATGTGAGACGTTGGCTGAGCTCACTGGTCTGATAATGGTTCCAGTCTCTAATGGTCTCTGACGATCCAACACAGGCAAGGCGTCCTTTACATTGCTACCAGCAGCCGTTATGCAAATCTAAAGCAAACTTATAAAATGTCACAAAAAAGAAAATGTGAATTCGGCCTGCTGGTTTGGAGGAATCCACCAAGACACGCGGAGCGTCATTTCATCAGGCGTTGACGCTGCGCATGGCTGTAATAAACAGGAAATACAGGTCAGGAGGACAGAGGCCGGAAGGACAGGCCGGAAGCTAGCATGAACTCATCTCAGAAATCGGAAAGTCCTTCCATCTGGAGGTTTTTACATTGTCAGAGTTTGGTGTCTCTGGTAAGGCAGGGAGAGTTTCCAACATCAGAACTTCCATCCATCCATCCATTGTCCTGCACCCTTGTCCCTTACTGGGGTCAGGAGGGTTGCTGGTGCCTCTCCAGCTATCGTTCCGGGCGAGAGGCAGGGTCACCTGGACAGGTCACCTGGACAGGTCATCTGGACAGGTCGCCAGTCTGTCGCAGGGCAACACAGAGACACACAAGACAACCAAACGTGCACACACACACTCACACCTAGGGAGAATTTAGAGAGGCCAATTAACCTGACAGTCATGTTTTTGGACTGTGGGAGGAAGCCGGAGTACCCAGAGAGAACCCACCATGCACAGGGAGAACATGGAGACTCCATGCAGAAAGACCGGGAATCGAACCCAGAACCTTCTTGCTGCAAGGCAGCAGCTCTACCAGCTGCACCACTGGGCAGCCCACCATCAGAACTTATTCAGCAAATGTTTCCATCTCCTGCTAGCATATTAACAACCTGAAGTGTAAAAACTTTTTAGTTAAATTGAGGACATTATTTTGCGTGACAGAAACATCAACCCATCAGAAACATTCAACATTCCAGCCTCCGTTTCTGGACATTTTGATGATAATTTAGAAATAATAATTTCTAAAAAAAATCTAATTCACCCAACGGATTATTTTTGATAAATATTGGAAACTGATGATGTCACATCCCATCAGCTGATGAACCTCAAACACCTGCAGAGGTTCAGCCTCTTGGGGTCAGTCTGGGTCAGAGGACCATCCTGAGGAAGACAGCTGACTGGTCTTCTGTCCAGAAGACACACATGCAAATATCCGTTTCTGATATTCTTATGTTCGAGATGAACCTGTATTGTAACGAACTCATATTTTTATTCAATAGAGGATCAGAACACAACTAATATTTCTGAAGCAATGCCTATTACAGCTTTAGACATTGTGAGGTTTTGTTGTGTTTTCTTCTAGAGCTTTTGGCATTTTTTACATAAATTACATCAGAATTTCGGATTTTAAAATGCTGTAACTCTTAATTTTCCAACTAAATAAATCGTGAGCGAAAACGGTTTGGTTGAAATAAGTGTGAAAACGTTTTTAAGGTGAACACGCACCTTTTCTTCATCAGATCTCCACCGGAACCGGCATCGTCACTCAGCCGCTTCGTCCCTTTCTGCTTCGACTTTGCGTCTCCTTTAGCGTCACTTTCTCTTCCCATTTTACCGCACAGTCTGGCAGAGAACATTTACAGATTAGCTTTGTAACAAAAACACATTTAAATATACAACATTTAAACACACACCCAAAATAAGCAGATTAAATATCCATATTAGTTAAATTTGACTATTAGCTTCCAAGATGTAGCCACTTAAAATAAACAACTGACCGATTAACTAAATAAACAGATGACCGCAAATGTATTTTACTGCTACCCAGAAATACATTCACAGAGTTAACTCACTCACCGTTTGGAAGATTGACAAAAATTGGGTAATATAAGCTATTTTCCGCGTAAAACACGAACTTTAAATCAGCGCTTCCTCTGACGGTTAACCATGCAGGCGGCTGGCCCAGCTGAACTCTGATTGGCCCGTTTGAGTGGCGGTCATCTGCCATACCTGCATGTGAACACTGGGGGGAGCTAGAGGGCTCAAGGTGAGAACCGGAAGGGGCGGGGACTGACAGGATTTGGTTTACATTTCTGCTGAAGACTTGAAATGGTTCCCAGCCCGGAATGTTAGCTGGAAATGGGCACCAGCAACCCTCCCGACCCCACTAAGGGCCAAGGATGTACAAAAAATGGATGGATGGATGGACTTGAAATGGTTTTGGTTTGAAATGGAATGTATTTGACTCTATTGGCCTCCTCCTCATAAACCACGTGCTTTAAATTAAATGAAATTATTTAGTATTTGTGTTTATTTAACCTGGAAGATGCTCAAAGCCTCTTTTTCAAATGAGACATTTGAAACAGTTTATTTCAGGAGCTTCGTCACTTCAACTTGATTCACTTTATATAGATTATTTACACATAGATGGATGTTTCAAAGCCACTGTTTCTGCTAATTATGATCTTTTTCCATGTATAGTTAAGAACTAAAGGAACAATTCTCATCATTTTTTCTTTCAGAATTTTGATTTTGTCCTAGAAATAAAATGAAAAAATAAATAAAAAATGGTGGAGAGATTGGTAACTCTGCTGCCTCACAGCAGGAAGGTCCTGGGTTCAAATCCCAACCTGGGGTCTGAAGTTTGTGTTTTCCATGTGTGGACCCTCTCCCGGTACATGGCTCTCTTCCACACTCCAAAAGCATCAGCGTTTGGTTCATTGGTGCTGTCAGTTAGCAAATCATCGCTTTTCTTCTGGGAATAATGAAACTGATTCTTATTTCGTTATGGAGGCTTTATTTCTTATTAAGAATACTTTTTCAAAAATGTGTTAGAAACTACTAAGTTCACTAAGAATAGGATTCAATAGAAATAGTCATTATCTTACAAAGATTAAATTCAGGTGCAACAGCAGCTTCAAGATTATGCACATTCACATAAAAGTTCCGTAAGTGTTGAAATTTTGCTTAGCAAAATAACCAGAACACAGCTCCAGGTTTTCGTCTTGTTGGGATAAAATGCGCGCTGTCTCTTTAAGAGACCCGGAACCAATCCTTCCCAGTGTTTGTTGCTGGGGAGTTGACGGACAGCTGTGCGTGGACGATGATATCTAACCCGCTGACTCGGGCTGTCCGGTTCAGAGCGCAGTTCTGGAGACATCGAGCCGTGTTTAAAGCTCTTCCAGAGGCCTCAGGCGGCGGCAGCCGGCGCTGCTGCTCCGCTCCGAGTCGAAGGGGGGTCTCGGCTATGGAGGAGATCCTGGTGAGGGTCGTTGCACCTTTACCTTCATACGAAACCAGAGATAAATCTCCACCTCCGCCCGAATCCACCAGCTTGGAGTTCATGAACTACTACAGAGGTCTGGAAAAGGAAGACAAAGTGGATTTTCTGTCCAAGCTGTCCCAGGAGTGCGGAGTGGACCATAAAACGGTGTCAGAGCTCGCTACGAAGCTGCTGGACACTCAGCGACGGGACCAGGCCACCATATTGCAGGCGGAGGACAGGCTTCGGTACAGCCTGACGCCGCGCTACAAGCAGCTGTTCAGCCATGTGAGCCGGGTCGAAGGCGGGGTGAAGTTCCTGGTGGACCTCCGAGCGGATCTGCTGGAAATACTCACGTCCAAAGCGAGCGAAAACCCACACATCAGGGTAGGATCTTTATTTACTTTCTGTACGGGTGCCCGGATGACTCCAACCCCAGCATGCGCGTTTATTCACTTAGCTGTGAAGCAGAAACATGAAATGCCTGGAATGGAGTAGCTGGAATGGAGCGGCTTGTGTTATCCGTGGTTACATGAGTCACGTGGTTCTGGCGGACGTGACCTTTGGCCCAGTTGGACTGTGGAAAACCTTCACCTCCAAACGTCTCCTACAGAATTCAGTTCAGACATTTAGTGTCTTTAAAAAGTATTCAATTCTTCTTTTCTTTTTTTTTGGTTTTAAGTGACTAAATAAAATTTTAAGCATCTAAATTAGAATTATTTCTAATTCTACTGTAGAATTAGAAATAATTATAAAATTATTTAGAATTAAATACATTCTGCTATATTTAATCTGAAATAAAGCAGAATTATGAAAAAGGAAGGTCATTAGAATCATGACCTTTAACAAATAAGAATCTGAAAAGTGTGGCATGCATAGGCCCTCTTCCCCTCTAACATATTACTTTTGTAGAACTACTTTATGGTGTATTTGCAAAATAGGTTTTAAATCATTTAAATTTGGACTTTGACTAGGTCATTCAAACACATGACTCAGCTTTGATCTAAACCATCCCATAATATCTTTAGCTTACATGTAAGGTGGTTGCCCTGCTGGAAGGTGAACCTCCACACTAGTCTCAGGTTTCTTTCAGTATATAACAGTTTTTCTTCCAGGATTGCCCTGGATGTACATCCTTCCATCAGCTCTGACCTGCTGCCCCACAGCATGATGCCGCCACCACCATGTGTCAGTCTGGGGATGAATAGGTGCAGACAGGGGCAGGATTTTGACTGGAGAGGCCTTTTGTCTTTTAACCAATCTAACAACAGAGAGTGGAACCTTACTTTTTCCTTAAAGGTTTTATTGGCTCTAGTGGCCTTTATTTGAAAGTAGTTTGACAGGAAACAGGGTAATGAGAGAATGTCGCCAGGCCGGGAATCGAACCTGCGGCCGCCGCCACGAGGGCTGAGGCCTCAATATGTTGTGCTTTGCCCCTGTGCCACTACAGCACCCAAAACTTACTTTTAAAACAAAAGAACAACAAACAAAACTGTCAACCTCTGTTATACATGTATAGATAGATATTTATGGGCTGGGGTAGCTGAACAGGTTACATGTGGGTACCAATCAGAGCCTCTTTCCTGTGCAGCAGGAGCCACAAAGGAAAGCGATCCTTTAACAATGTTAGCTTCAGCACACGAGGAGGCAAGAGCTGCTCTGCTGCTTGTACAAATTGAAAGAGCTGAATATAAATCAGGCATGTAATGAGTATTTTGAATGAATCTTTTGAAGGCAGAGTGGATTCAAAGAAAAGGTAGCGAAAGGACAAAAAATAAATTTCTGCCGCAGTTGGAGGCATGACTCCAGTGGGTTTTCTCTCTTAATTTTCCGTTTTTTGGCAGCTCTCCCTTTTTCCTAGAAAAGCTGCTCTCATATTCTGAATTGTTCAGTTTAATGTAATTACAGTTTTCACTTTGGCTCTGCAGAGTAGGCTCGCCGGCATTTATTGAATGCACTGAGTGACTTAGAAATGCAAATAAACTCAGCTGTTAACCCAACACTACCACTAATATATTTCATAGCCTTTATAGAAAAACATTTGTGTTACAGTGTCCAAGATAAACTATAACTGGAGACATAAAAGTTCTTATCTGAACATGGGCAGTGCAGAGGAGTAAAGGATTTTCCTCCTTTTTTGACACATTTAAAGGTTTCAGATCATCAAAAATGTTTATATCAAACAAAGATAACCTGAGTAAATCCACATGGCTGCTGTCAAGCAGTTATATGAGATGTTTGAGACTTTCTGTGGCCAGACAGAAGAAAAATAAGCCTCTCTAGCTTATTTCCATTGGAATTTAAAAAGCTAACAGTAGGGCAGAGACTTCCAATCAATTAATTACATAGATTTCAACGTGTTAAACATTTTAACATACAAAGTTTCCATCCAGAATCATTATATTCGCTTGTTTCTAGTTTCCTGACACACAAGCAACATCTGCTCCCGGCAGCTATGGACGCTGCTTCACTCTGGGTTCATTTCTGCTTCCAGTCTGAACAATAACAATAACGTTGCGCTAAAAGGAGCTTCAGCTAAAGCTAAAACAGCATCTCAGTGATGCATGCTGACTGTAAACCAGCTCATTGCTGCTGAATGCAAACCGGCCGGATGCGTACTAAAGAGTTTCCATGGGAGTTTTGTGAAACACACAAATTTCAGCTTAACTTAAAAACTTCCTCGTGCTGGAGGAAAAAATCTTTTTCAACAAAAAAACGTCTTTTTTAAATTGGCATGTTTCCACTATGAACATTTATTTTCATAATTCCAGTTTTGCAGTTTTATGGTCAATGGAAATGTAGGTAATTTTTGTGGGTTCTTGGTGCAGCGCCCCCACAAGGCCAGGAGGGGAACAGCAGAGAGAAACAGCTGCTGGACGAGGAACAGATGTTAAATGTGTTAGTTCCCCAGTCACACCGAGGCTATCGGACTATCAGGTGTGAAAACACCGACGTCCATCTTTCCATCTAACATTTCAACGTTTTTAAGATGGTGAAACTGAGACTTTGCTGCTTGAACTCCTCTGACTGTAACGATAAACATCTGTCAGTCCTGAGATGGTGTGAAACATGTTTGTCTTTGTGAACGAAACCATTTTGCTGTGATAAACATCCTGTGAAGGTGTTTGACCTCTCATCGATGTGCCATTGCGCGCTGAGCTTTAACCAGTCCAGCTCAGTGTTGATGTCTTCCTGTTGTTCAGAAGCATTCAGCCTCTGCAGCCCAGGCACATTTTAAAGCCTTAAAGGGCCCGGCTGCCTGCACACCGATCCGGCCCTGGTCACACTGGAGCCTTTCAGCCTCTGCTTCCTGCTGCTCCATGATTGATTGAGCTAAAAACAAGAAGAGGTCATTTTTAGATATGAAGCTTCTGGCATCAGAATGATGATGTGTTTACTGACTGCAGGAAATCAAAGAGTGATCATTATCATAGTGGAGCTAAATCACCATCAAAGACAGAGGAAGGAAGGCTGGATTATGCAGGTCTGCATGTGCATCATTCTTTACCTCTAGTCATAAATGTAATTTAGAGTTTTTCTGTAGATTTGTCACCTTGATCAAGGAATTTATTCTTGATCTATTTCTGACTGCTGACGTTGGGGGGAGATGCTCCTCAGGGTTACACCAAGTATCTGTGTGGCACTATTTTTTCCCAGCCCAGCTGACAGGTGGCATGAGCCCCAGTGGGGTAAAGGTCTGCTGCCATTCAGGGCTCAGTGAGGTTCTGTTTGGACTGAACAATCTGTCCAGGAAGTCCCACAGCAGTCCGTTCCAGGCCTCTGAAAGATGGTCATCTTCCACACATCACCAGATTTTAACATGAACTCTGACTGTTACAGGGCTGTAAAACATCAGCTTTTAAATGATGGTTTCCTTTATTAAGAGAATAAAAATCTGTCCCAACCAATCTGGACCTGTGTGGACAAGTAATCACCTCCTGTGGTATGAATATACCTGAATAACATACATTTGAGTATCGCCGTCACCATGGCGACTGGGCGCGATTACCGCAGCTCTGTTTCTCAGGAGCATCAAACGAATAATTAAATAGAAAAAGATTTTATCCAACTTCAGGCAATGTTTTGTAGGTTCTTGTGTCTCTGCTCTGTCTTTCACCTGGCCACACAGGTTCTGGTTCTGCTGGAGGTTTCTTCTGGTTAAAGAAGTTTTCCTCTCCACTGTCACTACATGCTTGTCCAAATGTTAATGAATGCAAATGTCAAAATTTGCACAGAAACATAAATATAGTGCCACAAATGACCTATTTAGGTAATTTATTAGCAGCTTAGTTTCTCTAACATTTGATCCAGAAACCGTTGTTTCCTAGAGGTCAGTCGGTTCCTGTAGTTCTGGATCAGGTTTGCTGTAGCAGGGGTTCTGGTCCATACGGGTCTTCTCCAGATCTTTCAGGGTTCTGGAAGTTTCAGCTCCCTCCAAAGATCTGTTTCTGTGTTCATCACCCCTTGGTGGCCCTGGCTGGGTGTTTGGGGTCCTTGTCCTGAACCGGACCATGATGTCGTGTAAACCTGACGCACGGCGATGGAAGCAGCTTCCCTGGTCCCACTGGGGTCAAACGATTTGGTTGTGCGACAGACTGGCGACCTGTCCAGCTGACCCCGCTTCTCGCCCGGAACGTTACCTGGAGATAGGCACCAGCAAAATGGATGGATGGATGGATGATCTGGTTGGACGCTGGAAAAGACTATTGTTGTGCTAAAAGGAGTCAGCGAAAATATTCAAGGCTAAGAACAGATTAAAATCTACAGATGTCTTTGTTGTTCAGCTACTATGGCTATTTATTTAATAATTTAGCAACAAAAATGGTTTTTGAATTGAAAATGTTGATGTGCAGGATGTTAATCGATAATGGCGTTGTCTGTTACTATGGTAACCTCCCAGGTAGTTCTGACCCCTGACCTTTCTCATGGTCAGTGAGGTCTTCCTGCAGTCCCGGTTTGAGGGAGACTGACAACCATCTTGAGTTTCTTCCATTTTTAAAAGTAATTTTCCAATAGTTAGGCGTACAGTCTGGCAGCTCTTTGGTCTTTACTGATTAAATATTCGCCCCATGTTCCTGGTCCTGCAGTATCAAGCACTGTTTCATCACACCGGACCGCGCCGGTGGGTCACCACTGTCCAGATGTTGATGCAGTTTGCTTCGTTTTCCCTCAAAAAGCACAGAGGATTTCCTTCTGTAGCCCTCCCCTCTCCTTGGTCTCTTTCCAGCCCGAGGCTTTGATCCCTCCATTTCTAAAGAATTCATCTTCTGCAGGGTCAATCAAATACATATCTCAGTTTGACCTCCCTATTGTGTGGTTAAAAGTTGCTTCCCAAGGCGGCGGTGGCGGCTCTGCTGCTACAGAGCTGCTGCCTTCGCAAATGGCTCTCCCGGATTATCGAGCAAAATGCATTACTTCACCTTGGGCAGCTTTACGAACACACCCCCACACACGCACACACACGCACACACACCCCCACACACACACCCACACACGCACACACACACACACAGCGCACACACGCACACACTACATCACATGAGCAGCAATGAAAGTTTTGCTTAACTGAAAGTTATTTCCTGAAGCTGTGGAGCTGAATGATGCAGAGCCTGATGCATTTATGCATGTATGTGGAGAGGAATTTCCAGTTTGGTCAGGTTTGGATTTGAAAGATGCTCACAGAGCTTTTCTGCTATGTCTGTTGTTTGTTTTGTGTTGGCTGTTGTGATTGACAAGCTGCTATTAAAGGAAGTCCTTTTGTGGAACAGTCGGTAGGAGCTGTATGGACGTGCCAGAGCTTGTGTGCTGCATGCTTGTTTGTGTGTTTGAGCTTTGCTTTAAATGAAGTCTGACCTTTGCTGGAGGACATGCCTGCTTTGAAATGGCAAGGTGTTTATTGAAGTGGCCCTTTCTACGTCCATTGCAAGCTCTGGCAAATCACTATTCATAATGTGTAAACATTCAGGCGGCGTGCAGACAGCCAGGGGACCGTGGGCCTGTGGAAGATAAGAGTGTGAAATACTTAATTTCCTTCTAGCAGCTTTGAGCCAATCTGTGCAATAAAACGGTAGTTTTAAGTTTGAGCTCCTTCAATTAAAAACCTGCAGCAGAAAGGGTGAATTCACCCCGGCTCTGCTCACTCCGCTTTGGATGTTTTCCCACTCATAGTTTGGTAGGTTATAACGGCTGCGGTTCTCTTCCTCTGCTCTGAGTCAAACCAGCCTGTTCCCCTCCTGGCCTGTGGGGGCGCTGCACCAAGAACCACTGAAGGAAATGACACAAAAACCTCTGAAGACGCTGAGAGCAACGTAGTTCTTTATCCAGTTGAAACTAAAATGGAGGTGTCAGATTTTAGCGGTTGGACGATTTCTCTGCAGTCTTTGGCTAAAGACCAGGAGCCCTTTCTCCTGCTAGCGCTAGCATGTTTGATTTGGTTGGATTTACCCAGAATGCCCTGCTCTGTAGTCCACTTCCTGCTTTTGGAGCGGTCTCTGGTCACATATGCATTCAAACCAAACCAGAGTTTGATTCAACTGAACCCTGACTGAGGATTGGAGGAACAGAATCGTTTTTTTTTTTTTTTGGTTTGATGATACATTCATACCTCCATTTTTGTTTATGTTTGGTGAAGAAGGAAGCTGCAGTCAGTGTCTTCTTCAGTGGTTCTTGGTGCAGCGCCTCCAGAGGCCAGGAGGGGAACGGGTTGCTCAAACGGTTTGGTTGGTTTGACTCGGAGGAGAAAGAATGAGAACCGCAGCAGCTGGAGATGGAGCAGATGTTGGAGTTTTGGTTCCAATAGAACCGGGTCGAGCGGACCATCAGTAAGAAAACAGCGTAGGAATAGTCTTCAGGCTCATTGAAGCTATAAAAGAAACGCTGAATACAGCATCGCTTCATTCACCATGATCTGAGTTTTAGTTGAATATTAGATGTTCTGTCCTTGCAGGACCTGAACGGTACTCTGAAGAGCCTGCTGTCCAAGTGGTTTGCTGTTGGTCTGCTTCGGCTGGAGAGAATCACCTGGCAGTCGCCCTGTGAGATCCTGCAGAAGATCAGCCAGTAAGACCCTCATCCTGTCACTGCTCCTTTACAGCTTAGGTAAAGATTTGCAAAAATAGAAAAATGTTTTGGGCCGCTGCCCACCTGCACCAGGATGTCCAATCATTCTGGTTGAGTCTGAGTGGCCAGTAATCCTCTGAACGCTGGAGAATTTCTCTCGCCTCTAATGTGGATGAGAACGTTGTGAATTTAATTGACCAAAGCGCCACATCAGTGGGTGAATCCCACTGAAATACAACCTGCCACAGTTGGGTTACAGACGGTTCCTTACTAATTGAAGGAGTGATGAAAGCCTTCGCTGCACCTGAACACGCAACAGATTTGGAGCTCCTGCCCAAGAAAACTGTTAAATGGCTGCATTTTTCTGAACTCTTCCTCCATGTCCATCCACTAGCTCTGCAGTTAGCAGATTAGCAGCTCTGCCAGCTGAGCCGCGGCACCGTGGGGAGCCAACGCCTGAAATCTGAGGCAAAGCGTTTGAAACTACGGACGAAATGCGAGTCCAGAACTCTTGATATGTCGGCGGATTTAAAACGCAGGCTGGGGTTCAGTGCGTCTCCCTCTGAAGTTGTCCAAGGAGTTTCTATTTATAGTCAGGCAGGATTTTGCTACCTAAGCCTGACTGAGGTTCTCTGCCAGGTACGAAGCCGTTCACCCCGTCAGGAACTGGACCGACCTGAAGCGCAGAGTGGGTCCGTACCGGCGCTGCTACGCCTTCACACACGCCGCCATGCCGGGGGAACCGCTGGTGGTGCTGCATGTGGCGCTGACCGAGGACATTTCCAACAACATCCAGGTCAGAACCAGAACCAGAACCAGAGCAGACACACAGCATCCAGGTCAGAACCAGAACCAGACCAACAGACCACAGCATCCAGGTCAGAACCAGAACCAGAACCAGAACAGACACACAGCATCCAGGTCAGAACCTATGAGTCAGTTTTTGGGGTTTTTTTGTGTTTTTCTGAGTTTGCATCTTGGATGTGTGAGCAGGTCGTTCCTTCGCCTTGGCCCTTGTTGACCACCGTAAGTAAAGAGGTTTTTTCTTTCCTCAGAGTATTGTTCGGGAATTTGCGACTGTTGATGCAGAGGAGGACATAAACAAGATCAATTCAGCCATTTTCTACTCCATCTCCTCCACCCAGGCCGGCCTGCAGGGCGTGGAGCTGGGCAACTATCTCATCAAGCGCGTGGTCCGGGAGCTGCAGGTGGGTACAGGTGCTGCTGCGCTGAGCTAACCTTCAGAGCTCCTCATTACTTTATGCTGGTCTGTCTCATTAAATCCCAATAAAACACATTCAGGGGTATGAACACTTGTGCATGATGTCAGGGCTGTTTGAGCGCTGCCAAAGCTTCTGGCTGTATAAACCTACATGCTCCTCATACAGGCTGAGCTGTTTTTACTTTGGTGGAGTCGAATCCATTCATCTCAATAAGCAGACAAGAGCCCTCCATGTTGGTCCGCTGCAGCTCGTTGTTTCATGATGGAAATCCTAAATGCAGGAACCACTCAACCCAACAGATGAAGCTCTTTGCAGCACTTCCTCATCAAAACCTGGTTTAAGCTCCTTCAAGTCTATTTATTCATGTGAGAGGTCTGCTGCCAGCGGTTCACCTCCAGGCTGCGCTCATAATGGAGCCATGACGGCAGTCGGAGAGTCGCCACTGCCCTCCAGCAGGTTGGTGACATCAAACCTGCCTATCAGCTCTTCTCTTCTTTTAGCTTCTCTGTCTCAATACTGAAAGATGACGTGCTTTAAGTTTAAAGAGGGATGATTTGTTGAAAGTATTAAACTCTGGAGTTATTTTCTTGTTTTGATGGCGGCCGGTAGCCGGCTGCAGAGGTCGCTGACCTTTCTGACGGCACAGCTGTCATTACGGGAGCGGAGGACCTCCTGCTGTTCCTGCAGGCAGGTTAATCATCTGACGCTAAAGAAGCTAATCTGAAGGAAGACAGAAACCGCTTATCAGCATGTTTTGATGCCGGCACAAGGAAATCTACAAGGCAGAACATTTTGTTGACTCTTTATCATAAATAGCCTGCAGACAGAGACCTTGCAGAAACATGGCAGGCTGTCTCCAGGTTCCTCTGGGGCGGAGGGGGTGGGGCGGAACTCAGACCGAAGTTTGGAGCACCAGAGGTCAGAGGTCGATTAGCATTCACACCAACTGAACCGGATTTCCAGGCAGACTGACTGGAGTGGGATTAAAGCAGACTGAACAGGGCTGGAAATGCTAACATAAAAGAGCCACATTTCTCCACTTCATCCTGATTTTATGGGCTGTCAGTTGGTTAAATCTGTTGTTTGGTATGAAATAGCAGCAGATCTGGCATTGAACTTTGGCAATTTAATCAAAGTTAAATCCCTTTACCCCCCCATTGTGATTCCTGCTTTGAACTTCAGCAAATCTCCACATCTGGAAGCTTAATTGCACCGAGTTCCGTCATCTGATTGGCTGATTTGCTTGCAGGCTATTAAAGTAACAGATTTCCTGAAGCTAATGCTAACCTATGATGTGTAGAGATGCAGGCTGTGTGAGAGCGACAGCATTGCCACTGTAATGATGGAGAGATGACAGAGTGGGATAGAAAAGGTCACAGTTGCAATTTCAGGTGCAGGAAGAATATCTTGTTTGTCTTTGTAGAGTAGACGCCCCAAGCAGAACTCACTCCGTCATCCGTTCCCTTTCTCGCCTTTCCCGCTGCTTTCTTACTCATACCATCACTCTCACATCCACTAACCTTTGCTCAGTGTGAGGAAGGCAGAACTACAGCACAGTGAAGTGTGAAGAAACACAAAGGGGAGAGCAGCAAGGAGCTTTGATTTTTAAATTGAAAGGTGGGTGAAATAAGGCAGAGCAGAAGAAAAATAAAGTGTCCCACCAGGCGGTGTCTCACACTTCCACTTTCATACACAGCTATTGCCTTTCTGCCTGACATATTGTTCTCTCACTTATTAAGCACAAAAATGTGTCTGAAGAGAAGAGGGAGGCTGTCTTTCTGCTAAATGAAAGGTGTTGAGACGGCAGGGAGCTCAGAGCCGCAGGTGACCGGCACACAGGAGGGGAGGCAGCTTGGAGACGGGGACAGGTGTTACAGGCGAGGGACGGAAGAGGAGGAGAGGATCATCCATCAGCAGGCCGGCTCATGAAGCAGCTCAGATGAATCGTAATGAAGTCCCAGACGGAGGAACTGATGGGGTCGAGCCGCCCGAGCAACAACGACGACCAACCGGTTCTGTTTTCACACCGTCTCACGTCTGAATACCGGTGACGACTGAAGGTCTCTGCAGATTTCCTCCCTGTTGTCTCTGCTCCTTCCTGTCTGAGTGGATCTGTGACAGGATGGAGACACAGATCTACTCAGACAGCTGCTGCACGAAACTCTGCAGCCGTTTCCACGAGAGCAACAACCGGAGGAAACCTCATTTAGCTTTCACTGTCATCCTGGTGTTGAATCCTGGAGTCAATCTATTTCTGTTCTTCCTGTCATCCACCTATTCCTCCATAAGTATGAAATGGTGGGAGGCTGATTATGATTCATTTGGGTTTCATCAGTGGTGGCGCCACTAGCTAAAAGGCTAGCTGCGCTAACCATAAGGCACTAATCATAAACATTATTTCTGCTAATGCTAGTTGCTATGCCAGCGTACTAACTAGTGAAAGCTAATGCTAAATGCTAACTTCAACCTGACAGGGCCAAACTTGTTAGTAGACCCTTAACTGTACGGTTTGCACTTCAGGAAGTGATTTTTGGAACAAGGCTTTCACTCATGGTTTCAGTTTGGTCATAAATCACCCGTAGAACCACAGGTGACTCTACAGCGATGCATTCTGGGTACTGAATAAACATTTGCTGCATCGCATCACGGGTGGGGAATGTGAGGAAAAGATTCAGATGTGAATGTATGTATTTAATTTGCTTCCCTGTTTGTCTGTGGTGTTTTATTAGTTTGCTTGTTGTATACTTGCCAAAACAAGGGAAGAGGAAGCGGAACTGCTGCATAATCGATCTTCAAAATAAGAGCATGATCTGTCTTCAGTCGATTATCAAACGTCAACAAGTTGTCGAACTTTAACCGAAAGTTTACAAAACAGCCAAAGAAATTAGCACTTTAGAAATTACCTGAAGATTGAAGCTAGTGCTAAAAGGTTTCAAAGTTAGCTAAAGCGCTAACAAGCAGTAGCGCTGACATTAGCAGCTTTCATTTTTAATCTCAAAGGTTTCATGAAATAAGATGGATTTGTTTGGTGTTTCAGAGCGAGTTCCCACACATGGCCCAGTTCTCCAGCCTGTCGCCCATCCCAGGCTTCTGCTCCTGGCTTCAAGGCCTGCTGGGCCAGTACAGGAAGGAGGGCCGGGGCAACGACCTCCTGTCGGAGCAGGAGTGGAGCGAGGTGGAGCAGGCCCTGGACTCCAACGCGGGAACCCCGCCCGCCGACTCTCTGCGGAAGCTCATCGCCAGGGACCCAGAAGCTGTGCCTCGCCCTGGAGCCCGTCCTGATGCGCCTCTGCGCCTGGTACCTCTACGGAGAGAAGCGCCGAGGCTTTGCGCTCAACCCCGTGGCCAACTTCCACCTGCAGAACGGCGCCACCATGTGGCGGATCAACTGGCGCGCCGACAGCAGCCCCAGGGGCGTGGCAAACTCCTGCGGCATCATGGTGAACTACCGCTACTTCCTGAACGAGACGACCAGCAACAGTGTCCTGTACCTGCAGAACAAGGCGGTGGCGGCTTCGGAGCAGGTTCTGGGCCTCGTGTCGCAGTTTCAGAAGAACAGCAAGCTGTGACTGCGCTGCAGACACAAAGAGGAGTAAACGTCCAGCAAACAGAAACTTTCAGGCTGAAAGGTCAAACATTAAAAGAAATCAGAAATGTTGAGGTTAATCTTAGAAATTTCTGAAAAAGGCTTGAAAATTTACGAGTTTCAAAACTTCAAAAATTGTAACTTTTGAAACTCAGAAATCAAAAATGTTTTTCTTTCCTATCCAATTCTCAAACTTTTCAAACTCATGAGATTCTTTGGCAGAAATGCGCTCCTCTTTCTGCCTTTGTGACCACAGAAGTTAAACTTTAACAGTTTTGTTTTCATTTGAAACAGAATGATGTTGTTTTGTTTGATGCCCCCTGATCCCCCTGGTCCCCCCAGATCCCCTGGGCCCCCTGATCCCCCTGGTCCCCCTGATCCCCCTGGTCCCCCTGATCCTCCCGGGCCCCCTGATCCCCCTGGTCCCCCTGGTCCTCCCGGTCCCCCTGGTCCCCCCAGATCCCCTGGGCCCCCTGATCCCCCTGGTCCTCCCGGGCCCCCGGTTTGGACTCCTGACGTCAGGAACTGACAGTGGGCTGTTTCCTCCATGCTGTAACTCGGCCGTCTGCTGCGCGCCTCATTAGGTTTCTAGCCAAAGCTGTTTGATTTTGTGTAAGTGATTCTCAGAACAGACTGCGGCTAATGAAGCAGGAGGCATCCATCAGTGCCAAGCATGTTGGAAGATGTAATGGTGTTTGTTCTGTCATCAGGATGAGCTGCTGCACAGAGCAAAGCAAAGATCAATGGATCCGTTTCTTCAGCTTCATCTGCAGTTGCTCTTCTTACCTTAAAGCTCATTACAGAAGCATGAAGTCGCCCACTGGAATTATTTTCATGAACTAAAAAAATAAACATATTTTTCTGATTGTTAAACCATCGTGCTGACCTAATGTATTGTAATGATTTTTCCCTCCACACTGTGAGACGTCATCTTTCTCCAGAGATCATCGATGTCCTAAGGACCAGCAGGTCTCCTATCAGCCCCGTTGTTGGGGAATAATACATCACCGTAAGTTGACTGTGAAATGACATTTTATCTTAGGAGTCAAACTTTCTTTCAAACGCATCTCCCAGAAACTAATGGAGTGAGAAATAAAGTTAAACTAAATGGTCAGATTGATTGCGTGCGGAAACTGCAGACCAGAATAGCAGAGAGGCTGCGGCGTTTCACGCTCAAACTATTTCAGATTTCAGCTGCAAGTTTCCATCTGCAGAGACACAAAACGAGGATATTTACCAGAAAGACCCGGATCCAGAAAGACCTGGATCAGAGGGGAGCAGCCGGACTGACATGTTTCACGTTTTACAAACTGAAAAAGTGAAACTTATTTGCCACCTCAGTCCTCCAGCCTGGTGTTTATAGAGACGGTAAAACAGGGAAAAATAATACATAATGGATTAATTTACATTAACTCAGCAAAAAAAAGACTTAGGAATAAAAACAGTACAACGCTTATTTAAAATGTAACAACTGCAACGTTTCTGTAGGAGAGACTGTTGAGTTTCTAACCACAGGGAATCTCAGTTAAATCATCAAAAACATAAAGATGTAGGTTAATATAGAAGAACTTCAGGAATATCTCCGGTAATAAATCCAAGATGTTTTGAAATGGTTTCATGAAGTTGATCCAACCAGCTACAGAACCCGCCTGACAGCACGAAGTAGGCTGGAACAAATCCAGATCCAGAGAGACTGAAGAGCAGAAACAAAGTCATCCATCGTCCGAAAGGTTCCAGAACCAGAACCACCTTTGAGGTTCTGGACTACAGACCTGAGATCCTGGTTCTGGCCTCAGCAGAACCAGGATCCTCACCTGGAGCACCAGCAGATGACAGCGGAGCAGGTCGCTGACCTTTCACCTCTAAGAAGTTGGTGAGTTTTCTCTTGGTGGAGCATCCAGTCTGTCAGTGTGTAGAAACGTTCAGTTCTCACTGCTGCTCACATTCCTGACATTTGAAGGAAATCGATGCCTGCTGCACTCAGAGGCTCCGGTTGCTGCAGCTCCTGTTCCAAATGTCACTGTGTGGCCCGTTTCTGCCGCAGTCAGGTAAGAGGGTTCAGCCGATACGGCTCCTCCTGCAGGCTACTGACACACGCGTCTGTGTGTGTGTGGGATTCATTCAGGTGCGTTAATCCATTCATCCCGCTCGCCGTCCCCGGCTTCCTTCATGCTTCTCATCTCCGTTTTCCTCCTCCAACCTCTGGCAGCCCAACCAATCCTCTGGACCTCCTTCAAAGGGCTTCATGCTTCTGTGAGCAATCAGGACACAACGCACCCCCCCCACACACACACCCACCCCCACACACACCCACCCCCCCACACACACACACCCTAATACACACACACAGCAATAATTACATAGAAAATTTATGATTTTTTCTTCCTGATGGTAATAAAAGGCTTAATGGAAAAAACGTTTAAAAACAACTGAAAGTTTATTTTCTAAGCTCTGATTTAATCTGACAAACAAGCCTAATTTGAACACATTAATATTTCTTGAACATGAATAAAAAGTAAAGGCTATGAGCATGGCCAGTTTTCTTGATAGAAGCAAAGCATGGAGGTGGAAGTGTCATGCTGTGTGGGGAGACCAAATGTGAAGTTAACTAAGCATGTTCCTATAGAACACAGGGTGTCCTAACTTTCCCCTCATTCAAAAGACAAATCTTTAATATCCGTCCATCTGTCTATGTTGTGATTTTCTCGCTCTGTGAATCTGTTTTTGAATCCGTTTCTTGGAGGACTTTGCTCGTTATTTCACCGTCATGCTGTGGGATCCGTATCACTTGGACCAGAAAATCATTCCATCAAAGAATAAAGAGTTTTTAGATGCTGACAACAACAACAGAAATATGATTAAATATCAAACAAGCTGAGTTTGTGGCCAGATCGCAGAGGGAGCGTTTAAAGAGTTTAACAGCGTCAGTTTCAGGTCTGACATCCTGAGTTTCACAAAGTATCAGAAAACAAGAGAACAGAACCGTTAGAGAAACACGATAATCCTGCATCACAGCTGCTAGAAGCTGGAATATCAAGAGGATTAAAAAGTAGGAAACTTTAAATGCTGATGCTGGTTAAATCGAGCTGCCGATTGGAGACGGACATGAACATTAATCAACATCAGGTATAGATGTAAATATACCAGAGTTAATAACAAGGCAAGTTAAATACCACAACAAGAAAATGAAGAAAAGGTTGAGAAAATGCTTTGAGTCTGCAGATGAGTGTTAAAATGAAATGATCTCCAAACTGTTTCCATAAAGTGAGTGGAAGCTGTTAGAGAAAATCTGTGACGAGTCATTAACCGTCAGACTGAAATCATTTTGTGTTTCTTTACAGCCGCAGCTTTCAAAACGGCTCTTTAAATGCTGGCTATTGAATAATTACATGCAAATTGGCCAACAAATAACAACATGATTAATCCGTGGATGGGTTAAATGGAGCCGTTTAGGACGTCGATAGCAGGAATAATTGGCTCTGGTGACAGATGAAGATCTGGATTGATAACGGCTTCAGCTGAGAGCTTCATTACCAACCGGCGTTTCTGCTGGAAACACTGACGGTCTAATTGAAGAGCTTTCAAACTCTGGAGCTTCCTAAATCATCTCCCTAATCATTTCATAAACTGCTGGGAAAGTTCAGGCACAGCTGGTAAAACTGTTGTTACTGCGGCTGGCGGTAGAACACGACGCGGCGGCGGTAGAACGCGACGCGGCGGCGGTAGAACGCGACGCGGCGGCGGTAGAACGCGACGCGGCGGCGGTAGAACGCGACGCGGCGGCGGTAGAACGCGACGCGGCGGCTCCTCCATCGGTTTTGGCTTTAGAAACTTTTTATTCCGTGTTGTTGCTGAAACTGAGCCGGTTTCTCCGGGTCATGCTGGTTCTGACCGGGTACTCTGACTTCCTCCTACACTATAAAAACACGAAGGCCAGGAGGTTATCTGAGCGTCTGTGATGATGTACCTGTCCAGGTAAGCCCCGCCCCTCCAGAGGCTCCGCCTCCAGAGTCAGAGGAACAAATAGTAAATAAAAAGTCTAAACCAAAATAGGAGACTCAATTTTCACTTTAGTTGAAACATTTAATTGATTTAAAAGCTTTTAATGATGTTTTAATCAATTCCATAATCAACAAAATAACAGCAATAAAAATAAAAGAATATTTATAATGAGGTCAAATCTGATTTTTTTATTTAAACGTCATTTTGTGTGATTTCTTATCTTTTATTAGACTTATAAAATCTTGTGTGACCTGACTCCATGCTCCTCTCCTTCTCTGTCTCCATCATGTCTGTGGGGCTCAGTGCTGCCCCCTACCAGTGAAGCGCGATATTTCTGCCTCAACCTGAACATCACCGACCTGAAAAACTGGATAAAAAACTAGTTTTTCATCCAGTTTTTGTGTTTCCATTAAGATCATTTATTTTCGTAATTCCAGTTTTACAGTCAATGGAAACGCAGCTTCTGACATCTGAGCAAAAGTTCGTCCTACGACCTGATGATGATGATCACCTGAAACTTTCCTCCTCTTCTGCTCGTCTCTGAGATGTATGAAAGTCAGTCAGAGCATATAATCTGTGTGTGACTGACCAGTATTTGAGTTATTTTCTGCCGCTGAGCTTTATTTCCAGCCGGTTCGGCCTCCTGTACGATGAACTCACCTTCAGCTTGGTCAACGTTTCTGACCTTACTGGTTTTCCACCAGTTGCTGTGATTCCTTACTGGTTGGTGTGGCTGGATGATCCGCCACATTTCAGCTCCAACAAATTCAGCTCAACCAGAGGAATAATTAGCCTGGAAGAAAGAAAATATTTGCTTTAAATGCTTTAATTTATGCTCTTTATTGAAATACACTCTTTGACTGATGTAAATTACACTTTTATGTAATTTACATGTTATAAATTGGACTGAAACAACTTTTAATGCCTTTACTATCAACTTATTATTAACTATTTATCAACCTAGTTGATTTGGTACCACTGCTCCTGAAATCTTTTTAAATTGTTCATATCATAACACCTGCATTTCTTGTGTGTTGCCATGGCGACCGTTACTAGAGGTGATGACGCTAAATAAGAATGACTCCAGCTTTACTTAAGCAGCAGAGAGATTATAAACAGACCAACAGAACTCTGCTCTCGTGAGCTGCAGCCGTTTCCTGTCCAACCGAACCAGAGCCTGAAGATGAAGTGACGGCTGTTTGCTAAGCTGCTTATGGCATCATGCAGAGTTATTGTCATGTTCTCTGCAGCTCTGCTGGAGGAGCCATTAGCAGGCACTTCTGTAGCACAGAGACAGAAAACATTTGGGGGCCTGAGGGGGTCTGGGTGGGTCAGGTGGTTGGGGGCCTGAGGTCTGGGTGGGCTTGAGGGGTCTGGGGGTTGAGGGGCCCTGAGGGGTTGAGGGGCCCTGAGGGGTTGAGGGGCCCTGAGGGGCCGTTGGCCTGTGAAGGGCTCAGGGAGACTCAACGGGTCCAGCAGGTTGGTCCTCCAGCTCTGAGTCTCTCCTCTGCTGACTTTGCAGTTTAACGCTGTAAAGGCGTCGTGGGTTACGGCACAAACAACAGAACATTTGTTCAGTGTGATATTTCTCATATTTTGTGGTAAAAACCTGCAAAGGTGAAGCTGTGAAACACATTAAGTTCTGCCTGTCTGCAGGTTATGTTGTTTAAGGGTTTGATGAGTTTATTTTACTGCCTGAAGGCAACATTAAAAACCAACTGATATGCAGATTTCAGAGATCTGTTGTATTACAAAGCGTCTGAGTTTGGTTTGAAAACCAGGACTTGATCCTCTAAAGGGAATTTAAAGCAGTAAAGTTTAAAACTCTGCTGTGTTTTTATGGTGACATTTTGTTCTTTTATGGACGTCAGAGCAGAAAATATTCAGCTACCAGCAAAACAGCCAAACACAAAAACAGCCAAATGAAATCTTCTAACACAGAATGGCATAATCAAAGTAAAGTATTAAAGTCCACAGGATTCAGGAAGCTGCTTCCTTCTTGAGTTTATAATTAGATTCTAATAATGCTGAGCAACACAAACAGTTTTTATTCTTTTTATCTTAACTTCTTCCAACTGGCTGCAGTGGAAACTATTTCCATGCTGATGAATCTTTTCCTTTTAGCGTTTATGTAAAGCAGCCTAATCATGAACCTCTGCAGGCAACGAGAACAAAGAGATGAAAATATTAGCTGGAAATCAGCAAAACTACCTTCTGGTCTTTTGTATCAATAAACTGGTGAATAAACTGAACCTCTGGCTCCAAGTCTTAATCTCACACTTTGATTTTCTTAAAACAGGAAGTTAAACATGTTGGTGATTTATTTTCAGAATAAACGTTTTTATGAGGATTTATGGTTTTTCTCCTAAACTGTTTTGTTTTTCTGATATTTCAGGGATTTTTCTTTGGTGAGGCTGGAGAGGCGAGTTTCCATCACCCTCATCTTCAGATTCTCAGAGTCGGATCTGGACTCAAAGTTAAAGTTACATCCAGAAAAAGCAAAATGAAAAGTGAATGAAAAAACTTTAATGCTGATTCAGTCACAGCCCAGCAGCTGGAAGCCGTTCTGGCCGGGTTCATCAGCGGGTCGGCCTGCAGCCGTTCTTCAGGGTGACCCCGGTGACCCGGTGACCCGGTGACCCCGGACAGGATCCAGCAGAAGGGAAATGGGTGAATAAATACGGAGGACAGGATCAGAATTGCAGATATGAAGTAAACATTGGATGAAATCAGATCCGATGAGGATAACTTGCTCCCAGATTCATTGCAGTTACATGAAACAGGCATAAATCTTTTTCTGCTGGCCTGAAACAGCTTTGATCCTGAGGTTAAAGGTCAGCAATGCGTCGCTCCGTTTCCTGATGTTCACATGGATCCAATCTGAACATGAACTAACCAGAGCTCTAACTTCATTCATTCATTCATTCATTTGTTTAAGACGCTCCGAACGCCTGAGGGCAAAACGGCGACAGGAAAAGAGTCAATAACTGGTTCAATAACTGGTTCAATAACTGGTTCAATAACTGCATGCAGTTTGTCAAAACGTTTCTCTGTTCAGCATTTATTACAGTCAATGTATCACAGTGTAAAACTCTGACCGTCTCAAATTCTGCAGCTAAAAATGATCCAAAGTATGAAAAAACTAAAACCACGATTATAAAGAATGAAAACTAAATATTTAACTAATAAAAACTAACAAACTCGTTCTATAAACACATGAACTGAATCAGACAAAAGTCCTGAACGACTGTGATAATATTTTATATTATATTCAAATTAGAGCACAAACACACACACACACCCCAACACACACAATACCTGTAAACCATTTAGACATTAAAACTCCCATGATGCCTCTGGGCCGCGGCCGTCATGTCTGATCAGTAAACGCTCTGCTACGTTCTGCTCCAGCTGAGGGAGGAAAGGTCAGACTGCATGACCTCTGGAAGACCTCTCCCCTCTGAAGGGAGCAGACCGCCGCTCACTCTGGAGGTCGGTCAGAAAACCGTCCAAACCGGCCGCTTTATTAGGAACACCTGGTAGCAGGAAGATCAACCAACTTCTGTGATTAAATTAAAATCACTATCATTGTTCAGCTGCTCAGGATAATTATGACGATAAAATGTTCATAAGTCAGATAAAAATATCACAACTTTTGACATTTTCAGCATCATCTGAGAATTAAAAGCTTTTTCTGCTGCTTCAGAGAAACCAGGAAACAAAGATATTTACAAAATACAGGAGAGATTTGGACCTTATGATGATTAATCAGAATAAACACGACCTAAAGCATCGTGGGAACTTTCAGTAACAGCTTTATTAAATTAGTGCAAAAGACAGACAGAAATCATTCAAAATGTCCTTTTTTGTTTCAGTTGGTCTTCCAGACGAACGTCACGTTTCTGAGCGCCAAGATGAAAAGCAACACGATCCACCAAAGTCTGTTCTTCTTCTTCTGAGTGGAAATGAGAGCTGGCCAGAGCGGAGAGGCGGGAGAACGAATCCGAACAGCTGCAGTCAGACCAGCTTCACTCCCGATTGTGCAAAAAGGAAAAAACCAGAAACCAGAGATGTTACAGTAAAATAGAGAACACAACAACAGCCTGGAAATCCACAGAAACGATGGTTTCCTTAAAACAAACTACATAAGTTAATCAATACTGCAAATTTATACAATGGTACAAAATAAAAATATTTATATAATCGGACTTTTTTTCAGGTTTACACCACTACTGTAAAGATTTACTGTTTTCCACTCCATGATAACTAATGCGATGAGAACAGAAGCAAACTGAGGAAACGACTCCAGAGTCTCTTATTTTGAAGGCTCATGGCTACAACCTGGTCCTAAAAGAGCCACAACCACCGACTGACCGCAGACAAACAAAACGCTTCAGTCCTCTGAGACGGAAACAAGATGAAACCATCAAACACTCTGCAACGAGAAAATAAAGAAACACGTCAAAACCGCCTCCGACCAGTCGGGCTGCAGAGTTCACTGGGCCGGCGGCGGCGGACGGACACGCAGGGCAACGGACGGATGGACGGACCGGTGGGAGACGCTAACACAGCCAGGCAGTCTTCAGGGGGGTACAGAGGTATCCATGACGACGGGGAGTGGAGGTTACTGCTTCGTTAAGAGTTGGTCTGCTTTTTTCTCTCAGTATCAGTTTTAATGTTCCTTCAGGATGCGGTGCGCTAACAGCGCTAACAGTGTAATAGCGCTAAAAGCGCTACATTCCTAATGGAGCGGTGGGGGGCAGGATGGGACAGAAATCAGTAATCAATGATGGACAGAGAGAGAGAAAAGAAAGAATAGGAACGCAAGATCAGAGAAGTGAAGATGGAGAGGAAGAATGAAGAGGCCAACAGGAAAAGCAGGAAGTGATTCAAAAACAAAGATGGCCGACAGGCGGCAGCGCTGTCCCAGGAAGAAAGTTCTAGATTTGCTTGTTGGATTTCGTTGAGGTGAGAAGATTTCTTCTTCTTCTCCTAATCCTGGGCGCCTGGGAAGATTCATCGTTGATCCTCAGTGGTGCAAAAAGGGCAATCAGAGGTTTCAGCAGGACTACGGGCCTGGAGGGGGTCAGAGGTCAACGATCAGGGCGGGGGAGAGGGAGGAGGAGGAAACAAGAAGAACAACAGTGAATATCATAGAGACGAGGCCGGTTCACCTAGATCTGCACTAATGGGGTTCTGTTGAGTAGTTAAGAGCAGTCAGTATCTAACCTGCAGTCATATGGATCTCAGTCTGGAAAATCAGAAATTCACCTGTCAGACTGAACAGGTGAGAAAGAAATCAATAATCAATGCTGCCGACAAAAACAACTTCAGAGAAACTTCACTTCTGGGGCTAGAAGTTTAGATTTAATGCTTATGATTCAAAATGTACAAGACCTGAGAACCACCCCATACACACCTACACACACACGCACCTACACACTCGGGGGTGTGTGCCATTCAGCATCACAATCCGATTCCACTCACCAACATTCAGACGTCAGATGGAAAATCTCTTGCAAAGTCTCAAGATAAAATGTGAGTTCAGAGTAAACAAACATGGCCGACTGAAATACAAGACCAAGATGATCCAACATGCTGAAAATCCCGGATTCCAGATGGGAGCGTCCCAATGACCCGACTGGACCCGATCAAGATGAACACAAGGCAGGAAAATCTCAGATTATCTTCAGATCCAGGCAGAAAACTGGGAGGACGTTGCCATGTTTCCATGGTAACCAGTTTTAAAATGCTATTTGTTAGCACACATGTGTCAAACTCAAGGCCCGCGGGCCACATGTGGCCCGCCACATCATTTTTTGTGCCCCCCCTAGCGTTTTATAGGGCCATTATAGACTTAAAATACGAATTTACTACCAACTACATCTCCCAGAATGCATTCCGATTGTTACCAGCCAACATTACGGCTTCTCGCCACTAGAGTGCAGCAGAGTCACCTCGCGCTGATTATTGAATTTCCCAGCAAAGAAAACTGAGACATCGACAAGCTAACATCAAAACGTCCAAGAGAAAAATCAGATGTTTTCAATAATGAATTTAAACAAGACCAGGCACAGATCGGCGCATTACTGACGAAAACCTACACGCCGTTTTACGGATTGGCACAAAAACTAAAACCAGACATCGACGAACTGACCAGGGAAAACCGGCGCCAGACATCAGAAAACATCGGTAAGCACAAACAAACTGAATTAAAATGGAATTAATGTAAAACCAAGACTAAGAATACTAGAATATGCATATAATTTATTGATTTTGCTCGTGTTTTGTGTTTATTTCCAGAACATGAGCTGTGAATGAGGATGTGTGTGAGCTGCTGTCAGGGTGAAGAGGGATCAGCTGTTCAAGGCAACATCAACTAATTGTTTTGCTGTTATGTGAAATTCATGCTGGTTGTGTAATAAATAACAAAAAAAAGTTTTGTGAATGAAGTTGAGAGTTAATATCATAACTTGTTTTTATTCTTTGCTTACCTTTAAACACTGATTTAAGTATTGCAATTTTTAAACTGAGCAGCCATTTTACATCCATGCCAACTCTAATGTAATATTTAAAACTTGAAAACATAAAATCAGTTATTTAACAATATGAGGTCTTTATTTATTTTTAGCATTGCATTTTCATACATTTATGCTAGGGATGCCCAAGTCCAGTGTTCCAGAGCGACCACTCTGCAGCTTTAGATGCGTTCCTTCTGTAACACACCTGGATCATTGCCTCATTACTATTCCTCTATAGAACTGAGTTGCTGCTAATGAAGGAAGTCAGCCTTTTGTCTGGGGTGTTTTAGCATCTACAAGTTGCAGTCTGGAGGACTGGGCACTCCTGATTATACCATCAATGTGACCCGTTGAGGGCCGATATGCTGAAGTGGCCCTCGGTGAAATTGAGTTTGACACCGCTGTGTTAGCACATCTCCAAGCAGCAGCTTCTACAAACTCAGGTAGAACACTGAGTCCTCACAGGTAATCCACATAACCCCCATTCCACAGAAACCAAACTTCAAGCAGCAGGAAGCCGCAGCTTGTGGCTCCGCCTCCCTGAAACCTGCAGCAGGTAAATTCAGCTGAGGGAACGCAGACCTGCTCAGCATCAAGTGGGATTTTATTGATTGATTTTACTGATTGGCTGGAGGCGGAGCGACATCACAGCCCGTCTTCCTCTGATCTGTTTGCTCTTTTATGAGCCGAGTTCGAGGTGAAGCCGTTCCTCGCCCGTCTTTTAATGACGTTTCTGCGCTGCACTCAGAGCGAAGCAGCAGGTCCCTGAACGCCACACGAGTTTCTGCTAAAAGCTCCACAAGAAGCACCTATGATTAAAACGGGCCGATTTCACAGCATTAAACTTATTGTTGGAAAAGGTTATTCAGTTTTCACATAATTTAAAGTTTTACCCATGAGATGCATAAGTGTGTGTGTGGGGTGTGTGTGTGTGTGTGTGTGTGTGGGGGGGGGGGGGGGGGAGGGGGTGTGTGTCTGTGTAAATCTCCTGAGTCCAAATCAGAAAAACTGTCGCCCAGCAGTAACTGTGACATTCACAGAGAAGACTCACATTCCTGACATTCTGTAACCTCAGCTCTGCTGCCGGGTCAGCAGTTCCAGTCCGGTTCTGGACTGGTTGGTCCTGCAGCGCCGGTCCGGTTCTGGACTGGTTGGTCCTGCAGTGCCGATCCGGTTCCAGACTGGCTGGTCCGGTTCTGACTGACTCTCTGCAGAGCGACAAACATCTGGAACGGCTGATCTAGAGGCGACTCGGCATGTCGGCCAATTACGGAGCTTCCTGGTTCCTCGCCATGGCGACTGTGGATGACGACGGCTGAAGGTCTCTCACTGGAACATTTTCTGGATTCTCACTTTGCCGAGACGCTGGAGCAGCTTCACCTCCAGCTCAGTGGAGCCGAGAGCAAAATCTCATCTTTATTCTAGAACACAAGTTAAAATTATTAAATGTTTTTGGCATCCAGTTTTCCTGACGGATTAATGAAGCTGCAGCTTCAGGTGGAAACGTTTCAGGAAAGGAAAAGAGCGAAGGATCCGACCAGCATGTGGAGGAAACAAAGAAGGTCTGCAGCTGTGAGAACGAACAGATTCAGAAATGATCAAATAACGAATAGAAAGGATTGTAAAGGATGGTGAATCGAACGTGTTCATTTTGGATTAATTTCACAGATTCGATCATATTTAATCACATTTAGTGTTTATATGAAAAGTTTCTCCTGGAACCTTTGCATTCGCGTGTTTCTGGTACGCCTGTTAATGTGACGCACAGCCGCTGCTCGTGTCTGATTATTGTTTGATTTGAATGCGTATTGGTCTGGCAGAGCGGTCCAGATCGACGCACAGCAGGAAACAGAGGATTGTTGAGAACAAGTTTCCTTCAAGGGTAAAAACTAAGGAGCAAATATCCCAGCAGCAGCAGCAGGAGGCGAGTGGATCAGACATGCTGCTGAAACCATCAAAGAGAAAACGAGGAAAAACATTCAGACCAGGAGAAACAAGAGAAACGAGTCTGGCGCTCTCTGGTCCATGAATCACAGTCTGACACCGATCTGCTGAACAAAGACATCATCATCATCCTCATCATCCTCATTATCATCATCATCCTCATCCTCGTCATCATCAGAGACAGACAGACAGCAAACCACACAGAAAGAAGCTGAACTAATCTCAGGTTTATTCCCACCCGGCCGATCAGCTCTGATCCCGACTTAAAAGGAAAAACCACGAGATCCACACGCAGCCTGTTGGAGAGGACAGTAATCTACCAGGGATCATTATTACTGTTATTAACAGCAGCCATTGTGTCCAGATGTGCAGGAACTTCAGCCTGAAAGACACTAAAAGACACATTTTCTCCAGGCCGTCTGAACAATCAGCCCCTCCCACATGACCAACTGAATCCAAACGTCACGTCACATTTTATCAGACTTTCATGTCTCTGAAACGAGAAACGCATCAGAGGTACAAGTCAGACGGTGAACCTGCCTGGTACTCCGTTCGGTCCGACTGCAGTCGCTGTTAATCAGCAGCATCAATGACTCCAGCAAGAAGCTGAACTGTGAGCCTGCAGGCCTGCAGTGAGACGCTGAACACGTCTGCTGTCCATCTGGCACAACAAGCTTTTACAGTTCATCTAAATAACCACCAGGAAGAACTGATTACTTATCAGTGTTACTTATCACATTATCAATAATCTGCACTTCATTGGAACCGGGTCAGGACCCACCACACAACAAATAGCAATGAGCTGTGGGTGTGTGTCGGGGTGTGTGTGTGTGTGTGTGTGTGTGTGTGTGTGTGTGTGTGTGCGCGTGTGTGTGGGTGTGTCTGTGCGTGTGTGTGTGTGTGCGTCGTCACTCGAGGGATTGCTGAAATCCATTCATCATTTCAGATCCAGCTCCAGAGTCTTTTTTCATTTCTCAGAATATTTTAGAAATCTGCCACACAAGAATTCACCATTCAGCAGATTTTCAGTGAATGACTTGGATTTATGAACAGAAAATCATAACTGTGGAATATTTTCTACTGTTTCAAATGTTTCTGGACCACAAAGCGAACAGCACCAGCAGGTCAGGTCAGCAGGGCGGGATACTCACAGAAATGGACAAGCAGCAGTGTGGACAGCAGCACAACAAGGCTCGTGCGGTGGGACTGGGCGGAGCTGCAGTATCTCTTGGTCTTTGTACAGATGCACACCTGAACTTTGACCTCTGTGCTGTTGGACAAAGGGGGAACCCCTGAGTCCGTGATGAGCAGCGGCAGCAGGTAGTTGGCTTTCTTCAGACTCTGCAGGAGCGTGATCTGGGAGTGAGTGGCTGCAGGAGACACAATGACGCAGAATTAGGAAATCTGCTCTGCATTAGCGCCTATTCTGCACAGCAGTGTGTGTGTGTGTGTGTGTGTGTGTGTGCGTCAGCCTTAAGTAACTACCAGGTGAGACTTTCCTTAACACTCAAGCGACAGAAATTGGAGGCACTTAAGTTGCATAAGTCGGTTACATTGTTTTGCATCATCTTTCAACCAGTTTCCAGCTGTGACAGAAACACTGCAGCCGTTTCCCTTCATGCCGTAACGAGACAAAACCCAGGAGCCGCTGCGTCAGGCCGGGCGCTTGCCAGCAGAGCGAGGGTTACCTTCAACGGTTTATTAAGTTAGGAGAAATACTTCATCCAGCTGCGAAGCCAAAAGAGTCGCAGACTCTGCAGGCGGATCGGAGCCGCTGAGCGTGATGATGAGGCGTAAAGCGCCATGAAGAGGACGGAAACGTTCATGTTGATGAACATGGACATCGACTGAGTGAAAACCTCGGATTCTTCTGACTGCTGTGAATTTGTAGCAAACAAAGTCGGTTCCACCTGAGAATAAAAGGTTTGCTTTGTCCAGAGCGGATGAATGTCTGGTTTCTGCAGCTGCTGTTATTCCTGAAAAAGCTGCTGCCTCAATGAAACTCACAGTTGATTCTGGTGACCCTCCATGTTTTGTCCAGGCCCGGCTGCTTCCCCAGCTCTATCTTGAACGGCGCCGCGTTGGGCGCCAAGTCTTTGTCTCGTCCTGCGACCACGGCTACGTTCATGTCGCCGGCGTCTTCGCACACCTGCGCCACCGACGGCACCACGAACGGCGCGTTGTCGTTGTAGTCCTCCAGGTGGACGACGAGCGTCCCCGTCCCGGTGGCCGGAGGCGAGCCTGGACACAAACACAGCAGAACCGCGTGAAGACGGAGGAGAAGCAGAGCTCACCTGTTACCTCCACAGGAGCCACCGGAGGAAAAGCGCCTCTGAACGTTTCAGTGGAAACAAACGGCAAACGTAGGAGAATCCATGTTGGTCTGATGAACACGGCGCCTCAGAGGAGCTTCGCCATCACCGACCTGCTCCGGGCTGCAGCAGATACCAGCTGCTCTGGTTGGAGCCTCATAAGACGCTGCATTTGGCAACAGCTCCAAGGTCAGGCAGCAATTAACGCCTCTAGACGTGACCTCTAATCGGAAAACATTCAATTCTCTTGTAAACTAACAACTTCAGTCTCCTGAACAGAGAGGAGCTGCAATCACCTTCAACTCCAACAAAGAGACGGAGATAAACTGGAAATATTATAAAAGAGGAAACTTTTAAATCCCATTTCTGTGGCAGAATTCAGCCGAAGCTGTTGCACCTGATGAAGAGACGTTTCCATCATCTGACTGGAAATTCATTTCTGTTTTACACCATAAGGTTTCATTTCATGTCATAATGACAGAAAAGCAGCTAAACTCCAACTAGCTGCTTTTCTGTCGACTGTAAAATTGTTCAAGTAGGAATTATAAAAATAAATTCACTTCATGGAGACTTCAGAAAGCAGCAACATGCTAATTACAAAGCCCTGGCCTCATCCTGTTTTAATGCACTTCATGTATATTTAAAACTATATGTACTTGTTTCATCTTTAACAACTGATTAGAATCTGAAAAACTTCCAATAATATCTGGAATATGACCTAAAGTCCCGAACAGGAGTGTGTGAAATATCGCCTCTGCTGCCCAGATGTTGAGCTGTTAGCATATCAGGACAGTCATGAGACCGTCTTCAGTCAGAGGCTTCCTCAGTGTCGTTGAAGCACTGACTGCTACTGGAGCTCCTTGCTGCCCACAGCAACTCTGTCATAACTCAGATTGGATCATCTGAGTTATGACAACATTTAATTTCCCTTTGGATAAATGAAGTATCTTTGCTTTTCTCTTTAACGATGTTTTACATTTCAGACACGATGATAAATATTGAGAGCTACTGGCCAAAATAATTGTTTATGGCCTTTAATGACATCGATGTTCTCCATCAGAACGCATCAGCATGAAGTCGGCCTGCCAGCGAAGCTCTTCATGCTTCACACAAACGCTGAGAAACGCCGTCGACTGCTGTGACTGTTCAGCAGACGACCATCACGATCCGTTTGCCAGGCTCCAAACTTTAATTTCATTCTCAGCTGTAAAAAGCATCAGCAGATTGTAATGGTGAAAGATAAGCAGGAATCAGATGTAATGGTGGAGAGTTTGTCATTTGTGCGGCTTAATAGTCGTGAAATGACTCCAATCTCTGAGTGCGTCGGCTTTTCTGCTGGCTCTCCAGGAATGACAGAAAACAGCAAACGCTCCTTACATGCTGTAGATAAATGCGGCCGAGACGATATCAGCTGCAGATCAGGACTGAAGAGGAATTACTTTGGCAAAAGCAGATGGAAAATGTGTTGCAAAGCCAATCAAAGACAGAAGCTCTCAGGATAATCCATTATCTCTGGAGACCAGAGAGGAGGAGAGAAGCTGGAACCCCGTCTGTGAAAAGATGCAAATTTCAGCCCATTTGCAGTTTGCAGGGAGTCTCTGTGCTTGGCTAACTTTAAATGAAGCTGTTTGTCTTCCTAAATGAATACTCCCCTCCCCAATCACTCTATTTGTGTGAGCCTCCTGCCCCCCCCGCCCCGTTGCATCATCTTCAGTGAGGCTCTTCTGCTGGCCTCCACTTCACACCACTCAGTCATGCTGAACGTTTCTGCAGAATCAGACTTTATGGCCGCATTGTGTTCACTCCGAATGTCAGAAAGAAACAGAAAATACCGTTTGAGCCAATAGGCTGCGTCGTTCCCACCGTCGTCCGTTCCCACCGTCGCTCGTTCCCACCGTCAGTTCCCAGAGAAGGAGGGAGAGTAGGAAGAAGAGAACTAGCAAGTCAGAGCCCGATCAGAACCAGGGGAGCGAAGGGTTAACTGGGTTACGTCCTGAAGCCAAATGAGGAAATTATTTTTATAGGAAAGCGTAAAACTCCAGAGCTGAAAGTAACTTTGCAGCAGCAGGGATGGATTTGGCTTCAGATCAGGAATTACAGTAATTAGAAGCAGAGATTATTTTAATTGTCTCCAGAAACTCTAATAAAAACTCCTGCAAGCCGGCAGCGTTTCTGCAGCCGAGCGGCTCTCGCACACAGAACTCGCTTTGATGCATCACAATAATTATTGCAGCAATCTCAGCTCAGCGCTAAATTAAAGATGATTAATTCAAGTTTATTTTTAAGGTATGCACAGAATTTGTGAAAATCTTTTGTGATTGAAACGATCCTGGGTGCAACGAGCCGCAGCTCAGCCAACAAAGTGATTATGAAGATTTGATTTATTCCCAGAAGTATTCACACCCCGATGGAAGCTTTCAAAAAGTTTGTTTTGTGTTCTAACTGTTCAGAACAACGAGGAACATGAAACCACCAACATGGAGTCCTGAGGCTGTGGTGACACGATGAGGCCCGACGGCAGGAAGACGTTCAAAACGCGACTTTTTCCACAGAATCAACATCAAAACATCCAGATGAAGAAGGAAAAGTTGGAAACTCAGCAGGTCGTCGGCTCAAAGCGTCATAAAAACCAAACGACGAGCAGAAACGACTTTCAGCTTCACAGCAAAGAGACGACCGAACAACGAGTCAGACGACCGAACAACGAGTCAGACGACCGAACGGGTCGCAGGAAATGGCTTTTATTCTGGTCTTTCAGCCTGAATCTGGGTCCAGTTCGGCTCAATTGCTGACATTACGATAAATAAACTGTAAAGATTTTCCTCCTGAGACAAGCGGCCTGGCGGAGGGATCGACTCCCCAGGCTGTCAGGACTAATCCACACCTATATCAACAAACAACGTTTTCTGTTTCTCTGCTTTCTCTTCAAATCTTTCCATCAAACACTCTTTGCTCCCAACACTTGAGCTTCAGGCCAGCACTTTCTTACCCTCTGACAGCCACTTTCTGCTCTTATCAAGCCTTTCTGTCTGCAAGGTGACTTTTGCTGCAGGAGGAATGAGCAGCTCGTTCCTGCAGCACCTTAAAGGATGAGTTTTAAATCCTCAACCTGTTTGACTGGAGTTTCCTCCAGAGGTAAACGGGTGATGAGGATAAAGTTTTAGCTGCAGGGATAAAAGCTCATCCACTTCTATGTTCTTTAGGGACAAAACCACCGGCCTGACCTCTGACCTGTAAGCCAACATGCACTGGACTCATTAGACTGACATCCAGCACAGCGTTGGAGCAAACAGCTGTCGGATGACGCCTCCAGCTAAAAAATACCCCGACTCTGATGACAGGCAGAGTCTTCCTCAGTCTCCTGAAAGCAGGAGGAAGAGGAGGATGAATCAGAGCAGCAAATGACAGCCAGTGAGTAACACCTCAGAAGAAAATGTTGCAACACGGCAGGTTAGTTGCAGCCAGAAAGCTGTAAAGGTGGAGCGCACCGAGGTGGAAGAGGAGGATGATGGGAAATATGGGGTGAGATTTAAAGGGACGGAGTCTGAACCAGAGGCAGGCAGAGTCATGAAGCCTGGACTCAACCAGCTTCAGCTCCACATCAAGACACTGAAACATAATCAGCTCACTCTCTGAGGTGATTTTCCATTTCTTTTCTTTTTATCAACTTCAATGAAGTGAAGTTCCAGCTGCGGCGCCACCATCAGTCCTGCTCAGCGTCAGGCTGCAAAGCTGATTACCTTCATGTTCTGCAGAGCAGAGTCACAACGGTGGACACAAAATGCTGCAGAACCTTCAAACCTTTCCAGCGTTAAGACAACCTGAAAATTAAAATATGACAAACCTGTCAGGAGGAAGATACACGCAGGAGGTTTGAAGCAATATGCTTTTTGGTTTGAGGATAATTAGGGGTGAATTTCCTGAAGCTGAAATAAAGCTGAGCTCTTCTCATAGTTCTGAGAACATTTCCATGTTTGAGCTGCAAACGTTCGCTGACCTTCAGAAAAGCTCAACTTTCACATTGTGACAAACATCTACAGAGTTTCCCAGCCTGGTCCTCCAGGCTCAATGCCCTGCATGTTCCAGGCTCTTCCTGCTTCAGCACAGAGGATTTTCATTGGTGGCTGATGAACTGGCTGCAGCTGAACTCCAGTCATCTGAACAAGGTGGGAACATCTTGCAGGACCAGGCTGGGAAACACCGACATTCAGAGAGACACCGGCTGTCACTTCAAATTCGGAGTTTTCAGTTTAAAGAGAAAAATAAAGTTTGCAAAAACAGAAGGAATATATTTCCTCCTCTGTGATCCTGATATTTGTGGAAAATCATGTAAAAGGAAAAACGGATGTATTAAAGAAAATGGATGTATTAAAATATTATTGGGACTTTCAGTGTCATTCAGAATATTTTATTAAATTAATTCATGAAAATTAAAATCTAGTAAAATGTGGATTTGTTACTATAAATGATCTGAAATCAATTAACTATGAATCTTAGTCCCAGTTTGTGGAGCTGCTGTGATCAGCCATAGGAGCCGCCTGCGGCTCCGGAGCCGGAGGTTGTGAACCCTGAACCAGATTCATCGTGCCGAGGTTCTTATCCAAAAGGATCAGTCAGGAGAAGGATGTAAAAACTCCTCAGGATTTACAGTATTTCTCTTCATTTTTCGTTTCTTTCAGCCTTGCTTTGTTTCCAGATCCAGATGGATTCAGCAGTCAGCCTCTGCAGAACCCGGTTCTGCCAGGTCCATCAGGCAGAACCAGCAGGTTTCATTTGTAAATAAAGAAATACAGTTTCAAGTCATTAGTGGAGGAATCATTTCTAAAGTTCCAGGTTTAGATGAACACCTTCAGCTGTGTGGGACATTCAGATCGATCAAAAGTTGATTGATTTGCTCTGTTTTGTTCCTTGGAGAGGCTGAAGCTGCTCTCTGCCGTTTCCCCGCCGACGGCCCCATCGCTTCCCTCGGGCCTTCAGCTCCCACCGTCACATGACCGCCTGCTAATCTGATTGGCTGATCAGAACTGTAAATGAAAGCAGCCAGAGCCACTTTCAATAGGCACAAGTCATTAGAGCAGCTGCCTGCAGGGAGAGCCGCAGTGCGGGGGACAGGTGCATCACTTCTGCTCTGGCAAATTGCTTTCAGAATCGAGTTTAGCTTATCAGTTGGTAGCTATTACACCCAGTGATTGAAAGGCTGGAGTTTCAGCTCCGGCTGCAGAAAGCTGCTTCCTAACGAGCAGACGGACAAACTGCAGGTCAGGAAGGTCCTGCTGTCAGGTGGCGTTTCTGAAGCTGCAGTCTAAACTTCACAGCAATGATTTATGGGAAAACATGGAGGCTCGTTTTTTAAACTCTTATTTCATTCATTCATTGATAAATGTCACAGTCTGCAACTCAAACTAAATAATTAGTTAGCTTACTTTACAAACTAAATGTTTAGTTTGAAACTCTGACATTTAGAAATGAATAATTAATAAGACTTTTGAAAACAAACTCCAGGAATGCTGCGCTGCGACAGTTGCACCATGCTGGTGGACGACTCCACTGCTATGGCACCATTTAACATGAAGAGGGCAGCACTGACATGGTGTTCAGAAACATATGGCAGAACTAAACACATTTACATAAATATATCAACATTTGCACAGAAACGTGACGATAGAACCCTGAATTAAAACACTTCTCAGCACAAAAGGTGTTGATGTTTTCCACTAATGCCTGGTGATGCATATTCCACACATACAAACGTGGATATTTTGCAAATTAGCATGCTAAGTATAGAGCATGTAAAGCACAAATAGTGTTTTTTTCTTCTGGATACGTTCAGACATTCGGATGGAAACTGTAGATTTGTGAATTGAACCTTTTTAAATCTGTAGCCAAACAGAACCATGATCAGTAACGCTTCTGACACATTTCTGTTTCCCCTCTTCTAGACAAACTGAAAGACTCTCCGTCAGCCATGTTCCCCTAACTCCTTCATCTGACTTCGTCTTTCATCCCATCCGCTGCTTCGTCTCATTTAAAAGCTCGTACAGATCTTGATGGAAAACGTGCGGGCGAGGAGGAATGAGGCGGCGTTTCCATCCAGCTCCTCACAACAAGCAGCAGCAGCGTTTTATATAACAAATATCCTAGCAGCGCCACTCAAGCACAAGTTCCCTGGGTGAGTGGGCAGAGGCATATTTGTTTAGGTGTGCCAGGCACAGCAATGACTCCTCATCCGTGGATGAATCAGTATTCCAAGGACACATGAGAGGCGAGAGCTGATAAAGCCAACAACAAAGAGGGAGAGAAAGGCATTTCTTCCCAGGTGGAGCTAAACAAAGATATCCTCTAATCAGAAACGCAACGTGAGCCTGTTTACAAGGCGGCGACTTCCCCCAGAGATTCTGCTACAAGAAATGAAAGGCAAAGAAAGTCATCCAGGAAGAGAGGCAGAGGTGTGGGAGTCAGAACAAAAGCACTAAAGTGGGAGAGAAACAGCCACTGTTTGGGGTTAATGAGGCGCAGTGGAGGGACGGGAAGAAGAACTGCACTGAGCTGCCAGTTCATCCTCCGCTCTGCCTACAACATCTCGCTGACTCTGGATCAAAACGTCCAGATGATTCTGGATCTGCTTCTCTGGCATCAGTCTGGGTCAAAATATCAGAATTACTCTGGCTCCGCCCCCTTTGGCTCCGCCCCCTCCAGCTCCGCCCATCCTTCCCTCCACATCTGGCACCATTTTCCAGTGACGCCCAGTTCTCCGAGTCGGGTCATTAAAGCAACGGTGAGACGCCACCAGACATGCAGACTGACAGAACCGGTCCTACCAATAGAACGAGTCCCACATACAGAACCAGTCCCACTGACAGCCAGGCGCAGGTCCCCCTCCATCCTCCAGGAGGCGATGCGCCGTCATCAGGACCTTCCTCTACTCTTTGGGATCCAATAGCTTTCAGCTGCTTTACTTTGAGCTTCTGGATCAGAGCAGATGATGTGACTGTGATGAACTCTGGGACTTATTACCGTGTTCAGCCTCCTGCCTGAATGTCTGTTTAACACCTGCAGTAATTAATGAGGACGGCACCGTTTCGTTTTAAAAACACATAACGCTTCACTCCTGAGGCAAGCTGAAGGTCTGTCCTCTGAGCTGAAGGCGAAGCGCTCGGCTGCTGCTTCAGAGCTTTAATGGCAGGTTTGGTGGCCGCAGACAATGTGAAAACATATTTCAGACAACTGGGGTCTTGATAATGTATTCATGTCTCCAAATGACAAATGGCCCCAACCAGAAGGCGCTTTAACATTTAAATGAGAAACAGAACAAAAACACCCAGCAGTGTGTGGAAACACAGGAGCTGGTCAGAGAGGCAGAGATATTAAAACCCAATAGAAGCAAACAATTTCACCCCAACACACACAACCACACACACAACCACACAACCCCACACACACCACACACCCACACACACACCACACCCACACACCACACAACCCCACACCCACACACCCCACACACACACACACCACACACACAGCGCCCCACCAACTTGAGATTTGCAGGATGAAGGCAGAGAAGCGCCCAGCTGCTGTCCCAGCAGGGAATCAGCCGCTGCAGAGGATCTTTTGGCGCTGAAGCTTCGCTGCAGATCAGACTTTACAGAGCAGCTCGTGGGTTTTGGGTTTCAGGCTGGAGCAGAACCTGCGCAAACGGCCAGGTCCTGCTGCAGCTCGGCTTATCGCTCATTAACTCACAAACACTCAACGGGTGGAGGCACACACTGCGAGCAAACACAGATGGATGAAGGGCTTTCAGACCCCCAGCAAACAACAAATACACACATTCACACACACATTTCTAAAAGCACATCCAAGCTGTGCTGACAGGTCACCGAAAAACAAATACGCTCCAAACACTGAGCAAAAAGTCATTTAAATCTTATTTCACTGATTCAACAGCATTAGCTTGAACAAACACGTCTCCAGCCACTAGGGGGCAGCAGTGCTCCAACTGATCAACAGGCTGCTGGTTCAGAAGAAGAAGGCTGCAGACGAAGAACAGAGCTGAAGGAGAAGTTTGGAAAACGACAGAGGCAAAGAAAAATGGGCTTTGTGTTCAACAACGCAAAAGATTATTTCACCTCTTCTGATGAGCTAAAATATTAATATTGTTGCAAATTTTGCACAACATTTTTTGAAGTTATAAACCTTTTTGAAAACAATAAAAGATAAAAAAAAAGCACACAATTTGCTGCACATTAAGTTTTTAAACTGAATCTGTAAATTGACTTTCAGACCTAAAACAACAGAATGAGCTGCAGCAGCTCAAAATGTTATGAATCTGTTTTGATAATCAGGCGATTGTGTGCAGAATGACGACCCACCGCTTTAAAGCAAAGCTGTCACAGAGCGGAGAACGGATTTGACTAGGACAGAAGGCCTCAAGCAACAGCAAAACGTCTCAGACATGAACACTGACTAAATGTCCAAGTCCTCTGGGACAAGTCCAAGTCAGGCTTTATGATGATTATCTGTAATAAAATGAAAATTAGAAATTTTCTTTGCTTTTTTATTTTCACTTTTCTTTCAGAATGTAAGGAATTATGTTGACTGTTAATAAAGTTAAGTGTTTGCTACATTTCCTTTAATTGTTGCAAATGTTCTCAGTTTTCCTCAGTTGATTTTTCCTCTCATGTTATTTCATACAGATCTGCTTGTCTGGCAGCTCTGCTGTCAGCAGGAAATCCCCACAGATTCCACCTAAATATAAAGATGATGATGGTGTAAGAGGAAATCAATAGCCTGATAGCAGCCTACATAGGGAAGCTGTCATCCAATCATAGCAGAGATTACTGAGGCCAATTCCTCAGGACAATGACAGAAACGGCAGGAGGGTCAAAGGGGTTCTGCTGCTCCGAGGCCTGGAAGGCGCGTTATGCTGCGTTGCTGGGCTGGTCAAACTGATGGTTCTGGACACGTTGGGTCCAGGACTCATTTCTTCACCACCAGCAGCCTGATAACTGACTGCCTGCCTGACTGACTGCGACTGACCGACCGACTGACTGCCTGACTGACTGACTGCCTTCCTGACTGACCGACCGACTGACTGCCTTCCTGACTTGACCCACCGACCGACCGACTGCCTTCCTGACCGACCAACTGTCCAACCAACTGACTGCCTTCCTAACTGACCCACCGACCGACCAACTGACTGACTGACTGACTGACCGAGTGAGCGACCGACCTCTCCATGCATCCAGCAGGACAACATGATTCGATGCTAATCAGTCAGGCACTAATAACAAAAAAAGCCCATTTGACTTTAAACAGTAAGTGACTGAATGCATGAATCGAATCTAATGAACTAATCTGTGTAAGAAGCTTTGAGACGACATGACTTGTGATTTTGTTCAATGAAACTGAACTTAGTTTCTATCAGGTTTCGTCTAAAAAGGTAAAAACTACTTCCTGCTTTCTCTTTCTGCTGGATCTACTTTCCATTTGTCTTTCTTCCACCTCTCCGTCCTCCTGGCTCTTTATCTCCTTCTTGTTATCTCGTCTCATGTCCCATCCTTTCTCCTCCTGCGCTGACCCCTCCACCTCTCGCCGCCTCCTCCTCCAGCCCCATCATTACTCCTCCTTCAGCGCTCATCTTTCCACGGCTGCTGAATTCCCCTGCACAACGCCGCTATTCTGCTGCTGCTAATGGAATCCCTCAGTTCCTCTAATGGATCTGTCAGGATCTCCTGAGAGCAGCACAGCAGACGGATTGACGGGGCGGGGAGGCGACAGATACATGATGAGACGGAAAGAAACTAAAAAACCGACACACAGCGCCACCAACGGCCGCCGCGCCGCCACTGCAGGACGATGACGGCCTCATTCTGGCCAGGTGAGGACAGACAGGTGAGTCGGACGGACCGCAGTGATGTGGAGACTAATATAATAAAATAATAAAAATTTAAGAAAATTAATAAATAAAAATAATTTAAAAAAAAAATAAAAAACCGTCAGCAGGACCAAAGCTTCCTCTGCATTTCAGGTCGTTAGGCTTTACCTCTATCTGTCTCAAATTAATCGTCTCTTAAAGATCTTAGAAAATAAGGTGCGACAAAAAGCAGAAGCAGCTGAAATTAGTGATGAGGTTTGCATTTTTAATGTTTGGTTCTGTTTGCAGGAACTTTTCTGCACTGATACAGAAACGTCTGACTGGGTGGCACAAATAAAAACACTTTATTTCAACTTTCAGAAGAAATAAAAATGTAAATAAAACATCCACATATTTCTGTTTTATGGGCTGGTGTTAAAGGGACGGTGAGTTTCTGGGTCAGTTTGTTAACCACTGCTGTTCTTAAACCCAACAGCACCGATGCCAGTGCCGTTAGAACCCACTTCCTGCCGCTTGTTTTGCTTCAGACTCGACTTCCTGTTGCTGCGCTGAAAGGAGGGAACTCACCGTTGTCTGTGGCGACGAACAGAGCCGTGTATTTATTCGCCTGGACATACGGAGACTCTCGGTCCAGAGAGGCCGAGGTGTTGACGGTTCCTCTGACCGGGTTCACACTCAGCCAGGCCGCCGGGTCCCTCAGAACCGCATATCTGCAAAAAGGTTGAGGACAGAAGCAACGTGAGCAGAACAGCAGCAAGATTCATTTTTAGTTCATATTTATGAGCAGAAGCACAAACAGCGGCTGAGGCAAGAAAACATTTCCTAATTGTCTGATAGAGAAGAGAGAAATTACAACGGCTTCAAAAATATAATTAAAAATATGAGTTGAGCCAAATAAAACGGGTTTTATATAAATATATAATTAAAGTTCAACAATAAAATTAGATTAATCCTCGAATTGTTTACTTCATATAATTAAAACTGAGCGGGTATAAATAAGCTTCTGTCATGTAAACAAGGCCAAAATAAAAACCAGAGGATAAGTAAAGCTCTGATCACCAATGCATTACTAGGAAAAACACTTTTAGTAGATTTTTATGCTTAATTATACATATGCTAACTGTAGCTCTGGGTCTGAGCTGATAAACGCTGTCAGGTGGTTTTATTTCCAAACTGTTTTTTCCAGCTGAGCTGAGAGTTTTTCAGACACGACTAATCAACACCAGAAACATTCACCATGTTCCCGATGAACAAGGAAGAAAACTGCTGGAAGGTTAGCTGTAAACGTTTCAACAACACAGCGGCAATGTCGAGCATCCAGAATGTTAATGTTTAGCTCTCATAACGGCTAGCTTTAGTTCTGATGACGGCTAGCTTTAGCTCTGATGACGGCTAGCTTTAGCTCTGATGACGGCTAGCTTTAGCTCTGATGAGGCTAGCTTTAGCTCTGATGACGGCTAGCTTTAGCCTGATAGCGGCTACACGCTGATTAGCTAGCATCACAAACAGCTCACAAACAGCCCAGTGGACCAAGCTTCAGTCCCCACAAGGTATTACAAACAAATGCTCACACACACACACACACACACACACACACACACACACACACCAGGCTGCATAATTCCTTCTCCATACAGCTGCTCTTTGCCAAAGTGCTCAGCAGAGGAGAAATTGTCTTTGAAATTGAGCTCTTCGGCTAACAGAGCTCGACTAAGCTTTGGGAAATGGCTTTGCAATCAACCTCTGCTCACACCTTTCCCCTCTCCCTCTCTCTCACACACACACACACACACTCTCCTCCCATGATTGCTGCTGTTAACCTGCAAATAATGTTTCACTGTAACAGGAGAGGAATGCAGTCGGGTTAAATGCACCGTTAATGACAACATGTTTAACATCACACACTCTGTCCCACATCGCTCTACCTTAAACACCCCCCCCCCCCCCCCCCCACACACACACACACTCCATGTGCACCAAACGTCGGCTCATCAGGGAGAATCCCGGCTCTTCCTGCAAACACATAGAAAACCTGAAGAGCTCAAATCCTGCCTGAACTGAAGCAGCCGATCCGCCGTTTCTCCCCTCTGTGCGAACACAACAGCAACCCATTAGAGCGCGTTAAAGTGCAAATTAGAAAGACATTAAAAAGCCATTCAGACTTTTCATGTCTGGTTCAACGTGTTTATCTGCAAAAGCAGCAGAGGCCAAAACAAATGAGTCAGTGTTTATCACCTGGACACATTCAAGGATCCAGGAAAAACAAGCAGAACATAAGGAACACCATCCTGCCTGCAACTGGTGAAACCAGGAGTTTCACCAGATGCTCTTATTTTGGTAAGCTGAGCCGTTCCCTCAGGCGCAGCGGCTCCAGGCTCAATCTGCAAATGGTTTGCTTTGCTCCGAGGAGTCGCCTGCCGGGTCGGCTCGGTACCAGGATCCAAACCCAAATACGCTTTGAGAGTTTGTTCTGAAGGACGCCGTCGCTTTAATTGGCTAGAATTAGACGGTTTCTTCAGATCCTCTTGAAATGATGATTTTCTATGATTTGAGCAAGAAATTGGATCATTTTGTAATTTGTGTTAAATCTGCATGTCATCCAGCTGAGAGGCTCATGTTTCACCAGGACTTAATAAGTTCATTACCAAATAAATGAAAACAGAGCCGCTTAAAAATCTGAAGCAAATTCAATATTAGGAATGTCTCCACGAATAATTGTAGTAAATTATGAAATCTGTTTATTAATGTTTCCTGGTCTGGAGCTTCACTGATGTTCATCATTTCTGTTTTATTTATGATGAAACAAATTTGTGGAAAAAGCTTCTGAAAGCAGATGGAACTGAAACATTTCCTTTCCATTTTCAGAATAAAAGTCATAATTTCAGGTTTCAAAGTCATAACAGAAAGCCGTGCTGTGTCTCTGAGCCTCATAATTATGACTTTAAAACTTTAACTTCCTGTTGGCTTCTTCTTCCATTCATCTGTAACGTTATCCGTAGATGATTGGTTTGTTATTGGCTGTCGATAATCGTTTGATTTACGTAAACACGGGACAGTTGAAGCTTTAAAGGATTTTGTTTTGCTGACACTCAGATGATCTCAGCGAAACGTAAAAACGGAGCAGAGCCTCTGCACATCCAGCCAAATGTAGGTCGAGTTTCCCATCCGGTGATCAAATATCTGTGATTAGAGCAGATCTGCTTCCCAGATGAAGCTGGTTCTGACGCCTCGGCTCCGCTGAGGGTTCCTGCAGCGGCGCTCTGGTGATCCAGGATGTCTGTGATCGTTAGCCAACTGCAGGCTCACAACAAGCTGCTCATTAAAAGTTTGGTCCCTCAGCTTGTGACGCATTCAGAACCGAGGCGAAGCTCCCAGAGCAAAGCCGACTTCCTCCATCCGTCTCCTCACTTCCTGTCGGCGCGTTCCTCTGGACGCTCCGCCTGCAGCAGGACACATCGCTTAGCAACTGAAACCATTTCTGCTCTTTCCACTTTGACCACAGTGAGTAAGAACGGCGCCTCCAGGTGGCGGGGCAGCAGGGTTCAGCTGGTGAAAACGCGCCTCTGCCGTTTCCTACATGTGGAAATAAAATGATGGTGGGTTGAACATGTTTAGGAAACGCCTCGCATGGCGGCAGCACGCCGCTTCTATTCTAGACTTCAGCTCATCGTTTCCGTTTGGATAATGATCCCTCTGGTTCTGGAAGGATTCTTACTTTGTGTAACCATGGCAACAACATATGGCAACAACATGGAAGCAGCAGATTTGCATCCCAAAGCTAAAGTGAAACCTGACCTTTGACCCCAAATCCCAGAGGAGTTGGATTCAGAGCAGCGACGCGAAGGAAGTTCAAGCCGTTTCTACGGAGACCAGAGATTTTATCCCCGACTCCTACATCCCTCTGCTCAGCCTCAGAAGGAGCAGCAGAAGCAAAGGAGGTGGAGCAGCTGAGTTAGCCAAGTGTGAAATACTGTTAGCATGCCATGAGACTCCCATACAGCAACGGTCTTCAGTCAGAGGCCTTGTGAGACTGACTGCTACTGCAGATCCTTCCTGCTCACAGAATCAGAATCCAGAAAGAAAATATTGAAATGATATCAGCTGCAAACTGAAGCTTGGTGTCGGGGAGAGTCTTCCTCAGTGAACTGAAGCTTCCTGTCCTGAAGTTGGAAAGCAGTGGCAGGATATCAGAGGCGATGCGATGACAGTGAGCACCCTGCGCCTCGCCTCTTGTTCCTCCTGCCGCGCCTCTCAGTGGGTTCTCAGGCTGTTTATCTGCTTCCCTATCACTTCCTTCTCTCTCCTGCCAGCAGGACGCTGGTGCCTCTGCAGCCGACGCTCAGCCGCAGCGCTAATAGTGAGTTTCTGTGAGAGCTGTGTGTGTGAGCAGCAGATACGAGAACATCAGTCAGCAGCGAGGTGGCGGCGAGTCGCGTTTCGCTGCAGCAGCTGCACTTCATCCACATGTGCAGAAACACGGAGAGGAGAAAGTAAAGCAGGGAGAGCGATAAGCAGAGGGATCAGGAGATAAGACAGAAACACGAGGCTGCAGCTGAGGAACCAAACTCTCTCCTCCATTTCCACATTTAGCATCTCACTGCTGTGGAGCGAATCTTTAAAACCCAACAGCTTATCTGGGAAACATTCCTAATAAAGGATCTGACATTAGCACCAAATGCAGGAAAGATCCAGATCCAACCATGGAAGTCTAACTATGTTCAAATCTGGAACAAATATCTAGCAGGATATCTGAGCTCATCTCCGTATGAATCTGGAGGACTTTATTTCTGAGCGTTTGGAAGGAGTTCCCTCTGAGGAATCAGTTTCTGCAGCTGCAGTAAGATGAGTTCAATATGTGCAAAAGCTTCTGCGCTCCTTGAACTTTTCACATTTCAAGCACAAACTCCATGAAAAATATCAGAATTTAATCAGATCAACTCAAAGTAGCGTGAGCTGATGAGCAGTGACAACGTTTCTATCCCCAATGAAGTAATCAGATTACAGTTACTAATCCAAGTTACTGTTCGTTATGGTTTTGACCATAAAAAATATGTTGTTTTCCTGATGTGTCTATATTTATCATTCTGTTTCTTTCACTTTGAGATATTCTAAAAAACCTACATTTCATTTCTCCTGCACCTTGAACAGGCCGTGCCCAGTGTGAAACACGGCAGTGGCAGCGTCATGCTGTGGAGAGGCTGGCTGGAGTTGATGGGGAGATGGATGGAGGTAAATCAGGACAATCCTGGAGGAAAACCTGCAGAAGAGGTGAGACTGGGGTCAAAGTTCACCTCCAGCAGGACGACAGGAGACGCGTTAGATCAGAGCACATTCATAGCTTAGAATGGCCTAGTCAAAGGCAAACCTTAAATTAATAAAAATACTAATTCTCATATTTTATTCTTAAAAGTTTCTAAAACCATCTTCCTCTCACTTCCACTGTGAGCAGGCAGAAGTTTCTGGTTTCAGAGACGAAATGCGACGGAAGAGCTTTTGATTTCCTCAGGAAATTCAGAACTTCTCTAAAAACACGGAGAGCCGATTATGTTGACAGTTCAAACACCAAATATGCATTCATATTAATGAATACATAGTGGAAACTGTACAGCAGAAGTTAGCAGCAGCTAGCAGCAGATGCTACTAGCAGCTAGTAGCAGAAGCTAGCAGCAGAAGCTAACAGCAGCTAGCAGCAGATGCTACTAGCAGCTAGCAGCAGAAGCTACTAGCAGCAGATGCTACTAGCAGCCAGCAGCAGAAGCTAGCAGCATTGAGATCAACACTCTGGAGTGGGCGCGCCGGAGCAGACGGCGAGGTGAACCCATGAAACTGAACCAATACCAGTTATGATTCAGACTCATTCTGCAACATGCCACTGATTTACTTCTGCATGCAAACTGAACCAAGCAGTGCTGCGTTTCCTAACACCTGCAGCAGAAACATGTCCATGAAGGCATGAGGCGTTTCTGAATCTTAATCAATTCAGATGTTCTGAAGATGGAAACTTCTTCACTTATAAAATAAAGCCGGAGCTGTGCTGGAGTCTCCGTTGCTTTGATGCTCATGGCAGAAATCAATGCAAAGCTGAAAAATGTTTGAAATCAACATGGAGGATGGAGGCTCTCAGGTTTTCTTCTCTTTGAAACCACACAGGTTTAACTCTGAGGTTTATAGTGAAAACATGTCGTCTGCTGAAACTGCTGGGAGAGAAATAACTTTACTAGATTTACAACAGGATCTGCACAGGAACAGATCCGGCTCTGACCTGCCACTGACCTGCCACTGACCCGTCATTGACCTGCCACTGACCCGCCGGTGACCTGCCACTGACCTGCCACTGACCCGTCATTGACCCGCCGGTGACCCAGGAAGCACTTCCATTAAAATGGCAACAGTTACAACCAGGCTCAGAAGAATAATGTTGGAGAATTTTAATTTCTTAGAAAGCTTTCTTGACAGAAGCTCGCCTTGAAGTCTGGCAGGCCGGAGAAATGGAAGCAGCAAACACGGCGAACGAAGGCTCTTAATCACCAGGAGTTTACAGGAAATCCACATCCTGGAGGTCAGGTTGCAGGTACAGGGGCTCAGTGGCCAGCGGTTCCCAAAGTGGATCCTCCTGGGAGAGAACTAGAGTATGCAGGATGCTGGGCCTCCAGGACCCACTTTGGGAACTGCTGTGGGTTCCCAAAGTGTGGGAACTGCTGCGTTAGGGTAACAAAGCAAAACAAGCTGTTTAAAGTGCATTTAACGCTGACTGGGATCTGGATCACTGGCTGTTTCTGATTGGAATTCTGGTCCTGATTTCTGCAGGTCTAAAAGAGGCTAAGAAACTCCTCAGGGTGTCGTGAACAAAGCTCCGACGTTCAACTTAACAGCAGCAGAGCGAAGCGACGTGACCTGAACCGCATGACGGAAATAGATTCTTTGTTCTGCCAATATTTGTCAGAAGCAGAAAAAGTGTCTGAATAAAAGACACCTATAGAAACACACATCCAGAGTCGGTGGCACCGCCGGGTGTAACACTGAATAAATGATCAAGGCTGAGAAACAACACCGACTATAAAAACTCCTTATCATAATAAGGTGCACAAGCCTCTCTGAAGCAATTGAAAACAATAACCTGTAATTAACAGGAGCAGAAACATTTTTCTCCTGCATCACAGCTACGACCTGCTGCAGCTACGGCCTGCTGCAGCTACGACCTGCTGCAGCTACGGCCTGCTGCAGCTACGGCCTGCTGCCGCCGCCTGCTGCTGCCGCCGCCTGCTGCTGATGCTGCTGCTGCCAGATGCTGCTGCTGCCAAACAGATCAGGACCAGAGCAAAACGGAGCCGGACCAGATCCAGAGCCTCCAGAGGGACGAACTCACTGGAGTTTAACTGAGATTAAAACGTTTCTCTGGTAAAAATAAGGACATTTGCAAACATTTGATATAACATGTGTGGATTGCTGTTTTCTGTCTCTTGCTGCTGTTTTCTGCTGTGGGTTTTTAAACTGATTGTAGCCTCAGACTGATCCGATGCTCTGAGGCTACAGAGCAGCGGATCGCCTCATTCTGACTGCAAACCTTACAGGATTAGTTCAGGTGTTTGTTCCTCACCGCCTGACTGATGATGAGCCACCGAAGTGAAACATCCACTGTTTTTCATAAAAATATCATCTTTCTACTTAAATAACCTGAATAGAGGGCAGGTGTCAGACTAAGGATTAATTAGCTGGGCTTCCTGCAGCGCTGCTCAGAGTTTGACAGGTTGAGCTCTTGCTGTAAGCACAGTTCAGACAATAAGAGTCATTTTAATGCGTCTTCATGCTTCATGCACCATGCTTCTCCTGGTGCATGAAAGCAGCTCAGTCATTAATCTGCAGCTGATGTTCGACGGCCGTCAGACTGTTGAGAGGAAGATACCATCTGCCTCACATCAGCAGGAGTTTCTGTATGTGTGGTTCTGATTTTCTACATAGATAACCTGATCCACCATCAGGCCAGCGGCGACGCGGCGCCTCCAGCAGGAACAGAGGGAACGTTTCAGTTTAGAACCAAACAAAACCTTTAATTCACAAAAAATAAAAATATCTAATACTAAATATATTGGCACTAAAATATCAGTAATTCCATGTAAATAGATCGTCGTCATTATGACTACAGATTCATTTGGTCCATATGTGACCAGATTAACACGGATCACTTATTAATCTAGAGTTGTGTTTTATAGAAGCTGTGTTCTAGTTCAGGTGAAAATGTTTCAAAATAAAAGCATCCTCTCCAGATAAACGATGGGATCAGCTGGCGGCAGTGTGCAGCACAGTTTCCTGACCCAGTTTGGTTTTTATAGGCTGCAGCCCAAAGCTCTGGGCTTCCTCTGCTGAAACAAGGAAAAGTTCACTGGAAGGTAGAACTCAGGCACCTTCCTGAGTTCCACCTCTTCTTTCCTGAGGGTTGTTGACTCTCTGAAACCATCTGGCCAATCAGAAGCTGACCAAAGCTGCTACAGCCTTTTGGGCCGTCTATCCTCATCGGTTCTGATTCTAATATGTTTTTAACACTAATTATAACCATATAAATGTGGCAACTGCCTCCAGACGGTGGCGGTAGTGTGCTGTCAGCCCTCACCGACAATGAAGAAGTTCATTTGGGAAACTTTTTGCTTTTCCTAAGAAACTAGAAGTGTAAGATTCTGGATCCTTTCGTACTGATCCGATACATCAACTAAATGTAGTTCAGTATTACCCATGCCAATGCTTTTTATTATTTAAATTTGCAATATAATCAGACCTCTGACCTTCTGGAAGCTGCCGCTCCTCGTTTACCTGCATGAGGACGGAGCGAGCGCAGCCAGACAGGGACAAATTCTCTGCAGCTTCCATAAAGTGAGACATAAAAACTGTGCATGTTTACCGTTTGTCTGGACCGGATGGGAGCTCAGCCGGACCGAGCCGGAGCTTCAGCCCGGCTCGGACTCTGTGATGTTTTCTACATTTTCTACTGAAGCTCTGCGGATCGCCTTCAGAAACCAATCGAAGCAGGAAACTGGAAAGGTTGTAGAATGACGCCGCATGGTGCTGGATCATTCTTTAACTGTTTTTACTACAATTAAATAAAAGTGAACTTTGACCCCAAACACCAGAGGAGTTTAAAAAGAGGCTTCAGGACGCAGAGGGAAGAGGAGGAAGTTCAAACGTCACTTCCCCCAACATGTCTGACCGTTAAAGAGCTAAAGCAAAAGCAAAGGAGGCGGGTCAGCAGAGCAGCTGATGGTGTCACCATGTTACCGTCGCTGCTGCCTGGATGCTGAGCTGTTAGCATGAGCAGCAGTCAGAGGCATGTTCAGACACGTTGTGATACTGACTGCTACAGGAGCTCCTTGCTGCTCACAGCATCTCCAGACTCCTGACTCACTCTGGAGTAAATAACGGATTTTTAAATCCATTAAATTTGGTTTTCTTGTTTCTGCTGTGATTAATCTGTCCAGAGATCGGCGGCCACTGCGGCCACTGCGGCCACTGCGGCCACTGCGGCCACTGCGGCCACTGCGGCCACTGCGGCCACTGCGGCCACTGCGGCTCAGGTCCTGCACTTTGTGGCTCATTTCCCATCAGGCATCAGTGACTTCAGTGTAAATAGTCATTAGTAAAGTCGTGTGGGTGAGAGTGAGAGCTAATCAGATTAGCCTAATGACTCTGCATCGGCGCGTCGAACCGGCTGAGTTTCAGGCTCGATGAGGAGAATTTAGCGAATGTCAGAATAAACTTCCTGACTCAACCGTTTTTCTCCTCTGCTAAAGGAAAAATAAACACTGAAAAGTTTCCAAAGTATTTCACTTTTCTGCCTTTACTGTGTCACTCTGAGAGGTGGCTGTCTGTTTGAGCTTTTATTCAAAGCGTTCTGCTGAACCGGTCAAGAGGACTCAAAAGTCCTTCAGCAGAAATGAGACAAATCCCTCAAAGCTCGATGCTTTGGCCTAAATACCGAGCCGGATTAAAGCTGCTCATTTCTGCTGCAATAATTATGTGACTAGATATTATGACAGACGTAACAATCTGGGGTCAGTTTAATGGAGAGAGTTGAAGAGGTACTTAAAAAGAGATTTTCTCTGTCGGGATAAATAAGACAAATTAAAAACTTCCCTCCACTGTCTCTGCCCTGAACACCAGATTATGGATTATTATTGAAGCACATTATTGGTTCTATCATGGAAGCTGCAGATGGTGAATTAATGTAGGACAGTTTTCCAGGTACAGCTCATGAAATCCTGACCTGCCTTAAATGTTTTATGCAGGTGAAACACCGGGACAAGTCTCCCGTCCATCAGGGGGCGACAGAGAGACAAACAGGACAGTCAGCCGTCCACACACTGAGGACGGAATGGACTGTCCATGCGAGGTCACGAGGCCTCAGGACGTTCGTTTTCATAAATCCTTCACAGGCCAGTGAAACCAGCCAGCTGCAGTAACGTCATGAGGTTTGGTCGTTAGCATGTTAGCATGAGACTGGCTAACATGCTACACGGTCTCATGCTAACATGCATGAGGTTTAAACACAGAGAGGAGCGGCGCATCCAAAAGCTTCCGGAGTCTGAACGCGTTGTTCCCAATCGATTGTGAAATCAATGAGAACTTGGATTATCTCACACCAACGAACCCGGAACTGTAGCGTGAGACACAGGAAGGGCCAAGGGTGTAAATACTTTTTCAATCCACCGTAGCACTCTGACCTTTGATTAGTCATCTCTGTGGAAACATGAATAAAGTCAGTACTTCTGAGCTCAAAGCTTCGCTCTGACACTGTAAAGCCTAACTGGGACAGAGCTGAGAACCTGACAGTGAAGTGGTGAATTCTGATTTACCACCAGCTGAATTTCTCCTAATGCAGCATGAAAAGGTCTTTCCTTCCCGTCTCCTCTGGAGCTTTAATCCCATCTGAAGGAGACGGAGCGCTGGTGAGCCTGCAGAGCGAAACAGATTTAAAAACTGCAGCAGCCCAGGTAACACCAGCCACAGCTCACCTGGTACTGCAGGCGCCACCGGAGCCCAGGTAACACCAGCCACAGCTCACCTGGTACTGCAGGCGCCATCCTCACAACAACCTAACAGACAGTTTGTTTCTGCCTGAACATCCTGGAACTCAGAGAACATTTCCATGTTTCTGATCAATGAATCTGTGCAACAGATCTGGAAACTAAACTTGACCAGACCGTAAACCTGCTGACCGGACCAGACCGGACCTGAACTGAATGTAATTCAGACACAGTGGAAGATTATCTAGCAAATCAATCAAATGTAGGTCCAGACTTTGACTAGACCACAACTAAATCTTTATTGTGCTTGTTGAATGTAGATGAACTTCCTGCTGCAGAGCAGAAAATCTCCCTCATTAAATGAGTCCCTGACCATGATACTGCCACCACCATGTCTGACTTTAGGGCTGTCGTTTTTGGGAATCCTTCTGGATCGATCAGGTTGTCTCTGACTTCATGTTGAAATGATTTTTCATGCAGTAATTCAAATAAAGGAAGTGAAACATGTTTTAAATGATATTAAAATCATGTCAGTCAAGTCAGTTCAGTCCAGGTTGGATGCTGGCTGCAGGGTTCTGTGAATCCCGGCCAGCGGGTCAGACGGATCGTGTTCAGATGCATCCGACCTTCTGACCCCAGGGGTCAGAGACCTTTGGATGGACAGAAGCCCAGAGTCTGGCTGCACAGAGACACAGCAAGACAAAGAGGAGCAGAAAGCCGTCGGCGTTTTCAGATCTGGATTCTGCTTCAGCTCAGACACGTCAACCTGCAAACAGCCACAAATATATATTCATATATTCTGGACAAAAGACAGGAGCTCCTGGAAGCTCGGAGACTTTTAACAAAAACAAAATATCGTTTTATTTTTCAGATCTTTAAATTGCTTTTTGTGTCTCGTGTTTGGATGAGATGTTGGGTCGCTATGACGACGGGTATCAGATAAAAACCTGCAGACTGAGGCGTGGTTCACATGCTCTGAATGATTTCTCTGTGTTCATAAATATGTCCAGATCATTCATCTTTAATGCTGTTTATTTAAAGGGCCAGCCACATTAATTAGCATGAAGACGTCAGTCTGGCTAAATGAGCCACATTTAGCCACTCAGGATCATTTGCATCTCATGATACAAAATCCACATCATTAATGAAATAAAGAACTGTAGAAATTAATCTCAAACCAGAGAGATAATCATTTATGTAAATGGAGAACATGATCTGATCTCCAAATCCAGAATTATTCATAAAGAGCTTTAAAGAGGCTTTTAGGTTCTTATGTTCATAAAAACCAGGAAACATTAAAACCAGCATCAGTTGCTCCTTCTGACATATTTCATAACATGTTGCAAAAAAACAACTTTAACAGTAAAAGTGTGAGAAACTTGGAGAGCAGCTGAAGGCCGAGCCGAAAACAAAAGCACAACTAAAACTGTGACATTTTTGTTAAGGGCAACTTTCCCTAAAATCCCTGCTGCTTCAAAACTGCAGAAGGTCTTAACTGCTGCCTAATAGAACCGTTAAAGTTTCACACTTTGGTCTGAAACAAAGTGACGTTCAGCAGCTCATCAAAGAAACCAAAAACTCAGCCGTAAAGCTGCTTCGTCCCAAACGTTCCACTGCTTCTGCGTCTAACAGGGAAACAAAGCGCAGCTCATCAGCAGGGTTGCCATGCCAACGATCATTTTTCCAAAATTAGAACAATTACGAGGTTGAATCCAGCTCACGTTTCTTTATTTAAGGTATTTTCTATAAACACAATTTAAACAATGCCATGAGGCAACGAGTCCAACTGCATTATGGGAAATATTGCTATATTTGCTCAAAACTTTATTCATTTAGGACTGTTCAGCCTGATCTCCCAGATTCCTGATCCGCTCACGTTTATTAGCAAACATAATTTACTGTGGAAATACTGCAATGCATTCTGGGTACAGGATGAACATCGACTGCATCACAGTGGAGAACCTGAGGACAGGAAATGGATCACCATGTCAAAATAAGAGCGTGAATATAAACATCTCACGCTGAACTTTACTTACCTGGAAGTTTACAAAAAACGGAATGTAAATTACTTACAATTAATCAGGAAAAATTAATTTACTGGAAGCTAAATATGTTAAATGTTTCCAAATGTGCAAAAACGCTAACGCGCTAAACCAAGAATGAGCTAATCTGCTAATGTTAGCGCATTAGCAGTAGCGTGTTCAGGAAGAGATGATCTGGTGTTTAATATTTATTCTGCTGTGTTAGTTTTCACACCTCTGCTTAACCTGGCAACATCTCTGGCGTAGTTAAAGTAACGAGCTGATCACCCAGCTTAGGAACTATTCTTAGACCCTATTAATCATTTCTAAATGTTTCTTCCGCTTTCCTTGGGAAACATCAGTTTGTCCAGAAATCATCAGGACTTCTGGACGCGGCGCCTTCTGGAAGAAGAAGACGCTGCTGTGAAACAGCAGATTTGACTTCATTAGCAGATGAAGCAACAGCCTCCGATGGCTCTGATGGGTCCAGGGTTTATATCCTGTTTGCTTTCTTAATGCAGCATTTCAGGCCACGACTCTAAAACACAGAAGAGCTTCACAAAGCGAACATGAAGTCGGCCTGAGAGCCGATGAATGCAGACATCATCCTGCAGAGAGGCGGAGCGGAGAGTCAGAACCAGGTTCTGAGCCGACCGGCAGGACAAACACCAGCATGGAGTTTAGCTCACAGAGCAACTGGCGGAGATGAAGGCGCCGCTAAACCAGCTGCTTCTGGGACACAGAACCAGAGGACCCAGAACCAGAGGACACAGAACCAGAGGACACAGAACCAGAGGACCCAGAACCAGAGGACCTAGAACCAGAGGCTACAGCAAACAGGCGAATCATTCAGGCCAGCAGATGAATACAGATATTAAACACTTTGATGTGACTCTACCTGCCATAGAATGACGACCCGACTTCACCTGAAACACCTCTGAGGTTCTTAGGGATTTCTAGGTTCTTATCATTTCTACATCATAACCTTGTGTGGCGCTTTTTGGCACCAATGTCTGTGTTTTAAGAACTGACTATTCCTCCTCCAGAGCCAGATGACCTGTGTGCAGATAAAACTTGCTTTGTTTATCTTTTCATATTCTTTCTCTTCCTAAATAAAAGGCCTGAGCTGAGAGGATTCGGGGGAAACGCTTGGTGAGGCGGATCGGAGGATCTTTTTGCTAAGCTTTCTCCTAGAGCAAAAGCACGGCCATAAAACTTATTACGTTTGTCTGTTGTTCTTTTATGAAGGTTCAAAAATACCCATCAGAGGTGCAAACACCGAGTCACAGGGAAACCCGTCCATCTGTCCATCTCTCCCTCCCTCCCTCCCTCCCTCCCTCCCTCCCTCCCTCCCTCCCTCCCTCCTCCCTCCCTCCTCTCTCTCCTCCCTCCCTCCCTCTCTCCTCCCTCCTCCCTCTCTCTCCCTCCCTCCTCCTCCCTCCCTCCCTCCCTCCCTCCCTCTCCCTCCATCCCTCTCTCAGCCGGTGCCGATCTTACCTGATGCTCTGTGTCTGCAGCACGTCTGGGTCCGAGGCGTTGAGCGACGCCACAAAGCTGCCCACCGGGATGTTCTCCATCCTGGTGACCAGCAGGGGGTCTGGGAAGAAGACGGGGCCCTCGTTGACGTCCTCCACCGTGACGTGGACGGTGGCCGTGGAGCTGGGGCCGTAGCCCACGTCGGGAACCAGAGGATCCTCGTTCTCCACCCTGATGAGAAGTGTGTGGAACGCCGAGGTCTCGTAGTCCAGAGGCTGAGAAGGAGAAATGTTTCAACCAGGCCGTTTGGCTGAAGAGGTCAGAGGTGCTGGAGCAGACTCACCTGGACCACTGACAGCATTCCTTCGTTGTTGTCTGGGTTGGTTTGGACCTCGAAGCTCTGCTGGGGGTCTCTGCTGATGATGGAGTACATGGCTCGCCAGGCGCCCGTGGCCGGGTCGTCCCGGTCGTCCACCGTCAGGTTGACCACGACGCCTCGGGCGCCCTCATGCACACGAGCCTCAAACTGATGAAAAACCACAGAGACCAACATGAGGGAGCAGAAAACCACACAGCTAACCCAACTGGACCTGGAAGGGTTCTAGAAAAGACCATGCTGCCGGGACACGAAGTTCAGAAGAAAAGATGGATCCAACAATATGAAAAATGCCTATTACAGAGAATATTACACAGAGAAATGCTGCGTTTAAAATTCTTCCTCAAAGACAAAGTGAAACAGCCACAAAATCTTCATTTCATCTGGATGAAAAGTGAAGCTTTTGCTGCCATGTGGATGAAATGAGCATCAGTCGGGCTCCGAAACACACTGAGGGTATATTGGGATAAAGTGTGTGGACAGTTAATAAAGTAGTTATTACTGTTTTACCGTCTTGGCACATGAGATTCATGTGATCAGAGTTGGCTGTTCCGAGCATTTAGCATGCTGAGGTGAGTAAATCCTGGCTCATGCAGACAGGGTGTCTCCATAGCTTAACATTAGACTGAGGAATAATATCACGAGATCGGTAAGACGGTTTTTGCAGCTCATAAGTATATTTGTGTAATCCGTGACGTACACACACTACTTTATATAACGGTTTTTGAAACCCAGCTTTTATTTTGATAGTCCACTTGTGGTTACCAGCAGGTGAATTTGGACTGAAACTGTGACATTTATAAATGAGTTAATAACACGGTGATGTAGAAAAATTAGCTCTATTTTTTTCTCTTATGACTAAATAATCTGAATTATTGTGTTAATTTTCGACAGTAACTGTAGCGGCAGCAGAGCGTTAGCTTGATGAAAGCAGCTGCTGATCCGGATGGTTTGGACCTGAGGAAACATTCATATTTCATAGAGAGAAATAACCTCATTCAGAAACCTTGACAGGCATGTTTTGACTTTTTACATTACTTGTACATATTTAGCTTTTTCTGTTGAGATGGGGAATTGTTCAGGCTTCCCTCTTTAAGCTGCAGACGTGTCTGAATGTCAAACCTTAATAGACAGAGAGACGGACAGAGAGAAATGGAATATGTGAGATTTTCCAAGAAAAGCCTTCAGTGTAGCTTTAATTCCCTGGACAGTCCACACACCAGCCCACAGCTACATAACCAACTATTCAGAGTCGTAGCAGTGCATCTCATTTATTCCTGTGTCAATCATTTCCCACCTCGCTGTTGGCGGCGCCTCAGTCAGATTCCTATCGACGCTCTGCCAGGCTCCCACTAAACACCACATTGTGATCAGGCACAAGCAATTCTGTCCGCATGTCTGCATGCGTGTGTGTGTGTGTGTGTGGGGGGGGGGGGGGCCAGAGCCATTATTGTGTCAGAGCTTACAGCGTAATCTTTCAGACACAGAACAGTCTGTTTAAGGATCGCGCTGGTCCGGCCCAGATTACTGCCTCCTGTCAGCCCACTGCATTGTTGTTCCACAGATTACCCTCTTACTGCTTTACACTTCCTTGCTCTGTGCATTTATCTGAAGAGAGACAAACATTGATTTGTCCTCTTCTCTTTCTGTGCCACCTTCCCTATTCATAGAGAGCTTGTTAAAACTCCCTGAGCCACTTTCAGTCATTTAGGCCAGCGGACGGAACGTGTCGTCCCTGTTGCAGCAGCCGCTCGCTGCAACCCGCCGGATGATGGTTGGGCCTTTTGCCCTGCAGGCCTGTGGCAGTTCTGCTCTACATGATCTGTAAAGTAGAATATGGTGAAGCATTTAAACACAGCTGGAAGCAGAACCTGCTGCAGCTGGATGACTGGATGATGTTTGAAGTAATTTGGGTTATTTATCCCATCACAGAACAAAATGGAGGTTCCCTTTCAAATTCATATTTTCAGCATGTTATTTATTCATTATCTTTAATTAGCAAGATAAATAATTTTCAAATTCACTTCCCAATAAGCAGAACTGGACTACCAAAATAAAAGCCGAGTCTCCTGAACAGCAACTCCTATAAATGGCTTCCTTCTCCAGCAGGACGAGTCGCAGCAATAAGACGATTACCGATGGATCCACAGCAGCAGGACGGATCCGCACCAAACGACTAATCTCAGCTTTTATTTTGATAGTCCAATTCTGCTGATCAGGAAGTGACTTTTAATATTAGCTCAATATTCAGCGGAGAGCTAAACTGTAAATGTTTCACTTTATAAACTCTTAGTGGGTTTAGCTGTGAAAGACATTTTTCACAATGGCAGCAAAATGCTGAACATGCCACAGCTGTTCCCTCTAAGCCTCAGACCGACGCTCTGAGTCCAGTGTTCACACACACACACACACGCCCACACACACACACGCACACCCCAACCCCCAACACACACACATGCCTCCAGTAGCTTCCCAGGCCACCAGCCTGGTTCAATCATGCAGGGCAGCCATGCGGATGGAGGGAACCTGCATTCTGTGAGCCTCTGCCCTGCTGCTGATAAGCCCCAATTCCTCCTGCAGTACAAAGCACCCAGTCACCTGAAGGACTGGGTGGAAATGACTAACGATTAATCAGAGCACCTGGCCTGAAATGACTTGAACACATCAAGAGGAGAGAAGAAAGAAAGAGCTGGTTGGTGGAGATCAGAGGCAGGACTGAAGCTTTTAGATCGACTTTTATCGCCGGTTCTGGTTTGTTTTCAACACCTCAAGAAGGCAGGAAGCGACAAAGAAGGGAAGAATCTGAATGGACTCCAAATCAGCCCCTTCACTTCTCCCCGAACCGACTGGGACCTGGACCCACTAAGACCAAACCCCCGACCCGGACAGCCGAGGCCTGCTGAACGAGGCAGCATGACACACACACACACACACCCCGACACACACACGCACACAGACCGACACACCCCGACACGCACACACCCACCGACTCACGAGGCAACAAGCTGCAGAGGATTCACCGTCTGTGATATGAAACATTAAATTCTGTCTCTTCTCTCTTCCATCTTAAATCCAAACTAAATTTATCGACGTCTCAAAAAAGCCAAAAACTGATGATTCATTTCATTCAAGAGAAAAATAACCTAAAATATTACAAAATTGTAATAAGACTCACAAGTCTAAGTGTAAAAATGAAATGTATTTTTTCTAACTTTTGATTTAAACTATTAAAAATAATTTAACTTTGTAGAATGGAGATGTGTAGCATTAAAGAAGTCATACTTTAATGCCATTATTATTCCCCATATGACAAATTACACAAGCTGGTTTCAAAACAACTTTAAAATTAAATTAAAGCCGTTTGGCCACGCCCAGTTGCGATTCCACCAGATTCCGAAAATTTTCCTAGGGGGACAATTTTGGGTCAAGTTTGGTGAGTTTTTGTGCCCGTTAAAGGCCCCAAGCAGCGCCGCGAAGTGACGGAAAAATAAGAAAAACAACAACAACAATAACTAAGAAATCTTACGATTACAATAGGCCTTCGCTGCTCGGGCCTAATTATACTGTTTATGATGATAAATGCATTAGATTACAATTATTTCAAGTAAAATAATTTTCACTTGAAAAACATGAACAACTTATTTGGGACAAAATCTTAAATGTTTTGATTCTGACTTGATTTATAAAATATTTCATTTACACATTTACCTGGAGTGTACCACAAGTAAGCAATAAAATGTCCAAACATTTTATTTTGTATGTTATTTTACTGATGTGGAGCATATGGTGCCACGCTGCTAATAAGTTTCCATTTCTGGGGTGAAAATAAAGTTCAACTTATATTATCATAAATCAAAGAACAAAAACAAAAATCCGCTGATCAACACGTAAATGTTGAACTTGGTTCTCGTCCAGGTTTTCTCTCCAGAGTTACAAAGTGTCAAAGGTCAGGCTAGCCTGTCTGCAGGTCACCGGATGATGCAAACGTTTTAAAACATTTAGCTACATTCAGCTACATTCAGCTGCATTCAACTACATTCAGCTGCATTCAGCTACATTCAGCTGCATTCAGCTACATTCAGCTGCATTCAGCTACATTCAGCTGCATTCAGCCATTCAGCTACATTCAGCTGCATTCAGCTACATACAGCTGCATTCAGCAGTTTAATCCCCCGATTGGGGGGAAGCGCGTTAGGCCTGGCAGAGTGGCGCACAGCTGGCAGCTTTAGAAAATCACCTGAAATTCCATGACACGTTAAAGCGACGACAGAAATGGCTTCTTGTTCCTCTAATTTGCCTTTCAGTGAAAACCCAATAAACAACAACCTTCCATGTTCAACCCCGACTCCTCAATGTCGGATACATCCCAACATCCGAATTCTGGCAAGTGAGAGAAGCAGCAGGAACACGTGCTCAGAAGCAGCTGTAGATGGAGTCGTTTCCTGGTGGAGGCCGTCAGGTGGGGTTATGAATACAGATGGTGGCAGCGAAAGGCAGCTGAGCAGCTGTTCATTTGTCCTAATGGAAACTACTTTGTGACACGTCCCGGCTGCCCCAATCATTTTCCCCGACAGGAACAGACAATGTAACGACCCATCACACTAAACTCCTCTGAAAAGATGTTTGGACAAGAATGGAGCCGAGCAATTTACAGTCTGTCTTCCTGAGTTACCTTGTTCTAACCGTCTCTGTCTCCGTCTGTCCTGACGCGTTTCGACCAGAGTCAGCGGAAAGTCAGAGGAGAGGAAAACCTCTCAGATGCTTCAGCTTCTAAAATAATGCAGCACGATTTCCAACCTTTCACTCTACATGATGGAGTCACGGACATGTTTATGGGGTTTCCTTTAGAGCAGTGGGTGGTTGTCATGGTTACCAGTTTGCAGAGAAAACTTTCTCTGATTTTCTGCTGTCCTCTTCAATGTTGGGTCCCACAAGGTTCTGCTGACCGTGCTGTCTCTCTGAGCAACGTTACAATCCATCCAGAGCGCTGGGCGGCCAACTTTACTGCTACAGAGAGTAAAGATGGCCGCTGCAAGAGTGCTGCTGGGCGACAGCTACGTTCTTTTTCTGCAGGTCATAAAGCGTTCACACAGCAACCACACACACAAAACAAAAAATTAATTTAAGCAAAAGATTTGAACTGAGCATCCAGACCGGATTTAGGAACGTAGAGTCCAAACCTGCAGACAACAGACGTTAGATTGATCATCTCTAATCCGGTTGTTAAAAATATGCAGATTTTCAACTGGAAATATTTACGTTGAAGATGATTTAATAAATAAAATCCACAAATTAAACAAGAATCCTGTATTTTTTAAAAAGAAATCCTCATGTTTTAAGCAGCTTTTCTTTTCCTGAATGGTTACATTTTGTTTCTTTCTTTGTCTCTTTTCTCTCTGTCCTTTCAGACCCAAATGAAAACAGAAGCCTTCACTTTTCACCCTTTGGTTTTAATCCTGCATCCTGTCAGGAGATTTAACGAGCTTACCTGTTCACTCTTCCTTTATTTCAGCTGCTTCTGTGCAGCTTGTTTCCAAACACAGACCTGTGATGAACCTGACAGCTCTTTTACAGCGTGACAGGCCTCATGCTTCCCAGACAGACTTGAAATAAACAAGCAGGCAGAGAAACAGAAGAACCTCAGAGGAGCTGCTAGCATCACAGTTTGAAACATCGCTCAATATGTTACATTAAAAATACATGAGCAGCAAACAACAGCTTGATCCAGTTAGAGAAATCATTCAACTCTGAAGAACATGATGGATCCGACAGAATAAAACCAATAAATTATGCTTTGTGACTTAATGGCAAAATTTTTTACTTTTAGGAAAATTTTAACACAAATTTCAGTGGGAAAGTGAGAAACTACCACAGCAGAAGTATTTACAATTCAGGCAAGAAGCAAAATGTATCATGTATGTATTATGTATGAAAAATAAAAATCATCTGACTTTGCTTTTAAAGTCAGATGAAAGTCAGAGAAAATGTAAACAACTCACGGTTAAAATAATGACAATGCCAAAAGTAAAAGAGCTGAATATTTTAGCACATTAGTTTTACATAAATTTTAATGTGTTAAAGTCCGAAACCGGAACCTTTGTATTTTGTTTCTGGTACACCCATAAATCTGACGCACAGGATACATCAGCAGCGATGGACGCAGCTTCTCTTTTCACACTGCGGTTTAATTTCTGCTTCCAAACGATCTGATTGGCTCCTGGAAAAGACTGCTGTTCTGTTCAGGTTGTGCTAAAAGGAGTTAGCCTGTCAGAAGCTATGCTAGTCGGAAATCTAAACTTTAAACATGAAGCAGCTAACGCTAATGCTAGCGTCCACAGTCCACATAAAGAAGCTCCATGAATGATCAGAGAAACTCTGGAAAGACGAATGGATAGAAAAACACTCCAATCTGAGGAAGAACAGATTAAAAACTAGAAATATCTTTGAAATGTGTTCAGTAGAAAACGAAGGAAGCTGCAAATGCTCCTCAGAAACATGCTAACGGTTACATCTAGAAACATGCTAACGGTTACATCTAGAAACATGCTAACGGTTACATCTAGAAACATGCTAATGGTTACATCTAGAAACATGCTAACTGTTACATCTAAAAGCATGCTAATGGTTACATCTAGAAACATGCTAACTGGTTACATTTAGAAACATGCTAACTGTTACATCTAGAAACATGCTAATTGCTAAATGTAGGCAGTGATCTTTAGCTAGCAGGGATCAGTGAGCAGAGCCGGGTTCCTGTGCAGCTCTTGCATTAAAGCTCGTCTCACATTTCCTCAGTAAACTCTGAAGCTGTTTGTCTTTCCATCAGGGTTTCTGCAGAGACTCGGATCAGCAGCTGATGCCCTTCAAGGGCAACCTGTTTATGCTACACAGTTGCTCTCTAAAAATGATGAGAGTGTACACATATCTAATCATGGATGATGAATAGCTGAACAAAATTAAATAAAACTGAAAGTACGAGTAGATTTGATTCATTAGTTCTGTAATACAACAAGTGAAGTTAATTCTGAGTGAAAGTAAAAAATGACAGATTAAATCAGAAACAGTTTTCCTAAACGTCTTAAAGCCTGAGCATCTCTTTCAGAGATCTGCTCAAAAAATAAATACCAAAAATGATTTCTATAAATCTCAGGAAGAACAACGATTATTTGAATTATTCTGGTACAAAAATAAAGATAAGACTGCAGAGTCTATAATCGACACTAAACGAACTAAACATCTGCTTCCAACCTAGAGATCAGATTAATTGTGATGAATCGATTATTGAAATAATTGTGAACTAATTTAGGGATTATAACTAGCCTAGCGCTAGCAGCAGAAATGGCTCCTGGTCTTTAGCCTAAAGAGAAATCCTCCAGCCGCTACAATCTGACGCCTCCATCTTGTTTCATCTGGTGAAGCAGGAAGTTGCTCTCAGCGTCTTCAGAGGTTTTTGTGTCGTTTCCTTCAGTGGTTGTTGGTGCAGCGCCCCCACAGGCCAGGAGGGGAACAGGCTGGTTTGACTCAGAGCAGCTGGAGGTGGAGCAGATGTTCTGGTTCCAGTAGAACCGGGTCGACTGGATCAGCAGGAGGGAAACACCTTCAGTTCCGTTTCCTGCTAAGTGGACTTGCAATGTGTGCTCTTGGAACATTCTGTTATTTTGTATTTTCGTTTTTCCGGCTGCTCCTCCGTCTCACCGCGGTAAAGGCTCGAGTGAATCTCAGAAAAAGAGAAGCAGTCATATAAAGCCTGGACTAATCCGTGACGTTCCCTCACTGACGGACTGACGGCAACAGGAACATCGCCCCCTGCAGGACAGATGGATCACTGCAACGCGTTTTCTACTGGACATTGTCTAAAAGAGGCTGCAGGAAAAATGAGAGGCTGAGAGATACAGAGAAAACCTGAGAGGCAAAAATAATAGAGTGAGTGAGAGTGCAGGGTGTCTGAGTGACAGGAGCGATAAGGCCCAGCATGCCGCTGTTATGAGCAGCCGGGCAAAAGGCATATAAGCCCCATCAGACAGGCTGCAGAACGAACGGAGGCGCAGACCAGACCCAAGTGGGAACCGGGATATTGGAGGATAAAAAGGAATCAGCATCTTTGTGTGCAAGTTTGTATAGTTGTATCTGTGAAATATGATTTGTAAGCCCTAAAAAGAAAATAAACTTTTTCCTCTGCCTACAAATGTTGAAAAACTAGAGAAACTATGGAAAAAAACAATTTCCGAAGTAAACTCAGATGTCCGAGCTTTTACTAGCATGTGAACGCACCATCTACACAAATCAGGGAGGCTGAAATGAGTCTCAAAGTAGTTTTGGCCTCGTAACTGGATCTGTAGTAACTGCAGTTCTGTGGCGACTCCTGCACTTTTTCAACATTTGTAGGCAGAGGAAAAGGTTTTATGCTGACACGAGTTACAAATCTATTTTTCACACGAGTTACAAATCTTTTGAGACTATTTTCACTCCATAGAGTGCGAACATCTGGGTTCTACTTCTGAATCAGGGGGAACAAAATTCAAGCAACAGCTTTTCTGATTCACTCTGAGGACAAATCACAGAAAAACTGGAGGAAAAATACAAAGTTCAACAGGAATCAGCGCTGATTACAGATTTCTGAAAGCCAGGTATAAAACACTCTGAGTAACGTTACGATACACAGAGCTGGTCTGTTTTCCAGGCCCGATAAGGAGATAAAGATGTAACCTTATCTCCTTATAGACCTGGAAACAAAACAGAGCCAGAGCAGAAAACCAAACAGAAAATAACTCAAACTAAAACCAGTGGCTCGACATTTTCTGAGTCTCTGGATTTTTGGAATGAAGTTGCATTAAAAGCGTCACTTTAAAAGATTTTGTATAAAAATAAAAACACCTTTAAGACTCTATCCCAGTTTAACAAGCGTCAGGCAGAACAGATTAAGCAGCTCTTCTGCTGGAGGGGCAATAGCATCATATTATTAACCTTTTTCTTATATTCTGTTTTGAACACTTTAAGAAAGTTAAAACTCTGCATGTCTGTTGCTGCTGCTACTCCTGAATTTCCCTTTGCAGAATAAAGGCTGTTTCTATTCTATTCTGTTTTTTAATTAATTAAAAGCCAGACTACTAAGCTGACTTAATGCTGAGAGTTTAAGTTACTGAATTTTACACAAAAACATTTTTATGTTTAAATACAAACTGATGGAATTTGATACATTATAGAAACTTACATAATAGTTTATATATTCTCTCGACAGTAGAATAGAAAAATGGTTTGTGAATCAAATCGCTGCAGCCGCCGCCGCCGCCGCAGCAGCCCTGTGGCATGCTGACGGTCATCAGAAGATCCACGGAGGCTCACAGCGGTCAGGGACGAAGCAGGAGCTCAACGCCTCAACCTCTTGTTTTATAAAAGCTGTGCTCCTCCACGCTGCTAAACGGATCTATGTCCAGTGAGAAATGAGAGCATTAACAGGGACACGCTGCCGAGCCCTCTGAGCTGGAACACTTTACATCTGAGCCGCGCTCCTACAAGCTCCCTGACACCTGCAGGGGGGGCCCATGTGTCTTACAACCTGACAACAGCTGTGTTACAGCTGCCCCTCTGGGTGCAGGCGGTCTCTGGCTACCAGGCCTCATGCCTTCCTCCCCTGCAGCATCAAGACGAAGGGATTTAGAGGGACAAAAGGAAAACAGCAAAATGGGCAACTTTGGACAGATTTCACATAGGGCAGCACAAACTGGCAATAGCTGCCACTTTATACGAGTTATAATCCCCGCCAGGCCTCTGGGGGAATCACTTAGCTTGTTAGCATTACACCTTTTCCTTTAGCTTCTGCTGACTGAACAAACCAGAGCAACAAAACCGTTAGTCCAACTCCTGCTCCAACACGCCTCGACTCTGCTCACGTTCTGATCCGATCTCCAAACCTCCAGACCGCAACGACCAGGAGCGACGCGTAAAGAAACACGTCCTTTCACTCCCCCAAGACTGTACGCATCAAGCATGGCATTTCAGCAGCGTTCCCACAGTGTTCCCACAGCGTCGTTCCCACGGCGTTCCCACAGCGTTGTTCCCACGGCGTTCCCACAGTGTTGTTCCCACAGCGTTCCCACAGTGTTGTTCCCACAGTGTTGTTCCCACAGCGTTCCCACGGCGTTCCCACAGCGTTCCCACAGTGTTCCCAGTGCACTCTGAATGTGAAGAGCAGCTCATTCAGCTTTCTAAAAGCTGCTGAATTATTGGTCAGAATCGTCAATATTAGAAAAACACCAAGACAAATGTTTGTTTCCACGAACAAACGCAGAGAGCTTGTTAACCCCGACCTTTCACCCCGGGGGATCAGCGAGCAGCAGCAGAGCAGCCTCAGCGTCTTACCAGGGGATGGGTGAACTCGGGGGCGTGGTCGTTCTTGTCTGTGATGCTGATGGTGGCGGTCGCTGTTCCTGTCAGGCCCACCTCACTTCCTGCCATGTCCTTGGCCACGATCTCCAATTCATACGTCGTAGTTGGGAGAGTCTGCAGGAAAACACACAGAGGCAAAGCTTGGAAAGAAAATCCAGAAAAAAATAACTGCAGTGCAAAGATGAAGCATCATAAGGATCCATGTTTCAGATTAGTCTACATTAACTAGTCTCTACATAGAGGATTATTCGTGTCTCTATTGAAACGTCAGAATCGAAGTTTAAATAAAACATTTAGAGCAGAAAGAGGAAAAAACACTGAGAACAACAAACAGAATCATCAGAACGGCGGAGAAATGGAGGCGAAGGATTTTATTCTGCAAAAGGACAGAATTCCCTCCAGAAACCTGAAAATGACGTCAAGGTCTGAAGATCGTCGGCCTCAGAAATGGATTTCAATAAAGTCTGAAAGATCCTGGACGAAAGAGAGAGAGACAAATAAGGTCCGTCCATCCGTCCATCTGTCATCCGTCCATCTGTCATCGGTCCATCCGTCCATCCATCCATCCATCCATCCATCCATCCATCCATCCATCCATCCATCCATCATCCGTCCGTCCATCATGTGTCCATTCTGTCTTTGCAGGACGCATTGGTAGCTGAAGTTCTGGTCGACTCGTTCATTTGAATCGTGTTTCTATTTCCACAGCAGAGACAGAAATGATTTGATGTTTCAGAGACGAAAACACGCCACTTGAATTCATGCTGTCATTGATAAGACATCTAAACACCTTGTATCATTTTTGCAATACTTCATAATTCTGTGCTGCTTTGTGTTCATGCATCACATCAAATCCAATAAATACTTTAAAGTCTGAAATGTGACAAAATGTGTCAAAGGGTTATGAATGAGTTTGGAAGACGCTGCTAACAATGAATGATCCAGTGCGGTGCGAGCGGCGCTCGGGCGTGCGGTGCGAGCGGCGCTCGGGCGTGCGGTGCGAGCGGCGCTCGGGCGTGCGGTGCGAGCGGCGCTCGGGCGTGCGGTGCGAGCGGCGCTCGGGCGTGCGGGGGTCCCTGAATTGATGAAACTGGAGTGCAAAAAGACAAATTAGATATTCAATCCATTTTCTGTTCTGCCAGCATTTATAATCCATGAGAAAACTGGAGAACTGTAGCTGCTGAAAGGTTTGGGGATTTATAACGATCAGAGCAGCAACAATAATTTGTTTGCATAATTCACCTCTAATAGAAATGTTAACTCCAGTGAGTAAATAACAACGGAGCGGAGAAGCCAGAAGTGATGCTGCTGAGCCGGAAGCCGTCAGACGATCAGTAAACTTCGTCTGTCTGCAGGGAGAAACGGCGCTTCCTTTCTGGAGAAGCGCTGCTTCCCTTCACCGCATGTTCAGTCTGCTGCTCCCAGAGCAAACACACATGATGACAGTCCACAGCCTGACAGGCTGAAATGAAGAAATAATGCTGCTGATGTTCCTCACAATGAAAACCAGACCGAGAGGAGAGAATAAATCAGACGTTACTTTATGGATCCATCACAGCAGAATCTCCTCCATCCTTAAAGCTCTGCAGTTTCAGGACGTTGGTAATAAATGTGGAATATCCCAGTGGAGGCTCATTTAGGACGAATGTTAGCGTAGATTCATATATTAATATTAGCGTGTCTCTATGGCCTCCCATAACCTCATATGAAGCGTCTCTTCATATCTCAGCAGATTATTGATGATGAAACTGATAGGCAGCTGAGATCTGAGACCGGGCAACTGTCATCCTCAGAGCGCGTGTGTGAAATGTTTATCAAAGTTATTGCTCTGAACAGTTTCATCTGAGGCCGACGGCCGTGGATTTAATAATCAGTGGATGAAAAGTTTAAAGACTTCATCAGATGAAGATGAAAGAAAATTTGATTCATCATCAATACAAACTGAAACTGGATGCTGTTTGATCTAATATTTCACCACTTAGACTAAAAATAGAAGAATTACTAACAGGGGAAAAAAATCTGAATATTCTCAGAGAAAATGTGATGAAACCTGAGAGGAATTCACTCCTGTCAGGTTCCAGCCAATCGCTGGTCAGCGTTTCCCCGTAGATCGACAAATTCATTCAATCAATGAAAAAATGATGACAGACCAAATATGTCAATTAATATAGAAAAACTTAAAATTAAATAGTAATTTAATAAATTATATTAAAATAATTCACAATAAAAACAAGTCGAGATTAATATTAACAACTTTTTAAATATAAAATTAAATCCAACATCAAAGATTTCATCATCATCATCATCATCCATCCATCATCATCATCCATCCATCCATCCATCCATCCATCCATCATCCATCCATCCATCCATCATCATCATCCATCCATCCATCATCCGTCCATCATTGCACAAGATTAAACTTTAACTTAACCCTAAAAAGAATTTAAAAAATGAATTAAAAGATAAATTAAATATTTAATTTCAAACAAAATAAAAAGTTAAAATGATCTAAAATTAATGTATTTTTATAATTCACAATGAACTGAATCAGTTCTTTTAAAAATCTAACTCATTTTAGCACAACTTGAACACAATGATAGTCTTTTCCAGCGTCCAGTCAGATGGATTTGAAGCAGGAATGAACCCAGAAAATCATGTTCAAAATGTCTTGAAACATGGTTCATAATTAACAGCTTTCTTTAAATAAATGTTGTCTTACTTGCTGCTGTAGTTTTACTGTATAGTTATAAAATGTCTAATAAAATCTCTGCCAGCCAGACGTTGAATTCATTTTCTGTTTGGCAGGAGTTTCTTCTCAGTTGAGCTTTGCTGATTTCTTGGTTTTTCAAAATTTTCCCTGTTAGATTGAGCTGCTGCCATTAGGAGATAAATTTAATTGAAGGATTCTTAGACTTCCTGCCCAGGGGGTCCAATAAGCAGGAGGGATCTGTTCAAATATTAAACAGAGTTATTCCCACTGATTGTGATGGCGTAGCTGCTAACGAGTTCAGTCAGGCGTTTTCTGACAAATCCTCACGTCTGAAGGAAGGATCTCTATCAGGATCTGCCAGAAGTTTTTGACACCTGGAGGAATAATCCCCGGTGAGCCGCTCTGCAGCGGATCGCAGCCTCGTTCCAGGCCAGGCGGCGCCGAGACTTTATAATTGAGTTGAGACTTTGGAAACGCTCATTAAGATGTCGTCAGTCGCTGGAGGAGTCGGCGCTCCATGTGTTGAGACAGCAGGGAGACCGCAGCGCTCCCCAAGCCTCGCCGCGCTGCAGCTGGAGGCCGCTCTGTGTGTGTGAGCGCTGCAGAGCTGACACGTGTGCACTGGTGTGTGATTGTGTGCATGGAGTTAATGAACTCCCAGGTCTATGGAGCTCCATCTGTTACCTGCTGCAGCAGGTGGGATGGAAACACCTGGTCACCGTCTTCACTCCGTCTCTGCTGCACTGCAGGAGAGCAGAGAATTTATTTATCATGTTTATACAAGGTGATGTCACATTTGAGTTAGCCTGTTAGCAAAGCGAGGCTAGCATAGAGTAGCATCACAATGCTAAGCATGTAGCGTCAGAGTTGAGTGAAATATTCAATCATTTAGCAGCAAAAATGGTTCTGAATAGAAAATGTTGCTTATTGTTGCTTCCTCCCACAAAGTAATGGATCGTCTTTTTATGTTGCTTGTAGATATTTTGCTTTTTGGAGAGGCAGGGTTTCCCTTTAACATACAGGCAGGTAGAAAGATGTGATGTATGTTAAGTAAATCTGCAGTTAAGCAGTGATCCAACTGGAACGTAATATTTAAGAAAAGATGGATGAAAACAGTCGTTTCTTCCCTGGAGGAGAGAGAGAGCAGCCTGGCACTGCAGCTCTGAGGAAAGGTGTAATAATATAATCTGATTGGTGGCTCCTCTGCTGCTCTTCAGCCATCATTATAATGATGACAGGTGTTAAAGCCTGAGGAAAAACTCCACCAGAAGTTACATGAAGAATCAACTCTCATCCATTAAAGCTTCATCTGCTATATTTCTACATCTCTGATTTCCTGTGGTTAAAATTCAAACCTTTAAATCGACGCTTCTTATCAATAAACTTCCTGTTTAACATCTTAAATCAGCCTTTTTCCATTGTCCAATCACCTTCCTTCCTTCGCATCACATGCTTGGACTCAGTCTCAGCGTATGAAATATTATATGTCCTATAAGAAAACAAACGGGAAGTTTGGTTCTGATAAGTGAAACCTTTGTCTCCCATCAGTCTCTGTCAAAACTCATTTGTCTGAAAACAGCAGCAGCAGCTGTTATTCATAAAGCATAAAAACTCAAAGCATTAATAACTGAGCTGCTGTCGGACAAACTGAGGCAGAAAACGACAAGATTCCCTCTGATTCCTGAGCACAGCATCAAACTAAGAAACACTAACATGTTTTGTGGAACCAAAATATTGACTGGAAATGATCATGATAAATTTATCAATAAACGACAACAACAGGTATAAAAAAATCAGAGTGGAAAACAGCAGCAAAGAAGGTGAAACAAAAAAAGGAGAAACAGGAAGAGCTGCAGGTGAGACAATCAGGAGGAGCAGCTGCTGCTGGCGGCATGCGAACACCATGGATTTATGAAATATTAATAACAGAAACAAAACTAAATGCATAAATAAAGAAGAGAAAAACTAAGAAACCAAACAATCGTAAGAAAGAAGTAATAAATAAATATCAAAGAAAATAAATAAACATCAAAGAAATGCTGAAACTTTGATGTTTGTCATCAAAGTTTCTGTCACCAGAATTCAAAAGGTTAAAAATATCAGGATTCCTGCAGGACTGTTAACGAGTTACAAATCCAATTTTACACACGCACAGACACTTGAGACTATTTTCACTCCATATTATATGTGGCTATGGCAGGACTGTGTTCCAGCGTCACTCACCGCTTCTCACCTTGTAAGGTGTAACTTTAATCCTGACGCAGCAGCTGACGTGGCGCCTCTGAGCCATGCGGTTTATTTATGTACGTTTCCTGTTTTTTTCTAAATATTTGTAGGTGCGGCTTGCAGTAAGATACGCGCTATAGTCCGGGAAATACGGTACTATTTTGTTATTTGACAACTTCTTGCTAGAGAGCAAACGTTGAGGTAATCCCTCCGGTTTGGCGGTGAATGCAACTGAATCTCCTCGGCTGTTTCCCGCTTGCTCTCCATGGCCGCTGCACGCCTCGCGCCCCGCCGGCTGCCAGGAACGTCACAGGGCGATGACGCAAATCTTTGTTGATAGCAATGTTGAAATGTTATATTTATTATTCTACACATTTTTTAAAGCATTGGAAAACGTTAAGGTTATTATGTGTAGCCCAGTTAAATGAAACTGATTACTTGCATCATGAGTGAAAGCAGAAAAACCATGACACAGCAAAACGACGCAGCTTGCTGAGGCTTGAATGAACCAACTTTCACGCTGTTGGCTGCAGAATTTAGATCTTTTCCTCATGGATGTTTCGGATTCAATGATTGATAATAGTCCAAGTTCTTTGTAAATAAAAGCAAATCTGTTTTTAAAAATCTCTAAATCTTTTCTGTACCTTTTTAAAACATATTTTCTTTTTACATTTTGCCTTAAAAGGGAAGTTTTTGTGTGAATTTTCCAATACTTTACTAACAGACTTTCTGCTGCAAATCTGTCAACAGTCTTTGTCATTACTGGACATAACATTTCACATAATCAAAAATCATACAAATAATAGCTGTAAATGTATATCACTGTGTGCAAGGAATCCATATGGGGCAACTTTGAAGATTAAATGAATTAAATAAGTCAACTTTTTGAATGACTAATTTAAGATGTGAACATTTGCTGTTATTTAAATCAAGTTGTGAATAGCTTTTCTTTTTTTTTACAGCGAACCTGGATGTGTTTTATTTTGCCAGTAATTTTGATGTGTTGGGTTCTGGTTTGAACAGCAGGACTTTGACCTTTGAACTGGTACTTTTGTCTGGTTCTGTTGAACAGCAGTTAGTGCTGCGCTTCTTTTTACTTCTTATGTGTCTTTTGTCTGTTACAAGAAAGTTTTACCCACTACAGATGCACTTGTTTTAAATCAATAATTCCTTAGCATTGATTTTAAAACAAGCATTAGTGCAACTGGCAGATTATTTCACTTATGGAAAAATACCTTGCAGTAAGTATGAACTGCCAGTGGAACTGGTACTTTTTAGAAATTAATATGAAGGAATTATTTACCTAAAACAGATGCTATAACTTACTGAAAGGCTACTTGTAAGTTAGTTTTGTCTTAGGTCACAGGAGTTTGTTTTCTCACGGTGCTTTTTACGTGTTCACAGCTCAAGAAAGAAAGCAATTGACAGAGTTTTATTTTGGGATATCAGAATAACACACTTAAAATTTTTGTAATAAAAAATTGTAAGGAAACATCACTGGTGACTGTCTCTGCATTTCCATATTCTAAAGAGAAATTCATTTGCAGATTCAGATTCGACCCAAACAGCAAGCACAATGGCAGAGAAAGATTTCTTTTAGCCAAAGATGGAAGAACTGGAGAATAACTGCAGGAAGCTGACTGCTGAAAACCAGCAGCTTCAAGAAACGGTGCAGTTCCTGAGGACCAAAGTAGAGCACCTCATCGGTCCACAGAACAATACAAGAAACTGGCAGGCAGAAAATGAAATGCTCATCGATGAGAACAACCATCTTAAAAGCCTGCTAAGGTTTCTTCAATGTGATTTGGAGGAAACCAGAGCAGGAGTACAAGAGTGGGTCACTAAATATAATGAACTGGAGAAGACAAACATGCTCCTGAAACAGACACTTCAGACAAACGTAGAAGAAGCAGAGGACTCTTTGAGAGACAAGTCCAAAGAATTAGAAAGTGTTAGATCAGAAAATGTGTGAAGAGGTCTCCGCTTTAAAAGCTCAACATTCCAGGATGGAGGCAACAATTACAGAGCTTGAGAAGGAGGAGCAGAAGCATGAACAAATACACGATGCGGCAAAGAAACTGAAGAAGGACGCGTCCACGAGCATTGACGGACTTGTCCCTCAAAGTGAAGACAGCCCGGAACAGAGCACGGGACAAACGATGCTCAAAAGAGTTGGGCATATTTTTGTAAATATGTACAAGTCAGGAACACTTAAGTACTGGGTGGATTTTTTGAGGCGATTCTGGTCCACCATCGGAGGGGAAGCGGTGCAGCACCAACACTGTGTATAGTGGGGATGATATGCTGCTGACCTCGACTCGGGACGGTGGGCAGGATACTTCAAAGACCTCCTCAAGCCCACCAACATGCCTTCCATTGAGGAAGCTGAGCCTGGGGACTCTGGGTCGGGCTCTCCAATCTCTGGGGACGAGGAGGTTAAAGAGCCGCCCGGTGGCAGGGCCCCGGGGGTGGATGAGATTCGTCCTGGGCTCCTCTGGATGTTGTAGGGTTGTGTCGGCTGACTCTGCAGCATTGCATGGACATCGGGGGCAGGTCCCCTGGATTGGCAGACTGGGCTGGTGGTCCCCCTGTTCAACAAGGGGGACCGGAGGGTGTGCTCCAATTACAGGGGGGTCACGCTCTTAAGCCTCCCTGGCAAGGTCTATTAAGGGTCCTGGAGAGGAGGGTCTGTCGGATAGTCGAACCTCAGATTCAGGAGGAGCAGTGTGGTTCTGGTTCTGGCCGTGGAACGCTGGACCAGCTCTACACCCTCAGCAGGGTCCTGGAGGGTCCTGGAGGGTGCGTGGGAGTTCGCCCAACCGGTCTACATGTGTTTTGTGGATCTCCGGGAGTATGGGGTACCGGGCCCTGTGATACGGGCTGTCAGGTCCCTGTACGACCGGTGCCAGAGTCTGGTCCGCATTGCCGGCAGTAAGTCGGGCTCGTTCCCGGTGAGAGTTGGACTCCAGGGCTGCCCTTTGTCACCGATTCTGTTATGGACAGAGTTTCTAGGAGCAGCCGGGGTGTTGAGGGGATCCGTTTTGGTGGCCTTAGGATCGCAGCTCTGCTTTTTGCGGATGATGTGGTCCTGTTGGCTTCATCAGATCTTGATCTGCAGCTCTCACTGTTCTCACTTGCTCTGAGTCCAGACTCAGAGCAAGTCGAGTTTCTGCAATCCAGGCGATCAGAACGGCGAGGCAAACATTTCCTCTTCATCCAGACGCGTTCATGCCTCACTTACACTTATCACCGGCTGCGCTCTGTCCACACACACACACACACACACACACAATGATGCAGCAATGTTGTATTTCTGATGGTTTTCTTCCTCTGACATAAAAATGTTACTCATTAGGAAAGTTTCTGGTATTTTCTGTAATTTCATGGTTTCTTCTTAAACAGTCAAACAAAACCTGAAAGCTCATGAACATTTCTTTCAGTTGATAAGATGAAATCAAGTTGCATCAAATGGTTTAATCAAAGCCCGTTTCTTTGCTATTTATTGTTTGAGACTTGGAGCCGTGGCGGTAAAAATAAAATTAAAGAAGGAAATAATTAATTAGCCATTGTGTCGGGATCAGAGAGGGCCCACCGAATGGAAACAGGATCTAAACGCTCACTTCATGTTCCGTTGGAAGGAGTCGAGTTCAAGAGTCTGGCTGCAGTGATGTCAGCTCCTCTGCAGAGAACAAGATGAATAGCTCAAATAATTCAGCTGGAAAGAGTCTCTAAAACATTCAGAGCGATTCAACAGTCATTTATTTGAAACAACGGCTGCAGCTCAACGCGCTACCAGGTCGGGCTCTTCGTCCCACTTTCTGTCTCCAGGCTTCGCTCTCGTAGCTGCAGGCAGTTCAGAGCAGTTCCTCTCCGTTTGCTTCCAGAAGCTCGTCCTTCCACTAAATTCACATATTTTCTTTCTCCTACGTTCGAAACCAAATCAGATCGTTTCTAGAGGAAGTGTTCCTGTTTCTCTCAGCTGTTAGCAGCCATGATGAAAATTATAAAGGAGATTCATCCATCAATAACCACCTCCTGCAGATTTAATAGCTACACATAAATTACACGCTGGCAGCATCGCTGAGTCTCTCCTGGGATTACAGAGAATATCCAGCTGAAAGCAGACATGGCCTCCAAACTGGCAGCTCACACACACTGTATTCTGTGCAGGAATATAATCTCGTTAGCACCTTCAGACACACAGAACGCCCTGAGGAATTGCTGCTCTGGGTTTGCGCTAGCTAGCAGCTTCTGGGATGAAGAGGCAGATGTCCATGTTACAGGGATGAAAGTTTGAAAACCGTCCAGAGAACGAACAAACAGACAACCAAACAAACGAACGAAAAGACAAACGAACAAACAGACAACCGAACAAACGATAAACCAAACGAACAGACAAACGAACAAACTGAACAAACGAACGAAGTGAAGTTATGTCTGTCATGACTTTTGCTCATACATCAGTTTTGCGATCAAAGATAATATTTAGGGATTAGATCAATTTTTTGAGCTCAAATATAAAATTTAGAGCATTTTCCTTAACGCTTCGTTCACAAAACAATCGGAGGAAAATGGTCTCCAGTGAGTCTGCAGGGTGGATCCACGGAGGTCAGTGTGAGTTTATCTGAAATATCAGGACTAATAAGTGACCTTCATCACCTCCGGAGATCAGCACCATGATGTGATTTTGACATTAGTCAAGTATTTCTATGAATTAAAGGAGATCAACGGTCATTAATTTAATATAGTTTTGTTATTATCTGAAAATGTTGCTCTGGTTTATTTTCTTTTAATTGTGGACCAATTAATCCAGAAAATATTACAGATTAGAAAGTGACCTCCTGCAGATTCTGATTGGAAAATGGAAAAATACTTTAGTTATAATTATTAAAGCAGACACCAAACATCTGATTTAGTCCTGAAACAGAAACATTTCATATTGGACATGAAATGTTTCAGAAATGATCAACAACCTGAAAATCATAAAATATTTAATGGAGAAAAAGAAAATGTTCTGTTAAATATAGATCGGAGTTCAAATTCATGTTTTTTAGGATCAAATCAAATGGGTTTTGCTGTCTGTTCACTTCTTATAAAACTGATTTTGTAGTTTTATAAAGTTTATGAGATGAGGTTCAATATGGCCGCTCCTCGCATCAACGGTAGTTAGATGCAGTGGAAACACATTTAATCCGGTTTGACTGATTGATTGACTGACGGGCGGCTTCATGGTGAATTTTGCAGATCTCTAAATAAAACGAGCAGCTAAATGTCGTCCACTATATGATATAGAAAAATTATCTACAAAAATAAACAATCAGAAAAAGCAAAGAATGATTTCTTTTTACATTCCTACAGCAGCTCTTTACTTTGACTTGACAGTTCCAACCTGAAACGTGACTCGGGTCTGAACTGTCCAATGAGACGCCGCCGCCGCGCAAAACCCCTCGCTGCCCCAGAAGCTAATTACTGTGGGATTTGTTTTGACCGCAGAGAACAACAAGTGTTTGGTTTAAAGTCAAAAGAAACATTTCAGAAATCTGACAGTTAATCTTTGCTGATTGAGACGACAACCAGAGAGAAAGACGCTGCTTTACTTTGACTAGACATGAAAAACACCAGATATTTTCTCCAGAGAAAGGAAACGGAGTCGAGCTCCAGACCCTCTCAGCTGTGGAATAAACAGGTTTTATGTATTTTAATAAAAGGAAATATTACAGTTCATCATGTGCAGCAGGACAGCACTGATGTCAGTTACTGGAGTTTTACCTCAAAAGGTTTTGACCTTTTTGCCCAACAGCATTCCAGCTAAATCTGCAGGATTTTCAATTATTCTTGTTTTTATCTCTTTGTTTTGGCTGCAGAGTCCAGATTTCGTCCACCGTCCATCTGACCTTTAGCAGCCATGAAGCATCGTGTTAGTTTCAGCGGTTAGCTGCAGTCCTGCGCCGCTCCAGACCTTTACCACCAAGAACAGAGCGAATATGATTATCTCTGTATTATCTGATTATCTCCTAAATCCTGGTAAAAACGAAAGCCAGAATACAACTTGGAGAGAAAGATGAGGAAAACACAAAGAAAATAAATGTGAAATTTCACTTAAACTTGAATTCATTAGATTTTTCTGAAGCTTTAAAGAGTCACAGTCAGAAAGATAAATGTTTTATATTCATGTCACCTGCAGATAGAAAAACCAGATAGTGGAAGTGATGAGTTGAAGGAAAATATCAACAAAACAAATTTTGCTGAGCGATTAATTGTCTCAAAAAATTATTGCGATAAACAATAATATTGTTTGAAGAGCTTTTTCCACTGATTTAATGGAAATGACATAATAATGCAGCCACATCCTGCCAAGAATAGATCCACGTTATTAAAGGAACATTTAACACTGGAACTGGAAAACAAAGAACCAAAATAAAATGAACCTCAGTCTAAAAATGCACATTAATAAAAACTAAACAACATAAAGTGGAAATAAAAACTACATTAACCAGAGTGCAGATTATGAAGTCTAAATAATATATTGCCTTCAATAATGATTAGATTTAAATAGAGCAGCTGATGCAATAGTTCCCTCAGTTCACACAACATGATTCATGATCATCTAACAACCTTCTAACATGTCGCTGCGGTTTCCTAACTGATCGTCCTGAAGCGGGTCGTGAATGATCGGGTCCAGTCGGTAGAACCTCGTGCTCCGATCTACGGGGTTTCCCCGCAGGGAGCGAGAAGCAGCCTGATGAATGTGACAGGTAGCCAATCAGAACGCAGCCTGCTGAATGTGACAGGCAGCCAATCAGAACGCAGCCTGCTGAATGTGACAGGCAGCCAATCAGAACGCAGCCTGCTGAATGTGACAGGCAGCCAATCAGAACGCAGCCTGCTGAATGTGACAGGCAGCCAATCAGAACGCAGCCTGCTGAATGTGACAGGCAGCCAATCAGAACGCAGCCTGCTGAATGTGACAAGTAGCCAATCAGAACGCAGCCTGCTAAATGTGACAGGCAGCCAATCAGAAAGCTCGGATTTCATTCAGTGTCACGGAAACATGCAGGGAGAAACGATAATGACGATAAATGAAACGAACTCGATAACTTCTTTTAATCGTCCGATTAATTGATTTATAGTTTATCACTACAGGCCTACTTCTGACCAATCACAGACCACCTGCCAGAACTCTGGAGGGAACGCCGCAGCTCACTGGCTCTTATTAGCTCCGCCCACAGTTTTATTTGCTGCACTCACAGTTTTATTGACTCCGCCCACTGGCGCTGTTCCTAACATTCAGTCTCTGTTTTGTGACCTTTGAACCCGGTGAAGTTCACGTTCAGCTCCGTCTTCCTGGGAATTCAGTAAAGACCGAAATGAGTCAAAAAGTTTTCCTTCAGCGAAGACGAGGCCGGATGAATCTCTCTTCCTTTTTGTTGTGCTGCTTTCTGTTAATGCGTATGTTCAGGAACCGTCTCCATGGTGACGTCGCGATGTCCTGCGTTGATACAAAATGGAGGTTGACCAACCGCTACAATCTGATGCCTCCATCTTGTTTCATCTGGTGAAGCAGGAAGTTGCTCTCAGTGTCTTCAGAGGTTTCTGTGTCTTTTCCTTCAGTGCTTGTTGGTGCAGCGCCCCCACAGGCCAGGAGGGGAACAGGCTGGTTTGACTCAGAGCAGCTGGAGGTGGAGCAGATGGTGAAGTTCGGGCTCCTATAGAACACAGTCTACCAGACTACCGGACTATCCTCTAAATAAAATAGAAAGAAGTTTAAGGCGAGTTAAAAGTGTAGAAATGAGATGTCGATAACAGCAGCTACTCTTTAGCTCTTCAGTTCACCTCATTACCTTCCTGCTCCTTCCTGCAGCAAGGTGGAGGTCATGCTTTGCAGCGCTGATCATATTTATCTCCCCTCATCATGACCAATTAGTGGTGGGATGAAGCTGCTGCAGCACCGGTGTCCCGCAGGTCCCTCTGATGAGTCTGGGGCTAATTGGGGTCAAGGTTGGGGTCAAGGCTGCGGTGGGCACCAGCAGGAAGCAGCGGCCCGGCCTAATCCAATCAGCATCCATCAGGCCATGCTCTAATTGCACCATTTACCCAGCAGTTAGACATTATTAGGCTGAAGCCAATACTGCAGTCGGCTCCGATCCGGGCGGAACGGGGATCCGCTCCGGGACGAAGCGGATCCCCGTTCCGCTTCGTCGGGGATCTGCCGACGAAGCGCCTTGCTGTTTCGCTCCGGAACAGCAAGGCGGTGGTCTGAGTTAAGTCTGAGTTTGTCACTGTCAGAGTCATCAAGGCTCATCTGGGAGGTGTGTGTATGGGCGACTGCACACACACACACACACACACACCAGTCAGGCTCCTGCAGTGAAGAGCCCAGGTGTTCCTGTTAAAGTGTTAATTAGATCAGCAGAGATCAAACTGGGCGCCGTTCGCTGGGGAGCGAAAGGTGGCGGCGCCGCCCCGCATGGCCGCCGGCTCCAAACGCGCCTCGTCATCCACCAATTAGGACTAATTAATCACTTCTTCTCTGCTCACTTGGTCTGTGGGAAGCTGCCTGGTGCGATCGCTCAGACCGGTTATTTACTGCTGAACGAGGTCAGATTATTTACACCAATAATCAATAAATAACCACTTCTAATCCTGGAGCGATTGAACCCCACAGAGACGTTCTGGAACTCACAGGTTAAAGGTTAAACTGGTCCCACCTCATGGAGGATCTGAGATGAGCAGAACCAGAACCAACGATGAAGACCAGCTGGACATCGACTGGACCTCCAGAACTTCTGCAGGTCACCTTTGGATTACCAAACATTTTTTATCTGATGTTTATTTCTGAGAAATTATTTTGGGTTATTATTAAAAATGAGACCTAAATGTTTTAGTTCCTATTTCATCAGTTGATCATGAGGGAACAGCAGCGACAGACGCTGCTGGCCCTTTAAATCAGCCGTTACCAACCCTCACAGATTTTGAAATAAAAAAGAAGAAAAGCTGCAGAAAGTTTGGTGGAAGGATTCTCTGACTGTTTCTCTGATCTACAGGAGAGACTCACAGCATCCAGACTCTATCTCAGCAGGTTTGTCTCTCCTCTACAGAACAAACCGGTTCCTGCAGAGCCTCAGAACCGGTTCGGTTCTCCATCAGGTTTTCTGATCGACTCACCAGAAACATTTGCTGAAATCCACCTGACAACCGATGACATCATCCTGAGGAGCCATGTTGCTCTGGGCTGAGCAGACCTTTCACTGTGTGGATAAATATTTGATATTAAAGCAAATGCCAAAAAAATGACCCTCCAGTTAAAAATGAAGCTCATGCTCCACATTTCACAGATTCATGACTAATCTATTTTTATAAATTCAGGTGGAGCTTCAGCTCTTCCATCGTCTCCAACCAATCAGAGCTCGTTAACCTTCGGTTCCCTGGATGGCAGAAACCGGCGCCGACACATTCAATCTAAAGAGAAACTTTGACTCGATATAAATGATCATTTTCTTTGTTTTTAACCCTTCAGACCAAAAGTGCAGCGCAGAGTTTACAACCGGCAGCAAAAGCAGCAACAGTCAGAGCTTCACCACCGAGCTGCAGCCAACGTTTCCTTCTGACGTTTCCTTTATTTACCTGGTTAAATAAAGGAAATATACATATATGCCTGTTTTTCCTGGTAAAAACCTCCCAGCCATAAAACGTCTAATAATATATAATAATGTTTCAGTAATAATCCTGATTTTTTTGGTTCCAATTAATAATTAATTATCATTAATCATTTCCTATTCAACAATCTGAGCAGAAACATAAAACATCTCCTCAGACACAACTTTCCTAAAACCGCAAAATAATACTGTAAACATGGTAATAATGTGACCCCTGCAGTTTGCCTGAATCACAGTGAAAGCAGTGGGACAAGCGGATTTTTTTTACTGGTTTTTAATCAAAAGCAGATTTTCTGAATGGACGAAGAAATTTATCAGAAAGTACTCGGAACCAACTCGGTCTGCAGATTCAGCTCTGCTGGTTTTCAAACGGAGGAAAAACTTCATTTATGAAACATCTGAAAACAGTCAGTTCTGAACAAAAGGCGAAAAATAAAAGTTAGGAGGAATAAAATAAAAGAACTGCAAGCGAAGATTTGAGTGACAATACAGAACGCAGAGACCCAGAAAACAATCAAACTAAAATGAATAGAGAACCGTTTCTGCAGAACAGATTCATCACCGCAGCAGAAATGATTCATTTTTGTCAGATTGTCTGAACTGGACAAACATTGTGGTTTTTGACTCATTTTTAGTCACAAGACAATTTTTGCATCTTGAGTCTCGTCCTGATCGTAGGTAAAGAAAATCGGTCAACAACCAGCTCCTGATCAGCAATCGTAGAAAAATGAAACCAGTCTGACGTTCTGGCCGCCCCTGGTGAGGATACTGCCCTGTGGAGTCTGCCTGAAACTCTCACCAGCCACTCACAGGAACACAAACTGGTATTTTTGTTAAGCTTTCCGAATGCAGCCGCAAGCAGCTCATTAACAGATGACCCAGTAAATCCTTTAGTTTCTAATATTTTCTTTGAAGCAGTAACAGAGACACAGGCAGTACAACCCGCTCAGATATCACTTATCTAGAGGAACAAAGGCCTGCATCCTGAGCTGCATCACAGAGAAAGTTTTAACTGGAGTGAATTTATTTCCAGGTCAATAATCCTGCTGCTGATCCATGTTTACTCTGCAGATCCACTGAGTTCCAGTTCTTTCCTGGGAATTCTCTAAATGATTCACCTGCTGAACGGCACCAAGCCAAACCTGCTTCAGCAACTTCCTTGGAAATAATTACAGCTTCTCCATAAACATTATTCATCCAGTCTTTTGTCGTCTGAAATGTCTCCGTCTCTTGTGGGACGGTGTGCTGTCTCCGTGGCGCTCTGGGCCAGGTGGACTGAAATGGGGACAGCTTGCTTATAATGGCTGGGAAATGTCAGCACAGCTGATTATGAGTGATTTGAACGACTGCAAAGAGAATCCAAAGAAAAAGGACAGCTGATGAGAGCAAACTTAACGAGGCTTATGCATAATAATGCAGCCGCAAATCCAGGAGCAGGAACACAGGAACCACCGATCACCAATCAATCAAGGTCATCTATCTATCAGCCAATCATCCAATCAATCAACCTACCAATCAATCAGCCAATCAATCAATCAATCAATCTACCAACCAATTAATCAATCACCAACCAATCAATAAATCAATCTACCAATCAATCAGCCAATCAATCAACCAATCAATCACCAATCAACCAATCAATCAATCAACCAATCAATCAGCCAATCAACCAATTAATCAATCTACCAATCTATCGTGGTCATCCTGTGATGTTATTATCTGGTGAACTTCCGAACAGGAAGTAAAACCGGTTCCACATCATGTGTTTTTGGTTTAGTTTGTAGAACAGGTATTTTAACAGACCTGAAATAAGACAAAACTAACTTAGCATTGGTTTCAAAAGTATTTTTTCCACTTATAACAAGACATTTTCCACGTCATGAATAAAGAATCTTTTCTGTGATCCTCAGTTTTCTGCTGCCTCGGCGGTTTCTGGGCAGCGAGTGTTTTGTCCAGCAGCCATTGTACAGAGCACAGACTGCTTGCTCAGCTGGTTTTCCGACACAAGTGGAGCTTGGGTTGCTATGGTAAAGGGGCTACCCTCGACTGGGGTTGCTATGGCAACGGGACCGCCGATTCGTTGAAGTTCATGAAGTTGAAGTTCTGATGTTCTTGTTTCTAGATGCTGCAGAGAATCAGATGGAAGAACAGAAACATGCGGAAGTGAATTCAGTAGATCGGTCTCCTTTAAATGAACCCGTGTGAACCCGCGGTGCCGGGCCAGAGCGCTGATCCTGGCCCAGAATCAGGTCCAACCAAACCCAGCCGATGCTGTGAGTGGATCAGTTAAAGTCTCCATGACGGCCAGCAGCCGCTGACCTGCCACGCTGCATTTCTCATGCGCTTGTTTGACTCGTGGCTTTGGAAAAGCGCGCGGCTCTTCGGGTCCGTCAGCATCTGCTGTGCGGCTGGCGCCGAATGCAGATGCGGCCGGACCGGCGCTTAGTAAGGCTCCTCACGTCCGCCAGCGGCGCGGCGATCCGGCCGCCCAGACTCTCCCATTCTTCTACCGGATTGATTCTCCTCCTGCTGACAATCCGACTCATCAATATTCAGCTTCACACGGCCAAAAATAGCAGCAGCCTGCTGGGCTCCCTGGGAGCAGTGCTGCTAGAAATAGACTCAGATTCAGATGATCTCTCAGAATGTGGAAACATCCGAACCACCATGTTTCATGTTTTTACACGAGTCGCTTCAGGTGAAGCAGCTCAGGTTTCCCACAGGGGAAGGTTTGGATTATTAGTCATTAAAATGGATTCATTTCCACTGACAGCTGAAATCAGAAGAAACATGAACATGCAGTTCCAGCCGATAGTTAAAGGATCGCTGTGACGATGCGTTCACTGAACCCGGCTGATGGTTCGTTTCTCTCCCTCCATCTGTTCTGCTTTTATCAAAAACTGAAACGTCGCAGATCATCAAAGCGTTCTGGTGGCAGTAAAACTAGAGCAGTCAGTCAAATTTAAAGAGGCCTCTGACTGAAAACTGTAGCTGAATGGCAGAGTAATGACCATGCTAACATGCTAACATGAGGCAGCAGAGGTGGTGTTCCACAGTAACATCATGACATCATCAGCTGTTAGCAGCTCTGCTACTCCTCCTCCTTTGCTTTAGCTTCGCTGTGCCAGATGGTTTCAACTTCGTCTCCTCTCCATTTTAACCCTCGGGGATTTACATTCATGCTCTATCTGAGATTTGGAGATACAATGCTGCCTTCTTGCCACGGTTACTCATCAAAACTGTCGTAAAGTAAAAAGTACCTCCAGCTGCTCAGCATCCAGAACCAGAGAGAAAATCCAACTGCAGATCCAACATAGTGGTGCTACAGATCCAACATGGCAGCGCTAGAGATCCAACATGGTGGTGCTACAGATCCAACATGGCGGTGCTAGAGATCAAACATGGCGGCGCAGAGATCCAACATGGCGGTGCTACGGGCTGCTGGGGGCCGCGGGCCGAGAGCTACTCTCTGCACATAATGACAGCCTCCTCACCTAACTTCATTTCCACTTAGCGGAGATGTTTCCTTCCAGGCAGTTGTCTTGCCAGACCTCGAGTCCTCGACCTCGGCTCCTCGACCTCGGCTCCTCGACCTCCGCTCCTCGACCTCCGCTCCTCGACCTCGGCGCCTCACTCCTCTGGTCGCTCTCGGGTCTCGGCCGGCTCTCCTCCAACGCCTCCTTCTTGCTGCTGCCCTTTCGAAGCCTCCTCAGGACTCGGAACGAGTCACAACTCTCCCGGAGATAAAGCCAGAATTTCGAAAAGGTCTGGTGTTTCTGTTCTGTTTGCAGAACCATTAAAATGATCTGCAAATGTTTAGATTCTCACACAGCAGCGTTTACCTTTTAGCATAAAGCTGCGCTGAGGATTAAATATTTATTACAGACTCCGTTTTCTTTTCTGCTTGCAGAGAATTCACTCTGAATTAGGATTATTATTCGGATTATTATGTGTTTGTCTGTATGACTGCGGGAAAACACTGTAAATCTGATCCGACTTCTATTTTTACATGTTGCATCGTTACAGTTTCATCTCCTTCCTTTCCCGTTTTAGTGATCAAACTTTGTTTTGTCGTTTCCAGATATTCTTTCAGTAGATTGATCTCTCAGCTGCTCTGGTTTCCAGTCCTGGTGAAAATAATTCACTCCTTCTGGTTTCCTGTTGCTAGAAACTCAATTAAATCAAAAAGCAACAGAAAAGAAGGTTTCTGATGCACGTTTACGCTGAGCAGCCGCGGCCGCCACGGCGCCCCCTGGGGATCAATCTATCTGGAGGAACGCTCAGCTTAAAAAAATAAAAACTATGATTGACATCTCTAACCTTCATTGGAGTGTAATCTTCATCTTTAGCACCAGAGATCTAATTAATTAGAGAGAATCTCATTTCCTCACTAATGCAACTGGACATGAGCATGACAGAGACCAGGAGGAAGAGGAGGAGGAGGAGGAAGAGGAGGAAGAACAGGAGGAGGAGGAGGAGGAGGAGGAGGAGGAGCAGGAGGAGGAGGAGGAGGATGAGGAGGAAGAGCAGGAGGAGGAGGAAGAGCAGGAGGATGAGGAGGAGGAACAGGATGACCTGCTGCCTGACTCACGATGTTCACTCTTCCCTGCTGCTGCTGAGTCTCTGCCTTCGTCTCCCAGTCTGTTGAGCCAAACTCGGCTCTAAAGCAGGAATCAGTTTAGCGAGTTTCTCTGTAAACTCAAACTGGACGCCAAGTGAAGCTGCATCGGCATCTGGACCCGGTACAGACGGCGGCCGCACCGACAACCAGAATCAGAACCAGGTCAAGATGCCGTAACCAGAACCAAACTGGGACTAAAAGATCCTTATGCTTAGTATTCATATTATGACTCGTCTAAATTTAAAGTTTATTGAAAAGTTGCAGGTTAAGGTACTTTATTATTTAGCCTTTCTGGATCTCTCTAGTTAGAATCACCTACAATGTTTCTGCTTGACAAAAACCACAATAATGAGAGAATATGTCTCCAGATTCAGAATTTACACACGTCTAGTGATTCATAAAGATATTGGTATCGGCAGGCTGAATGGTGTCAGTAGGTGCAGTGGGAATGTGTTTCTGTTAGGAGATTGGATCCTGATGTGAATGAATGAGAAACTGAAGGTTAGCGATCGCGTCATTTTCTCAGGATATCAGGAAGTGTGGATGAGTTCGACGTTCAGCAGAGAAACCGACGTCCTCCATGATCACCGCCTCGTTCTGCTGAAAGAACCGCACTGACGAAGGTCAACGACACGTTCCAGGATGAAAACCAAATGTTTTCTCTCTAACAGGCCTCCGGATGGATCATCATTACAGAAAGTCATAGTAGACTAAGTAGAATATTTGAAATGTTTAACAGAAAAGCTGACAGCTTTTGTAATTTCTCCTTCAGGTCTGCAAAGAGCCTGAACTGGTGACAAATTCAGCAACATTTCAAATCAAAACCTTTTTTCTGCTAAGGTATAAATATCAAAATGAGCTCAGCATCAAATATATTTACAGTTTTTAATCTGTTCCTCAGTCCTCAGCTTGGAGGGTTTTTCTATCCACTGTGGATGCTAACATTAGCCTTAGCTGCTACAAGCTTAGCATCTAGATGCTATTTAACGTAGCATTGGGTTCGAAGCAGAAATGAACCAAGTTGGAGATGCTTCGTTGTGAAACAGGTGAATCCAAACTGACTGTGTTAAAATCTACATAATTAATTAATCAGAATTAACACAATAAAGTCCCAACTCTCATTAGAATATTAAAAAAATAAACTGTTTCCATGAGTCTGTCAGTATTTTCTTCTTCTGAACTTTTAAATCAGGTACTAAAAGATAGAGCCCCCCGTTCCCTTGCCCCGCCCCTGTTCCCTTGCCCCGCCCCTCCCTTGCCCCGCCCCCTTCCCTTCCCTCGCCCCAGTTCCCTTGCCCCAGTTCCCTTGCCCCGCCCCTCCTCCCCCCTCAGCATCGTCTGATGATTCTCTGGTTCCTCCCAGGACCAGAGAATCTCCACCTGCTCGTCTCTTTGCCCCTTTCCAATCTCCAGATCATAATTGGTGAATAAATGGCTGTTTATAAACTGAAGTGTACATCAGAATCTGGGGTAATGAAATCTTATCAATGTTTTCTGTGCGCTGAATTATTTGCATATAAATGACATAATATATTAAGTCTCTCCGGCCTCTACCTGGGAGCAGTAAATATTTCCCGCTCTGCTTTGTCTTGCCGGCGCGACTCCAGGAAACGAGATGCTAATTGAAGAGAGGAGAGCATCTTTATGTGAAGACTGACATTCAATTATGTCTGTGGGGATCAGATTAGGTGGCGCCCCAGAAATGTTTGAAAGCAACATTTTGCGGAGCGGCCACTCCGGAGGCGGCTGTAATCTGAATCGCTGCGGCGGCGCTGAGCGCGGCGCACTGACTGGAGCAGCGTGGCTACGACCTGCCGGTAATTGGATGTCCACAGTGAAGTGCTGACAGGAGTAGGACACGAGGCTGACAGAAACAAAGAGAGCTGGACGGAGACAAAGGAGGAACCAGGACAAACAAGAAATCGATGTGAAGAAGAGGCCGGCGAGGAGGATGAAGGAGCCGGAGGAGATCACAGCGTTTGTTCCTGGGAGGGAAGCTGGCCGCGTTTCAGCCATCAGTCATTCAGCTCACAGGCCAAACAAGCCATTACACACCATGAGCTTCCCTATCAGCCCAGCGCCATCAGCAGGCCGCCGCCAAAGTCGCTCAGGTCACCCAGCAGCCGTAATGACCTCCGTTTTATCAGCATTTCTACCGACGCAGAACATAAACATGTTTACAGTGCAGAGGACTGGAGATGATCTGACCTGCACAGATTGATTACAGAAACGCAACAGGAAGTGAATTAGAGACCAACTCGGAAAACACAGAGTCACCTTCAGGAGCAAAACCCCAACGAGAGCTTTGTGATGTCACACTCAGACACCTGATGACATCACAGATCAGCTGCTGGCTTCCTGTCAGGGAGCAGCGGGAAGCCAGCAAGACTGATGCTTTACCAGGTGATTTGTTTTCATGTCCAGTTTAAAATCAGAGCAAAGCAAGAATAAAATCATAACATGAGAATAAAACAAAAATAAAGTCAGAATAAAACAATAATAATGCAACACAAGGAGAATAAAGTCATATTACTAGAAGAAAGTAAAAAACTTGATTGGAGCCGTTAGCAGGTAAGCAGTTAGCAGTTTAGCAGTTAGCAGGTTAGCAGTTAGCAGGTTAGCAGTTAGCAGGTTAGCAATCACTCCCTGGACTTAAATAGATTGGAAAAGCTGCTGGTCATCAGCAGCCAGGATCCTTCCACCGCTGCACTTAAGCTTCATTTATCCTGGAATATTTCCCATTTACAGTAGAGACTCCTTGGGAGTTTCTACAGTGAGGAACATCTGTCTGCAGTGAACGGGTCACTAAGAATATTCATTAATATTAATGAGCATATTTGCATAAATAAAATTCACCAGAGAAGCTGAATGTGGTGTTATAATCTGCCAGATTAAACCTGCTCAATAAGCCCAGGATGAATACGGCGCTCATGGTGATGAGGAACCGAGTCAACTGGACCAGAACCGAGTCAACTGGACCAGAACCGAGTCAACTGGACCAGAACCAAGTCAACTGGACCAGAACCGAGTCACGATTTCCTGATGATGTTTTTCTAAAGACCCACTTCTGAAAATATGCAGAATTATAAAATCACAACATCCTACAGAGGATTTTTAGTGTCAAATTATGTCTAGTTACTCATTATTACCCTCCTGCCCCACGTCACGCAACAGGTGAGGCTTTCAGTGACGTCTGATTTGTAATGGCGACTCTCCTTGATCTTTCCGAGCTCATAAAGCCAAACTCATCAGAGAGAAGCATCAGCTGTCAAACACGCCTGCCGCGCATCGATCCGACGGCCGGGAAAAATCAGCCGGGGTGGGGGCAAAGCAGGGAGAGGGGGGAATAAATGTGCATATCAAGAGAAAACCGTAAAGGAGCTTCAGCTGATTTCTGTGAAAAAATTGATTGTTCAATCTTCTTTAGATTGGTTTCCTGTTCCTGGTGATGGGGGGGCGGGGGTCGACAGAAACACTCAGAGCTCAGCAACAACATATTCCACACAAACTGTTTTCTCCACTTCTGGTCTGAAAAGTTATTTTTCCTCCGCCGCAGCGAAACGGAGAGACGGCCGTTCATGTTGGAGTGGAAATCTGAGCTGAAGTCGGAGAGTTTACATCTCAGAAGGAAGAGTCCAGAAATCAGATCATTTTTTAAATTACAGGAATAAATCGCTGCAGCCGGATTCACCAACAGCCCAGGAGACGATGGGCCCAGGAGACAGACCTGGAACATGAATGAATCATAAACCGACTGGCTGACCAACCCAGAAGGGGCGTGGCCACACACACACACACACACCCCCCCCCCACACACACACACACCCCCACACACCCACACACACACACACACACACACACACACACACACACACGGCGCTCAGCCCGTGCCCTGGCGTCACACACAGAAACACGTTTTCCTTCCTCCCTGCGACTTTAACAGCCTTTCAAACAGTCAAACTGATGGAAGGAAAATTCTCTCATCAGTTTAAATCTTATTTATCTGCTAAATGTAAACTAATGTTTTTGTTTTTTTACAGATTTTTCATAAAATCTGTAAATTTTCATCCTTTTCCTCAGTATTGGAGTTGAGTTTGTCTTTATTTCTGCTCTCCTGGTATTACTGGGATTTTGTTCCATTCATCCAGACAGAACCAGAGTAACTGGGTCGGGTTTGTGGACCGCTTGGCTTGGTAACATCCTGGGGCTAATAACATTATTTCTGTAATCCTGACGGATTAAAACTTTAAGTTGTTTCTTTTTACAGTGCATGTCTTTATGTGCTTTTATCCGATATTCTTCCTTCCTGAACGAAGGTGGCGCTGCAGCTCCACATGCCGCCTCCATCAAACGGAGCGGGCGGTGCTGATTGCACCTCATTCCATTGTACTTTTAATCAATTATTCCTCCATTAAGCGGTTTTCGGCGGCTCACAGATTGGCTCATCAGGCCACTTAGCCGCCATGCTGCAGCAGTTCCGGATGGCGGGTTTTCAGCCGGGCTTGTTGGACAGCACCAGGACTGACTGTGTATCACCTCAATTAAAGCGCTCGCTAAATGTCTGACAACAGCTAATATTCCTCTTCCACCAGCGAACCCAATCGATGTTCTGGCATTCGTCACCCTGCCAGAAAAGCAATCACGCCGCCGTCTCGCTCGGGTTAGACGGCGAAATGGAGAGACGCTCGTCTGGCTCGTGCAAACATACACACCGCCACACACACCTAATCCAGACACACGCCGCTCTGCTGGCGGCCAGACGAGCCGCAGAACACCAAACATAAAGGTCAGCTGTCAGCGCCGTCCGTCTGACCGCCAGTCCAAACCCACACTGGTCAGACTGGGAGCGCTGGACCGACTCACCTCCCTGTCGAGCAACGACGGAGAAATGACGGTGACGATGTGGCCTCTCTCTGCGTCGATGTAGAACATGTTGGGCGAAGGTTTGTCCGGCGACTGCCTGACGATGTTGTAGCGCAGCACGGCGTTGTCGGTGTTGGGGTCATCTGCGTCGAACGCCGTCATGGTCATCACCGTGGTTCCTGAGGGAAACGCAGAGACAATCAAACGGCTTTTCTCTAGAGAAGAAGAAACGCTGGAGGATCCAACACCTTACTGGATGCTACCAACACAGGCCACTTTCAAAGGAAAAAATGTTTAAATCAAACAAACAGTTGGTTATGCAAGAAAATCTGAAAAAAAAACTTTTCTGTTTCAGTTCAACAAACATGTTCAAAAGTTAGAATCCGTAATATTTCAGTTCCTACAGGCAGAAAAAGGTTTTAGTGTCAGGAGAAGAAACAGCTAAATTTAGAGTCACAGCAATGTAAAATCTTATAAAAAGCCTGAGGTCAAAAATATTAAATAGTCATTTGTACAACATTTCAAACTTTAAGTTACCAAAACAAATGTTTACTTTAGCTTCAATCTTGTTTTCAAAGGAAAACCCACAACGGTGCAGAATCTGAAGACTCAATAAGCTTCCATCGTAGCACAAAGTCATTAACTTTGTTTTAAGTTAATGACTTAAAAATCAATCCAAAGCTTGATTTTCATAACTGACAGAAAAATGAACAATTTGGAATTTTGTAAAACTGTTTTGCTTTGCTAAAAAACACTGAACACCATGAACTCACAGCTCATTGTGGGTCGAAAAGACTGCCTAGTGGTGAAAGTCAGAACATCACTTGTGGGGATTTGACATTGACTTCCATTAATTTCTACAGCCTAGCCCTTACCTTAACCCTAACCCTAACCCTAACCCTACCCATCACAGACCTAACCACCAACCCAGAAACAACAATTTCTTTCATGTTGACCAAGACAATGTCCCCACAAGGAGCAACGGTCCCCATAACCCACATTATAGACAGAGATAGGTTCCCATAAAGATATAAAAACCTGGTTCACACACACACCCCCACACACACCCACACACACAGGGCCAGGTTGTCTCTTTAAAGTGTGTGTGATGTGGCCTGTTTTTGCTGAGTCAATGTGTGACGGCTCATTTACAAATAAAAACCAGAATTATTAGAGTCAGTTTTGTTAAAGTATGACAAGATAAGAAAAGACTTTACATTTATATGATGTGAGAGTTATCTCACAGTAAGCAGTTTTTAACATTATTGAACTCCTTTTATTATTGCATCGCTCATAATCCCATTTCCTCCTCAGATTTATTAAAATATCTTCCAATATGAGGCCCTGGTCCAGTTCTGCTCTCAGGTAAAAAAGTGCTGATGGCAAATATGTGAGAGAAATGCGACTGTGCAGCGAACGGCGGCCAACGGCGACTGCAGGTGTCTCTGGAGGAGTGTGTGCTGCTCTCCTCAAGGTGACCTCTAACTGATCCAGGCACCAGTAACCCTCCCCTCAGAGGATAATTACACAGACCCGTCTCCTTCATTACCGGACTCAGTTCCACTTCACACCCTCAACCAGGAGGATCACAGAGCCACACACACACACCCACACACACGCATGCACACCCCCCCCACGCACGCACACACACACACACACCCACCCGCACTAGAATCATAACATTAACTCTGTTTTCCGTTTATGAAAAACGGAAAACAGCAACAAATATTTTGATGAGAAATCAGTTTCCTAAAAGTCTCTTTAAAAACTTTAAACGATTAAATTTCCCAGGAAACAGAAGATAAAACAGAGGAGAGGAGGGAGGAAAGGAAAGGCGGTGTCGGTGACAGATCGGGCGGACGCTCAAGTTGTGTATTGATTTCATTCGTAGCCGCTGGGCACAGAGCGGCTGACTACAGCTGAATCCTATATGTTCTCTACCACTGAGGGAAATCAGCGGGCTGGAGGATCGGATCTGCCACCAGGGGACCAACAGAGTGAAAAACTGAGATGAAGCGAGACAACATAGACAAGATGGAGAAAAGAAGGTAAACTGACGCTGGAAGGACTGGCATCCATGAAAATGTCAGTGATTGAAATTTCTATTTCAATTATCCATCTTCTAAAAGCAGGAATGGAATTTCTCTTAATCAGAATCAAGGGAGGGAAAAGACCAAAGGCTGAGTCGATCCAATCCAAGGTGTGAATGAGATCAAAGGAAGTTCAAAGATGAATCGTCTTCTCCACCATGAATTATAAGCTCTGAAACGCTGAATGCAGCGGAGATAAGCCGAGATGAAACAGAGAAATTACAGGAAAAGGAGAACGGTGGGAGGAATCGCTGCATCACCAGCCGACTCTCCTCTCCAGAGACGAGCCGCTTCGCTGAGCTCCTGCAGCCGGCCGTACAGCCGCACCACAGACCGAATCGCTGCAGCATCGCAGACCGGATCGCTGCAGCATCACAGACCTCTGCAGCATCACAGACCGGATCGCTGCAGCATCACAGACCTTTGCAGCATCACATTCTGTCTCCATTCTTCACAGCCAAACACAGAAAGGACAAAAAGTGAGAGAAAGCCTGAGAATAATTGAATGCTTACAGAATGAATGGTGTGACTCATTCCTGCTGAAATCGGCCGGTGTGTCTGAAGGGTTGTTTTTATATTTCACTGTATTGCTAAAACAACGGGAACAGCAGCAACAATCTGTGCCTTCATGAAAACAAGGAGAGATGAGAAACTTCTGGCTCTGCTTTCAGATAAACAATCAGTTTTCTGCAACACAAACAGGTTTCTGAAAAATTCACAGCATCGCTTTTTGTGGGCAAAAATTAGATTTGAACATTTTCAACTTTTTCATTAGAGTTAATTTTGCAGCCATGAATTGAGAACCTTTGCGTCTCTGAAAGCTTTGCCCTGCAGCCGGTCAGAAAACGAATAAATGAATAAGTAAAGATGCAGGATGTGCAGCTCTGCTCAGTCCAAGGCCGACGCTCTCATTAGTTCAGGGACATTCACAGCACCTTTGCTTTTCTTCCTCTACCGTAAAGTAGTTCATTTATTTTCTCATGTCCCTTATTAAAATAAAGTCTTTTTACAGGTGAATTGTTACAAAATTTCTGGGTGATAAATTATTAATAAGATCATCCTGTTCTGCTTCCTGTGAGTAGAAGCGGATAGTTGAGCTGTTTACCTGCAGCGGCGCCCTAATCTGCGATGTGATTGGTCAGAGGTAGAGGCAGTGGTTGGTCTGTTTCAACTCGTAAGAGCAGAAAATGATGGCAGCCGCCAGGCGCTGTGTTAGAATATGTTCTCATCTTTGAGTTGTTTTGTGTTCTGTATCCTCTCATGTTGTGTTTGTGTTCATGTTGTACTGTTGTTGTCCACTGGGGGCAATGTGGGGAAGTTCTTGTGTAAGCAGATCTTTTTTATGAGCAGAGTAAGTTGTTGATGAGCTGACTGTTGGACGAAATAAACGAGAACAATCACAGCTATCTAACGGAAAGAAGTGTGGTTTGTTAAAATGAGTACAGAACAAGAAAACCCAACACGCTGCCCGACGAGACGCAGTGAAGAGGCTGCTTGTTTCCTCTGTGCCAGAATGCTAATGAGATTCCATATATAGACAGAGAGCTAAGCTAATGAGGAGAGAAAAGCCACAGACAACTTGAGTCTACATGGTGACAATCACACCGTGGGAATGAAATCAACTCTTAGCTTGATAATTGAAAAACTAAATGAGGCGTAAGAAGTCATTTTCAGGAGGGAAAACATTCAGAGTGAGACGTGAATGAAAAGCACTTTGCTTCCAGAAACCAGGACAACTTTCAGATAAACACGCAGGAAACAGAAACTTTAGAAAAGTCACATTTATAAACAGGTTTATTAACTGTTGTTCCAAACCAGGTCAAGTTTTTGGATTCAAGACCATTAAAACCTTCATATCCTCAAATCTAATAATCACTAATTTGCTCCTTTTTCCATAAAAATCTGCCTCTGAAGAACTGAAACATTGAATATGATCCAGTTTCTGATGAAATGTGAACAATGACAGTTTTTAGAATAAAGTGTTTTTATGATTAGAGAAATTAAGAAGAGAATCAGGTCGTGTTGATGTGCAAAGCTTCGCTGCTCGGTCAGGATTTCAGAAGTCCAAGACTTCCTCATCAACCTCCAAGGGTTTGGACATTTGCTGGGTTGCCATGTCAACCGCTTTCATATTGGTAAACATTTCAATGCAACTCCTGATGCGTTCAAATGTAGCTGGGAATCTGCCTGTGTTTCATCTGTGTGTAGGATACAGATCATAATTTATCCAGTGATCAGAGAGGAAAACAGCTGAACACAGGCAGAACGTTTTAGTGGGGAACCAAAAGCTCAAAGCAGCGTTCTGGAGGGAACCTTTAGAAAGTGACACCAGAGCAGAACAGACGACTCCCAGCTTTCACTGAATATTAATGTTTCTCCTGCAGCATCAAACAAACTGGGAAGCTTTTCCAACAGAAGCTTGTGATGCATTCAGGTTCAGCTGGGACTCCAGGCTGTGCAAACAGCAAAACTATTCGGAAATGTTTAATTCTCAAATATGAACAGAGTCTTACTGAACATCGATGTGTGATCTATGCAGGCGTGGCTCAGGCTGACAATGCTGGAAAATGTTTCAGATCAAACATTTCAGAAACTGAGAATGTTTGTTTCCTGCTGACTGAAGCGTAACCCAAACATGCCGAGTCGTGATTATTGTGCTCCAGTGATGATGGCTGGTCACATTGCCTGCTTTCTGCTGGTTAACTGACTGTGCAACACTTATTTCATATGTAATTACAGATTGAGAATATTTCCTCTTTCCAGATCTAAGAAATGTTACTTCAATCCTCACATCCTTTAATGGAAATTCCAGTTTCCTGGCGCTGAACTCCTCATTCTGCTTCCCAAACAGCCGTGCAAACGTTCTCAGCTTCGTTCATCAGGTTAAACATCCATCTCAACCACTGCAGACTCTGTGCGGACTCAAGGCAGCTCATTAAAATGCAAGACCCAAGAGAGTCATTAGGATGAACGATCGCAACCTTTCATGCAGGATTTCATGCAGGAAATATGTCAACTATTAGCAGACACGTCACACAAAGGAGCTGAACAAAAGAAGCCAGAAACAGGCGAGTTTTCAGGAAGCAGTGCTGAACTGCACATGTCAGAATATGTTATACGTTACAGTAATTCAGCACTACAGCTATGGACAGCTAAATAGAGGAAATGAAAGGAAATTAATCTTAAGGAGCTGATCAGACATTTTCCTTCTGCTAAGCATCAATCAAATTCTTAAAATTATCAAAAACTTTCTGTTTTTTAGGGAAATATGACTGAAAACAGCATCCAGTGTTCCTCAAACATGTTTGCTCTGGTTCTACTGACATTGCATTGGGTAGAGCTGCTGCCTTGCAGCAAGAAGGTTCTGGGTTCGATTCCCGGTCTTTCTGCATGGAGTCTCCATGTTCTCCCTGTGCATGGTGGGTTCTCTCCAGGTACTCCGGCTTCCTCCCACAGTCCAAAAACATGACTGTCAGGTTAATTGGTCTCTAAATTGTCCCTAGGTGTGAGTGTGTGTGTGCATGTTTGTTTGTCCTGTGTGTCTCTGTGTTGCCCTGCGACAGACTGGTGACCTGTCCAGGTGACCTGTCCAGGTGACCTGTCTAGGTGATTAACATATCCGCAGCCAAAGGTGGTGCTGCAAAATATTCCCTTCATGTTTCTGCAGATTGATTTACAGGTAACAGACCTCTCCGTGTTGATTTCTGCCCTCTGATGTTTCCAGCTGATAACTCTTCACTCTGTAAATAAGGACTAAAGACATTTTCTTTTTTAAACAGGAACGCCAATTAATTACCGCCGGAGAATCCCTCATAACTCTTTTTGGGAGTCTCAGTGAATAAAACTGAAAAGTTGTTGGTGAGCATCCATCCAATCACAGGACAGCTTGGTGACCATTCAGCCAATCACAGGACAGCTTGGTGAGCGCTGAGAGAGAATCTGCAAACTGACATCATGAGACATTTCTGTCGTTCTCTGGTTCTCTGGACTGCAGGCACCGAATGAAACAAACCAGGAGAGAAAAAACAAAAACGTCCAGAAATCAGAACCAGAACCAGGACCCACTCCGCTGATGTTGGCTCTTGTCTCTTTGGTTTCATTTAAAGGTTTTTGAAATCAGATCTCTTTCAGCTGTTTCTTGTAGATTCCTTCCTGTCGTTCTTCGGTTCCTATAGATTTCCTCTCTCCGTCCTGCTCCATCGCCGCCAGCTGGTTACATGCTGCTTTGATCCTTGTGCTCTGTATTAAATGTACATCTTTGCTCTGCAGTGTCTGGACTCGAGTGTTTGAGAATATTTCAGTGCCTCTGCAGGATGAAAGTTGAAGCCAGATGAAGTAGAAAAGCAAAGCAGGGGTCAGCTGGGAAAGTGGAGTAGGCCGCAGCAGCTCCAGACTGCAGAGCAAAGAGTCTTTTCTAAACGACGCCTGGACCAGCTTGACCCCTCGTCAAGATGCACTTGTTCCAATAATGGAGCAGCTCTTCCACAGAGTGCTTTGCAGACGGAGGTTGAGGAAGTTTACAGAGTCCTGCAAAGATTCGCCGCCCGACGGCTGCTGTCCGCGTCTCGGGTTTCCAGGGTCGTTAATGGAAACGGAGCGAGGCAGATAAATCCTGCCGGCATCAGGTAGCTCTTAACGCAGCCGCAGCATGGAGGTTCCTGCCTTTCCAGGAAGGACGCTGCAAAGACACGACTTCACTCATGGCACCACATTAGCCTTTAATAAGCTAAACACTCTCTGCATGCTGCTTCTGTCTTCCTGTGGCTGCATGTTGCCTTCCCGTCTCTTCCTGCGTCGTTCAGAGCTGCCGGCTCAGTTCCTGCTCTGCTCCGGATTTACTCTGGTTTCCTTCCCAATTTGCTTTCTCCTCACGGTTCACGTCAGGCCAACTTCAAAGTAAAAGCTTCACGTTGATTTGAGTAACTTGTTCCGTCTGAAGCCCAATCTGTGGGAATGGTTCTGGAGTCTGCTACTCGCTATTGAACATCATTATAGTATTTCTCACCAACCGCGGGCTTTAAATCCAATATGGCTGCCAATCAGGTAGCAGTAACGATGTGTTCATTGAGACGTTTACATTCGGATCCATCCTGAAGGTTCATATCTGATCAGATAGCAGAACTAAACCGCCTGTAAAAACTGAGGCAAAGTGAAACCTTAGTCCTGAGTGATGAGCTGCAGCCCTGCTGGAGTCCAACACGAACCGCAAACCCAACGCAGGTCCATGGTGGGAAGCGGTGCGGGATGCGGTGCGGGATGCGGGTCGGGATGCGGGGCGGGAAGCGGGGCGGGATGCGCGCTGCCACCAGAGGACCTGCCACCAGAGGAGCTGCCACCAGAGGACCTGCCACCAGAGGACCTGCCACCAGAGGAGCTGCCACCAGAGGAGCTGCCACCAGAGGAGCTGCCACCAGAGGACCTGCCACCAGAGGACCTGCCACCAGAGGAGCTGCCACCACAGGACCTGCCACCAGAGGAGCTGCCACCAGAGGACCTGCCACCAGAGGACCTGCCACCAGAGGACCAGGAAGTGGCAAACCTCCACTTCCTGGTCCTCTTTAAGTTTCTGAACAAGCACTTCTGGGCATCTGGTTTCTGCTTTAAGTTGTTTTCTCTAAAATTAGGAATAACTTCCCATCGACGCAGGCTGGACTGGACCAGCAGACCAACCGCAGACCAGTTTGTCCTTTCTCAACACGAACCGCAAACCCAACGCAGGTCCATGGTGGGAAGCGGTGCGGGATGCGGTGCGGGATGCGGGTCGGGATGCGGGGCGGGAAGCGGGGCGGGATGCGCGCTGCCACCAGAGGACCTGCCACCAGAGGACCTGCCACCAGAGGACCAGGAAGTGGCAAACCTCCACTTCCTGGTCCTCTTTAAGTTTCTGAACAAGCACTTCTGGGCATCTGGTTTCTGCTTTAAGTTGTTTTCTCTAAAATTAGGAATAACTTCCCATCGACGCAGGCTGGACTGGACCAGCAGACCAACCGCAGACCAGTTTGTCCTTTCTCTGCACAATCACCCACATGAACCAATCAGGCACAACATTATGACCACCAGCAAGGCAACCAGTGGAGGAATGCATCAGCTGGAAACTGAACATTTTCTTCACATGAGATGTGTGAAGAACTGAGGAAGCTTCACATGACTGGGTGACTGCTTGGTCCAAAGAAAACCAACCAGAACCGACCAGCTGCAGCATTGGACTAGAGCCAACCGGAGGAGTTCACGGACGGTTCCACTCAGAAGGCGTCTCCTGAGAAACGCTTCGCCTCGCCTCTGGAGGTTGGATAGTTGGGAATGTTTCGTGGATTAACAAACTGTTTCTGAGATATTTTCCCATCCAAGGGAGAAAGTTCAGAGGAGCTGGATGAAAACAAACTGAGAACAACCTGAGAACAGATTTCAGCAGTTGGACCCGATTCTGGACTCTTCATCAACATCCATGTGACGATCAGAAACAAAGTTGGCCTGGTCTTCATGCAGCGATCGGCAGAATGGGGCTGGTGACCAGGAGGCGACCCACCGATGGATTGGGTAAAGTTCTGTTGGTGCCAACCAGATGGCGCTACTTTGACTGACTCACCTCCAAACTCTGCAGCAGAACCAAGCTACAGCGCAGGACATCTGGGGGTTTGGCGGACTCGGCCTGTAGCTCCAACATGTGCTGGACCAACATGTCGGACATAATGCTGTGCCAAGTTTCAGCTTCAGAAAGTCTCATGCAAAGTTTCCAAACTTTTCTGAAGCTCAGAGACACAAAGCATCTCCATGTAATTAAAGCAATTAATAAACGTTGAGCAAGTTGCTGCTCCCTCTGTGAGGCGGGCGCATCGGATAAATCTCTCCCAACGCAGAAATGCTCCGGCGTTAATTGGCCAGTCGCCTCGGCTACCGCGGACCTTAATTTAGCCAGCCGTCAGCTGACATGCTGATAATGAGGCATTGTGGGACAACGGGTCACCCAGCTGGGTGTTCGAGAGACGGTTGCTAACAAAGCAAGAGGAGAGGGACTGAAAGACGTGGACATGGGAAGCATAATGGGCCAAACTCAAACCTGCCAGTTGAAGGGGAATATCCTGGCTGGATGGATATCTCCCACATCAGTAACATCCCTCCTTCTCTGCATGCACCGACCTCCGCCAGCTTCCTGCAGCCTTGATCTGCTCCTCTGTTCCCGACCGGAGCGGAACAGGTGAGCTGCCTGTTCCTGATTATTTGTGCTGGAGGTTTATATTTTCAGGGCTGGAGGCACCGAGGTTCCAGCCACAACACGGTTTGTAGCGTCAACTCATAGCTCTGCAGGTTTGAGGTTTGGACAAACAACAGTAGGAAGCAGAAAACTGACGGCGATAATTACTGCAGTTCATGGAAAACAAACTGCAGATTCAACAAACACTGAAGCCATGAAACAGAAAACTTTCTCAGTGCCATTCAGAGTCATCTGAACAACACAGCAGCCAAATACGGCCCAAATCTAGGCATCAAAATCCGACTTCTTCCCTGCAGTCTGAATGGCCCAACTCTGACCTTTTGACCGGCAGCAGACCCACAGCAGACCGGCAGCAGACCCACAGCAGACCCGCAGCAGACCCGCAGCAGACCGGCAGCAGACCCGCAGCAGACCGGCAGCAGACGGCAGCAGACCCGCAGCAGACCCGGCAGCAGACCCGCAGCAGACCGGCAGCAGACCCGCAGCAGACCGGCAGCAGACCCGCAGCAGACCGGCAGCAGACCGCAGCAGACCGGCAGCAGACCGCAGCAGACCGGCAGCAGACCAGCCTGGTGTCCTCCAGGACCAGGTCTACCCATGATGAACCCATCCAGCGATTCTTTGGTTTCCATGTGTCTCTAGTTCTACTGTAGACAGACCGGAGTCGATCCATAATGACGCAATTGGTTTATTCACGAAATAGTCCACTCCAAACCATTATGAATTCAGTTCTTATTTTTCAACTTCACATCAACTCCTAGAGCAGAAAGAGCAGAAGATCCATTCCTGGTCTTAACCTTTGTTGACCTCGGCCTTCTGCCAATAGAGCACATCTATTAAATAGATCATATTAAAAGGTTTCTGCACGGACAGCGTTTGGAGAATGAAGTTAGTCTGCCATATTTTAGTGATTGTTCAGAAAATGCTGAATTTTGCTGAGTTTCTGACGGCAGGAAGAAAAGATTTGCACTCCTTTGTCTCATTATGACAACTCCTCTGAAGCGAAGACATCAGAAATAATGGAGCTCACTTTCAGCCAAATCTAACAGAATAAGAGTCCATCATTCGGCTTGGCGCTGAGATTAATGCTTCGCTTTATGGCGACTGGATTTAAGGTTTTACTGATTACATTGAGACTGTTCAGATCCAGACTCCATGCTGTTTGTCAGAGTTTGTTTCTCTTTAAAGGCCTCAGTCACAAGAATATTTCCTGCTGGCATCCACAGAAAACGCAGCTTTGTGTGTCTGGAGAAATAAAACCAAACTATGCCTCCCGTCATTTCATCTGAAGTTTTCACACCTCCATTACTTTTCCATGTCTCGTTTCCTCGGGGATTTTCCAAAAAGCTCCAGCAAATAAAAACCTTCATGGGTAAAAAAAAACCTGTCGCAATATCTGGCAATAAATATTAAACTGTTATAAAATATGTTCATGCTTTGAACAGCAGACCCGCCGTCATATGCTGTCAAAGTCACAGCATATGATTATTATGAAGTTCAGAAGAACTGCGCCCGTTCAATGATTAGTCAGATTTACTGGATATTAAAGTGAAGATTTCCTAATTAATGTTCAAACTTCTCATAATGAGAACAGAGAAGATAAATCTGGACCCAGTGGAGGTTCTGGACCCAGTGGAGGTTCTGGACCCAGAATCCCAGTGATGAGGAGCTGAAAGTGACTCGGGATCAGAGCCTTATGAAAAACGTTCATTTCTAAAACGTTCTGCTGATGGGAGCAGAATGGACTTTACTCAGCAGACAATAGATTCTCATCTAATGTCATCTAATGCATATAAGCAGCAGAAACTGTAACCTGCATTCAAAGAGCTTAAAACAACATTTAGTCTGATGTTGGATTAAAGTCAATTTACATGTTAAAGGCGTTTTAACAGCTATTTCATTCCATGAAAGCAGGTTGACTCTGATTGACACAATAATAACCCAACATTGAAACAAAGGTGAATAATTATGGATTATTCTAAATAAAAGGAAGACGTGGTTGGTCTTCATCGTGTCACATTATTACAGATTACAGAAAACTGATCAGCATGTCAGGAAAAGCTGAATTTCATGGGATAAACCCGCCTGGACCAACATCCAGCTCAGTTTGTCCTCCACTTTCACCTGAACTTCATCTGCAGTTTATTGTGCATGTTTTACTATAGAAGATGTGAATTATGATGCTGCTAGCTTTCAGCTAACCTGTGTTTTGTGCAGCTGTGCTGATTATTAACGTTAATAAATGTTTTTGTGGTAAAGATGTTCAGAAGCTATAAGGAACCTGTGGTTTTTATTTTACAGTCCTGCATGCAGCACAAGAATCTCGACAGAAATTATATGAGCAATGAATTGAAAACCCAGAGGGCATTTCTGAAGTGAATCAAGATAATTGTTTTCTAGGTGAACAAAAGGTGCTGGCAGCAAAAAGCAATTGATTTCTTCTAATTTAATCCTCTGCTCCATGTAGTGTAACTATGACAGTTGGAAGCACAGTAAGAGCAAGAAGAAGAATTTTCAGCAGGTGGCGAGATAAATCACCACCGTCTCTCCGCTAAAGGCTCCGAGTCGATCAGAGTGAAGAAATCTCCTCTAAAGAGACCAATTTTCATGTCAAGTCAAATGAAACATAAAGACTTTAGCATGAATAGGATATCATTCAGCAGCCAAACATCCCCTGGCTCTGCAGCGGAGCCAGGCCGCATGAGCAGAAACTCCCCCACACAGCATCATGTTAAACACGGGAAGCATTGTGAGCTGGATAAATCTCCCAAGCTCATCGAAAAAAGGCTCAGCTGAGTTCTCAAATTATCATTTTCACAGCTTTGAAGAACACACACCATCCTGCAAACACAGCTGACAGAGGCACCAGTTTCACTGATTTATTCTACATTTAAAACAGAAAAAGGTTCAGAAAAATCTAAAGCTGTTCAGAAAAACTGCTAAAAACACACAACAGGTTAAAAAAGGCAAAAACTCCCATCATCTGCTCCACCTCCAGCTGCTGCAGTTCTCTTTCTCAAACCAGCCTATTCCCCTCCTGGTCTGTGGGGGCGCTGCACCAGCAACCACTGAAGGACACGACACAAAAACTGAAGACTCTGAGAGCAACTTCCTTCTTCACCAGATGAAACAAGATGGAGGAGTCAGAGTTCAGCGGTTGGAGGATTTCTCTTTAGTGTAAAGACCAGGAGCCATTTCTGCTGCTAGCGCTAGGCTAGCACGTTAGCTTTGGTTGGATTTACCCAGAATGCCCAGCACTGTAGTCCGCTTCCTGCTTTTGGAGCGGTCTCTAGTCCACTTGGCGTTCACATTCAAACCGGATCAGAGTTCACTTCAACCAAACCAAGACCGAGATTTGGAGGACCAGAGGTCAGAGGTCAATTAGCATTCAAACCTCACCAACCAAAAGGGACTCTCTGAGCAGACGGACCGCAGTCGGGTTAAAGCGAACCGGGTTAAAGCGAACCGGGTTAAAGCGAAACAGGTTAAAGCGAACCGGGTTAAAGCGAACCGGAGTCGGGCTGCACAGGGACTGAAAGTCCAGGAAGCTGAACAAATATGATCATCATCACATCAGTAAGAAAAAATTCCACAGGGAAAATGAAGAGAAAATCTGATTCAGACTTCTGGTTAAGGGGAACGACTGAAGTGAGGAAATCCTGTTCCTCGGTCCTGCAGACATGAATGAAACATGGCTGCCCAGTAAAACCAGTAAAAATCCGGAGTGTGTGACCGACCTGTGGGCGATCCCTCCAGCACCTCTCCTGTGTAGCGGGACTCCTTGAAGATGGGCCGGTTGTCGTTTTGGTCGATGACGGTGACGACGAGGATGACGGGTCCCTCGACGACGTTCCCAGAGAAGTCTGTGGTGGAGACCTCCAGCTGTGAGGAAGGAAACATGAACAGATTTTATTTCCTGAAGCAGTGAAACATGTTTTTACTGGAACTGCTGCATGTTCCTCTGCGCGGCCCACCGAAGAGCCTCCCACTGAGTCGCCCATAAAAGAGTTTGACAGTCTATAAAGAGCATGACCTTCAGGTTCAGGCGGCTTCCTGAGCCAATGACGGCGGCCTGATGGAGCAAATATTGACAGGAACATCAAACACAGCTGCATTTGCTCTGTCTGTGCTGCACAGGCTGGTGGCAGCTGGACATAAGAACCGTTTAGGAATCTCTGCAAATTAGGCTCCACATTTACAGACAGCGTTTATTTAAACGCCAAACATTTAATATCCAGGGAAGTAACTTCTGGTTTCCTGGTGTCGGCCTACCACTACGCTGTGCTGGGTGGATCCGGTGGACCCGGTGGACCCAGTGGACCCGATGGACCCGGTGGACCTGTTAGACCCGGTGGACCCGTGGACCCGGTGGACCCGTGGACCTGGTGAACCCGGCTGACCTGGTGAACCCGGTGGACCTGACTGACCTGCTGCAGCAGCTTCGCGTTAGTTTAATAGAAATCTGAGCCTCTGGCAGCAGGTCGGCCACAACCAGCCGGACGTCGTCAGTAACTCTCAGCCCTCATCAGACGTCAGTGAAACAAAGTCAGCAGGTAATTCAGAGCGAATGTTCAAGACGAGCGCTGCAGCCTGAAGACAGAGATGGAAACTCTCCTGAGCCTGACAGGAAATGTCCCACCACTCAGAGTCAAGATTCAGAACCTGTAAAATGTCCATTTCTGTCCCACAGTGGGACATTCAGCTGTCCCGGCACAGAGGGAGAGCCAAGTGACAGCATGCAGATTCACTCAAAAGGAAAAATAAATAAATAAATACCTTCCAGCCCTTTAGAAACTCCCCTCTGGTCTGCTCTGAATGACATTTCAGAAATAAACTGATTCTCCATTTAGATAAATACAATCTGAGCTTGAATAGAAATAATAAAACATTTTCAGAGCGCTAAAGGACAAAGCTCTGAAATGACCTGAGCGAGCCGGTTATCAGCTGATAGAAGATTGATAGTCTAGAAAAGGCAAAGTGGAAAGAAAATCTCATCAACAAAGACAGACATTTGAGTTTATGCTGTAAAAGCAAAGACCTTTGAGCATAAACTCAAAGGTCTTTGAAATCAACAGTTTGGTTGAGTTGCTGGTTTCTCACAGCGATCCGTCGCCGAAAAGGTTCGACACAAGAAAACGATTTTACATTTCCTAAAACCAGCTGGAAGTTAAATTCAAGCCACTAATGTTTGAACTAAACTGTCGGATCCGACCGTCTGGAAATAAAGACAGGCAGATCCTGGGTCCACCGTGGGGTCCTTAGACTGAATGCAATGTTAAAGAGAAGCAGAGAGAGGAGGAAGATCATCCATTGTCTGCCAAACTAACGTCTCTGCCAGACAATCTGCAGAGATTTACAGAGGAGCAGCAAAAGCAAAGGAGCTGGATTAGCAGAGCTAGCTCACTGTTGATTTGTTAGCATGTTAGCATGAGACGGTCACACAGCAACAGTCTTCAGTCAGGCCGCTTTACACTGTGAGACTGGCTGCTACAGGAGCTCACCATTCATCCCGGCTGTAGAGACATTTGGAGGATGTGAGTTCTGACAACTTTTAACTTCCCAGTGGAACAAAGTTTTTCTGAATCAAGTTCACGTTTTGTTTTTCAACACTTTTAGTTTGATTTGGTGTTTATTGGGCTGCAGAGTTAAATTCTGATCAGCTGATAAAAACTAATTTCATAAACACGCTGCCTCGCCTGTCCTGTTCCTGCCTCTGGATTTTAAAGCTTTGCTTTCAACCTGGTGACAATAAACCACCTCAACATGTGAATGTTTGCATTTCTGGTTGTTTTGTGCCAACCTGCTAATGTCATCACTAAGCATCATCATAAGCCAGTTTCACATGAGCAGCTTGGAGGAACAGCCTGTCATTTGGACGTGGTGATGTAAAACGTGTCTCAAAGAGGCGATGAATGAAGGGAGCGGGCGGCGCAGTGTCGGATAAATAGTAACTGTGATTCACAGATTGAATGGATCTGAAAGGATCCTGTTTACACATGCCTGGCTCCCACTGTGGCCTTGAACCCAACATTTCTGCTGTTCTGGAGGAAAACAGAAATTAAAAAAAAAGAGGGAAGCAGGTTTGCTGACTAAACAGGACAAGGTTGCCTCTGTGTGGGTTAATAGCTGCTTGTTTGTTGAATAGGTACTTTGGATGTTTCTCTGCGCTCCGCTAAGCTGCTGCATCCCTATGGTGAAGCAGGAGACTGACTAGAAATACTGCATGGATGGAGAAACTGAATGCATTAATTTGAGATGAAGGCCAACAGAGGATCCCTCAGCAGGGAGCTGACAAGGCGAAGGAGGCACCAGACCTCGCCCAACATTGACTTTCTTCTTTTCATGTTTATTTTATAAAAACTTCCTGCTGGGAAACACTGAGGTAATAGAAGGAGGGTTTTCTCCGGATGAGGAGTCAGTCAGATGACTTTCTTAGAAAACTTTTTACCATTTGGCCTCTTATGATCAACTGAGTTTAACAGATTTTTACCTGAAACTACTGATCACCAGAGCTCTGGAGAACCTGGAGCCACGCTGCAGGCTGGCAGACCAAACGATTGAGAAAATATTCAAAGTAGCAAATTCTAAAGAAATGTGCAACTTAGAAGAGTAAATTAGGAAAGTGCAATATGACTACATCCATAAGCAGGAGCAGACCATTTTCAAAACAGCAGATCTCAGCCGTTATTGGGAGCAGTGACAGCTCTCGGCTCTAACAGCTGCTGGGAGGAAGGATCTGAGCTGACGCGGCTTTGTGCACCCAGGATGCAACAGTTGAAGGAACTCAGCAGCTCTAACTGAGGCTGCAGTAAATCCTAAAACTTATGAACATGACAACCAGTTATCACAGTTTTACCTGCCAGGCCTCAGCGCTGACTTCCTGTTTAAATAAAGGCTAAATAAATAAAAACGTCCCAAATGAGTCCTGGAAATCTGAAACAGATAAACATCCAGAAGAGGTTTGTAATATGGCAGTTTTACTTCTGGAGAAATAAGTTGCTGTTTATAGAAGTTCAGACCTTTTCTCAAACCGTCAGACTGGAGCTGCTGATATCAGTGTTTTAAGAAGATGTCCTTAGTTACCCTTTGCAGTGTTTATATCAAACACATTTAAAAATGAAAAAGCTGTGGGTTTCTTAAACCACCCTATTTAGTGCCATTTCATTTGTACAGTAGGAGTTTCAGTCACACTGGAACTGACTGGCAGCCAGGGTTCGCACTTCTAACTGCAAAGTGCGTCATAAAAAGATCCATCGCATTAAATGAACCCATGTGATGTGACCGCCATCGTTTCCTTAGCCGTGTTATTGAAGTTAATGTCTCTGAAACAACGTGGTTTTAATTTTACGAGCCAACAGTAAAAGCAACACATTTAATGCAACGAGACACTAAAGGCAGCAGATTGGAGGAGAAACAAGTTGCACCCGGGGCGGGGACGACGGGGGACAGAGAGGACGGGGCGGGCGGGGGACGGAAGGAGGGCGGGGCGAGGGGCAGACGACGGATGGGCGCGGAAACGATGGGACAAAGAGGACGGGGCGGAGAGGACGGGGTGGGGACGATGGGGACGGGGACAACGGGACGGGGTCGGCTCCATCACAGCCTTAAACAAAGGCAGGAGTTGGATGAAAAGAAGAAGTCGTCCTTATGGAGGGACCTCTGCTGCCTTCCTGGACCTGCGTCTCGTTTCACTCAGTCCGTGTCCTCCAGTGGACCGGCTCTCAGAGGTTTTCTGCTTCTTGCCGTTTCCTTTAGGTTCCAACGAAACCGCTCTGCGGTCACTTTATGGTGCAAAGCAGCCGATGGCGCCGACCTCTGGCTGTTTACCAGCAGTGAGCTGAAACCCGGTTCTGACCCGACACACTGACCGTCCTCACAACCAAACCAAATCCCTCAAACACTTTCAGAATCAACTGGAGCCGCAAAATACGATTAAAATCAAATAAATCTCTCAGTCGTATAAATACTGATATATTTTATTCAATAAATAATCAAATCCATTTAAATCCATTTCTTTTTGCTTAATATAAATTATTATGGCCGGAGCTGCAACCTGTTAGTTCAGATTAAGTTTATAACTTCTAACATCTTTTTCACATTCAAAGGTTCTGGCTGGAACTTTAGTTTTCCTGTTTCTGGTACAGCCATAAACCAGACGCACAAGCAACGATGCTAACAGCAGTGCAGCCAGTCTAAAGGTTTATGGTTCTCATTTGGCCATGCAGGTTTTGCTGCTGCAGTAATAATAACCGGCGCTGCAGTCGCTCCACCTCCGTCTCCAGGTTGGTCACCAATTATTATCAGCGTCCAGGACCTGAAACTATTTACATATTAATCAGCAGACTAACCTTCTCACAGGACGAGGGCATAGAAGAGAACAGCGTTCATTCACAAGAGTAATAAATCTGCTTCCAATGACTTCTGGAATCCTTTTTAAATTTACTTCAATCTAAAGTCGACACCTGAGCCCAACGCTGCCAAGTTTCTACATGAAGCAAAATTAAAGACGGGAAAAAGAAAATGAGGTTCTTCCTGTTGTCTGTTTTCCTCCAAAGTTTCTCTGCAGGATGTTAAACATGTTGCTTTGTTGTGGCTTTTTATGAGTCTATAATTTAATTCTAACAACCAGCAGGTGGGAGTTTTGATCCATTTAAAAACAGGAATTACAGACGAGCAGCTGAGGTCAGGCGGGTTTCATAGATTACATTTCTATATAATTAACTCACCATAAACTACAATGTAAAGTTTATAAAATCCTGTCAGCGTTTTATGACATTTAGATGAAACAGCTGAAAGCAAAAGCTGCAGTTTTAATATCAGTACAGCAGAAAAACAACAAAAACCTGAATAAAGACAAAACTGAGTTCACTGGGTTCAAATCACACAGTTCAGCAGTATAGAAAAGATTGTAGCTAAAAGCTGTTAATCAGTTAAAAGGCAGCATCTGACCTGCGACCTCTGAGCCGAGCCTCAGTTCCCTCATTCAGTCTGTCTGCTGCCGATTAGCTTCACTAATCAACAGCTACCTGCCGCTGGTCACCAGAAAGATCTCAGGCTTTACGCCTGTTGCTGTCCAACTAAACCTGCGTCAGGAAGGAGAAACGGCAGAAAACGTTAAGATGTCCATCCTGTTGCCAGCAGGAAGAAACCCAAACATGCAGCTTTTCTTCCTTCCCGGCTGCTGAACCTGAAGAGTTTATCAACTGCCTCAGAACCCACTCAGAACCCCCTCAGAACCCCTCAGAACCGCCTCAGAACCCCTCAGAACCCCTCAGAACCCCCTCAGAACCCCTCAGAACCGCCTCAGAACCGCCTCAGAACCGCCTCAGAACCCCCTCGCCACAACAGGTCTGTTTGTGCCTTTTCTACACTGGAATAATCCTGCCTGATGGTTAAAAACAACAAGAAATTACAGATTAAACAAATTAAAATGTATGAATTATATATTCTAATTTGTGATAATTATTATTCAGTTACTCATTTCTGATACAGGCAGGATTTGTAAGTCCATAGTGGAGCCGGAAGGCTCCAGTTTCTGCTATGAAACAAAGACCTCAGGTTGTTGCTGCTTCTGACTTTGGGTTTAATCCTGACATCCTTCACGTCGCCACCTCTGCCACTACTGCCACCTCTGCCACTACTGCCACCTCTGCCACTACTGCCACCTCTGCCACTACTGCCACCTCTGCCACTACTGCCACCTCTGCCACTACTGCCACCTCGCTATACTACTGCCACTCTCCACGCCTCCCTGCCATCCACCTTGCCACTACTGGCACCTCTGCCACCACTGCCACCTCCACATCCAGCTTCAAACACTCAAATTCTTCCACTGTGATCAAACGAAGCCATGGATTCAGGCCCTCAAGATGCAGCGCAGCTGCCACCACTGCTTCCCCAAACGGAGGCTCTCCCAGCTGCTACCACAGGAACTCCAGTTTCCTGCTCACCGCAAGAGTTTCAGCAAGTGAAAGCAAAACTTTATGGTTCTAAAGCTGAAGTACTTTTCTAAAAATATCTTTCAGGACCTTTGGGCTGGGTCAAAGCTTTATTCAGAGAATTTAACAATGCTAACAGATTTCAGTGTCACTTAATCCACCAGCCGTTTAGCACTTTGTTCGCTTCCAATTTACAATCCCATTTTACTGGAATGTGTTTTAACACTCTGATAAAACATCATTTTTAATATTTCTGAGGCAGGTTGTCATACATACACCAACAGCCTTCAGTCAGAGGCCTGTCCAGGTTCCCTGGAATACTGACTGCTACCACTGCGTCACCATCCGCACCTTTGAAAATACTTGGATGATATGAGTGACGGCAGCATTTCAATTCCATTTGGCATGAATAAAGTATTTCTGTTATGAATTTAAGCCCAGAGTAGGAGGTGAAGATCGGCCACAGCTCACTCTGCTTCCAGGCTCAGAAAAATCTGGAATAAACTCAGGCTTGACTGTTGAAAGTCTTTTGCATAAAGACATTGTCTCCATGCAAACCAGGAGACGGTCCTGGGGTCAAATGTTCTAACGCTGTTCCACCCGCAGAGCGACGTCAGATTAATCACAGTCTGGCCTCCCAAAAGCTCTGCAGATAAAACCGTTCAGTCTGCAGGGCATCAGGCGCAAATCCTGCAAACACACCAAACAATTAGGAGAATTATTTGTTCAGTCTGCTGGCAAAATGAAAAGCTTGGAGCAAGTTGTGGCTCACGCCGTTATGAATTTTAATACTAATCCACCAAAACATGCCCTGCAATGCTTACACTAGCACATTTCTGGTCTCACTTTCTAAGCGGGGGATTGGTGGATATTATCTGGATTTCATTAGAATCAACATATAGCAAACGAGAGCAATGTCAGGAAATGCATGCAGCTGCAACAAATATTCAGAGATTAAAGGCTCAGATGAGACACCCAGAAAATATGCTAATTTATTTGAACTCTTCTTGATTATTAGTATGGAGAAACTTCTGGAAAATCCTTTTACTTCAGACTGAAACTGAACTGTTTGCTTTGCGCGTCCTCCTGAGTTTATAGCAACCAGAGACTTTACTAATATGTCTGTTCTACTGCTGGTATATTTATTTATTGATATATTCAATCCAGTCGTCGTCTGTTAGCTTTGAACACCAAACGGTTATGGAGGACAATTTAGGTTATATGTATATCAATAAATAGTTTTTCTCTTATTTGAAGGACCAGATCTTTACTGGGTCAATTTAAAACATAAATTATTAATTAATTATTAAATAAATGATCATTATTTCTTTACACACAAAGCTCTGAAGTGTCCCCGTTGTGTTCACATGTTGCTGGTACGCCCAGAAATCTGTTGCTGCGCCGTTTTAAAGTCTGGATAATTATTCCCTCTGCTTCTCTTTTCCCATTTCATTTCTGCTTCTAAATGATCTGCTGCTGGAAGCGACTGCTGTTGTGTTCAACCTGCACTAAAAGCAGTTAGCCTGTCAGCTAAGCTTTCGAGATGCTAATCGAAATTAGCATCTCGATGCTAAACGTAAAATCTTTTCACTGTACAACTATTGAGCTCTTTCCTCTCACCAGACCTGCAGGCCTCAGATCTGCTAAAGAATCACAACATTTTTCTCCTGCATGAAAAATAAATAAGTTTAGGTGAAAAAAGAAATCCCCGGTGTTTCTGTTTGCTTGGCACCCAAATAAAAAAGCTCTGCTTTGAGGGGACGTACTGCGCTCTTTTGAAAGCCAGGATATCTAAAAATCTCAATTTTAAAACAGCTGTCAATTCACAGCGCCTTCCTTTTCAACTCCTTTCAAAACTTGAGATTGATTCTTCTTGGCTTTTTTAAGCCGTTTCCTGTCATTGTACTCCGGCTGACTGACAGAATATAGAGTGGAGTATGGAGCCTGTTAGATCTGCATCAAAGGACGGATCCGTTTCATCTGCAAGGCGCCGATGAAACAATGAGCTCTGCAGCACACTAGCAAAATCACCAGAAGATTTACCAAACGTTAAAACCTTTGGCTTTTCTCCAGGCGACTGGTTCAGGTGGAGTTTTAGTTGATGTTTGAGACTATAGGTGGATTAATACACGTTAATCCAGATTAAAACCTGGCCTGCTGTATAGTTGAGTTATGCTTTATGATTTGAGCTAAATGCCAGCGTGACAGACGAGCAGGCTCGGTACAGTGGTGACCTGTGATGCTGCGGGTCGTCCTCTACCTGTGTAAACACGACTGTTATTCATGCCCCCTCACCAGCGCTTCCTTCCTTCCTCGCTCCCTCTCTGCTTTACATCTCATTAACATTCATTCTCACACTAAAAGAGCCTAATAGGAAAATAATGCTTGACATTAAATGTCGGAGCATGCGGCCCAGCTGATCGCCGCCTCTGTCTGTTCCGTCACTGTAAATGTTTCAGTTTGTGAGGAGTTGGTGTGTTTGCTGCTCCGCTCCGTCTGACAGCCTGGCTTCTGTTTTCAGCTGAGCTGATGTTCCTCCACACTCAGGCTCTGTTTGCCTAAATGGGCCATTCCTCAGTTTTGCTTAGTTTGCTTTTTACCAGCAGCAGATTTCCACCAACTGTAATACTCTACTTTTAAAACTCAAAGCATTTAGGAGATTCAAAGACTCAAATTAAATGAGCTTTTTCAAAACCAGTGGGGTTTTATGCAAGATAATTCATTTAGCTATAACTATTTCGTATCGTTTGGTATCTGGATGAGAGGAGCTGCATCCAGATACAGCTCCTCTCATCCAGATGCTGACGGAGAAACCTCTGTCAGCATCAGGAAATGCTTCATTTTTATTGTTTATGAAAGAAGCAGACAAAGGCAATAAAGGTGACTTATTTGGAAAAGAGACCTTATAATCCTGTAGCTTAGGAATTAGCAGTTCATCAAAATTTGATTCTGATTTGATTTCTACAATAAATTATCATAACAGTGTAATCACTGCGTTACACAGTGATGCTTAAATTTGGTAACGTCATCGTTCTTTCTGGTGCAAATGTCTCGTCTCAGCATTAAACAAAAGAAAAGCTGGTTGGCTAAAGGTAGAGAACTAAAACATGCAGGCCCTCCAGGACCTCCTTTAGGAACCACTGCATTAAACCAAGACGGGATCTGACATCATCCACACACCACATCAATCAGCAGCTGTCAGTCAGTCAGGAAGTTAAGCACTCAGTTAGAGCTAAATCAGGGCTAACTGAGTGCTAACTGATGGCTAACTGAGAGCTAACTGAGTGCTAACTGATGGCTAACTGAGAGCTAACTGACGGCTAACTGAGTGCTAACTGATGGCTCAGTTAGCGCTCAGCTAGCTCTCAGTTAGCCCTGACTTAGCTCTCAGTTAGCTCTCAGTTAGTCCTGACTTAGCTCTCAGTTAGCCCTCAGTTAGCACTTAGTTAGCCCTCAGTTAGCTCTCAGTTAGCCATCAGTTAGCACTCAGTTAGCCCTCGGTTCACTGGCGCTTAGGTTCAAGCTTCATAATGATGTGCTTTGTCTCCTGCTGGTGGTGAATCAGTGGCACCCAGCAGAGGCTCAGACCAAACGGAGTTCATCAGCTAAAACGTCCTGCGGCGGATGCATCAGCAGTGATAGCGAGGTGCTTCTAAAGCAGGAGAAGAAGGAACTCCTCCATCCTGCAGACTTTTCCTGCAGTCATTCATGTTTCACAGCGTTGCTCGTGTTGCCAGGACACTTTGAATTACGTAGCTGTGAATGTGCAAAAAAACTGCCCTTGAAGTGAAGGCAGCTTTAATCAACCTCTGAATATTTCATGTTTCATGGGCCACAGACGATTAGAGCCAATGGGAGACGGGGACACCCTGAGAGGCCTTCAGGGCTGCATGGAAATATTAACATCATAAAGTCCTCACTCTGGAGACACACTGCAGCCAGAAAATGTTAAAGATTCCAGAAGTATTTCAGTGCCACTAGAGAAGGCAGAGAGATAAATAATGGAGGAAAGTTCAGAGGAACAAGGAAACGGCAGAACAGAAACACAACGACCAGGAAACGGACAGCTGGAGCCAATTCTGACCCAAAACTACATTCCTCTTCAGCTGACTCATATAATCCATCATCCAACTGTTCATCCATCCACTGTTCATCTTTTGTTCCCATCCTCATCTGTTCATCCATCCATATCTCATCCAACTTTCATCTGTTCACCCATCCATCGTTCATCCATCCATCTGTCATCCATCCACTTTCATCCATCCATCTTCATCCATCACTGTTCTCCATCCATCTGTTCATCCATTTCCAT